>OZ018338.1:27014073-27614073 GCA_963969495.1 Ceratothoa steindachneri
CGTGAATTCGACTACCTCTCTTCTCACCCACGATGCTCCCCTACCATTCACAAATTTGCGGTTGCAATTTGCTTATCCGCACCATTATAATTCACGATACACCATACATGTTTAAGCCATCGCCCTTGTTTAAGGGTAATACCGTGGACTTTAAATATTACACCCCACCCACATCCCCACCACCTCTTCTCATATACCAAGTCAAACAGCATTTTCAACTCACTCTCATACACTAACACAAGGTCATCAACATACACCAACTTACCCATCCGTTAATGTGTTTTATCAATCTCACACCCCGTGCCTCATTCCCACTCGTACTTTCAGCTCTGTCCATAAATATATTAAGCAGCGATAGCGATAATACACCCTTGCCTTCTTCCTCACAGCTTCCACACCAAACTCATTCACTCAGCCTATTTTTTCACTTAACCCATTTCTCCTTATGCAAATCTTTGCACTGAAAGAATTTTTTTACCGTACACAAGTTTCGCATTTCACAGAAACCTGCCACTTTCTCTTCTCATCCTCGCCAGGTGTACAAAAATCCTGTTATTTAATCTTTCATCATTTCACCCATTCGTTCTTTCCTATCTCTTCCAACCATTAACCTATTCCCAATTCCACCCATTGCCTGTCCCAAGTCATTCCAGAAACTCTCCTCCCCTACCTCGCTTCTAGCTAGCCTCCATAGACTACAACCGCAAGTCACTTTACCCTTGCAAATCTTAAATTCACACACATAATTCTCTAACTCACATTCATATTAAGCTACCGTATCACTCAATATACTACGGACACCCTTTTCTCCTACATTGACTCACGCCTTAATGAACGAATGCGTTGTCTGGCACTTAAATCGTTACTAAAATATCTTTGTTGCAGATGTCAAGAAGGATTCTACGGAGATCCTCGTCTCGAAGTAAGCATCAGTTGCCGGCAGTGCCCTTGCCCAGGAACCGCAGAGACGGATCACAGCTTCGCGTCGAGGTGTAGTTTGGACCCGCGGACCAAAGATGTCATTTGCGAATGTGAAGAAGGATATGCAGGCGAGTCATACGCGATTTCTTTAGTAGCCTCCTAGCTATTGTCCACCATTCCCTTCCCTTTAAGATTTCTTTGCTCGTAAAGTGACCTGCTTTCAGTACGATGCCTGTTATGGGGAGTTTCAGGCCTACACAGTCGCCAACTCCCATAGTCCAGCGTAAATACTTCTTACAATTACAGTGGTAAGTCTTAAGAAGATAAGAAAACGGGTCTGTAAAGCGCTAATCAATAGCCTTTCGAGGCAGCCCGTCCCCAGCTCCAAGTTCCACCTAGCATCCACATCCATAAATCTATCCATTCTATTCTTACAACTCCCTAGAGAGGAAGGCGGCTTCTCTCACCTGACTACTGAGCTTATTCCATTCATCTACCACTCGATTTGGAAACCAATTTCTACAAATTTTCCTAAACCTAAACTTGTCCATCTACGTGTCCCATTCTGTTCACTAAAAATAAGGACCTTACCTATGTCTACCCTGGATAGAATCCCGATTTGCTGCGCTTTCTCGATGGCTGCCACGCAATAAATACCTGTGTTTCGGATCCCTCGTTAATCAATAGATCCACTCAATAGAAATAAATGGCATCGTATATAGAGTGCAGATCTGTAACAAAAACTCTACCAATTTTAGTTTCCTCTAAGCTATGGACATTCATCAGATTTTCACTTCTCTCATCACTTTATTTCAACCTCTCACTTTCTGATGGGAATTCCCTCGTTTGTTTTCATGGCTGAAATAAAACATTCGGCATTCGTATTATTTTCCCTACTCTCTTTCCTCTTATTTCCCCTGCCCCATTGGATTACGCACTCTTTTAATCAGGATGAAAAAAAGTAACACAAGATAGTGGAATTGTCTAATAAAACTCAACTTAACCTTATATTACATTGCATAAAAATGTAATAAAATAATAAAGATATTTATACAACTGTTTTAAAAAAATAAGTAATAAAAATGTGTTTATGTTGATTTTATTGAACTAGAACAGATTTAGCAGAAAAGTTTGTAATAAAGTATATGTAATGGCAGAAGGTAGGTGGCTCACAAAAGAGTTGGATAGACTGAGATAACGTGTGTGAGAAAGGGATGTCACAAGCGAGACGAGTTGTATATGGTAAGGAAATATAGTAACCATTTATGAGTCTCGTGGTTTGAGCCATGTAGCTCATGCATGGGTTGAACGCCTATCAGAGCTAGAACTATCGGTAGTGGTTGCTAAGACTAATATTCTTCAGAATGGATGAATGATGTGACAGCCAGGGTCTGTAGCAGGTGTGTTTGTGAGAACTGTCGGTACTGGTTGCCAGGACTAATATTCTCTAGAGTGGATAAATGATATGACCGAGCCAGTGGATGTGCTGTTTGTAGCTCCCCGAGAGTAGATGGCATCCTCACTCCCTCCGACCGCTTGGGAGATCAAGGGATAAAGACTTAATCCTACATCCGGTGTTGTAGGACCCCATCAGTTACCACAATTAAGTGGGGCCGCGTCAGTCTGTCCTAAGGAACCAGGATAGAGTGAATGGAGTCTGTTAGGTACTGTGGGAATTTATTCCTATGTCGTTGGCGTATTCCTATTGGGTGGGGATGATGACGAAGTGACTAAAACTCTGTTTGTGATGGCAGGACACCGATGCGACGTTTGCGCCGACAACTACTTCGGCAACCCCGAGGTACCAGGGGGCCGATGCCGCTCTTGCGATTGCAACAACAACATCGATATTTCGCGACCGGGCAACTGCGACGCGAGGACAGGCAAGTGTTTGCGGTGCCTCTTCAACACCGCGGGCAGGAACTGCGAGGTGTGTGACAGAGGCTACTACGGAGATGCCCTCAGTCAACAATGCCGAGGTGAGTCGCCATCCCGGGTATTGGCTCCGTAGGCCCCTTTAAATGGAGTGGAGGTCGTACTTTTTGGTTGACCCATAATCCTTTATCTACTTTCCCACAAAGTGGTCTGCGCGCATCAGCATCACTAGGGTATGAGTCAACATTATCAGCGACAGCCCCGCTCGTTACCGTCCTTGCGTATTAGGTTTACAGGACATATGCGTGGTTTCCCTGGCGAGCGGACCTTTATCCTGACTTAGTAGCCTTTTGCAACCCGTGTGAGGGCAGTTGCGTGTCGTAGGTGGAGGATGAGTGTGAATAATCTCACCATGATGTTAGCTGCGTGTCGCAGGTGGAGGATGAGTGTAAATAGTCTCACCATGATGTCAGCTGCGTGTCGTAGGTGGAGGATGAGTGTAAATAGTCTCACCATGATGTCAGCTGCGTGTCGTAGGTGGAGGATGAGTGTAAATAGTCTCACCATGATGTCAGCTGCGTGTCGTAGGTGGAAGATGAGTGTGAATTGTCTCACCATGATGTCAGCTGCGTGTCGTAGGTGGAGGATGAGTGTAAATAGTCTCACCATGATGTCAGCTGCGTGTCGTAGGTGGAGGATGAGTGTAAATAGTCTCACCATGATGTCAGCTGCGTGTCGTAGGTGGAGATTGAGTGTGAATAGTCTCACCATGATGTCTGCTGCCCGTCGTAGGTGAAGGACGAGTACCTAATATTCTCACCATGATGTCAGTTGTGTGTCGTAAGTGCCTAAACTTGATACCAGTACGTAAAATGGGAGGGGAGGCCGAGTTCTGTTCAGAATCCTTTTGGTAGAATAATCCTATGAATTCCTTACTTGACCTCAGATCAGACCGGGGGGCTCTACTCCTGACTTTAGTTTTATTCCCGTAGCTCATGACTTCGACGCAATCGTACACCCAATTATGACTGTATACTCCGCTCATGATGATGATGTGTATTTACTCTGTGTATGAATTTGTTCCGGAGTGGGGGGTATCTTTCCAGGCCCAAGATTTAGAGTGGTTTACATTCTTAATATCTTTCATTATTCCCATTATTACCTTCTTCTTTTTGACCCTCCACTTCATTCTTCCCTCGCAAAAAAATTGCACCTTCGTTGTATTACACCGGTTTTCCTTCTTAATCCTTTAAGGGCCGATGGAACCACAATTTCAAGCCACTTTGACTCTTAATATATACTGATTTAAGGGTTATTATATTTTATATATATAGTCCAATTCGGTCATGAAAGGGTTCAAAAACTTAAAAGAGACAATCCCCCTCGACAGAGTGCGTCTGCGATATCCTGGGCACGAATGCCACTCTTGGACCCTGCGATCCACTGAGCGGACAGTGCAACTGCCATGCCAACGTCATCGGTCCCCAGTGTAAAAGGTGTGCCCCGAACCACTGGAAATTGGCGTCAGGAGACGGGTGCGAACCATGCCGGTGCGACTCAGTCGGCTCATACGCGGACCAATGTAACGAGGTGAGATGATCTCCAGAAGTGAGGCGCTACTGGACAGGCCCATATCATATTCAGGAGAGATGCCTACCCTGCCAGTCTTTAGCGACCGAGTCTCTTGAGTAATCATGCCATGCTATGTAACCGTCACACATTTTCACTTTCCTTAACTTTATTTCTTCACTATCTTATATCTTAAAACTTCTTGACGGGTCTTTCCCTTTTCAATAAACAAAATATCCTTTAGAGCTTAGTGTCCATTAAATTGTCGCGAATACCCTTTCGTTTACTTGTTGCTACCATACATCTCTTGTATCTAATGCACAGACACACACTGGGCGATTGCTTTATAAAGGCACGTTTGATTTTTCGCTCCTTTCTGCATCCTCAAGGATTTTATGCTTTATAAACACTTTGCCCTCCCTGCCCTAACACTCGCTGTTTACCCTCCCAACCCTGACACCCGCAGTTTACCCTCCAGCCCCCTTACCCGCACTGACCCTTCCGGCAGCAACACCCGCACTGCCCCTCAGGCCAACCTCCGCAGTTTACCCTCCTGTCTCCATTGTCACCATCAACAGCTGTTTATATATTTGTTTTATATAGTGTTCTGGTTCGGTGTGGGGGCGTATCTAACAATTGGGTGTATTTGTCGACTGGAGTGGTTTTGGGTGGGGACAGGAGTTGAGAGGGAGTGTAGGCGATGTAAGGGCAGTCGAAGTTTATCGAAGAACTGTGTGTCTATCATGTTTAGGTGATCTTCGATTGGAAGAATTGTTTCAGTGTGAAAAATGGTGTATTCTGGTGGCTTTGTGTATTCAGATCACTATTTTTGAGTTTCTATCTTGTGTAGGTGTGTATTCGATACGGTTGATGCCTAAGCTGGGGATGCTTATTCGTGTTGTGCTAGTGAATTGTTTGTGTAGTATTATATGAGTTTCTTTGTGTTATCCAAAGTTAGTGTTTATGACTGGATTGTATTGAAGTGGGTTGTTGTTATTGTTCATGTTAATGTTATGTGGAATAGGGCTTTGTAGAAGTATGGGAATTGTTCAAGTGTGAAGTTGAATAGAGTTTTCTATGAGTGCTGTTAATTCAGGCTATTTGGCTCTTATATAGTGAAATGTATAGGTCGCATTAGTTTGTTTTGGAAAGAAGATTTGATGGTGGACTGATTGGAATGCGTGAGAAAAGTTTCCTCGGTTCTAGTGTGGAAGTGAGGGAAGCAGATAGGAAAGTGTGGTTGTGTTATGTGGATATTCTTGTTTGTTGTTGCCATGTTTGGCGAGAAACTAGCTGGGTTATGTTGGGAGGAGGTAGGTGGGATATAGATGTTGAAGTTATGTGGTTTAGTTTATTTTTATGTCATTTGATTGCAGTTTTGTAAATGAGTTCTGTGTGCCTAGTGGCGCTGGAGAATGAAGTTTTTGTGTATTAACGTTAGTAAGTTTTGGTGTTCTGGGTGTACATCGTGCTTTAGTGTAGTTGTGGATGTTTTTTAGGTGAGATTGCAGAGTTAAGTTTGATTCTTGGATTAGGATAGTGTGTATATTGTACATGTTTAGTATTTTTAATTAATTCTTGCTGCTCGTTTCGGATGTCGTTTGTGTTGAATTGGAAGAAATTGAGAGAGTGGATGAGATGCGGGATATGCCATGGAAGAAGTGTGTTGAAAAGCTGTGCATGGATTGGAAACCCACTGGTGTGTGTAATTGTTTAAAGACTATGTGTATGTATCGGAGAGGCTGCGATTTGTTACACGAGTTCCATTGTGCGGAGACTCGTGAGCGATGGATCTGAAGGTCGCAGGTCAGGCATACATAGGTTAGGGGCCAGGAGTTCTCTGTACAGGGCTAAGGGAGGAGACGACTGGTCTCCGGGGTACCACCCAGCATGAAGAAAAAGGTAAAAGGAGAGAGAAGGAGGGGTGTCAAATTCCTTTTTAATGTAATTAAAGCAATTTAGTGGTCCTTCCTTCACAAAATTAGCTGAATTTTCCAATATCAAATAATGTGTGTTCATACATTGTTCTTACCCCTTTTGAAGATCGTTAAAGCACACTTTAATGACTCTGTTGGGACGATGCCAAGCGCCTGTGATTTCTGAATCTCCATCTGCCTTTAAGGGTTTGAGTAGGGGAACCAGGATGGCAAACTTGGAGGTTATCCAGGTCTTCTGGTTATAACCTACTGACGGTGACTTGGCGATTATTGTTTTTTAATGTTTTATTCTTTAAATCTTTTTAATATCCGAGTGACAGTCTAGACCCAACGAGGAACTTCACGATCTCGCTTGCATCCTTACAATATTCTCTGTTTTTTTTTTCTTAAATTAAATTGCGGTTTAACATTATTTACAAGTATTTTGCTTTATTCTACATTGGTCCATTGCTACTACATGGCATATTATTTATGTGTTCAATATGTGTGCCCAAATTCAAGATTTCATAGGGCTAACAGGGTGCTCATTTGTAAAGTTCCTCTTTGGTTCTACTCCACCTTGCAATTTGGGCACCACAATAGAAGGGCGATGTAATCTTTCATTATCTTCTGTTATTTCTCTTCCTTCACGGAAAGGTTTGTACCACTTCAAAAATGCATCTACGTGAGAATATATTTTCTCCATGTGCATCTTGTATTAAAGTCTACGTTTCAGTAGCATTTTAACCAAGCTTTCAACACCTCAACAATAACCTTCCTCCCCACCACCAAACCTTAACGTAATCAAACGTATCCACCTTCGCCCAAAGACACCTGAACACACTACCGCCAAACAACATCCTAAACGAGCCTCCCTACCTAACAAACCAATCAGAGAAATCATTACATGAACATACAGAGTAATCTTATCTCAACACAGGTCAGGTCACTCCACTATATTCCACTGGTCTTCTTTTATGAATATATTCCGCATATTTACCACATCCTTTGATGTTGCAATCATCTGATTACCAACAAGCAACTAGCACGTTTTGAGATCGCAATCTGTAAACAACGCCACATCAAATGCTGAAGAGCCATACTCGACGTGTTTCAGTGTTGGCCTTCTCTTTGTCCCTAAATAATAATGTTAAGGGCTTCAAAACTACTTTGTTATACAACAAATATTTCTATATGACGCTTATCTGCTTAATCTTGTTGTATTTTTTAGTATGATGGACAGTGCCAATGCAAACCAGGATTCGGTGGGATAAGATGTGATCAGTGCCACACCAATTTCTATGGCAATCCACGGATCGAGTGTTTACGTAAGATATTTTACTCCTGTCATTTCTTGGCTGCATATCCGCCAAAACATTTTATAATGCCGTTGCATAGATGTGTATTAGTTTTTAGTCGTGTGCGACTCTATATCTCGCTATGCCGGTCGGTCGGTCGCTCACCGTTTTGTGCTTTTTTGGGGTAATAATATTGTAACTATTCGGCTGATTTTAACGAAATTTGAAACCCTTTTATTGTTTTACATTCTCTTTTCGAGTTATATAATTGCCAAAGTCCTCCTAAGGGGAATTATTTGGCAATAGCATTATAACTATTCGGCCGAGGCGTACCTTTGTTACAAACCGAGGATAGGTTTGGAAAAATTGTACTTCTTCAAGGTCCGTAATGCCAAAATAGTCTCTCTTTTAGCCTATTCTTGTATACGATTTGCTCCTGTTCCAGCTATTTGTGTCCTACATCTTTTCATACGAGGGGCGGTCAATAAGTTTTGCAATTTGGATATAAGGAAACGAGATATGAGGAAAAGTGTTTTATTATTTTTCAATATAACTACCTTCGACTTCAATGCACCTGCGCCACTTGTCCCTGAGGCTTCGAATTCCCGACAACCAGAAATCTCCCGACTGCTGTTCAATCCACTCCTGGACGGCGAGCTGGACATCTTCATCGTCCTTAAACCGGCGTCCACGCAGTGCAGCCTTGAGCTGGTGGGATAAAAAGTAGTCGCTAGGGGCCAGATCTGAACTGTAGGGGGGGATGTTTGAGCTCCTCGAATCCGCACTCGCGCAGGGCAGCTTGTGCAACTCTGGCCTTGTGGACTTTGACGACGTTGAAGTCGATCATGGGGCGTGAGGTTTCTAGAGACCCAACGGGCAGAGACCTTGGTCATGGCCAAATTGTCGTGGATGATATTGATAACACTTCCATGTGATATTCCAAGTTCTCGCTCGATTTCTTCGACCTCTACCCGTCGATTTTCGAGGATCATCCTCTCCACACGGGCCACATTGTCCTCGTTGGTCACGTCTGACGGGGGTCCTGGACGGGTGTCATCTTCAAGGGACTCACGACCATGGCGGAACTCCCTATTCCAGCGAGCAATGGTTGCATAGGAAGGGGCGGTGTCGGTGTACACTGCAACCATGCGTTCATGGATCTCTTTTGCATTCTTGCCTTCCTTGGTCAAAAATCTGATCACTGCGCGGTGCTCAACCTTCTCCATTGTTGAAAAATTTGTGACTGACGATCTGCGATCAGCTACTGCTTCTTAAATAGACGAGGCAGGAGCGTGCGGCTGCAGGTCCTGACTTGTCATAACTTTTCCTAACACCCCCACAAACAGCCATCCCCCTTCCTCTGTTTTGCCCTACCGATTCGCAAAACTTATTGACCGCCCCTCGTAGTTCTATGCATTTCTATCCAATAAATCCTGGAATCATCGCCCCCCAAAGTAATTTTTTTTATTTAATATTGTCTTTTTAAAGGACTTTCCTTGAAAATGTGAATTTAAAATTAAAAACCATAACACATTTTACTTTATTGGCAAGCTTAATTCATTACTTCTTATCTATACCATTAGAGGGGACAATGCGTTTTCTTTGACTTACTCTTAGTATAGAAAAATTTTCCTTTGGGTGGTTTCTTATCCATCTAATTTTTGGCCGACCTACAATTCGTGAGTTTAGGTAGGATGACTTTTCCAATGTTGTCTTTCACCAGTCAAAGAAATGTTACTGTCTCACGCGCTATACCATCAGCTGACTCCTGCTTTTTGTTTATTTACCTCCCCTCCCTAGTGGACCTGTCTGTTACAGAACCATGCCACGTTCAGGATGTGGTCTACCCTCCCGTTTACTAGTACCACAGGGAGTCACCTCTCCAGCTTTCACGAGCATTGCATTCAGATATGTATTTCCCTCGCCCAACATCCGCGTAGGGACCTCTTTTCAGAAAACCTTCAGCTGAAATACCCTTGTTAATTGTCGCTTTAAAAAAAATACTTCACAGTATAAGGGTGATTTCCTCACTTGATTCACGTCACTTAATAAACTTGGATGATTAGCGTTATATCTTTCTGAATAGCCTGCGAGTGTAACCTCGAAGGATCTAAGACAGCTCAGTGTCACCACGAGACGGGTCAGTGTGACTGCTTGGAAGGCATTGGAGGCTACAAGTGCGGTCATTGCGACAGAGGCTTCCGTGGACGAGCGCCTTATTGCGAGACCTGCGGAGAATGCTTCAACAACTGGGACTTCATTCTTGATGAGTTGAAAGGTTTGTGTTTATCATCGGTTGTAAATGTTTGGTTTCATTTCCCTCATTTTTTTTTATTGGACGTGGTTCCATTTCCTGTTGGGCTACGACCTAACGATACAAACACCGCGGCGTCAAACGAAGCTAACCCTTTTTGGATATGGTTTGTCAGCGGATGAACCTGTTTCTGGTCGACTTTGAGATGGTTGCCGTGATTCGGATCCTATATTAAACAGCCTAGACTGAGATAGAGGTCAGCCAGTGTGAATCGGATAAAACCGGTACCAAGCTACTATCCTTCCCCTCTATATGAATATTCCTTTATCAGATTGCCTCTGTGATACCATTAATCAGCTTTACCTCGCATTGATTTCCTTCATGAAAGCATTGCTCTATATCTCTTCAAACCCCCTTTACTTTCATCACTGACCGGGTTGTATCCTCATGAAAAGGGTTGAGGAACTCCAGGAGGCTTCTCTAGTTAATTAAGGAATGCTTATTATTAACTTTACCTAACCGGATTGACTAGAACGTTATTGTTCATTATATCAAAACAACTAGAAAGGGCAAAGACTTTTTGATGTTGAGGTTTTTGTTTCATGGTTTAAATCTTCTACCTCTCACTTGAAGCATTGATGGAACTAGTGCTACTTGCAAGACCAACTGTTTCATTGAATGAAGCTGCTTGTCGTTAATTATTTAGCTCCATTTTCTCTTGCGGAAGTTAGAATTCAGGTTTCCACTGTTGTTCTTATCTATTCCAATCATTATCCCTTTCTTTCCCGCTCTCTGTAGACGAAGTCACTCTTTATCTTCTCCATTGGTCATTACTTTATTAGCATTTACATGGGCGATATCAAATAGCTCATCTAGACATTTCTTTTATTTTACTCTTGCATGCAAAGATTTTTTGTCTTTGCTCTTTCTAAGTTGTTTCCAGTCTTCATATAATCTATTAACTTTCTTTACTGCATTACGTTTAGAGTGGTTTGTACCCCAGCTTTTGTCACACATCTAATGCATCACTGATAATTACGTTTGAAAACTTCTCTCACTTGTTTATCACTTTAATGATTTATCAGTAAACATATAACTTTTTTTCTTTGATGGTAACTTGCTATGGCTCAGGTGTGTTATTGGTTGACCAATCAACCAAACTTTAGTTGAACTTCTGATTGTCATAATGAATCCAGTTGAAATTCTTGTAATTGGGTAAAGCAGGAACAGCGTCGCACAACCTCTTCTTCCGACTGCAAGCAGTGCACTAAGTGATGTCTCGTGCGTTTTTTTTTCCTGCCTCAACCCCTTGCAACAATTGTTCATCTTCTATTTCTTTAGTCAAAAAGAATTTAAATTTATACTATATAATCTATGTGAATTGAAAATGTTTGTAGCACTTAAACTATTACTCACAAATATACCGGTAATGCAAGAACAATATAATCAATAAGTAATTAAGTATTAGAGAAGCATTGATAGTTTACTTCGAGTTTCAATAAATCTAAAATATTCAAGTGCCGGGCGCCATCTTTAAACATTATTTATTTGACTCAAAAATTTTGCTACAATGTTTTTACATGAAAATGACTCAACTAAGATAGTATCCTGATAAATTTTTGATGGTCGTTTTTTTTTTACATCACCCAATATATATATATATATATATATATATATAATTGTGGTTTGGTGCCCATGTTAAATTATCTCAAGCTGAGATATGTGCGCCGAACGCAAGGTGGTAAAAATGACCCTAAACATTCACTGAATGAAATTTTTAGATGGCGCTTTCTCATTATTGCCAGAATGTGTATCTTGGGAATACTGGAGAATCATATTTAATTTATATTGCACTATATCATAACATGCAGGAGGATCCTCACTCATCTTCCTCTTCCCATCGGGATCCTCATTTATCTTCATGTTTCCATCGTGATCCTCATTCATCTTCCTCTTCCCATCGGAATCATCATTTATCTTTCCTACAAATGTTTCATTTGCTGCTTTTCTGTTTAATCACTTTCATTTTCATCTTGTATGCATTTAACCGCATCACCCTGTCATTTTCATCTGCACTATTAAGCATTTGCATGTAAGCCTACTTTCTACTACATACCCATATACATGCCCTTGCACTGCATACTATCATTTGTTAAATTTGTTCCACCTTTCCTCTATCTCCATGATTACACCTTTTCCTCTCCTGCTCTTAAGCATTCGCACATACTCTCTCTTTTCTCTCAAGGTTAAAAACCTTTCTTTTCTGATTCTCCCTCGTGTCCAGTTTCCTCGGGTCTTCTCATCCATGCACAACCAATTTAACCATACACAGCACAATCATGGGATCAGATAGTCCCATACTGATATCTCTTACATCTTTCGCATCAAATACATCTCGCAGCGTATTCTATTCTTTCTTACTCGACACAGATGAATCATATTCTTAAGTTCCGCCCTTTCCTCTGTCCAAACCATGTGTGTATATGCACATCGTTTCTAATTTTAAGAATAAAATAGCTTCAGTCTTGTGTAATACCTGCAAGATTATGGTTAAGTAGGTTTCTTATCTCAAAAAAAACTCTTCTGCCCCGAAAGCACGTGGCCATTTTTCAGATATTAAGCAGAAAACCACCGAACCCTTCCCCAATAGCTTCCTGTTCCCATCAGGATACTCAGTCATCTTCCTGTTCCAATCAGGATACCCAGTCATCTTCCTGTTCCCATCAGGATACTCAGTCATCTTCCTGTTCCCATCAGGATACTCAGTCATCTTCCTGTTCCCATCAGGATACTCAGTCATCTTCCTGTTCCAATCAGGATACTCAGTCATCTTCCTGTTCCAATCAGGAACCTCATAAACTATGTAAAATCATATTTTGCCTTTATTTCATTTATTGCTTTCTAATGGCGTACCTTTGTCTGCAGAGCGCACCCAGTCTTTGATCGACTCTGCTCGTCAGATAAAGCAAAGAGGCGCCACCGGCGTTTACAAATACGAATTTGAATCCATGGAAGAGAAGTTAGCGGATGTCCAGAAGATCCTCCTAAGCGCTAATATGACTTCGGAGAATCTGGAGGAGTTGGACAAAGTTATCGGACAATTGAGGTAGGGTTAGATACATCGATCGACAAGGTTGGGTCTATGGAAACTGGAAAAGTGGTGTTTTCATCTAAGCTACAAACTAACTCCTCATTTTCCTTTTTGTATTTCTCTTTGTTCGCGGTATTGTTTTTATCTATTAATCTTTTCACATCTTTAGGTTCTATCGTTTTCTTTTGAGGGTATGGCTATTGAAGCTTTGAACTTGGGTGTAAACAGGTGCATTTAAAAGTCTCTGGTTGAGTTTTAAATCATATCTTGAAAGATGCATCTTTCTTTCTGTCTTCAAAATGATTTCGAAAGTCAGAAAATAAATATTGCGAAATTCCTGTGGTGGTTGTTACCACCCGCAGAACTTATATTTGCTCTTTCTTCATATATATATATATATATATATATATATATATATATATATATATATATATATATATATATATATATATGCGTGTGTGTGTGTGTGTTTTGCTACATTTTTGTTGTTACCACTGTAGCAGGGGTCGAGATTGCAAGCGGAGGATTATAAGCTCTGCTTGACTGAGTCTTCTTTAGGATTCATGATGGCCGAGTTGACTATGCCGAGCGTACACTGATCCCAGTGACGAGGGAGAGGTGTCAACTCGCCGCGTGCTTCCGTTCTTTCTCTATTTTTCATCATCTAAATTACCCTACACTCCTCTACTTACACTATCAATTCATATAATCTCATACTTCTCTCAATGAGACCTACTGTTTACCGGAGAATTCGAACTCAGGGTCGTTACAGTTAACGACCTCCGTCTTCAGGCGGATGACCTTTATTCTGAGAGGGATGGCGGTCCCTAGGAAAGCCCACGTTCCCTGGGTGTGTCCAGAGGCCCTGAAGAGAAGACATAGTGTGTAGGGCTTGTGTGAGGTTTGGACAATCTATGAGCAGATGTTCTATGTTTTCTGGGCTTTGGCTGCATGATTGGTGTCAGAAATATAAAGTTCCAACAAAAGTTCAACATGAAACTTAATACCTAATTTTGAACCGAAATTGAAAGATAAACTTTATTTAAGACAGTTGTGGAGTAATGTAAAAATAATGTTAGGACAGAAGAGATATGCACATGGATGATCATGATTGTATAGATGGAATAAGCATGTGTTTAAGCGAAGTTTAGAAAACGCAGGGTTGCTACAGCCTGTGGCAGAGACCGCAATGACGTTTCCACGCAAATGTGTTCCTCATTCGACGACTAACCTTTCCCACTGCTGTTTTTAGGAGGGGGGGGGGTCTCTGTTTTATTACGAAGTGACACTTGTTTTGGGGGTCTTCCTCATTGTGAGATACAATTTAACATGTGAACCTGGGTCCTACAGTTAATGACAACCATCAAAAATAGTTAACTTGAATTTAGGTTTCATTCCGCAACTAACCCCATCTAATGCGACTTAAAACTTTACCTCATGTGAGAAAAGATGTTTATACCTTGCTATGTTGTAGCTCCTAACCCAGCCCCCGTAATCTGTCTATGAGTCCACTAAATAACCTCTTCTTGTCTAGCTCCGAACTGTCTCTGAAGGAGAAGCTTCTCGAAGAGTTTGAAACCTCGGTAGATAACACCTCCCAGAGGATATCTCTAGCAATGACAACTCTGGCGGACCTCCGTCTGCAGGCAGATGACCTTAGGGATCAGGCTGGTGACCTCAAGGACAAGGCGACGAAGCTTCAGGAAGCTAATGTTGAAGGTAAATGGGATGCCGACGCTGCCCGAATCTGAGATTAGTGGCAGACTACTGATGCCATAAAGGCATAGGGAGAGTTATTGTAGAATGGAAACATGAACCTCCCAAGGGGTTGAGACGGGGTCAGGTTCATAGGGGTTAAGTACCCTACTGCCCCATCTAATCCGGGCTGTGTATCTTCCCCTCTGTTCCTTAACTTCGCCCCATCCTTTAGAAACTTCTTTAAAGAAATTGGATATTCTTTCGCCTATTTTTGTATAAACACAAACGAAAAAATTCTTCCTCATTCACTCACGACGCTCTCCGGCATACACGCCCCCCCCCCTCCCTCCCAGATACCCAGCCTTCTGAATCCTCCCTCCCTCGTGATGATAAATTCCACCGGGTCAGGCTTCTGTGTGTGTATTACTCAGCCTTTCCGAGCTGTTTGAAAAGGCTGAATGTGGCCGTATACCCCCAGCCTCCCTCACGCATTTAAACATCATAGAAAATTGCATTACACGCCACCGCACACGCTAACACAAATCCCTGAGACTTTTGTGAGAAAAACCCATGTCCAGACTTAGTTTCCTCAAGATCTCGGAGCTACCACTCAGACAGCCTGAGAAACAAAAGTCTTAGGTGGTAAAATTAATAAATTTCCACTTGTTTCTTCTAATCTCGGGAAAGCTAGTGGCCCTTTTTTAAGACTCGTAAGGGGGTGTAGCATAATAAGCATGCGAGAGCTGACATCTGTAAAAATGCAAGTCATCTCGCCCCATACGCCCATAGGTTCGTTTTCTCGGCTAGAAATCTTTCATATATTTTCCCCTTTCCTACATCTGTATCTTCTGCGCAGATCTCACCTTATAAACTGTGTGATGGAGATGCCCCTGTTAGTTCGCGCTTCTTTCAGGAGCTACACTGGTTACCTATTTGCTTCTGTACCCACGATAAAATTCTTCTCATCACCTACAAGGCCTTAAACCTCGAGGCTCCACCTTATCTCTCGTCTGCCCTCTCCCGTCGTCAAACTCCTCGGGAACTCCGGTCTAACCTAGCTTTCATCCTGAACACTCTGTCCTCTGTTCGATGGGTGACCGTTCCTTCTCAGTTTGTGCTCCTAGACTGTGGAATGCTCTTCCTTCCGAAGTCCGATCCTCTCGCTACTTTTAAACGTCTCCTGAAGACTCATCTCTTCAGAATCGCCTTCTCTCCCTCGTAAACTTTCTCTACACTCTCTACACAACCTGCGCTCTGGGAGGGCTAACAGCCCTGAAGGGCGCATTATAAATATCTATTATCATTATTAAGACTTTTCCGAGTTCGGGCTTAAAACGATTCTAGAAATTAAAAGAATTGCGAATTTTAAAGCCATAGATTTAAACCATGTGTCCACAAACAAGCATGAATACAAGGTGAATTATTTGAAAGGAACAAACTGTAATTTCTTTTGGGTGGAAGAGGGAGGTATTTTTTATTGTTATTTTTTTTTTTCAATTTTAACAGCCAATCTACGACTGCCTACTTGGTCAAAAGTCGTCGTTATTGCGCTACAGCTTCATATTCGGTTAGATAAAAAACAAAACGAGTAAAAGCATCTAAAAAAAAAAGATAAAGCACAAATAAAGAATAAGAAACAATCTAAAAGAAACAACAACGCATGGAAGAGGGAGAGAGATGAGTAATTAAATGCCTTATATGACGTCACCTGGAAGAAGAATCCGAACGTATAAAAGCCGAAAAATTGGAAAGAAAAAAAGATTTTAAAAAAAATGAGATCTTTAATCGAAAAACCCTTTTATTCTTTTAGTTTTTATTGTATTTTCTGTCATTCCTCTTTTTCCTCCTTATTCCTGGGCGCTCTTTCGTGCACATAATCCCCCGTGCTTCTCCGATGGCTGTCGCATGAACGCCTAGCACAGGGAGGTGCTATCAAACTCCTCAGCATGCAACAGCCTCCCTGGACTCTAATCTGGTCCCTAAGGACAGTCTGAGGCGACCACACTTAATTATGGTTATGTTGATGGGGGTCCTACAACTCAAGCTGTAGAATCAAAGGGTTTCTTCCTTAACACTCACGACACTCTCCTGCATACACGCCCCCAACCCCAAGAAAAAGGCTAATAAAAAAAAAAAGAAGAGGAAATAAAAGCAAACACTACCTACGCCAAAGTTGCTAAAGCTGCGGTAGTGGAATCTAAGGAAAACCCTACATTTCTCCACGTCGAGAATGAAAACTCGACCAAAATTATGTGTTGCATATATTATGCTCATATTGCGAATCTCTCCTCCCCGGGGTGCTTTGCAGATGAGCTTAATAAGATGCTAACTCATAATGAAATGGAAAAAATGTGGTTTCCCCAAAACCCGCGGTCGGAGGAGATCCTGAAAATTAGTCTCAAACCCCAGTGCGAGACTAGTTGTCAGAAGCTCCCAACTCCCAGCAGTGCCACAACCCCAGCCTCCTCCAGGGACCCCAGGATCCAGGCTGCAAAAACACGCACAGAGCAACAAACAACGCAAACTCACCAGAACAAAAACAAACGCACACACACTCACACAGGTTGACAATGAGGCTACGGAGACTAGAGTTGCGAGAGCCGAGGGAGGGGCACGTTCACCCCGCTCACGGAAAACCTCGCAGCCCAAGAGACGCCCGAGATCGTCCTCTTCTTGCAAGAGGGAATCTAGGCACGCATACCATTCAAGAAAAAATAACTTGAAGGTATTTGCTGCCGAAAGGTCCCCTTTTCCTAAGGAGATGGATGCCCTTGATGTATCAGAAGGTATAATAGCCGGAAGATACAAATGGGAATTTACCTCGGACGAGTACAGTGAAAAGCAAGTCGAGGAGGCTTTACTCCAAGGCTTGATCAAACTGACTCCGGATACCTATGTCACCCTAACTGACGGCGAATTCAGAAAGAAACGTACAGGTAAAACTATTACGCCACCTAACACTCCACAAGGACCTAAGCTCGTAAGAGAATAAGTCCTAAAAAACATCATATCACACTCAAGAACCCTTAAGTGAACTAGACAATGGAGACTTTAAAGATACTACATTTTAACTCTGACGACTGGACGAATAAACAGACACTATACGGTAATGTATTAAGACAATGCGACCCAGACGTTATATTTATTTCAGAACATGGAATAAATGACACAAACACACTAAAAATTTTCCCCTACGAAGTCTTAACCAAAAATCACAGCGGAGAACGTTACGACAGTTGTGCTATAGCTGTGAAAAGAGGTCTTGACTTCAAATCAATAAGTGGACTCGACGAATCTTACCTGGCTGTGGATGTCCGTACGGCAGTGGGACCCCTGGTCCTGGCAACAGGGTACCAGCCCCCAAGGAGAGGGTATTTTCCCCTTCCCAACTTCCTGCTGCTATGTGGTCACGGCAGAACCGTTCTCTTTGCCCGTGACCTCAATGCAAGAAGTGCTGCCTCAAACTATACGTCGACCAACCCAGCAGGCAGGAATCTTGAGACACTTATTGAAAGACAAATCATGACAAGAATTGGACCAGACTTCCCCACATACTTCACACACAGATCAGCCACCAAACCAGATATAGTACTCACCAGCAAGATGTTCCCATACAACTACTTCATTGAGCCGGGTCCCCCCTATTCCCAGCGACCACCAGGCTATCCTATTAAAGTTTCAACCTCCCCCATTCAAATTCCTATCCCAGAACGAAAGAGCTACGCTCGAGCCAACTGGGATAAGTATAAACAACTCCTCGAAAGTTACAACCCTGAACCCTTAATTAATGCCACCCTAGAGGAAATTGACGAGGAGTTGGATAAAATTAATGAAAATTTATTAAAAGCCGACAAGGAAGCCATCCCCCGAGTTAAGTATAAAACTCTTCCTGCCCCTTCATGGACCCCAAGAATGAAATCCCTCGCGAGGGAATATAGGGAACGGATAAATGAAATAAACCTCACTGGCCCCAACATCAATACACACAGACAAACGCGACACATTCGTGACGAACTAATGACTCTTATTAGGGACCAACAGAATGTACTTTGGAACAATTTAATTGACAGACTAAACATAGAAACCGACTCACGTACATTCTGGCAGACTGTTAAACGAATAAGAGGCGGAAAACCAGCAAAGACCATTAAACTCAGACGTGAAAATACTGAAATTACTGACTTGGAAAGAATCGAAGAGGAATTAAGACTCTTTTGGGCATCTATATTTAAGATATCCCCGGAAGAGAATTATGACTTCGATTTAGACTTCGAAGACGGAATTATTAACAACCTGAATGATCAGATACACAGAATCCATCCTCACCATTGCGTATCACAAGAGAGGGAAATGGAAGGACTCGGCGGTAGAATTACTGCCGAGGAGCTTTCAAAAACCTTAGTCCTTTCGACAGCGAGCACCAGGGCGTTCAGGACTGACAAAGGAGAATTTTATTCGAGCCCCGCCTAACATCTTATTGAGGCTCATGAATACCATGAACGCGTGCCTGAATGTGGGTTACTTCCCTGACCACTGGAAGGTAGCGAAAATGATATTCATTCCCAAAGCCGGTAAGCCACGGACAGTCCAGCTAACTTCAGGCCTATATCTCTCTTAGAATTTGCAGGGAAAGTCGTAGAGAAGATATTGGCCAACAGGGTAAATACGTTCCTTGAGAACAACAACTTTCACAACAACCAACAACATGGCTTTCGAATGAAGCGAGGAACGGACACGTCGCTAGCCGTGATTACCGAGAAGTTGACAAAAGTAAAATCTGAAAGACGCCACGCAAATCTGGTGCTACGCGACGTCAAAAAGGCCCTTGACAAAGTATGGAGGAGAGGCCTGCAATATAAAATCATACAACTTGTCCTCAATCCCATATTTGAAAGGATCCTGTGTGATTACGTAATGAAGAGGAGGGCCTATCTGAGTATCAAGGGTTATAATGGCCCCGAGTTCGAGCTCGAGGCGGGGGTGCCTCAAGGCGGGTGCATAAGTCCCTTGCTCTATAACATTTACACCATCGACCTTCCCCGACCTCTGACAGAAGGTTCCTTGTATGTCCAATTTTCGGACGACATAACAATGATATGTACGGAGCCTTATCGGAATGCGAATTACATGGCACAGAGTACGGCAGTGGAAATCGAAAACATCAACTCTTTCGGGAGAAGATGGACGATATCCATCAATGCCCAAAAGTTCCGTGTAATTCTACTATTCCGACGGACACTGGCAGACATCCGTGTGGGGGGTGCACGCATCCCATACCGCACGGAGGGCACGGTTCTGGGACTCCGTATCACGACTGGTGGGTATGGGAGTCATGTAGCAAAAACTACAGCGAATGCACGGAGGGACTTGGGGGAACTTTTCAAGTTCTTAAACCTGAGCACCTCCAACAAACTTAAAATCTACAACACATGCATTCGTTCAAAACTCCTGTAACCCTCGGTCCCTATAAACGCAGTTCCCAAGACTCAAGTCCTTAAACTGCAAAGGGTCCAGAATAAGGCAGTCTACATCATAACAGGAACCCGAAGGAGAGAGATGAGAAGGCAGAGTGAACTCCATGGTGAACTGGGGATGACCCCCATAAACGTGGATCTTCACCTGAGAGCAACTAAAATCTGGAACAAGGTGCGCCGGCACCTCCCTCCCGAGTTTGTACTCGAGCACATAGACTTTGACAACATAGGACGAGCAATACCCTTTAAAAGTAGTAGACTTCTGATTGACAATGACGTCGACCCAAGGTTCACTTAAAACCCCACTTCACAACACAAATCGCAAACAAAGCCAAGCGAAATTAGTAGGCACTATATTAGCCATTGCTAATATTTTTTACTAAACTTTCCCCAAATTTTGTGCGAAAAACTCGCCAATAAATTAAAAAACAAAACAATAAAAAATACAAAATAAACATCAAAGTCTGGGCGTAAACAACCCGGACAAGAAGATGCAAATCTTCAAATAGCCAAGTAGAGAGCAAAAATACCTGCTACTACAAAGGCTTGAATGCCTAGTGCATAAACTGATAATATATATAAATATATTTATCACAAAAATATAACCAAAACGCAAAGAAAGACAGAGATGCCCTTTCACCAGGGATCTGTCTTTCACACTTCTTTTCATTTTCGCTTTTCTATAATTTTCCCCATTTTCCCCACCATTTCTCCTACTAAAACCCTCTTTGACTATATTCCTCACTTTATATGTCCAATGTGCTTCTCCTCGCCAACGGTGTCTTAGCATACGGCCGTAAGATATAGATCTATCACCTAATATTTGTCATGGCAGATGCCATCTACGAGTAATCTCGTATCATTGAGAGAAAGAAACAGTGTGTATTAGTGTTGCCACAACAAGGAACTACTACGAGTATTTTCGTACCTGGCATAATTATATACATTACCGACGACGAGATAACTCGTAGTCGGCAGTGAACGTGTTAATCTCCCAAACGGTCGGAGGGAGCATAGATGTTACATGCTCCTGGAAGCTATAAACAACAACATTCGATTCCACCTTCCTTATTCTTTCATGTTTTGAAAGGTTTAAAGAAATTTGCCGAATTTCCTAAATCTCTCAATTTATTTGATTATTTTTTTAGGTTTCATGGCCTCTTTCGCTCTTTGCTGGGTCTAAACAGGCGCGAAAGAGACAAGATTTAAAAAGAGGTGAAAAAGACGACCCGAGGGCAACGCTCTCTCGGGGCTCTGGGATCGGGAGGGTGCGCGTCTACTCCAGGTTCAGTTGTAGCTTGGCTATTGCCCCTGCCATACCATTCACCCCTTGCGGGGAATTTATTTAATTAGTGATACTACCGGGTTTTTCAAAAGTTCTGTTACACTCATTTTTTTTTCTTTTGAGAGGTGTACGTGTGTGATAGAAAAAGTTCCATCGAACAAACTTAAAGTTCTTCTTTTCCAGCACGTGTCATTTAAACATCTTTCCCATTGTGTGCAGTTGTGGCGAGATGGAACTGAAAAGAATCGAGATCTCTGCTCTCCTGCCCGCGGGCAACAAGTCCGACATTGACCAAGCGGCCCAACGTTAGTCCGATGACTGTCCACCGAGTCGTGGAGAGGATCAAGAACGAGGAAGACCTCAAAGATCGACCTTAAGTTGTCAATCGTTTGGTTGTGATAAATGCCTTTGAAATTGCTCCGAAGCTCAAAATGGCTACGCGCGCGACGAAGAGCATCTCGATGGGTACGGTGTCCAAGGCCCTCAAGGAAGAGGACGACAGATTTAGGTACGTGGACAGGCCTCTGCTCGCTGACCGTATGTGAGAACAACGTCGGAAGCGCTGCCGTCGCCTCCTCAATGACTTGGTGTCATTGCAACCGAATTCTCATTTTTTCTGATAAAAATTCTTCCCGATCGATCCGGTGGTCATCAACGAGCAAAACGAGCGCGTGATGAGCTTTGGCCAGAACTTCTCTCAGGTCCGTTACGTGTCAACGACCAAACACCCGAGCTCTGTGATGATGCTAGACGTCGTGGCTTCAAATAGCGAGAAGATGATGCCAGACGTCGTGGCTTCAAATAGCGAGAAGATGATGCCACACGTCGTGGCTTCAAATAGCGAGAAGATGATGCCAGACGTCGTGGCTTCAAATAGCGAGAAGATGATGCCACACGTCGTGGCTTCAAATAGAGAGAAGATGCCGCCGGTGTGGTTCGCGGCCGATTACAGGGATGAAGGTGCACTACGTCTTTCACCAGGACGGTGCCTCGGCCCACACTGCCAAAACTGTGCAATAACGGGCGGGGTCAAACATGGACTTTTGGTCGCCGCAGTCGTCAGACCTCATTGCTCTCGACTACAGCGTGTGCACGCAATTCAAGGGCAAAGCCTGCAAGGTCCGCCAAAGCACCGTCGACGAGCCAAGTCCTCCGTTAGCCGAGTGTAGGCCAGCATTAGGAAGGATTTCGTCAGCAACGTGTGCGCGGCCTTCAGGTCTTGCCAAGAGCGCGTGCTGCCTGCCAACGCCGGTCACATTGATTAATATTACAATTTAAATACATATTTATATGTTAGAATAATAAAAACGTGTCTAAGAGCATCGAAACTATCATTGTCTTTTAAAAAGTTGTTTTGGTTTGCTATTTTTGCAGTTTTATACAAATTTTTCCCCGCCTTAAATAATAAATGTTTACTCTAATAAATTTCCAATCGCTTGATCGTGACGAAGCACCCGAACATTTTCCGAAACCAAAGTTCATCGGCAGATTATAGTGAGGGTCTGGTGGTCTGCCATTGGTGTTATTCATTGCAGCTTTTTCAAAGCTAATCAAACCATCACAGCAAAGCTTTACTGTAAGCAACTCGAAAAAATGCATCTTCACTTGTGAAAAATGAGACCATTAGTGAATTGACGTGGCCCGATTCTGCTTTACCACAACCCACCGCCACATGTTGCCATAATGACGCTGCAGAAACCCTCTGACTAGTATACCAGACTTTACCACATCATCCATATTATTCCGATCATTTACCCACTGACTACCAATTTTTTTTTCAAGCAACAAAACTTTCAACTCCAAAACTGAAATGGAAGCTGGATTCAAGGATTTCTTAGTATCAAGCCCAGTGGATTTTTATCGACAAGGCATAAATGATCTTATCCATCAATGGCAGAGATCATACTTTGGCTAATTTTAGAATATGTAGTGTCAATTATTTTAAGAATAAATGTTTATTCCTGAAATCGGTCATTATTTTGATATGATAATCGCTGGCGAGGTCTAGGGGGACCAGGGACCAGTCCTCGTTTGGGAAAGGTCGGAAAGTATTTGTGTTTGACACCAACCAGCGATCAGGTAGTAACTTTCGTTACCCTGGTTGAAGGGAACCCTTTCCGAGGCAGAGATATGTGGATATATCTACCCATCGGCAGGATTCTTCGAAACAGAGGAGACTTGTGAAGACGAGATGAAAGATAATGCTGTTGTGATTGCCTGTGTAAGAAATACCTACCCCTGCGTGTGTAAGCTGTGTAAGCACAGCGCGTCCACTAATCGGTGCCCAGAACTCTATGCGCGTTGACGTTTTATGTCAATTCTCGCTTGGATTTAACCCGACGCCTTGGCGTTAGGAGACTAACGCCGTATTCACTGGGCTAGCGAGAACCCCGATTAGTGATACTTGACTGATTATGAGAATTAACTTTGCTGAAAATGTTTATTGAATGTTCATTTGCTTTGTTTACACTTTATTTGTCCTCTGATTATTTTTGTCCATCTGTCATCCCCTCCCAAATTCTTTATTTCTGTTTGGCAATCTATCCATTAAGTACTTAAGTAATTCTTTATTTGAATTAATTAAACTTATTAGTTCGTGACTGAATTTTTTATGAGGTTTTCGTAAGGAAACCTCGCGGAACAAGGGTAGTTTCATGGTTTGCTCGTGTTTCACTATCCATAATTTTCCTCCTGACGAACCTCTTTTTCAAAAACCTTTCCGTGAACCCTCCCCCTTTGTTTATTGTTTTCATTACAATTACTCTCTTAATTCAGGTGCGCTGAACCTGACCCGAATGGCAGGTGAACGATCCAGACAGTCGCAAGCGGAGGTCGAATACACGCAAGTGATCGTCAGCGAGTCTGAGCGCTACCGCAAGCAAACGGAGAACATCCTGATCTATCAAGCCGATCGCTTCAATAGAACAATTCAAGAAAACGAAGCATCTCTGGATGCCTTCGATAACTCTCTTCTCAGTATGGAAAATCTGATCCCGGAACTTAATCAACGCGTATGTGATTTTATAATGGTGTGGTAGAATTAGTCTATAGGGGGGAGTTAACCCGTTCCACCTCAATAGTGTCCTAAAATGGATGCCGGATCGGCAAGTCCCGGGATGGAGGAGTGGGTATGTTCTGCGTGAATACGGGGAAGGAAGAGAGAACTATGTTGTGATTGGTTATGTGCTTGCTAACGTGGGTAAGGTGCTGCTTGCCCCCGCAGGAAAGTTCAGCGGGTCGCCTAATAGGTGGTTAGCTCTCGTACGCTGAAGTTTTGTATCCGTTATCGCTGAGATTGGAACCCGTTCCCTGTATGTTGCAAGTCAACTTATCCAATAGGCTACCGAGAGATGAATAAACATCTCAAGGACAGTTATAAAAAATCGAATGAATGAGGATATGAGCTTGATTCCTTTCCTCTTCTTTTTTTTTACTGTACCACATATTATATTATCAGGTTGAGTCATAACTAATTTCCATTTTTGTGAAATATATTTATTCATGAATAACTGAACAGTTAAATAATTTCCATTAATAGTATATTCGCCATTTTCGTCAATCACCTCTAACCACTTAGCAGGTAGCTTGTTTGATTCCTCTAAGGTAAAATTCAGCCAGTTTGGGGTTCAAGATGTTCACGACCATTTTTACCTGGTGTTCTTCAGAGGGTTTTTTTTTTACTATTCAGAGCATTTTGTAGTGAACAAAAAAACATGGAAATCACTTGGTGAAAGTTCTGATGACTATGGTGGATAGGATAGTACAGACCAAGCCTAAGTCCAATATTATTTTATGTGTGATTCTGGCTCGATGTAATCTTGGGTTATCATGAAGAAGCACAATGCGTCTCCTGTTGACGCTTGCAGGGCGTTCTCTTAAAAGATTTTCATACACATATTGCATCTGTTTACAGTACCTATAAGTTTTCATTCCACTACATCTCTTAAACATATTCATCGAAGTCTGATCATCGTATTGGTCTTGGTTCATCCGTCAATCAAAGATTGCCAGAACGAAACTTTGAAAACCAATTTCTGACTTGACGATCAGTAATGGCCCAAAAAACTATACAAATTTTCTTTGCTGTTTCTGAAGCGTTTTTGTTATTCTTAAACTGCCACAATATCACATGTCGAATATGCACTTTTAGTCCCTCTATTTTAGGGCATGATATTTTAGTTTAAATTATGATGCACACTTGTTTACTGCTGATGTAAGAATGAACGGTGAACACTTTCTAAACAGGTAATTTACAGTTAAGATTAAAACACTGGAAGGCTAGAAATGCGCTGCTACATTTTGCTTCCAATAAACGGAAATTACTATGACTCAACTTGATAGAATCCCTCTGTAAGAATTTGTTTCCGGAGACTTCGAATGCACCTTTCCCTGGTTTCGGTATTTAATGGTGAGAAGTTTTGCCATCGCAATTCTTCCCTAATCTCTTTTTACTCCCACTTTCTCCCTCTTCATTTGCCATTCTTCTTGTTCTATCTCTTCGCCCTCTTTCGATGGCCTGGGCAGACCCAACTAAGGGTTAAATTATCACTTTGCTCCCTCTCCCCCATGAAAATATGCAAATAGCGCTTTCATTATATCTGCAAAACAATAAAGGTCGCCTCCTTCATCCCAGAGTGGCAGTTGAGGGCGCGTGAATGAATACATGGGAATCACTGCAATTCCGAGCCTAGCTCGTGATTTATCTTCCTTTTATTGGGTAGATTGAATGTGCTTAAATCCTTGCTATAATATTCCTTTGGCGCCCATTGTATCAGAAATCTCGTCGTCTGTAGGTTTGTGACCGTCGAGGTGACCCTTGCGACAAATACTGCGGTGGTGCAGGATGCGGAAAATGCGGAGGCCTCTCCTGTAATGATGGTCTTGTGAACACGGCGCTCTTAACTTTGAAATTTGCGGAACACACAGAAAAGCTTTTGAAGAGAAAGGAGGCCTCCGCAGATGACCTCCTTCGGGGAATCTCATTCGCCAAACAGCGGTCAGATTTAGCATATAACCTCGCCCTTATGCTTCTTGAAGCCTCCCTCAGGGCTCAGAACTCGACGGCTGAGTACAAAGTCGCTGTCGCCAAGCTCTTGGCTGAGATTGAGGACTACTTCACTGCCGAGACGGCCAAACCGGACGATATCAAGAAACTTGCTGATGAGGTGAGTTAAAAAGTCTCCATTTTACAACCTTTCATAGATAACAAAATGGTTTTTTTTTGTCAGGTGGTGCATTGGTCTCATGCGACTTTAAATTCGAACCTTTATGAAGAGATTCTTCGATGCATTTCCTCCAGCTTTGTCTCGTAGGAAATATAAAAGTATTTCCTCGTAGGGCGGTGCCCTGTGTATAATGTTACACATGGTACCTGGAGGCGCGACGTCCCGGCCAATGGGGAATACCTGGCTCATTGGGGAAGGTGGTACGTTCCACCTTTCCCTCTAGGCACTCACCTTTCTCTTAAGAGTACCCCCTCCTTATTTTATCTATCTAGTTTTAAGGCCACACAGGAAGTTACCCTATGTAGACTTCCACTTTGACACCTGGAGAAGCGGCACATCCTCAAATGCATATCAAGGTCATCAGTGACTGGAGAAGCTGGTGCGTCTGCCCCGTCCTATTTCTTCTAAGCTTAAGGACCCGATTCGCTAACTCATGCTCTCAGAAGAGAGGCTTTGCGAACCGCGTCGGAAGAAGGCTTTGCGAACCGCGTTGGAAGAAGGCTTTGCCACCGCTATAAACAACGCTCTGGTTACAAGAAACCAGGCTTGAGCTGTTGGGAGGCACAAATAATGTGATCGCTTTACGCACCAATAACCCTTTCCCTGCGCCTAAAGGATTGACCACCTCCATGCGGTCGTTTTCGAGTCCATAAGGCTGTACTGCTTATGGCTGGCTTACTGTCTTGGTTGTCCGACCACCTGAAAGTCTGGTCTGTCTCTGGGTTTGTCATGGGACATCTTCAGACCCTGACCGTATTGACGATTAGTACGACAGTAAGGGATCCACTCTCGTCCCGCCACTGGTTGTGCAGTTGGAAGCAGCGGTCGTCTACTGGGCAACTTGTGGTTGTTGTGTACTTCTACACAGGCGTAAACACCACACCATGAATTCAAGCCCTAAAAGTCCGAATACCTGAGAAGAGATAGACTGTCTGCATGTCAGATATGGGCCATCAACATCTTTTTTTTTCATATATTTTCAAAGATTTTTGGTTATTTCGAGTTTTGGCAAATTTATTCAAAACTTCTGATTGCGTTCATATATGCAACACCCCCAACCGTGATGTTGAGGTGGGCAAGGAATTAGACACCACGCCTCCAACTGATACAGGGGCTCCCCTCTCACCAAACCTTAGTGTTACAAGAGGTTTCTCCCCCACCACTTCTGGAGCCGCCCCCGAGCAGTTCAACCTCTACAAAGTAGGCGGCCCACCCTGTACTTTGTCAGGGCACTCTCCAATCCCCCACCGGAGAGCGAAGTTCTCTCTCCACTATGTATATCTTTGAGGGGGTTCCCCCCTTATCCCCTCTCTAATTGCACTAGCGCCCCCCTCCCTCCCTTCTCTTTTAAAGGGGTCCCTCCAAGCCTGATAAGAAATTGCAGAAGCAACGCCGCCAGGACTTCAGCTCCCAATCAGAGCAACTGGATCGAGCGAGGCCCCTTTGAGGGACAAGGGGCGGCGGGTCCACTGCGCCATGTCTTATTATCCTGCTGGGGGCCCGTATGTCTGCTTCCAACCTTTATTCCGATGGAGGTCACCATGCCGGCCCCCGTCTTCAAACGCCTCATCAAGCCCTTGTGAGTGACCTTTGGACATTCGAAGGTCGCCTGTGCATGTGGTAACACTGCACTCTAATAAACTTTATCGTCAGGAGTCAAAGCTGTGTTTTTTAAACGCTAACCACCCTGCCATGCAAGAGGAAAACAAAGTTGTAGAGTGGTCAGTGATTTCCAAGTGGATAGCAACCCAGACTAAGCATCCCTCATACCTCACAGAGGGGTCACTCTGACAATGCTCTGGTGCAGCCATCACCCCAAACTAAACAAATACCACACCAGCCTTAACGATAGCAACAATCTGTTGCCAGCGTCCATAGAAACTAGACATTGTTCAACACATATTTACATTCCTGATACAAATACACCTGAGACTAAACCTCAAACTATATTGAGTGTTGGATCACCTGGAGAATCCTGTCTGGTTAGCGGGGTTCGTCGAGTCTGTCCCTGGACCTTTCGCAGGTCCAGGGACAAAACATGGGAATTTCTACAAGAATGGTTCTCAACATTTCTTTCATCTGCTTTTGCCTTTGTTAGCTTCCTTTATCAATAATGTTAATAAATATTCATCTTTCCCAGCCATGATTTTGGATTTGAACATAAAATAAAAAATCACTTTTCCCACCTCAATTATTGGATTGGAATTAAAATAATCACTTTTCCCATTCCAAATTTTGGATTTGAACATTATAATAATCACTTTTCCCCTCTTATAGTTTGGATTTGAACATAATCACTTTTTCCATCCCAAATCCCATATTTTGGATTTGAACTAAACTAATTACTTTTCCCATCCCAAATTTTGGATTTAAACATTAAAACAATTCCTTTTCTCATCCCAAATTTTGGATTTGAACATTAAAATAATCACTTTTCCCCTCCGAGATTTTAGATTTGAACTATAATAATCACTTTTCCCATCCCAAGTTTTGCATTTAAACATAAAATAATCACTTTTCCCTCTCAGATTTTGGATTTGAACATAAAATAATCACTTCCCTCTCAGATTTTGGATTTGAACATAAAATAATCACTTTTCCCTCTCAGATTTTGGATTTGAACATAAAATAATCACTTTTCCCTCTCAGATTTTGGATTTGAACATAAAATAATCACTTTTCCCTCTCAGATTTTGGATTTGAACATAAAATAATCACTTTTCCCTCTCAGATTTTGGATTTGAACATAAAATAATCACTTTTCCCTCTCAGATTTTGGATTTGAACATAAAATAATCACTTTTTCCTCTCAGATTTTGGATTTAAACATAAAATAATCACTTTTCCCTCTCAGATTTTCGATTTGAACATAAAATAATCACTTTTCCCATCCCAAGTTTTGCATTTGAACATAAAATAATCACTTTTCCCTCTCAGATTTTGGATTTGAACATAAAATAATCACTTTTTCCTCTCAGATTTTGGATTTGAACATAAAATTACGGCCGGAGCAGATCTCAGAGCTTGCTGAGAAGATCACATTGACCATTCGTTCCCTCACCGACATTGAGACAATCATTGATGCCACTCGAAATGATTTGGATATTGCCAATGACCTCAAAGGTATGTTCATGTTACCACATGGTTCTTCTAAGGCGTGTTTGAGTCACTTTCCCTTCACATGGTCCTTGAGTTGGCAAAATAGTCCCTCCATGGTGTGAAAGAAGGAAAGAATGAAAATACACACAGTGCCAATAGATATTTGGGAGGGATGCTGGGTGTGAGTAGGGTAGAATGAGGAGCGAATGGGTTTATGGTGTATATATCCATAAGGTAGGTAAATAAGATTGTTTTGATGTGGTACGAACATGTAAAAAAATTAGATGGCAATATGAGATTGAATGTCCTGGTGTGCGGAAGATTGTAAAACGGAGCGGAAGTTGGAGTGAGTAAATGACTTTGTTGCCACCCTGGATTGTTTTAAGTTGGACCAGTGCTCAGGAATTATGCCACGGCAGGTTGTCTTGTTCTGGTGTCTCCGAGGGAAGTTATATTGAAGATGGTTCTGAGATAATCAAGAGGGAGGCAAGATAGGATGAGATTGGCAGAGCTTCCAGGTTAGAGTTGACGAGGCGATCTCCTGATCTCAGGTGTACCGGTGAAACTAGGGTTCCTTCGGATTTGTGAATATCGGAGGGGGGGGGGGCTTTGGAGTAAGGCATTCTGTCACTGGTTTTGAAGTGATATGCGAGGTAAAGTCTCTATGATCTTTATTCTTCTGTATGGTGTTTTACTACTGTGATCTTTATTTCTGTGTAATTTTTTCATACATGTGTTCTTTATTTCTGTGTATGGTTTCATACCTCTGTGATCTTCATTCCTGTGGATTGTGTTATACGTACATATGCGATCTTTATTCGTGTGTATGGTTTCCTACCTCTAATCTTTATTCATGTGTATGATTTTATACCTCGATCTTTATTCCCGAGTATGGTTTGCTACCTCTGTGATCTTTATTCCTGTGTATGATTCCATACGCACCACCTGGTCACCCATGTGCTAAACTTATTGTTACAGGAATTGACACTCATGACTAACGTACACACTCTGATCATTTGTCTTTTAATTACACGGGTCAATTTGTGTAATTAAATCACAAATATACTGTCAACAATTTCCAATCCCTCTCTCAGTAAGTGGTTGCCAAGTGTACCATGACCAACCATACTGGATTGCGTATCTTCCAGCTAGATATCTTTCACACATCTTCACTTCCTGTATCTTCACCACTTTCTTTACAGATCTCTGCAAACTTCATGTCAGCTATGCCTTCGTTGGTTTTCACTTTTAATTTTAAAAAATTCCCATTCCACGCAAGAGCCATCCTCTCCGGATCGAAGGGTGGTTCGGAAAATCTTAACTCCGTCCCTTCTTAAGATTTGTAGTTTTAGTGTTGGGATGAAGTCTTTATATAATGTTCAGTTTAGGGTGTTGTGCAAAGTTGGTGTTTGTAAGTGTTCCGACAGTATTGAGTTTGGTTATGGGTTTCGAAGCAGAGGTTAGTTGTGGTTCTTTGGACTAACAAAGACACCAGTGTGTGCGATTGATTTGCATGGAGGGGGTATGTGAGAGTGTGTGCTGGATGAGTTGTTACAACATTCTTCTTCATATGTAAGGAAGATCATTGATGTGGTAAAGAAACAATTTGTAGCGAGAGCCATCCTCTCCTTCGGGAAATCTTAATGCCACCATACCTTCTTCAGAGCGCGCGGACAGAGCTAAAATGGAAGCCGAGGTGACGCTGAACGTGGCCCAGCGCGTGGTCGATGCCTTGAATAAATCCAGCGTGGCCCAGGAAGCAGCGGAAAGCGCCATTAGCAGAGCGACTGACGACATCTCTGCTACTGAAGGCTACCTAACCCAGGTTTGTACGAAGGGCGTTCTACATTCCCTCGCCAACCATTCTACCGTTACAGACACCCACCCGCGCCATGTTAATCAGACCAAGGAGTCTATTCTGACTGTATACCTTTCGTATATTTTCACCTAATTTCACCACCTTGTTTTTTTAAAAAAATAGAGGGACATGATCTAGTGGACCTACGGCGAAAATCAATCCAATTTGGATTCAGAAAACTCAATTACCCCTTCTGATATTTGTTTGACCTTCATATCTCTAAAAATGGCCAATTTAGCACCTCTATCCACAAGGTGGCGCCACCTGGTGGTCAACTTATATCATATTTGAACCCAATTACCTTTGTTAGCATTAGTTTTATCTGGCTACATTGAGCCAGCGATTCGAGGCAGACAGAAGATGAACACAACACGAAATTTGCATCACCCATATACCTGCTTGCTTCGCCACAATTAATATTGGAGATGCCCTCGTCAGGTTTTTTTTTTATTTTTAATACAGGCTATGGCCAAACCGAGCGAAATACCATTTCCAATTACCCCGAATTTAAGCCACATGTGAAAAGTTGCTAGTGATAATCGTGGTTCGGATTCCACGTTAATCAGTAGGTCCAAATCCCATTGAGAAATAAAAGGCATCTTAAATGAGTCCGATCGGTGGTAAAAACCTTACCATTTTTTTTATATTTATAATGACACTGGATAGGTCGTAACTTCTGTTTGATTAAAGGTCAGCGTCTAGCCTATATTGCAGTTGCCATAAGAGTCTCATCTCTTATCCCTCATTGCTATATGGCACCCCCGTCGATTTAGGGGGTTGGGAGTAAAGAGATATCTAAAGTTTTGAGGGGGGTTCGAAGCACAAAGTGGGCAAACGGAGTAGCAAAAAAGTAGCGATGATTTATTTTTTTTTAACAAAGTTTTGAAAGCATTTGTAAACTGGTGAAGTTAGGAGACATGAAAAATGTTCTCTGGTTGTTAGTTGTCCTTGTTACTTGAAACTAAAAAAAAAAACGAAAACGAACGAGGGAATCTCGGCCCTGAATTTTGTAAGAATCTGTAAAAAGTGAAAATGTGGAGAAGATATATAGCCTAACCCCCTACGTGCGTTGAGGCCAGAAGGGCGCACGAACCCACAGATATTAGCTGAAGCATAATTGCTGATTAAACCTGACACCCATTTTCGGGGTTTTAGACGGTAACAAAACCCCGAACCAGCTTTAAAACCAGCAGTAGCATAGACGGAGACAGGAGGTTCGATTCCCTTTGTTCCTATTTGTTTTAAGGGAGTCCATTTGGCGACAGCCTACTAGGGCATAAGTCGCCATAATCACGCTATATCCTAATACTAGAATAGATTAACAAACGAAACAAAAACAAACAAACAAACAAAAATAAGCAAGATGAAAGAAACACGCTCCTGCGTTGGGAGGAGACCCGCCCTTTCCTCTTTACCACTACCATCCCAAGGGTTCAAAACATTCTGGTAGCACTAACAAAGTCCTTGTCTGGTCTAGATCGCCAGCGAGACTGCCGCCGCTCAGGAAAAGGCCAACGCCTCGCGACGCAGTGTCCTCTCGTTGAGTGAACGTGTGGATATGGTTCAAGCGGAGTTCAAAATTAACCAACAGCACCTTCAGGACACGAGAACAGCCGTGGACCAAGCCGCTTTGACCGCCCAGAAAGCCACTAACGAAGCCAGGGAATTGGAAGATGTATGTTTGTTTTATTTGAGATATAGGATTTGGTTTTGGTCATTTATCCGCACCTGACTTCTCGTGCTTAGCTCTCTCTCTCTCTCTCTTCTATCTCTCTATGCCCCCCCCCCCTCGCCCCTATCTCTCTCTTTCTTAGCATAATGGGAAATTATATTTTAAAGGCAGCTTCGAGCCATTGTTTGGTAAATATATGGCGACCGCTCCAAAGAAAGCACAAATTGGGCTCACAGTTGATTTTGTAGCAGTCAACTTCATTATCTCTGAATACATTGTGTCTATAAAGTAACTGCATATTTTGATTAAAAAAGCAAATTAAAAATATATTGATAACATAATTGTCTAGTCTTATAAAACTTCAAATGCATTAACGTAAAAAAGTATAATGGTTGTCCTTAACCTATCCTCCATCAGGTCTCCAAATTTCAAATCTATTAGATAATCCTGGGCATGGAACAAACGACGGTCCTCAACTGACAAGGGCATGGCACAACACAGGCTCATCCTGCGATAATGGGCATGGAAAAGCCCAGCTGATTTGTCCTATATCCTTGGTCACCTGAGAAGTCTGCTTGTGCCATCCCTTTGATCTTCTAACGAGCCTGGTTTGTCCCATACCCTTCGTCAGAAAACGAGCCTGAGTTGTCCCATGCCCTGGATTACATGATAGATTTGAAATTTGCAGAAATAGAGGATAACCATTAATCCTTTTTTACCTCTATGCATTTATGTTTCGTATAAAAATAGACAAATATGTCATCAATAAATTTGTTTGAATTTGCCTTTTTTTTTAATAAAAATACTCACTTAATTTATAGACACCCTCTATTTGAACGATGAAAGGTGAGTCATATTTAACTTATAAAGATCCAAACTATGACCTTACCTTTTAAGACCACCAAATAAGAGTACACTGTTACTTACAAGGCTCGTTGCAGATAAACATATCTGGATTGTACATACTTTCAAGGGGGCTAACTAGTTTTGTCTTATTTTGCGGTAGAAATATTACTATATTGAAGAACAACTTGAAGCGAAATCGAAGGCAGCTGAAGATGCGAGAAAGAGAGCTGATGACCTGAAAAGAAGAGCAAACAAACTGTCCGCTGAAGTCATCGCCAAACTTGACTTTTTGAAAGGTAGGTTTATGAAAATAAAATAGACACGAACGATGATCTACTAAACAAAATAAAACACTTGGATATACAGAAGAAGGATGAGTAGAATATAAAATTGTAGTTGGAGAATGTGCAACCATAAAAGAAAATTAATTTTGTTGTTACTACAAACACATTTCCGTCTACCGTTCCACTCTCAACCTCATAATCCATCTGTTTCGCACTACATTAAGCACTGCCCCCCGCACGTTACTCCGCCTCCTTAGGGCTTTGATTCTATCCAAACCAGACTTTCGATGTGCGATGCGCAACTCCGCATCCTCCTTGACCCAATTCAAAACTAGGGTCTTCGTTTTTCTACGTGAGATTTCCGCTTTTTAACATCTCTTCCTTTTCCGATAGACGCGTTTCTTTCACCGAAACCATTCGTTCCTTTTCGTCGGATGGTAACATCCCCATTCCGCTGATCACTATTGCCTCCTCTTTTTCCTACACCTTGATAATAATCATCTTCTCTGAGTGGGATGCATTTGCTTCAATCGACGGTCAACACTTCTCATTAAAAAAAAATCCCTCTAACTCTGTCTGTCTCTAAGCCAAGGGGGAGACTTAAGTAAGACGCCTTTCGGTAAATCTAAAACCTTTTTGGGGGCTATTGAATATTTGGATCATGAAGTTTTTCATTCTACCCAGGGCTGGTTTTGCCCCATTAACACTCGTTCGCAACCGTCTGCTCTTATCTAACTTCCATGTCAAGTGGTATTCTATTTTCTCTAAGCCACAAGAGAGTTGATGTTCGTATTCTGGAGTGTCGGTGCTCCTCTGTACAAATTTATTCCTCTGAGGCTTTGACTGCACGTTCTCTGTCTCACTATTTAATATGGCTGAAGTGGTTTGCTCTTGTCTTTTTTCATTTATCATTTTCGACTCTTAGAAATCTACTATCCGCTTAGTACACCATTGCTGAATGGCTCTTAGACAAATTTATGAAACTCAACTATAACAAAACAGAGTAGGCACTCCAGCGTAGGTGGTTCACTACCAAACTATTGATCCCTTTCTTAACCTCACTTCCTCACATGCCCCCTTTTATGATACAATTAAAAATCTGGGCGTCATCTTTGATAGTCACTTTTCCTCAAAACTCGTCAACGTTTGTAAATTCTCCCTCTGATTTCTCCATAATCTCAGCCGCATCCGCTCTGTAATCTCATCCGTATCCGCATCCCACTTTGACTACAGCAGCTTTGAGATTACCATTCATGCCTTCGTCACCTCCCATCTTGAGTATTGCGAATCTTTTCTCGCTGAAGCACTGGTTGCATCACGCTCTTCGTCCTCCAACTGGTTCAAAACTTGCTTTTCCGTCGGGGACGTTTCCCCTGTAACTCTTCTGCATCGGCTCCTCATTCGATCCAGAATCACCTTCAAGGTCCTCCTGCTTGCATATAAGACCTTAAAATGGCGCTGTTCCCTCCAATTTCCCCTGACTCACCCTAACCTAGCCCTCCAGAACCCTACCCCGGACTCTGGCCTCCAACTAATTGTTCCTCGTAGTCGTCTGTGATCCATAAGTGATCGTGCTTTCTCTATATTTGCCTCGAGTGTGTGGAATGATCTGCCTGCTCTGATTTTCTCATCGCCCATACCTTGGTGACTTCTAGCTTTAACTTAGATAATTGTGGTCGCTCTGTAAAGGCTCACGGCCTTGAAAGACCCCTTGCAAAAATCATTATTATTTCCTATTCCTTCAGTGCATTCCCTTTTTAATGTTTGTGTATCTTAGTCTTAATTCTTTCCTGTTGACATATCTTCATTGGGTTACATTAGTGTGGGGGAGGGGGCGTCAAATTAAACATTAAGGCAGGTCTAGGTCGGCGAGAATCACCCCGATCCGAGCATCATCTGATTATTATACTAGAGCGGGCCTACAACCAAGTGCTTCCACAAATTTCAACCTTAGGAGTGTGGAAACATTTTCTACGACGTGCAAGCTGACTCGATTTTATGATATTCCCATTGTCTCTCCTTTAATTGAAACTTCCTTCGCAGATATGCGAGCTATCTTCATGAAGAACGAACTGACGCTAGATGCCTATGACGCCGACCTTTCTCTTTTGGAAGAGAGGATGCACTTGTATCAGGAACACATCTTGCATAAAGCCAATGTTTACACAGCCTGTACTGCGGATAAGAGTAGTGTATAATAATTTTGTAGATATATGTATTTTATGTCCTTCGTTAATTTTGAAGCCTCACGTGTTTTCAAAAGAATTTCTTTTGCACCAAAAAGTAGCGTTACGTTTTTAAAACTCGTTTCCTTGGCTGTTTTTGTAGGAAAATATCAAAATAAATAGGTTCCTTCGGGTTTTGTATTGCTGAAGTTTGGTGTAGGTTTGGGATTTATAGTTTTTTATGGTATTTATCAAGGATTCTTTTTTTTTAAATGGCTAGTTTTTACACTAAAACATAAATCCTCGTTTATTAAGTTATACACTGCCTTATGGTACTTAGGAGGAAATTGTGAATTAGCCTGAGTTAAAAATAGTGATTTTAAATACCATGATAAATGCAAGTGGATTTATTTTAGCGAATTAAAGTTTTTAATACTAATTATGTTTCCATGAATTTAACTTTAATTAACATTCTAATAAAAACGTTCTTCTTAAATAAAGTGTAGTTCATTAGACTTTGTAAAATATAAAACTAATTTGTAAATATAAGTGTATATAGTCACTATTTAATATCTTCTATAGGCTTCCCTATAATTGTTTTAAAGGCAAAATCGAAACCAAATTTTTAGCTAAATTTCAATTTTAGAAGAAATTCAACTCATTTTGTTTTTAATAAAAATGTTTCAATTTTTTTTTTAAATTAACTCCTTTAAAATGTTAATTCAAGCTTGGTGTTGGGCAAGTAAGAAAACCGCCCATTGTAATTTCTTATAGTAAGTGTAGATAGATGTGAAGAAGGGCGATGAAAAGTAAAGGAGTCTACAGTGAGTTAAGAACACCTTCTCAGCATCGCTTGGCCCACTCTACGGTCGGCTATCTTGACCGCCCCCTCCCCCCACAAAAAAAATTTAGGCAAACAGATTATAAGCCGCTGCTTGCAATCTCGTGACACTACAAAGGTGAAATAATATTATATCCCCCGATCTTTCATCTAATAATCCCATTACTGATTTAATTGACCTAGGAGCAGTTCTTGGAACACGCCTCAGAAGTCTTGGAGGTATGTAATGTCTAACTAGCAAAAGCGGAAAACCAATTTAACTTTCAAAATATATTCCACAAAAATCCTTCTAGTAAAAGATTTTTCCCCTTACATCAATGTGTTTCGAATGCGTGGATTCAACCTGCTTGCGCTGAATAAGTAGTATTGGTAATACGAGTACCTAAAACTAAGGATCAGAAATAAACGAGAGAATCTCTGCTAACGTGGGTGCTAAAGATAAGGAAAATTAACTTACACTTAAGGGCCAATAAAAGAGGTGCTTTGTATGGTAAGGAATGGACAATAAACAATAAATGGAAATCAAATATGAGTGTGATTTGACGTTGAGTCAAGAATGGTATTGCGGTATAGTATGATACGAGCGTGTAACTTTGAGCGTCTTAATGGCGAAATTCAATCCCACCGCTTGTCCTCTGTAATCGGAACAAGTTCGTGCACACCTACCTGTGGCTTAGTGAACTTCTTTTGAGGATGCTGGCTTGCTCCATTTAACATTTGGTGTAGAGTGCTCCGAGCTTGTATTTGTTTTGTTTTTTGGTGTAGGCTTTTTTTGGCCTTTTTTTAATATAGCCTAACGAATAAGCCGTCTGATTTCGGTGGATATGCCTGCTGAATGTGAGAAAGAAGACATCTAATAAAGGATTCTCTGAGGAAGTCAGAACTGCCACTGCCTCCAAGGGTGACTTTTAACACCCTTAGAAGGTCCTCAGAAGACGGATGGGACAACTCAGTAGACAGTATGAAGTTCAATTTTTTGAGCCGTGAAAGGGGTGTATTTTTCCAAGATGGTGGCTCTGAGAGATTGATAGGTATATTAAGTTTGTGTGGTGGCTTCCACAGTGCCGCAGCCAAAACAATTCTGTGTTTCAAATTCGAAAAGGAAGTCCTTTCGTTGCATGAGTCTTTGTACTTGGATATTAGGGAGGCGCGCCTTCGAAATAGGGAGCAACTCTCCTTAGGGGCGGTTATACCCCGATGTTCTCGGTGACGCTGGGAGGAACTGGTCTCAAAGCAGGGCACTTGCTCACGCCAAGGACTCTTATTCCAATGATAATACCCATCGCCCTCTTTAGTATGTTTGGCCTTCCGCCTCCGCATTGTCTCTGCCCCAGTGCAACATGTGAAGTTCGGGATAAGACTAGCCGGCGTACATAATTATTTACTAGAGACCCGCTCACTCAAATGCACCTGCGACGAGTGATAAAACAAATAAACCCCACCGTTTAGAGGAAGGATTCTCTCGAAACGTCCCTGGTTGCGAGCAAGTGTGTGGCCTATGATACCAATCACATGAACGATGACTCATCGGTGGTTGTAGTAAATAACTCGAATGGTTCTTCCGATATCAATTCCGACTGCTGAGCTGAGCTCGACCCCCTTGTCCCGTCTGATTAAAAGAATATCACATACTCATGCCGCTCTTTCTTTGCAATAATGTGCTGCAAAGTTGATACTGAATTTACCATTTCAGCCGGGCTTTGAGCCCCACTTCTTCAGAGTCGCGAATGACCGGTCATACTTCCTCTTCAACCTCCTATTCTTCTTCTGTCTCATCTACTTTAACTCCTCCCAGTTCTTCGAATGGTGGAAGGTCATTTTTACATCCACTGGGTTCTATTGGGTGGTCTAAAATGCCTGTCCCAGCTTCTTCCACCGGACTCAGCAAAATAACCACTGTTGTTTCCACTCATAAGACATAATAGATTATATCTTTCAGTAGAATTGTCAAGGTGTTCTTCACAGGTGGGAAGAACTCAATATCTTATTACGTAACATCGAATATACTATTGTTTGTCTTTAAGAAAACAAATTTGGAACTTGCCTGTTTCAACTTATCCCTGATTTTCATGTTAAGTCTCCTGCCCATATTGGCGTTACAGCACATAGTGAAATTTCTATCCTAGTAGTGAATTCTCGATATTCTACCCACCTACCATTCCGTACAGCTTAGCAGGCACTACTTCTCATCAGATCAGACCTACTGGGTCCTTTGGACTAGCTTCTCTCTCCGTTTTTATTGTTAGGTGACTTTAACGCCCGTCATCCGTTTTGAGGTGACGTTGGTTTCAATGTTAAACGTCAACGAGAGATAAAGTACCTAAGCGCCAGCGAAAGAGGAAGGATTCGTCTTCCATTGGTCTGTCCAGGACAACTTACATCGGAGTTATCATTTTACCAATGCTCAAGCACCTGTTATTCTTGGCCCTTTCGTCCCCAGCAATGGGGCTTACGGAAGGCTGGTTGGGAAGGTTTTCAAGAAACATCGTACATCGACTTATGCACTTGCAGGCAGTCGCCAGATGGACCTAAAAAAAACAAGGATTGCAGATTAAAAGATCCGGTTGCACCCAAGTTGAGAGAAAGCTTCCTTGCAACGAACATTATTTCTTAAAATCCTTTACCATCAGCAACGAATTTGAAGAATACAACATTTAACAACGATTATTTCCACCAAGGGATGATTGTGGTAAAGAATGAATGAATTCCACGACAGAGGTGAGTTTAGGCTCTTCCCTGGGGAAATTTTGAGACTTACAAATGAATGGGTTACCCAAAATATTTTTGGGGAAAACTGCATCTATAAAGCTAAAAGGAACATTCTATAACCGCAAGTTAAGGAAAACAAAACCTTTACACAACGTATTACTTTTATCTTACCATGATAATTTCTTGTATGTATTTACTAATGTTAAAACAAATGATATGAATGTATTTTTTAAATACAATTATACATTCAAAAATATGTTTGGATTGTAATTTATTCTATGTAGGTCAAACTTCGAAAAATATCTCTGTAAGAATTAAGCAACAGTAAAATGCTGTATCTAAAGGATATGCAAATAATGCTTTGGCCGTCCACAGGCTTAAGATGGGTCACCAGATTAACTGGTCAAAAGCAGATACCATAATGCATATAAATGATTTTATTAGCAGAAATATCTTTGAATCGTTCCAAATCTCCATCACAAAGGAGAGAAATGTAAATATTAGCCCCGGTTTGTTTTCTTTAGATCCAGTCCAATCTTTCTTTCACAAAGCAAACTTATCATAGGTCCTAACAAATCTGACCATCTGATTTTATAGCGAAAACATTGCTCTGTATAAATTCGGTGTCTCTCTATTTCATAAACCATTGTGAGTTTGAAAATGTTATTAAGATAACGAAAGTACTAGCTCCAATCAATCTTTCTTTTTTCCTACGTAGTACAACTATATGTATATAAATATACGCAGTTAGTTAAGCAATAGTAAGAATTCCTTAATCCGCTAGAAAAAAAAATAGATAGGTGAAGAGCCACAAGAACTATTGGTATTTTCTCGTTTTCTGTTAAAGTTTCAAAGGCCAACCCTGAAAATATAAAAATATCACACTAAAGTAATTATATACTTATATAAGAGAAATAAATATTAGGAATTACATTTATTGGAAAAAAGCTTTGTTTACTAATAAACGTCATTCATAAAATTTTGGTTTCTCCTTTATATACGATATAGCTATATATGATCAAACAAGGATCAAACTTATATTAATAAAGAAAGAAAGGAGTTAAAGCAAATGGAATAAAATATGAGCTCTTTTAGCCGTTAAAAAAGTAATCAATAAATGAAGTTCGAACCCATGCCATCAAACGCTACTCTCCCTTCATTCCATTGGTCGAATGTAACTTAAAGTTGCGTGCCATTGCGCCGCGACTGTTCCCATGGACCTATCCCCCAATGCCACGACGGCTTCAGGTCGCTTTCTGTCGTCTCCGAATCGGACACACTCGTGTGACGCATGGCTATTTGATGGAGCGCTCGCCAGCGCCCTATTGCGACGACTGCGTCGTCCTCCAAACTGTTTGGCACATTCTTGTCAAATGTCCCAGTCTCCGTGATCTTCGCGCACGCTACCTGTCCCGGTACCGGGATGGGCGGGGTCGCTACCGCCTGTCCCTTGTACTCGGGACGAGTTCGTGCACATTGACTCGTGGACTTGTTGACTTTTGGTGGGAGGCCGGGCTTCTCCCCTTTATTTAAGAAGGTTCTATTTTTTTTTATATTATTATTGTTTTCTTTGTAGGTTGCACGCTCATGCACCGGGGTGAGGGGGACCTCTCTCCATTGCCGGAGATTGCTTCCTAATTGTTAAGTTTCTCACATTTTTATCATTGTTATGTTTTAATATTCTTATTTTAAAGTAGCCTAGTTCTAGGGTGTCGTGTTTCCGGCGACTTATGCCCAAGTGGGCAGTTGCCAGATGGGCTCTATAAAAAAAAAATCCCTTCATCCCACCATGCTAACCGATATCCTCCAATTCGCAAACCCCAAAAGAATGCCTCAAACAGTTTATAAGCAGAACACTCTAGGTAAGACCCTATACGTTATAGAAGAAAGTGTTGTGTATCATCTTTTCCTTATTTCCCTTATGGTTATTGATCTTCTACCGTGTCATAGGAATATTGAGATTTCCCGTTCACTTAAAATAGGCTATCTGAGAGAACGCCTATTTTAAGCGTTACCTCCTCGTGTATGTGAGAAGAGCTCCTTCCGAGGGCTTTGAGGAAGACTGTCTCTGCCAAAAATAGCATTTTAACCGCATAATTAATTGTTTTACTGCAATAATTTTTCTTTTATATATATATATATATATATATATATATATATATATATATATATATATATATATATATATATATATATACATAACATCATTAGGTTAGCATATCTATATTAGACTTCTATTACATACTACACATATTGGTAAATATTCCTGTAAATTAATTTATTTATAATTTATGGGATGCGTTTGGTGGAATCATTTAAACATGCGCAAAACTGCAATTTTCCCTTAAGTTTAGCGCATCCAGAAACCCACACTTAAGATGACAATTCCGCAAATTCGAAATTAGTGGTTTGCGGACCTTTTTTCAAGAGTGCCACCCTTTGATTTATACCATATGACCTGACCATAACAAAAGGTCTAATTTGAACTACCCTAACTTGACCTTGAATTACCCTAGGATTATACTTTCCAGGAGGGAAGTTCGTATTTTAGTGCACGTGTACTCTCTTATACGAACGTGATGTTGGAGGACTTGAAATTCCTTCTCCAAGGCATAGTAATTAGCGTCGACTACTTTCCTCTATCAATACTTGGCACTTTATTCCTCTCCTTTGATCTATTTAACTCTATCCTACTGATTTACTTACGGAGTAAACATGCTCCCATTGTATTACTTCATTCTCTCTTTATCCCCTCCATCTTTACTCTAATAATTCCTACTTCAAAACATTTTCCTTTTTTTCCCTATATTTTCCTTTCATTGGGAAATTCATTTGATAAAATCTATGATTTAATTTTTTTTTTAATTTCGAAGACAAAAACTTTTCCTTTCAGAAACTTGTAATACATAAAATACGATCTAGTTTATATGGAGTTAATAAATTTTACATTTTGGACAAAGAAATTACATTTTTGTGACTTCCTGCTCTTTGAAGTTTCCCCAAATAGATTTTAAAAGTCGGGGATTTTCTCCATACAATTATGTCTATCCATTTTCGAAGCCTTGAACGAGCAAGGAAGAAGGGAGAAAGGAGGAATATGCGAAATAATCAATAGAAGGAAAGTATAAATAGACGTCCAATGTATAATTTTGGAAAGAGTCTTTGACATGGGAGACGAACTAGAAACTAGAAAAAAACCCTAAAGTTAGGTTCAAGGCTAGTCACTGCAAGAGAGAAAACCCACATGATTAAACTTAGAAAACAACAATAATTTGCTCTTATATCCAAATATATTATGTTACTAAGAATATTGTATACACAGAGCTACAAGTACGCACCGATCAAAATGTGTAAATAAATTCCATTGGAATTATTCTCATGTTACAGATAGACTACCAAAAATCACTCTCACAACATAGAAAAGGTTAGAAAAGACCTTCATCTCTTCGGCCAACCTCCTGAAACTGTTGTAAAACGAAAGAACTGACGGGAAAATTCTATAAGAATCTGAAAATTACAATCACACACTTGCTTCCTCGCTGCCATTATTTGTATATCTTGCATTTTGCATCGATACCCTTTATTGCCTGTTATTGACAAATGTTCTCTGTTTGGTCAATATAGATAATATTTTTCTCGCCAAATGCTCTTGCAGTCAATTATTAAAGCAGGTTATCGAAATATTAACTTTGAACGACGTTTAAGGAGAGGTTGTTCCAGGTAGCATTAATTTTATAAGTGAAGAAATTTTTCCCAATATTTGACTAAAATTGTTTATAATTCAATTTGATTTGACTGAACTCTCCAATAAACGGCAGAAAAAAAAGACTCACGATACTCCAATTGTGGAAAACCAATTGTTTCTAGAGCGAAATCCTAAATCATGTGGGACACAAATTAGAGTACTACAGAAGGTCACCAAAGGTCCCTAAGATTCCATTCGAGAGTATCTCAAGATACTCTTGCACTAACAAATTAGAAATAAGTCCTCGGAGATTAATTACCATGCATTTGCGAGATGTACAGGAAGGGAATCTAAGTTGATACTCCACAATCTAAAGCTACTATCACGCACACATATACATCTACATGTGTAACGATGGTTCCTGACACTCGATTTAATGTTAGGTATATGTTTTGGCTTCACCCACAGGAAGTTTGAAAGGAGTAATCTGTAAAGAAATTGGTAAAGCTGGGAGAAGTGAGAATATGCGTAAGACGTATAGCCTCCGATTTTCCCACAAGTATTGGGGCTGGGAGGGCAAATTGTGGGCATATGTCAGCCGTAGCAAAGTTGCCCTTGATACGTTTGACATACCATTGTGTGTGCGTAAAAGCGGGATAATGAAAATAAAGATGGGGACAGTCGAAACAGAAGAAGGAGGGAAGAATGCTGGAATGTTGACGCCGAAACCGGAACCAAGAGGGAGAGCGAACGACCCCTACCTCCCAGCGCCACTCAGAGAAGAATGGACGAAAGCTGGTCGGCAAATAACCTGCTAAGTTACCTGACGGCAAAGAAAATAGGTGTGAAAAGGCCTGTATGTAAAAGAGATGGCAAACAAAGGGTAAAAGAGAAATATCTAGAACGAGGTCCTCTACATTTTATAATAAAAGGGACATTTAATGATTGATATTAACTTTATAGCATTATAATATTTACTAATTATGTCGAAAGGGGGTTAGATGCAAGGCAGGTAAATTATTCAAGTTCTTTTAGAGAATCCATAACAGGATTTGAACAATGACGCAAATTGAATATATATCAAATTATTTCCTAGAATTATCGGTCAGGTTTGAGTGCCGCATCCTGTTCCTAGAAGCACCTCGGTTAGGAACCACAGGAATAGAAGGAAAAAGACCCGGTAGTTTCCATCGATTTGGGGTACCGAAAATTAATGAAACCACGTCTTGAGCACAAAGTTTATTGAACCGGAACTAGTTTCGGTATGAAGTTTTCCATACCATCTTTAGCCGTTAACTGAGAGAAATTGACAAAGAAAACAGAAATACTAAAATATACAGAAACCGGCAACTGACATTAATCAGGAGGCGTCAGTTTTAGGTGATTAACAATACTTTTTTAAATGAGGTCCGATACATACCGACTACATTTGTGTTGACCTTCTCACAGATTAAAGTTTGGGATTTCTTTCATAAATATAAATTCGATATTTATTTTCATTAAAATCGTTACATTGGTAAATTATTTGGGCACTAGGGAAATCAATTATGAGGCTGGTGTTTTTCACATGGGTGCAAATACAATAATTTACTCACTATTGGGAAAACAGTGTCTTCATAGGCTCAAAGAAATGAAAATTGGCATCACAACACTAAGGAAGACGACCATTGAAAGCTTAGGAAAGAAAATGTGAGATATAGAGAGGGAGAAAATCGGGAAAACTAATTTTAACCGTTATATGAAAAATGAATAAAGGAGTAGGATTCTTACCTGTGTCCTCAAGCGTACATCGTTATTGTGACCACGACGCTCACCGACTGAGCCACCATCTTCAACTCCAACTCTCACTAGAAACTTGTCTTGTCTTTCACTGGATAAAGAAAACCTATATTTCGTTACTCAAAAGGCTTATTGAATCAACCTATTCTGGCTTTGAGGATGGTGGTTCAGTCGATGAGCGTCGTGGTCACAATAGCGATAACGGTTAAAATTAGTTTTCACGATTTTTTTCGTCTCTATATCTCACATTTTCTTTCTTAAGCTTTCAATGGTCGTTTTCCTTAGTGTCGTGATGCAAATTTTCATTTCTTTGGGCCTTTAAATGCATCCATTATATCACGTGTCATGTGATTTAAGTTATATATATATATATATATATATATATATATATATATATATATATATATGCGGTTAAAATGCTATTTTTGGCAAACACTGCCTTCCTCAAAACCCTCGGAAGGAGCTCTTATCACATACACGGGAAGGTAAGACTAAAAAAAACGTTCTCTCAGATAGCCAAAAAACTATCTTTCGATTGGCCTTTTCAAATATCATCCCTGCGTATGCGTTACTGCAATATTTTTTCTCAATTTATAATGTGTGGCAAAAATGGAGAATAATAAAATTTTCCATTCTCTTCGATAAGCAGGGGTGATATTTGAAAAGGTCAATCGAAAGATAGTTTTTTGGCTATCTGAGTGAACGCATATTTTAAGTGTTACCTTTTTGTGTATGTGATAAGAGCTCCTTCCGAGGGCTTTGAAGAAGACTGTGTTTGCCAAAAATAGCATTTTAATTGCATAATTAATTGCGTTACTGCAATAATTTTTCTATATATATATATATATATATATATATATATATATATATATATATATATATATATATATATATATATATATATATATATATATATATATATATATATATATATATATATATATATATATATATATATATGAGTAAATTGAGACGACGATAGCACCGCCTACTTTAGGCTATTTCCGCCCAAAATTATCATTTTTAAGGTAATTTCGAAATAAGGGGCTTCGACCCAAAAACCCCCACTCAATTGTGGGGGTTGCACCCTCTCTGCAATTTAAAAAAAACTCGTAACATTCATAATTCTAAAGCCTAACATTAGATTCGAATTCGAAAGACTATAGCTAAATGTCGTTAGGCCTCTAGTTTTTCTACCCCGTTCCTTGACATCGGACATATAAGACTCACCCCCGAATGCTTTTTAAATCAATCATATTTTCTTTAAAATTGATTAATATGAAATGTCCATAGGAAATTTTAATTCAGAAAAAAATCCTTAAAAATGATATATAATATAATATGATGCGATTCTAATTAACAATGTGGCTACTGGCTCCCAAAATGGCGGTCTAACTATTTTTTTGGCAGAACTTAGAAAAACTAACAAAGTATTCATAAACTTAATTTCATCAGAATTGCACCCAAAACGGGTGTTCCTATGTAATTTGATGAGCTGAATAATAATTCTTCGATAACTTTTATTGATTAATTGACTCTAAAACCCTAGAAATGGCTGAACGAGTGGATAATCGTAACATCTTTAATGTTACGATATCCGTTGTTTTTTTAGAAGCATAATCATTGTTTTTACCCTTAAAAAATAACAACGTACAAACTTGCTAGAGAAATAACAATGTCTTGAGGGTTTTAGATTGAGTTATATAGATAAACAGGTCACAACAAACCTTGTAGTCCATACTAGGTAACCTGGGATCAAGATTATGGGGAAGATAGATAGTACATCTTGCATTAGTCGTACAGGAAACATAGGAAAAATCCCGAGGTAAAATTTATTTAGGGGAGACCGAATCTAGGAGAAATTTGGTGAACCTGTCACCTTGAAGGCTAGTGAGTTAGTTATTCGCTAGAAAACCCTGTTAGTCGGTGATTGGATTCAAAATATTTATATATGAGACGTTTGAAAGTATCTACGGTGTTGCAGTATATTACTTTACAAGGAAGCCCATTCCATAAGTTGACGATTAGGTTAAAAAGGAAATTCTAAGATTCGTGCGAGTTAAAATGTTTACCTATAATTTTGCAACCGTTTCCTCTCGTGTAATTTGACTGGTCGATAGTGAAATATTTATTGCAATCCATATTGTCTATACCTTTGATAATTTTTAAGACCTGAATTAGATCCCCTCTTAATCTACGCGGAGTTAACGGAAATAGATTTAGTTCTCTAAGTCGCTCTTCGTTGGACTCGTTCTAATTTCGCTATATCTCTCTGGTAGTATGGGCACCAGGCTTGAATCCAGTATTCCATAATGGGACGGACCAAGGAATTATAGAGAGTAAGGATTGTATTCTTGGATTTATACTCGAACGCTCAACCAATGAATCCAATTATTTTATTTGCTTTATTAAGGACTTCTGAACATTGCTGACTGGGTTTTAGATCATTTGATATTGTTAGTCCTTGGTACATCTCTCTGTCTACCCTTAAGAGTTGAATTTATTTATTGAGTAATTTGCTCTGCCGTTACGGTATCCGATATGCGCGTTAAAAGGCATTTGCCACATTTGCAGACAGTTCGACAATTTGTTGAGATTGTTTTGCATTTCATTAATCTGTGCGTTAGTGAATACTGAATTCGCAATTTTGGTGTCGTCAGAAAACTTCGATATAATGCCTGAAAGGCCTTCGTAAAAGTCGTTAATGTATACTGGAAATAGAACTGGTCCCAGAAAGATCCCTGAGGCACCCGCACGTTCCCTACGATTGCTCAGCCAATTTTCTATCCACCATTTGTTCACATATTTACTTGTGGCTTTGAACGAGAGTTAAATATTTTGTTTGGCTGCGAGCATTCAAGTTTTGCTTATTTTACGAGTGATTACTAGGTACAGGGTGGAGCGTGGGAACTTCCTTTTTTGAAAAAAACAAAACGAAACAGTAAGCCTTTCAAAACTCTTTATTTTTATTTTCACCTATCACACAACAGAGGAGATTTAATTATAAACAGTTTTAAAAAGAATATCATTTAAATGTTAATAAACTCATTCAGGAAATTCGAAAGTTTTGATCCACTCTTTCAAGTATATTGACCGGTATATTGGCAAATCGGTTCGGATGTTATTCTGTAGGTCTTTCATGGTCTGTGGAAGATCGTTATAAACCAGGGATTTGAGATAACCCCACAGTAAATAATCACAAGAAGCTAAATCAGGTGAATACGCAGGCCTGTTTACGTCCCCTCTCATGAAGATCAGTCACCTGTGGAAGGCTTCTCTAAAAGAGATCCATTGAAGTCCTGGCAGTGTGGGCTGTGGCCCCATCTTACTGAAATCACATATTGTCCAGTTTCATTTCTTCGAGAGCAAGCAAAAATAACCCCTGGATCATTGTCAAATAACGGTCTGAATTCACGATTAGAGCACGACCGTTTTCTTGACAAAAACTGTAAGAGGCCAATGATCTCTACACTTGAAATTGCACACCCTACCGTGACCCGATCCGAATGAAGAGGTCTCTCATGAAGTTCCTTGGGATTTGTTTCGATCCAGTACCGCATATTTTGTTTGTTAACACAACCACTAAGATGAAAATGTGCCTTGTCAGAGAATAAAACCTGGGTCGTTAGGTAAAGTGTCAATCATCTGCTCACATGATGTTTGTCGGGTTACATAATCACGTTTAGATGTCAACATATGTAGGACATGGCTGTATTTTTAAATTCAAAGCTTTTACTAAACTTATTTATAATAGTTGATTTACAGTTGGAAACAACAATCCTTAGGGCTGGATTTATGTATATTTGAAGCTTTTATCCAAGTAATTTATAAGTTACTATTTTTTATCACATTATACTATTTAAAAAATTGAATCTAAGAATGAAAAGAAATATATATATATATATATATATATATATATATATATATATATATATATATATATGTATATCGTGAAGTTGATACAATTAGTTAAAAATAATACATTGCAGTTTTGGGGGGGAGGGGGCTATTTTTTAGTATATAAAATAAAATTTAGATCAAAAAAGTTAAGGAATGTTTTTACGTTAGATGAAAAGAATTCGGGCAAAAGTTTTTCTTGATTTAGGTCTATTAAATAAGTATGGATATGAAAAAAAGAGATCAAGAGTAAATTATCAGGGAATATGTAATGGCAATATTATATTTTTGTAGACCAAAACACGGTTGTTAGAGCGAAATAGGCCGTAGGCAAAATACCGAAAGTCTGTCTACGAAGCACAAGCTCCTCTGAAAGAAGTCGACATTTCTCTTGACTGACATCTTTCTCAATCGTAGTCACTAGGTAATGTTTTCCCTGTGTGTAGATGTAGCATTCTGTTAAGAATTTCAGGCCAGAGACAATTTTGTCAATATTCTTTTTGTTTGTTTATTGGCATCATAGAGAGGCTGCTTCTCCAACCGCCAGTAAAAGCGGTGGTGGGGGGAGAGCGAAGACAGAGAAGAGAATTGTAAACTTTTCTCTTATTATGGCGCAATTTTGTTTCCCAGCTAGATAACTGAACGGCCGGTTACACGAGGGATTAGGCTGTGTCATCTTTAGTTTTATGATATCCTTTGTGTTTTTTCCTTTTAGGAGTATAAACATTGTTTTCACAAAAAAAAATGACAACGTACGAATTTGCTAGAGAATGAACAATGTCTGGAGGGTTTTATCAGTAGAGTGAGTTTTCAGAGGGATTTGCAGGGAAACAAACGTGCGAGGGTTTCATGTATGCAGTTCCTGATAGATCAGCAGAAACATTATTACCTATAATTGATCCTTGACAAAGATGCGGAATAAACATTTAACCCTTAACAACTTACAGAACTTTAAAGAGCCAGAAACAGGTATCCATACAAACCAAATAGAGTCGCTTAGGGCCAATGCGAAAATGGCGAATGAACACGGTCTGCTGACTAAAAACTCACGTGCCCTCATTTATTATGATTTATGACCTGACGACCTACAAAACTTTCAATAATTCTCGGACTAACCTTGGAAGGAACTTGGCAATTCTATCATTCGAAAAAGAATGTAAAACAACATAAGAGTTTCAAATTTCGTTAGAATCGGCGGAATAGTTTTGATGTTATGGCGAAATAAAATAATTCCCGGGCTAACTTTGGGAGAACTTTGGCAATTATATTATTCGAAAGATAATGTAAAATAATATAAGGCTTTCAAATTTCGTTAGAATTGACCGAATAGTTATGATGTTATGGTCGAAACAATATAATTTCTTGGGTAACCTTGGGAGTATTTTGGCAATTATATCATTCGAAAGAGAATGTAAAACAACATAATCTTTCAAATTTCGTTAGAATCGGCCGAATAGTTACACTGTTATTAGAAAAAAAAGTAAAAGGGTAACCGACCGACCAACATAGTGAGATGTAGAGTCACCCGCGACTAGACTCCTACGCGACTAAAAAGATTGTGGCACCGCTCGTTCTCTGATCGATTTCTATATCTGCGAGTTCTTATAGAGGCAATGAAATAAAGGAAAAGACTTAGGTAGATGCTCAAATTTACAAAGACATTGTAAAGTTGGAACCATTAAATAATGTTTACCTTTGCTTTTTTTTTTACTTCCCTGGGTTTATTTTTTTTAGTTTCCTCTTATTCACCACACAAACCCCCCAAATACTTATAAGAATAATCTCATCATTCGATTATCGTGCATGCGAAAGGCAGTTCCGGCTCCTCAGCCGGCCGTTCAGCCATCTGGCTTAGGAGACGAAATTGCGCCATAATAAGAGAAAAGATCCGAGAATTTGAACGACGAAACTCAGGAAGCGTCTTCCGCCTCCTGGGGATGACGTGGAAACTTTTGAACGAAACGGAGCCAAGCCTCAGAACACGTTTGATATGAAGAAAAGGCATGTTATTCTGATATGCTACTTTCTACTTACAATATTATATTTTGAGTACAATGTCGTCGAAAGGCCGGACTCTTTCTCTCTCTCTCTCTCTCTCTCTCTCTATATATATATATATATATATATATATATATATATATATATATATATATATATGACTTTGGGGGGTTTGTTCGAAGTCGGTTTAAGAGTCGACCTAACTGGTTCGTGAACGGGAAAATTTAAGAATTCAGTGGGAATGGTTTACTTTTCAATTGCGGGTTCTTTCAAAACAAATAATTCATAGTGTAAGTTGGCCAAAGATTAACAGGTATCTGGTATGTTCAGGGTTGCAAGAAAAAGACGATAATAAAAATATACCTTTACTAACAAATAAATAGAATTGAAATATATACAAATACAGAGTTTAAAGGGAATAATTGGATATGTAAAATTAAATGTCGGCACGGGACACAGGAGGGATAAATATGGGATTAGTGGTCGTGTTCAGGTCGATCATTAAAAAGGGGATTTTAATCCGCGGCTCACAGAAAGGATAGGACGGTTTGGGTAGACCGGATTATAGAATAATTTGTAGGCGTCAACGATTGCAACTGCTTACGTGTTCGTTGAAAGGAAGGGCCAGTCGGGATACGATGACTACGATGGGGTAGCTAGGTTACCTCACGAGGCGAATGAGGGAGCACACGTAGTTTGATCTTCTAAGATGGAGTTCCTCATCAAATAGTCGCCGATTGACTATGACAGAGTTCACGGATGTCGACGATTAAGCCTTCGTCCTTGAATCGAAATCGCCGGTGTCTCCGATCGCGACGGGTGAGCTTGTCCTTTGCTCGTACGCGGTGTTAGGCCGAACAGTGCGGACCCGGGATGCTGTGTTCCGGTGCTATGGTACTACAGGGCTACAGTGCTACTCACTGAACCGAGTCGAGGGATTATATAGACGCTTCGCCGGCGGCGGGGATGGCCCGGGTCTTCACGACTCGCGCGATCTTGGGGAAGGGCAGCGACTCCTTCGGGGAAACCGAGATAAATTTGGCTTAAAATGTTCGAATAGCTAAGTAAATGCAGCTGGGGTGCAATAAAACGGCGTGGACCGCATCCTCGCCGTCGATCAGCCTCGCTTCCCACGTTCCATGCGGCGATCTCGAGACCACGTGGGTACAGATGGGCACGAGGTCGCCCTTCGAACTTATTCTTCTACATCTCCTCCCATCCGGGAAGAGGGCACTTTCGGAGGTGGGGGAGAAGAGTGACATCCCCTAAGACCGATGACTTGGGGGAAGCGGAGTCTTCCACTCAAGCGGTCAAACGGGGGGGGGGGGGTTCTAAGAAGAGGGAATTCCTGACTTGCCTTCACGCAGGTGCACAAGCTAATTCCAACCGATTGCGTGTACATATGAACGGGAAAGGAAATTAATTATTACAGGTTTACGCCGACCATAATAGGAATAAGAGGGAACGTAATTAAAAAAAAAATGAAAAGGGATTTATACACGAAGCTATACAAAGCAATGAAAAAAAATGAAATGGATCTTTAAAGATACATCATACACAAATGACAGGGAGGATTACGGTGGTACATATATACATATATTGGTGTTGAACTAGAATTCTAAATAATAATTTTATACATACGAGGGCACTGTGCGTCCTAGACGTAATCATCCCATAATAACTACATACACAGAGAAATAATTGTCCTTTAACTTATATCTAGCTGGTGGTTACATTTTTTCCAATTAAACAAATGGCCATAGAGCAATTGCAATTTAGAAGGGAGAGCCGCCCAAAGGATTACTCCTAAGGGTATCGGCGATACAATTTTCGGAACCTTTTCATATACAATATCCGATACTGAAATTCCTACAATAATAGTCTCCATCTCATTACTCGGCCATTCTGATGTTTAATGTTACGGAAGTAGGCAAGCGGGCGGTGATAGGTCTCTATAACAAATTCTCGGCCTACCAAGTAGAGTTTAAACTTTTGAACGCTCCAAATGATAGCTAAGGCTTCCTTTTCTATCACTACATAATTCCTCTCACGTGGTAGTAATTTGCGACTCGCGGAGGCCACAGGGTGACTCTTACCGTTGTCTCCGTACTGAAAAGGACACAACCGATGCCCTCGTTGCTCGCATCCGTCCGGATCCCCAAGGGCCTCCTGGGGTCAGGCACCTGAAGATGAGGGCAGATGACAATTTACCCTTCAGATGACGGAAATGAGCAATAGCCCTTGAATTCCAGTCGATGCGATCTGGGGAATTGTTCTTGAGCAGATCACACATCGCGGCAACCAAAGACGCGAAATTAGGAACGAACCTCCTATAAAATGAGGCAGACTCCATGAAAGAACGAAGCTGTTTCTTTTTACCGGGAAGGGGCATATCAACTATCGCCCGGACCTTGTATTCTTGGGGCTTAAGTTGGTCGTTTCCAATGGAGAACAGCTTCAACCTTGTGGGGTCTTGATTAAATAATCCACAGGTCCTCGCGCTTCAAGAATTTGGAAGGGGCCTTTCCATTAGCTCAGAAGTTTGTAGCTCTCCGTAGGAAGTAGCAATAGAACCTCATCACCGGACTTAAACTTCCTCTCCTTCGACTTGACATCGAAGTACGTTCGGTACTTTCCCAAATTAACGTCGGCAGTTTGGTGTGCAATCTCGGCACACTCTTCTAGTCTTCGTCGAAGATCCCAAAGATACGCTTAGGAAGATTGAATTTCCCTATCTAACTTGGCGTTCGAGAATAACTCCTTGAGGATGCTAATAGGACCTCGCACGTTGCGTTCGAGAATAACTCCTTGAGGATGCTAATAGGACCTCGCACGTTACGTCCGGAGATTAATTCGAAGGGGCAAATCCGAGATTACGATGGAGCATCTCCCTGTATGCAAATAGTGCCACGGGCAAGAAGCGATGCAACTCACGGGGCGGCTCGGCACACAGCTTCTTCAATATCGATTTCAAGGTTGCATTAAATTTTTAGCAAATTCTGTTTCCTCAGGGGTGAAAGGGAGTGGTAAAGTGTGGTTTTGCCATCAACAGTTTCCCGATATATTCCATTAATTCAGAGATAATTTGCCTACCTCTGTCAGACAATACTTCCTCTGGTATGCCTACCCTAAATAAGATGAAAATTACGGCTTCGGCATACGTAACACTGTCGATTCTCTTTAAGGGTACGGCGTCTAGGAATCACGTGACACAGTTTACAAGGGTAAGGGCATAACTATGCACTTCGCAGGAAGGGAAACGAATGGGGCTGACAAGGTCTATGACCACTCGGCAAAATGGATCAGCTATGATCGGTCCCATCTGAATGGGCGCAGGTTTAACACGCCCTTTTGCCGTGGTTTTCTGGCAGATGTCACAGGATTGGCAATACTTAGAAATGTCAACTGCAGCACCCGGCCAGTAGAAAGACAGAAAAATCCTCTGAGCGCTATTATTGTGGCTAAAGTGGTCAGAAAAAACACTATCGTGGGCAATTTTTAAGACCAGGGGGACATGCGAACGGGTAACACAGAGGGTGAGAATCTCGGGGTTAACTCCATCCAAACAAGGGCGATATAACAAGCCTTCTTTTATGATATAATTACTGTCTTGTTACTGCGGACAGAATCCTACTCGAGGCTTCGAGATTTTTCCCACAAGGGAAAGATATTTGTACACTTCTTCTGTCTTTGAACGAATTCTACGCGCATAACGCTGATGAAATCCGAATATAAGGTGGTTTCAATGGCAGTGGGTGTCTGGGAATCTTCTTTGCCTGGGATCTCGTGATAACAAGCTGACCTAAGCCACCGGGTTATATGCGACTTGGGGTGCACTGTCTTACCAAAATGGAGCAGAATTTGATAGGGGCTGAAACGATTTCAGCCCATCTTGAGGAGTATTGACCCTCCAGGTAACAGTTTACAATGGGGAAGCGGTTTGCGCGTCCCAGGTAGTTATGGACTACCACAAACCTTTTGTAGTCCGGGGCTACAGGGAGAAGAAGTTTATTAGATACCACGATACAGGTACACCTTGTATCGCGGATGAGGGTGGAGACTCGGCACCCATTCTCAAATTTCAAACCTCCTGGAGAGCTCTTGTCGAAGAGGAAGTGAACTTAGTCCCCTGGACACTGGGAGACGAGATTGGAGCTGGGGTTTCTGGTCGCGATGAAGGGGGAGCGGGGGTAGCATTCACTTGGTGGACTTGAAGGGAATTACTTCGGAGTCTAGAATTTCGGGGACAGTTCGGGCGGGTGGTACCTTCGACACCGCACGTGAAACAGACAATTGGCCTACGAGGGAAGGATGACACCGGGGAATTAGAGATGAGGGGCTTAACATCACTAGGCTCCGATGGAGGGAAACTTCTGGGCTTAACAGGGCCCGTAACCTTGACGAACTTTGGGGAGTTCTTCGGAGGGAATCGTGAGTTATTAATTTTATTGTGGGGGGATGAAGAAGGAAGCTTTTTATTTTCCTTCGGGTATAGGTTGTGACTCGCCGCATAGATATCGGCCTCTTCGATGCACTCTTTGAAGGAGTTGCAACCACGATCCTTCAAAAAGGAGCCGATCTCTGGTGGCAGCGACGCCAACAACTGAACCCTTAGGACGAAGTCTACCAGGGACTCATAATCGTGGGGGACTTTCGATGCGTCTAGCCAGAAATTGAAATGATGGGAAAGAGTATATCCAAAATGACGGAAGGTCATATTTGGTTGGATGCGGGCATGACGAAATTTGGCGCGGTAGAAATCAGGTGTTATATTATATGCCGCGAGAAGTTCGGATTTGAGGGTGGAGTAATCCACCGTGGCTTTCGAGGGAAGGGAAAAACAAATGTACCGGAGCTGAGAACTAAGAAGGGGAAGGAGTTTGGTGACACCGTCTGGCTCGATATCCCAATGATTAACTTCAAAATTTTTCTCAAAGTGAGTGAGAAAAGATCCGAAGTCCTATCCTTCTTTGATAGTGGGGAGTTTAGTGGTAGCAGATTGAGGGGCATCTGCACGGGAATTGACTGAAAGGGATGCGATCCGATCGCGATTTAACTCCAATTCGTATTGGCAAATTCTCTCGCGCTCTTCGCTCTATCTAACCTCATTTTGTTCAGCTCTCTCTCGTTCTTCTTGTTCTCTTTTATAAACTCTTCCGTTTCTCTCTTCTTCCTGGATATAGGCGACTAAGTCTTTGCCACTTAAACCAAGTGATTCTCCTTGGAGTTTGAATCTCTCGAACGACGACATTTTGTTCGGAACACGTGGTGTAAGTTGCTAGAAATAAAGGAGTTAATGGACCGTCGGCACGGGACGGAGAAGGGTCTTAGGTCACAAAGTACTCACACACGGAAGAATATGCTTGTTTAAACGCTGAAGCTTGGCTAACTAAATACCCAAACTAATACAAAACACATATAAACCCAAATTTAAAAAGAAATGGAGCCTTCATGAGATAAGGAAGGCTCGGACTCTGCTAATCCGTCGGGGATTAAAGTGACCGCGTGAGAAGCTCTGTCTCCTTACTAAATTCTCCTAATTAAGGTTCTCGACCCAAACACAGACAAAAACTAAGTGATGAATAAATATGGCAGTGTTGTTCCCTGGTCTTTTATGCAACTCAAATGGTACTCAGCTCTGGAAATTAAAACCAAGTTAAAGGGCTGTCTTTAAAAGATCTCTCTAAAAACCTTTTAAAGACTGACACACCTGATATATATATATATATGTATATATATGTCGTGGAATGGCCAAACTCTCACCATATATATATATCCCTTTGGGGGGTTTGTTCGAAGTCGGTTTGAGAGTCAACCTAACTGGTTCGTGAACAGGAAAAAGTTAAGAATTCAGTATGAATGGTTTATTCTTGAATTGCGGGGTTCTTTCAAAACAAATAATTCAAAGTGTAAGTTGGCCAAAGATTAACAGGTAACTCGTACTCGTTATGGATTGCAAGAAAAAGACGATAATAAAAATATACTTTTACTAACAAATAAATAGAATTGAAATATATACAAATACAGAGTTTAAAGGGAATGATCGGACAATGTGAAATTAAATGTCGGCTCGCGACACAGGAGGGATAAATATGGGATTAGTGGTCGGGTTCAAGCCGGTGATTAAAAAGGGGATTTTAATCCGGGGATCACACAAAGGATGGGACGGTTTGGATAGACCGGATTATAGAATAATTTGTAGGCGTCAACGAATGCAATTGCTTAAATATTCGTTAAAGGGAAGGGCCAGTCGGGATACGATGAATACGATGAGGGATTATATAGACACTTCGCCGGCGGCAGGGATGGCCCGGGCGACGGTCTTCACGACTCGCGCGAACTTGGGGAAAGGCAGCGACTCCTTCGGGAGAACCGAGATAAAGTTGGCTTAGAATGTTCGAAGAGTTTTGATCTATGCCGGAGGGCAGGAGGCTGGCTGTAAGGGCAAGCGAGATGAACAAAATGTGTCGCTAAGTAAATGCAGCTGGGGTGCAATAAAACAGCGTGGAACGCATCCTCGCCGTAGATCAGCATCGCTTCCCACGCTCCATGCGGCGATTTCGAGACCACGTGGGTACAGAAGGGCACGAGGTCGCTCTTCGACCTTATTCTTCTACATACGTACAATAAAAATGATAATATAAATTGATCCAAATAAGAAAGCCAGGAAAATGCAAAAAACGGAACCCAAACTGATGTTATAAATACAACTAAGGGGGAAAAAATCCATATTTTATGAATTTGGCTTATTAATGACAATCTGGGAACACTGAACTAAAGGTGATGTCCCTGAAGTCTTAATTAGTTGTTTTTAAATACTTTACGATAAATAAAAGAACAAAAAAGAATTTGAATTTTGCCTGCGCTTTTAAAGGGGAGGGAACGTTGCCAAAAATATTTTTTTGAGACCCAAGCGACATCTATATCTTTTCATTATTTGAAAAAGATTTAAGCGCAAATAATATTTTTTTACTTTATCAAATAATGAGTATTTTTTTTTATTGGTATAGGTGACTAATCATACTTTCTTTCTATGTCACAAATAATAAAAAAATACATTATTTCTAAGTTGTACGAGATGTTCGCCTTCATTGAAGAAAGCGTTGGCTCCTGTTTATATTAGCAAAGTAAAATCAATTCCAGTGGTTTATAAGAAACTGCTATGTTAATGATAACGCCATCAAGTTCCAGCTCCACAACTCAGAAATATCCATTGATGTCGGATTTGACATCCAACTCGTTTTTTAATACCCCACAATTTTATCCTCGTGTTTAATCAAGGTTAAATATTTTTTTGTACTTGTGAGCCTCATACCCTCAATGGCTCCATTGACGCTACAATGCCTATCTGCGTGTCTTTATTTCCGGATGTGAAGACCAATGTTTTAGACCTTACTATGTGCCAGAGGTGACTTCAGGTCATCAGCATCATGCGGGCTCATCACAGACTTCGCATAAGACACATGTATAAAAGATGGTAAGAGACGTAAAGTACACCGCAGACTTATATGTGCACTGATAATTTAACAATAAGGCAGAAATATAGTATTAATATAAAACTTACTCACTTCATTTATACATGAACTCCAGTCGTCTTGGTTTGATGGCGAACTCGTATAATATCTTGTCGTACACCTCCTTCTTCTTGTCCAAGTCGTTCAAAATGCTTTGTAACTGAATTCCAGTCGTCTTGGTTTGATGGTGAACTCGTATAATACCCTGTCGTGCAGCTCCTTCTTCTTGTCCAAGTCGTTCAAAATGCCTTTCTCGATGGAAATACGAGCCAGTGAAGACAGACGTTCTTGAGTCATTGTGCTTCTCAGATATGAGTGGATTCGAACCAATGAAGAATTTAACGTTTTTCCGCAATATTCCTAGCCGCAAATGGCTTATTTTTTATATCTAGCACTATGTCTTTCTCCATTTATAATTTAAGGGTAAAAATAAAGCAGCCCTACAAACGACAACTGATCTTTACACACAGATGCACAGAACAACAGCAATCAAATAACGACAGCAGCTTGCACAACAAACATTATCTCCCTCTTCTTGTCCAAGCCGTTTAAAATGCTTTTCTCGATGGAAATACGAGCCAGTGAAGACAGCCATTCTTGGGTCATTGTGCTTCTCAGATATGAAGAGATTCTATCCAACGAAGAATTTCACGTTTTCCATAATATTTCTAGCCCCAAATGGCTTATTTTTTTTATATCTAGCACTATGTCTTTCTCCATTTCTAAGTAAAGGGTAAAAATAAAGCAACCCTGTAAAACACAACTGATCTTTACACACATACGCACAGAACAACAATTATCAAATAATGACAGCTGCGTGCACGACAAACATTAGCCAAAGATCGATCTGACTGTCGCCTGTACTGTACTCTTGACAAGAGATGCCAGTTAGTCTTTTAAACCTACCAAGCTCGTTCGTATTAGCACGAGTTGATGGATAATTTTTCGTTCCTTCAAGAATATTGTAGAACGGAAACCTTTGATAGATTGGAATTTAAATCTTAATCTCTATAGAGATCTGTTGTTTCAAGGAAACATTGAATTTTAATTACTTTTAATTTTTACGATTATAGATAACAACTCGAGCTGTAACTTCTGAGCCCGAGTCAAGCACGTGTGAACGATGTCGAGAGAACGTCTGCTACTAATTATATTTTTTTACATAGGCCACCTCTAAGGCGACCGCCAGACGATGAATGAAAATATATGAGCTGCAACCAGGCTCAATAAAAGGAGCCCGAGTTATTGGCTGCAATTACTTACTTGAAGTCAGTGTTGGCAGGTATTAAATCAACTTGCAAATACACGTTCACTTTACTAAATTTATACTCGGGCTAAGCCCAAGAAGCCCGATTGCCAGCGTCGCCACTGGCATGTGCCCATCCAGGTATGTACATTTGTGTATGCTCTGTTCGTTTTTTTTAGTTAAAGTGCCATTTCTCATGCCCCATCCTCCTCCTGTGGTGTGGAATTAAGAATAGAACCATTATGGATTAGGCTACCTGTCGTAGAAAGTAAGAAGTCATAACTGGACTCATTCGCAAAATACTTTTATGGTGCTGAGTTGGAAACCCACTTTCTTTTGTATAATAAAACTGTGAATGCGATAAAATGTCTTAGATCGAGGGCAGAGAATCGTCGGATTCAATTAGAGAGTGGTCCTTTCCGTTTTCTCCTGCATATAAGTATAGATTGCAGTGATAATAGGAAAATAGATTAAATTTGGTTTCGCATTCCACTATTTACATATTTCCATTTTCTTTCATTGTCACTTTATTCTACAGACCTTACTAATATTTAGAGTTGGGTGGTCCGCTACATTAGTCCGCTACTCCGCTACTTGCAGACTCTCTAAATGGTAGCGGAGTAACGGAAGCTGGTTATATAAGTAAAAAAGTAGCAGAGTAGTGGGTAGTAGACTAAAAAAATCAAAACCTCTACCGCTACCTATTTTACGTTTCTTTAACCCCCCCCCCGGCTAATTTTGGATGTAATATACAGTAGCTTTCCTTGAAATTTATCAAAATCCAGTAAAAAGCTGTTCGAGGGGCAGCGCTTTAGTAGCGCTTTACAATAAAAAGTAGCGATAGCGGAGTAGCGGTTAGTGGTTTCGTGATTTTGAAAAAGTATCGCTAGTAGCGGTTTCAGCTAGCCAATGTAGCGGATAGCAGTTTAAAAAATATGGTAGCGGCGCCCACTTCTGCTACTATTTTATCTCTAGTATGCATGGTTGGAGCCAGCTGGCTATAAGTGTACCGTATGCAATTGTTCTGGTATCGTGGTTCCAATCATTTTTCTCCCATCGAATCCCCCAAATTTGTTTTGACCGATGGCTAAACAGAAGGTGCAGCTTAGCAATTCCGATTATTTTTCTGCCCAATGAAAGAAATATTAACATTTCTTTCCTGATTCGTTGGTCGCTTCAAAAAATAAATATTAAAAGAAGTTTTGTTCTCCTTATTCGATACTTTTCCCATTTCTTCTTTTCTCCATTTTTCTTTGCCTTTCTTCCACACTCCATTTTCTCGGTTTTATAAGAGAATGTGCCAATATGTGGGGATTTATGTGTGTCTGTAATGAGGGTATCTCGGTGTGTGTATATGAGTATGTGCGAATTAGCGACGTCCTAATTTATTGACGCGTTGTTCGAGAGAAAACTTACCGTATTGTAGAATTGGCAAAGAGAAATAATGTGGAAGAATCATTTATTATTTCAACGACTTCCCATTTGCCTTTTAGCCCCCATACCTCAATCCCCCCTCCTCCTTCGAAGATATATTGAGCTGGAAAATACCCCTCAGTAGCACATAGGAGCGGAAAACTGTCACAAGTGAGCGAAAAATAGCATATGAGCGAAAAATGGGTGCTTATGTTGACTCATCCATGTCTAGGTTCGAGTAAGGAAGTTTTGAAGATTTAAATGAGGCGCAATTGTTCGTATCAAGAATAAAGACTTGAAATTAGGGGCAAAGAATAACCATACTAGTACAGAAGGCGCGGGGGGTGTAGGGGTGTTAATGAGTGACTTATTCTGAAATGGGGGAAAGGGTTGTTAGGGAAAAAGTGTTCACAACCAAAAAAACGACTTCGAAACATCGAATTTTAAACCTCATCTAGCCATTTAGGGCTGTGTGATGTATATCCCCCGATTTCGGTTTCCTGAATATTTGCCCAGAGGGGTTGAATTGTGTTGAAGGGGTGTAATTATATGTTAAAGAGAATGGAATGATAACAGTAGGTAACAATATTTTAACTTTTTGTTTGTTACAGACATGTGAATAGGTGTTTCTAATTAGTTCAAGGGTGGTGAATCCAAGTTATGAAGATTTTATTGTATTGATTAAGTTTGTTATGCACTTAAAGTTTCAAAAACTTTGCTGTATCCTTCTCGTTTTTATTCTGTGAGATATTAAAGTTTGTTTTTGTAAAGACCAGCAATAATCTCCCATCATATTTGGATTAAATTTTTCTTGGGACCTCGTCTCCATAGCCAAAATTTGGTGATGCAAACGTTCACCATGTTCATCACTAACCGCTCCCAGATTTTCAGGAAAAAATCGAGATGAGAATGCAGAAAATGCATTTTAAGTGACATTCTACATCCCATTTTTTTCATAGACTTTCAGAATATTGTTTACTATTTCTCGGTAATTTGGAGATTTAAAATTGCCAAGAAAAGTTTTCAGTGACTACCAGAAAGGATGTCCATGCTTTGCGTTCCTTTTCATTGAGACACAAAGTGAAGGAATCATCAGAAACAACTCTGCGAATATGTGGTCCAGTGAAAACTCCAGCTTCTATTTTTGCATCAGTTAATGATCCTTTGAATTTGTGTTTCAAATATTGAAAGCCCTCGCTTCTTTGATCCATACTTTTTACAAAATATTTCATTAACTCTAATTTAATATGAAGAGGTGGAAGATGAACTTTTGGGGGATCTACTAGAGCCTAGATTCCCAAATTGGGGGCCATGGCTTCCTGGGGAGCCATACAGCGAAATTTAGGGGGCCACAAGCTGAGGTTATGTATACATAAAAATCCCAAGCCTCATCAGCCTAGAACAGCCAGTCAGCAGCTGAGCCAGCCAGAGGAACAGGTGTGTCTGTACTCGGTATACGTTAGAACAATGCCAGACGCTTGAGTAATAGGCCTCATTCTTTCTTTATTCAGTGTAATTCTTTTTTTATATATGATTTTGCGTTCTTGATAAAATAATTCATTGAGATGCATTTCGACACCAAACAATTTTTACTCAATAACTTATTTAATACTTCCTATGCTATGGTTTCCGAATGAGAACCTAGTCTTGAATCTTGAGTATCAACCAGTCCACAGTCCCATTTTAGAGGCCACAGTTAAAAAAGCAAACACTTTGTCCATGTGTGGCTCCTTCAAATAATCTGTTTGCGCCAATTTTAGTGTTATTGGAACTTAAGCCACCATCAATACCAATTTAATGGTAAGTAAGCTTTGCATCAAGAAGTGTATTAAGAAGAAGAGAAAAAATATCTTTGTATTTTTGCACACTTCATGAAATGTTTTTGTTTTTTGAGAATTTAGTAACCTGAAATTGTATTTCCTTCCAACTTCTCATTGTTATGAACCACTTGAAAATGTTGTTTAAAGACGGTTTTACTCTTTTAGAAAATTAGCAAATTAAAACAGACTAGGCTAGGGCCTATTGAAGTCATCTGCTTTTGGAAAAAAGTGATTAGTAAAGTAAGTTAATGAATGGCAAAGTCAAATTAGCTAACACCTGCAATAATCTTCCCTCTCATGGGTAGTCCACTGGAATACCAAAGACATTATGTTAAATGTAAAAACAAAGATATAAATATAAACACAAATCAATTGCAATAATCTTCCCTCTCATGGGTAGTCCACTACATATCAAATATTCATGTATTGTGAAGCTTCATATTGACCTTTTGTAGGCTCATTATGAGTGATGTCATTTAGCTACAGCAGTATTTCTTTCCGCTTCAGACCCCCCCTGTGATGGCTTCTAACAAGAAACGCAAATACGATGACAGCTATCTGGATTTGAGGATTTACAAGCATTAATAATAAAGGTGTAGTGAAGCCTCAGTGTGTGATTTGTCATAAAATACTCTCCGCTGAATCACTGAGGCCTAGCAAGATTAAATTATACCTGGGAACTACATATTCTTAATATGTTAGCAAGGATCGTTCTTTCTTTGGTCGACAGGAATTGAATATGAAGAGACAACGACTCGGTGCCAGCGATTCCATTCACCAACAAAATGCTGCATTAGTGGAGGCATCATTTTTGGTATCCCTTAAAATAGCAAAGAAAAAGGAACCTCACACCATTGGAGAGGAGTTAATTTTGCCATGTGCAAAAACTATGGTCACGCTTGTTTTGGGTGAGAAAAGTGCTGAAAAGCTGAGTGCTATTTCTCTCTCAAATGATACAGTGCAACGCCGAATATCTCTTATGTCAGATGATATCAAAGAACAGGTGATACAGAAAGTTAAAGAAGCTGGATTATTCAGTATTGAACTCAACCAGTCCACTGACGTCCAATCCTGCTCACAACTCATGGTTTTTGTTAGGTATGTTCATGGTCAGGATATGAAGGAAGAATTCTTGTTTTGTGAAACTCTCGAGCAATCTACAAAAGGTGAAGATGTAATGCAGAAACTTAGAATTCTTTGGAGCAAATGGTCTCGACTGGGGCAATCTCTGTGGGATATGCACAGACGGGGCTCCAGCCATGTTAGGTTCTAAGTCAGGTTTTGTTTCAAGAGTTATACAAAAAAACACCAAATGCTATACCTCTCCACTGCATGATCCACAGGCAAGCTCTTGCTTCAAAAAACCTACCTTCAGAATTACAGACAACCCTGAATACCATTATAAAGACAGTTAACATTGTAAAAAGTAGTGCTCTAAACACACGCCTTTTTAAGAAACTCTGTCGCTGATATAAATTCAGCTCATAAAATCCTTTTATTTCATATAGCCGTTCGCTGGCTATTCAAAGAAAATGTAGTTCAGCGTGTATTTGAGCTCAAAGAAGAGATCAGACTCTTCCTTGAGGTACAGGGCAAGCAAGATTTGTCGTCAGCATGGTCTGTATATGGCTTTGAAATATAGATAGCCTACCTTGTTGACATATTTAAATAGTTGAACACACTCAACCTTGAACTCCAAGGAAAAGAAACTTTGTTAATCGATTTTGTGGGCAAAATTAAAGCTTTCATTCGTAAGATGGAGAATTGGAGGCGGAAAGTTGGAATGGGAAACTTGGCAATGCTGGAAACAGTGTCAGACATTGCAGAAGAGTGTGATACTGCTACCTAGAACTTGATTGTTCAACATCTTAAAGCGTTAGTGGAGGAATTTAAAAGGTACTTCCCAGATATCCAGAGCCAAAACTCTCGGGTAGTAAGGTTTCCCTTCACTGCTCCAGTGACATGCATACCTGATGATAATGATGATGGCCAGACTGAACTGCTGACACTTCAGGAAGATACAGGAGCCAAAATGAAGTTTGAAGCGGAATCTCTCACTCTATTTTGGTCATCAATGGCAGCTTCATACCCAAACTTATGTAACTTAGCTTTCCATCAACTACTACCCTTTGCACCAACTTATTCTTGTGAGGTTACATTCTCTCAACTTTTGTATATTAAATCAAAATATCGCAATAGACTTGATGTGAAGCATGACCTACGATGTGCTTTGAGTGAAACAAAGCCAAGAGTTAAGATGCTGGTCGATGGCTTTTAACATCACCTTTCACATTGAGTTTAATTGGGGTTTGAACAAACAAACTTGCACATAAAGCTTCTTGCTGGGAGAAGAGAAGGTGATGTTTCTACTAAAGGTCTTGGTTTTGTTATTTATGACTCCTTATGATAGGATTTTGTTCAGAATTATTAAATTTGTGAGTAAAAAAACGATAAGTTTGCTTTTGATAACACTTTTTTATGCAGTGAAATTTATTTTTTCTACTTTTGTATATTGGAGAAAGGTTTTTGGAAATTATTAGTTTTAATTACAGGTAAGCCTACTCTCAAATTATAAAATTATTTTATGTGCTTTAAATTACTTCTTGTAGTATTTTAAGCGCCAATTCTGATAATGTTGGATAAGATATGTGTCGATTTATCCATAATTGGTTAAGTGAAAGCGATGCAAATTCACTTTTGGCCTCAAAACTATTACTCATTTCAATGAGTTCTTCTTGGATATTTTCAGGGGCGTTTGAGATTTGGCAAAAAGTAAATTGCAAGTTTCCATAACTCAATATTTAAGAACAGAAAAAATATGCGGTTGAATGAATAAAATTACAGGTATCACCCAAGTTTTTGCATAATGAACCTAAATAAATGTAGGACTAAAGACAGTCACTGTTGTCACGAGATATGGATTGGAGAGGGGGGCCATGGATAAGGATTATATATGAAAAGTGGGCAAAGACAGAAAAAGTTTGGAAAACACTGTACTAGGGCATCATGCGAAACATTATGTTTGCCAACAATGTGTTCTTCTCTGGCTGGCCATTCTCGCTTTTTATAGTGATTTTTATCATCTCTGCTATCCCATCGACATAAAAGGCACATGTACTTTGTGTAACCCAACTGTAACCCAAGAAGAAGTGATACAACTTTCAAATAACAACAGATGCTCCAGTTATGCTCTTTGTACTCAATAAGTTTCAGCAATAGTTGCATTGATGAATATGTTTCTTGAAACCTGTAGCGTGGGCTACAGGAATTGCAGCTCTTTCATTCCCATTGTGCAGCAGAATAGCTTTAAGAATTACCTTACTATAGTCAATGAAAAGTCTCCACTCATTAAGATCATAATCACAGCCGATTTCCTGCATCAAGCCATTAATATTGTTGCAGTAACATACAGTATTTTCTTGTGAATAAAATTTTGATAACTTCTGGCGACGATCTCGAAAGAAAGATACCCTGACATCTGGAAGGAGAAGATTTCTTTCGTGTAATCTGGAGGCAAGTAACTCAGCCTTTTCTTTACTCAGATCTAAATCTCGTACCAAGTCGTTTAAACTTTGTTGCCAAAATAAACTTGGAACATATGTTTGATCTTCTTCAATTTCTCCAGAAATCAATGTAGAATCATCATCTGAACTAAAATATTCACTTATTGTAGTAGGTGGCTTCGGTACTGGAGTAGATTCGTCATGTGGTGCCGGTTTCAACGCTGATGGGCAATTTGGATAAACAAATTTAGATTTGTTTTTCTTTGAAAATCCAGCCACATTTGTGAGGCAGAAATAATAATCATCAAAGTGATTTGAAGGCTCACACCATATCATGGGAACAGCAAATGGCATTTCCTTCTTCTTCCCATTTAACCAAGCTGTCACCATTGTGTTACATTGCGTGCAGCAAATATGAGGGGCCCAATCTTTATCCTGGTCCCCTACTTTGCATTCAAAATAGTGTCTGTAGGCTTGCTTCATCGTTACTGCTGTTTCTATTTTTCTCCGTTGTGCCACTGGTGTGAATCGCCCACACACATAACAAAATATGTTGGGGCTGTTCATATCCGCGTCTAGAACTTGAAGCCATGACAAGATTTCAAATACTAACTTGAGCAAGCAAACGATACACAATGTGAGATCCTTATCATAAGGTTCTTATCAGAGACAAATTTTGATAAACGTGTTATCTTCTTTACAAGTTATCAGTAGCAGAAAAGTTATCACAAATAAGTATGTATTAATCTGAAAATCTGAAAATCCCCCCCAGTAATTAGAATTCAATGATATTCGAGCTTCAATATAGTCTACTTTATATATATTAAAAATGTTAATATATATTAAATATATTATATTATTTATTAATATATTATATATATATATATATATATATATATATATATATATATATATATATATATATATATATATGAAAATGGATGGGGAGAAAGACAAGTCCAGAGACTACACAGAGCTCTTTATTGACGTTTCGCCTCTTGGCTTCCTCAGAATGGAACTCACAAGAGAGATGGAAGATCGCCGCTCGACCATTCGTAGAGTTAGTCTGGGTCGCGGTCACTTGCTCTCCCCCGGCCGTTTCCCCCTCGTCTCGACCTTTTCGCCTCTTCATTAATGAGCCTTGCCGCACCTGTCGCCAGCTTGAAGAAACCGTCCCGGTGATTTGTCGACCTATAGGAGAGAATATATGTAGCTTCAATAATCCTACGCTCACGTTTTGATAAACCTTTTTGAACTATACTCACCCCATCCCATTTGGGTAAATGCCCACATTCATCTATATGCACCACTAACGAGTTTGAAGTTCTATGTGCCCGGACGTCCCTCTTGTGCTCACTAAGTCTAGTTTTAATGTCCCTACCAGTCTCTCCGTAATAACTCTTGTCGCACCCTTCACACGGAATCTGATAGATTATGCCCCTATCCGTTTGGGCCCTAAACTTTTTGTGCAAAACCAATTCCTTGATCTTCGTCCCAGCATGATCGGCAACTAGCAAACCCGTTTTCCTGAGGGCCACATTTATGCTCTGCGCAGCCTTGCAGTAAGGCGCTGAAAGGTACCTGACCCCATCCAATGTGCCTGTCAAAGCCTCATTATCCGCGGTCCCATTTGTCGTGCTACTCATTTTGCCTCTTTCCGATATCCCGACCGCTTTATACCTCAACTTTATTAAGAGACCCTCCGGATATTTTAGTTTCATAAAAGCATTCTTAATGTAGTTATACTCATCAGTTAAAAACTGTTGGCTACAAATCCGGATGGCCCTGAGGTAGAATCCTATCACTACCCCAGTCTTCGTTCTATCGCTATGTCCCGATAAATAATGGATGAAGTCATCCTTATTAGTGGGTTTCCTGTAAACGGAAAACTCAGTTACACTCCCAACCCTATGTATAAGTGTGTCCAGAAAAGGAATCCTGTTATTATCTTCTTCCTCTACAGTAAACTGTATGCTACCGTTTATCTCATTCAACCGCTCTAATTTCTCATTGACGTCAGTATTTTCAGGAATTATGGCCAGAACATCGTCTACATAATCTCAACCACAAGGAGTCACCCTCCCCGAATACCCTCATCAATTTCTCTGTTTCAAGGACCTCCATGAATAGGCATGCCATGACAGCGCTAAGTGGAGATCCCATCGCCAGTCCCCTGTATTGTCGAAATTCTTCCCCTTCAAAGGTGAACGCACCAAAGCTCACGCATAGCGAAACTAACTTTATATAGTCCCTTTTACTAACGGGTAGGTCAGCGTCATTCAAGACGAGTAACAATTTTGATCAAAAGTAAATTTTCTGCCAAAACGGTGGGATGGATAAACTAGGTAAAATTATGGTATTAGTGCATATTACGACCATGATCTCTAATCGAAGACGCGTGTTATAAACACACATTTAAAAAAAAAACAACGTGGTTTGTTATAACTAAAATTTATATTTATGGTATTCTAAAGTCAAAAAAAACAACAAAAAACCCGCGCATTTTGCCGACATTTTCTGTGTAGTTTCTTTTTGTTTCGTTTCCCTCGAATTCGTTCATATTTGTTGCATTCAATTTCGTTCGTTTAGATATTGGATTGATTATTTTGTCAATCGCAAAAGTTTTTTGGCACTGTATTTAGAATTATAAAAGGTACAAAATATGCCTATATTGTAAAAAAAAAACAATGACAAAACCTCAGACTGCATGTTACAAAATGGTACAGGGCACTCTTGCTCTTGAATAATGAGCTCTTGAAGAGATAACCATCAAACCTTCAGTATCTAGAAAGCCAGGCAACCCCTCTCGGCATCCCAACCTTCCTCTCACCCAGGTCCCACCGTGTTTGGGTAGATTGTAGGACAGAGTATCGAAGGACATAGAAGTATCGAAGAACAAAGTATTGAATGAATATAGTATCGAAGGACAAAGTATCGAATCAACAAAGTATCGAATCGACACAGTATCGAATCGACAAAGTATCGAATGGACAAAGTATTGAATAAGAAGAACATAAGAACATAAGAAAAGAAGGAGACTGCAAAAGACCATTCATGGCCTACACTTGGCAGCTCCTGTTCCAGTCAACACACAAAAGATTTCTTACCAGGGAAAAGTCATCAACATTGTCACCCTTTACAGGAGTGCGTCAGATCCAATCTACAATATACATAAAATGCATCCAGAGGATTATGTCCATTCATGCAACCGCAAAATAATCTCCCCACTCCTTAGAAAAATATATACATATGTACATAAAAAAAGTCAGTCCCATCTAGCAGCTTCATTCATATATTTATCTAATCTATTCTTAAAACTACCCAGAGAGGAGGCTTCTATCACATGTCTAGTGAGCCTATTCCATTCATCTACCACACGATTTGTAAACCAATTCCTCCCAATCTCCTTCCTAAACCTATACTTATCAAGCTTAAACCCATTGCTACGTGTCCTGTCATGTTCACTAAGTATAAGAACCTTACCCAGATCCCCTTTATTATATCCTTTTACCCATTTGAAGATACTTTTTTACAAAGTATCGAATGGAAATATTATCGAATGGACAAAGTATCGAATGGACAAAGTATCGAATGGACAAAGTATCAAATTGAAAAATTATCGAATGGAAAAAATATCGAATGGACAAAATATCGAATGGACAAAAAGTATCAAATAGAAAAATCATCGAAGGACAAAATATTGATTGGACAAAATATCGAATGGGCAAAGTATCGAATGGACAAAGTATCAAATGGAAAAACTATCCAAGGACAAAGTATCGAATGGACAAAGTATTAAATGGAGAAAATCTAGAATGATTGTGGATCATTGCGGTATTCAGTGATTTTAAAATTTAAAATTAAGTAACTTTGAAGAACGTTCGATATAAATGGTGATTTTATGGCGCTTAAGGAACGTATGAATTAAACAACTTTTAGATTCTAAGAAATTTATTTAAACGCATTTACATGAAGTTTATTGGAAGCGCATTATTATCTCTTAAAGAGTTGAAATCTTTATTTTGAAGATGTTACAGTTGCAAGAAAAAAAAATACATATTTTTACATAGGTAATATGGATTACAATGCTTTAAATTAATGTAACTATTGAAAAAAATAAGAAATTGAAATTTTATTAAAAATGACAAATAAATTTTATTTTTGCACACTCAAAACTATCCAAATATAACTAAAGGTTGTAGGCGATGCCTTCAAGATATTCTATTTCAGAAGTGACGTTGTATCTATCAAAAATGTATTTAAGTCGTTCGTTTACGATAGCAGATTTTTTCTTTGGGCATCTTTGCCTTGTTGCAGTGGCTTTAAACTCATTTCAGTGTTGGCTTGCTTCGGGCGTAGTTTCCTCAAAAGTTTATCTTCTGTAAGGTGACAAATCATTAATCTTCTGTGAAATACATTATGCCACCGTTCAACTGAATTGTTCGTGCTTGGTAAACCATTTGCAACTTTTTCGTAAACTGACCACAAGGGATTATCAAATACTGGCTTTCTTCTTTCCCCCCCTCGAAATAATACCTAACCATGTAGCTTCAATATACTATAAAAGCTCTCCCATGATTTAATCAGTTTCTTTATCAAAAGACTCCATTAATTTATTAAAATCATCGTAAACATCACTAGGAGGGCCAAAAGCAACCGCTTGCAGTTGTTTTTATAATTAATGCGGTATAATTAATGCATTATTGCGGTTCCTATATCAGGCTTTCAAGCCTAAAGTTTGTATTTTTCTCCACAAACACTGCCCAAATTGAAAGAAACAAACTATTTGATTGATGGTTGAGCGTTCAAAATCAACGATTATTGAAAGGATTTAATTGATATGTATGTGAGATATTAAAAATGGTGAAAGAAGTTTTCTCATCTTTCTTCTCAGTAATGCAATATACGAGGGGCGGTCAATAAGTTTTGCAATTCGGATATAAGGAAACGAGATATGAGGAAAAGTGTTTTATTATTTTTCAATATAACTACCCTCGACTCCAATGCACTTGCGCCACTTGTCCCTGAAGCTTCGAATTCCCGACAACCAGAAATCTCCCGACTGCTGTTCAATCCACTCCTGGACTGTGAGCTGGACATCTTCATCGTCCCCAAACCGGCGTCCCCACAGTGCAGCCTTGAGCTGGCGGAATAAAAAGTAGTCGCTAGGGGCCAGATCTGGACTGTAGGGGAGATGGTTGAGCTCCTCGAATCCGCACTCGCGCAGGGCAGTTTGTGCAACTCTGGCCTTGTGGACTTTGACGACGTTGAAGTGGATCATGGGGCGTGAGGTTTCTAGGGACCCAACGGGCAGAGACCTTAGGTCATGGCCAAATTGTCGTGGATGATGTTGATAACACTTCCATGTGATATTCCAAGTTCTTGCTCCATTTCTTCGACCTTCACACGTCGAATTTCGAGGATCATCCTCTCCACACAGGCTACATTGTTCTCGTTGGTCACGTCTGACGGGCGTCCTGGACGGGGGTCATCTTCGTTGGACTCACGACCATGGCGGAACTCCCTATTTCAGCGAGCAATGGTTGCATAGGAAGGGGCGGTGTCGGTGTACATTGCAACCATGCGTTCATGGATCTCTTTTGCATTCTTGCCTTCCTCGGTCAAAAATTTGATCACTGCGCGGTGCTCCTCAACCTTCTCCATTGTTGAAAAATTTGTGACTGACGATCTGCGATCAGCTACTGCTTCTTAAATAGACGAGGCAGGAGCGTTCGGCTGCAGGTCCTGACTTGTCATAACTTGTCCTAACACCCCCACAAACAGCCATCCCCCTTCCTTTGTTTTGCCCTATCGATTCGCAAAAACTTATTGACCGCCCCTCGTACCAACGGTAAAGTCTTATTTTTAGCAACAAGACCATGAATGGTATATAGTTGATTTTCCAATAGGAGCTGAATTAAATGTTCCATCACAAAACCATCTTCTAAGTGATTTCAAAATGTTGATGTTTTGGGTTGTCGAATATACTTTCACCTCGTGTTCATTTAACACTAAAAAAGGCTTGCTTTTTGCTGTTAGAGTCAAATCTTCTCCCGTTAAATTAGAATTGCGACTGGAGAGAGATTCCTTTTTTGAAGCCTTCCAACGATGTCCAACTTGTGCACTGACTTATTAAAGAGACAGGAAATGCTTAAGAGTGACGAGTATTGTCTATAATTTTTTTTCCTTCATTTTTATTGCTTCATTTTGGGAGCTATCAGACAGATGGCAATGTTCTTTAGTTATGTTGATGGTGTCTTCTTCGATTATTGCTCTACCTTTGCAAAAAGGTTCTTTTTCGCATTTCCAATATATTCGACTATTCATCACTTTGTCGACGTGGTATGCATAGAATTCATATAAGAGTTTCCTCCCATTTACGTCTTGATAATTTCCATTATGAAGGGTATAACGAAATTACAAACGTAAAGCTTGAAGGAATAGATGAGATATTAGTGAATGAAGTGCCTGGCGAGTGGCGATGTGAGGTTAGAAAAGGAGGAATGAAGTGAATCACGCAAGAGAGATTAAAGTTTTGCAATGTGATTAGAGTTAAATTTTAGGTATGGTGAATGTGAACGAAAATCCCATGCCTGTAATCCAGGAGGACCTAGGAAAATTCCTGGTGAATTATCAGTTTGAAATCAAATATATAAAAGTAAGTTTCACGCATGTCAACTTTTAGATTCTAAGAAATTTATTTAAACGCATTTACATGAAGTTTATTGGAAGCCCATTATTGTCTCTTAATTCGTATTGGAAAAAGCGGAATTTTAGGGCTATAAACGGATTCTAACTCCTTGGAGCGAAAATCCTTATATCCTTAAGAGACTTATCCGACGAGTTTGTGATCTGATCTTATCTTCTCTGACCAAACTTGACCTATTTATGTTTTCTATGTTTATTACCCGAGGTAGAATTATCAAAGGGATTAGCTCTTTCAACGCAGCTGTATGAATTGGCCGATTTACTTACCCGAAACCTCACAGCATAAATGCATACGATTATACCAAGCCTCTGACATTTTCACTCCCAATTTAAATTCTCCTGAGAATAAAAAGAAATCATCATAGAATAAAAGGTATTTTTATATTCATATATTTAATTCTTTAATTAAAATTTCATTAACATTTCCTGTTTTCGGGGGGAGGGGGGGTTATTGTTTGGGATATGGGGGTGTGGAATTTTAGAACTTTTAATAATTTTATCCATTCGGCAGATATACTATTGGTTCGAAAAATATTTCTCCTGAACGCGCTTTCTTCGAATGTGCCTTCGGTTACTGTATTTTCGAAGAAAATATTGTTCGATATGCCCCCCTCCCCCTGTCGTCCCTTCTATAGATTGTCCCTTCGATATTTTGTCCATTTAATACTTTGTCGATTCGATACTTTGTCCATTCGATACTTTTTCCTTCGATACTTTGTCCTTTGATACTTTGTCTATTCGATACTTTGTTCTTCGATACTTTGTCCGTTGATACTTTGTCCCTTCGATACTGTGTCCATTCGATACTTTTTCCTTCGATACTTTGTCGTTTGATACTTTGTCCATTCGATACTTTATCCTTCGATACTTTGTTCTTCGATATTTTGACCTTTGATACTTTGTCCCTTCGATTCTTTGTCGATTCGATACTTTTTCCTTCGATACTTTGTCCTTTGATACTTTGTCCATTCGACACTTTGTCGATTCGATACTTTTTCCTTCGATACTTTGTTCTTCGATACTTTTTCCTTCAATACTTTGTCCTATGATACTTTGTCCATTTGACACTTTGTCGATTCGATACTTTTTCCTTCGATACTTTGTCGTTTGATACTTTGTCCATTCGATACTTTGTTCTTGGATAATTTGTCCTTCGATACTTTGTCCATTCGACACTTTGTCGATTCGATACTTTTTCCTTCGATACTTTGTCTCCACACAATTTGGTGGGCCCGAAGGGAAAGGTACAGCGGGGTGCCATGAAAGGATAGGAGAAAAAATATGGGGGAAAAAAGGAATCGGCAAGAGAGAAGTTCATCTAAGTTGACTATCTTCCTGCTAGCAGGAGGTTAGAAGAATAAGAATGGAATATTCCATTATTTGGACCTACTCATTAACGTATAATACGAATTACAGTCCCCAATTTTTCTATCTGTCAATCGTCTTTCATCTATCCAATCGTTCTGAACAACTTCTCCGTAGTTTGCGTGGGAAGCACCAATCTCTGCCACTCTCTCTTTTATACATATTCTCTCTTTATTCTTTCTAGTTAACTTGATGAGTGGTTCGTCCAATCTCTGTTATTTGCTTTCATTTATTCACTGTTGCATTCATGTGTATTCTGTAGCATTCATGCCATTTTTTTCTGTGTTTGAGCTTTAGTCTGAGTTTGTTTTTTTTCGTGTTTATTTGCTTGTATTCAGTGTTTGTCCGTTTGTTTTTGTTGGTTCTTTTTGTTATCACTTGGGGTTTCCTCTTTGTGACTTTTCACTTAGTTCACGGTGTTATGGATGGCCGCAAGTACAGCAGAGCCATGCGACTACACAAGCCCCTGTACGAGGCACTCATGCGGCTGACATGGAATGGGTTGCTGTTTTGGTTGGAAGCAACTCACATGAATGACATGGTTCACCTGCAAGGGACACTGAAGAAAATTGACTGTCTTGGGAACAGCATCTCCCAACACACTTTGAAGAAAGTCCTCTACAGCAGCTCTTGCCACGGATCATGGAACTGTTTGAAGTGTACCGCAAGTCACTCATAGAAGAATCGGTGAACAAAGACACTCAGACAGCCGGAGGGGCAAAGGGATTAATTCAACTTGAAGCCAGCAGCTGTGAGTAAATATTATCTAACGGCTGAGTACAAAAGCATGTACCTCAGACAGTTGAGAGAACTGACAGGCCAACGTACATCCAAACTGTCCCACCCAGATCTACAGGGTCCAAGGATAAAAAGAGATGAAGCAGATATCCAGTCTTTCATTGACCTTATGGAGAACAACTGGTTCAATCCTTTGTCCCCTGATGAGACTGATCTGGTTAGTCTGTCCACTGGCTTCTTGGCTCCATCTGATGTAACAAGGGCTCATGAGATCGGGAAAGAGGCCTACCAGGTTTTCAAGCAAACCAGGTTAGATGATAACTCTTCTTCAAAATTCTATGACAGAATGACCAAGCAAAGTCTGAAAACATTCTCTAGTGTCAGCAAAAATACATCTCATGGGAAGAAAGAAAAAGAAGTTGTTCTCAAAGCAAATAAAAACCTTTTCAGTGACATGATCCTGGTGGCTGAACAGAGGAAGGTGAATATGAGGAATGTCCTTGACCACCCACTGGAACCACTGCCATGGGTACTAGCAAATGCTGATGGATCTCTGCGAAAAACAAACAAGGCTGCACTTGCCAGAGAGCTTGAAAAGAATGTGTCTCCTGCAGAACACATCCCGACACCATCTACAACCATCATGGATGGGATGAGCCTCGTCCAAAAAATGGATGGCAACAACAAGACTTTTGCACAAGTTACAGAGTCAGCCTTCACCTATGTCCTTCACCCGGGAGGAGAGAGTGAAAGGATTGACGTGGTTTTTGATGTCTATCGCCATACTTCAATCAAAGATGCTGAACGACTAAACCTGGTTAGATGCATCACTCTCCACTAGAAGAACCTAGCAGGTGGATACCACATTCATCAATGGAGAACATTCCTTTGCAGTTCCTCCAACAAGACCAGTTTCATCAAGTTTATGATTGAAGAGTGGAAACGCTCACGGTACAGAGAAATTCTCATGGCAAGGTGTTGTACATAACCTGTGAGCAAACCTGCGATGAAGTATCAGAGCTGTACTCAACGCATGAAGAAGCTGACACTCGCCTAATACTGCATTCACTGTATGCAACACATGCAGGTTCAATGGCAGTTATCACCACAGCAGAAGATATTGATGTCATGATGCTTTGCATTGGCTTCCAGAAGGACATCTCTTGTCCAATATATCAGAAGTGTAGGACACAGAACCGCACGCGGTTTGTGACATCAGCAAACTGCAAACTTCATTTGGAGATGCCGTCTGTGACAGTCTAATTGGCTTACATGCCTTCACAGGCTGTGACACTGTCAGCGCATTCGTTGGTCAAAGGAAGTTGAATGCCCTGGAGATGGTGACCTTCCAAAAGACTTTTATTCAACTGGAGCATTCATGGAGTATGAGTGATGAGCTCTTACAAAAATTGAATGGATCACCTGCCGCATGTATGCTGCTAATAATAGCATCACTGGTGAGGTCAACGAACTGCGCTACCAGCTTTTTAGTACTAAAAGGGAAGAAGTTGAGTCGCGCCAGTTGCCACTGTGTAGAAACAGCCTCTTTATACATGCACAGCGAGCCAACTACTAAGCAGCAATCTGGAAATGACGTCTGCAGGCTAATCCAGTGTTGCTGAGCCCTACTTGGCATGGATTGACAGACGATGATGGTAATAGATTGGATGCACTCCCGCCTGCACAGATGTGATCTTTGAAATACTGACATGCAAGTGTGTTCGTTCATGCACAATGCCAAGCTGCACGTGCATGTCAAATGGTCTGACTCGCACGTGCAGGTTACAGACCTGTATTAACCGGAAACAACAGGATGATCCAGAACCTCATTTTTACTGTACTATTCATCCACAGTTGTAGCTTTGGGGTCAATACAACAATTTGAAAATATATACATGACTAGTAATATATGTTTATAATTACTAATGAGTTGAAGGGAGTTGTGTTGGTCGTTTCTTCTACGCTCTGCTTATATATATATATATATATATATATATATATATATATATATATATATATATATATATATATATATATATATATATATATATTGCTATCGACATCGTTTGTTTGCAACCTCGTCGCTAGAATAATTGAATTAACTTCTTTTGAAAAGAAATAAAACAATATTGTCTATTTTAAGATCGGGTAAACAATTCGCTTTTCAAAAATCAAGTTTGTGTTTTGTCGGAAATTGAATAAAGTTTAGCAAAAAGGAAAACATGTTTGGCGCCGCACGACGCCTCAAATTTCAAGTTCTTTGACAATCGTATTTTAAAGATCGAGAATAATCAGGGTTGTTTCGCTCTTTAGGTTCTTTCATTAGATTCTTATTTCAAGGTTAGGTTGGGAGTGATTGTTTATTGTAGGAGTGGTTGGTTTGGTTAGGTTGAGAAGCTGGCTAATTTGGTTCATTTGCGTCAAGATGACGCAGTGGATTCGCTGCTCGCAAACGGTGATCCGGCGACGCTGAAAGCTTTTCGCAACTCGCCTACGCTACTTTTTTATTGGGTAAAATAAGAAACTGATGTTATCAACGAAAGCATTGTCAGAGCAGAAGGAATGAAGGCGAGATGAGCGTACGAAAGAAGGTGGATAATAAAGGGGAATAGCAGGAATGATAATAAATTTAAGAATAACAAATGTAATAGCAAACTTAAACTCTAGGCATTGGTGCTATAAGGGAGGGGGGGGGGGGGTAAGTTCGTACCTTTAGGGCGTCTCTACCGTTCATGACATCCTTGTTTTCATTTTTTGTCTCCTTTTCTCTTTCGTTGCTTTTTATGATACCGCCAAGAGAGCAGATCCCGTTATCATCCTCGACATCACCAGATTGGACAATAACTCCCCGTTGTCATTGCATTTATTCAATTAATTAAAGTTATTTAAAGAAATTAATTAAAATATAAGCTCAAAGTCTTCGTTCATTTTCGCCTGATCAACTTCACCAATGACGTGGATCGTTTATGTCACTTCGGAAGAATGAAATGCGGTGCGCTCCTGTTTTCTCAACGTTCAGGGGTTGGGGGTCAGGAAATTGGGGGGGTGGGATGCAGAAAGAGTCCCACCTGCAAAAACAAATCAGTGATAAAAGCGTACAGCGTAACTAGCTATTGAGCCCGAACCACTAATATCTATCCAACAAGGGTCGGTTGTTCCCCTCTTAGTCATGCTCAGTACTATCGCCACCTCCCCTAGTATCAGGGGTGTCTTTCTCAATTGGGGGTATGGGCATTTGCCACCTCATTGATGCGGGCGTATGCCCTCGCACCTCCTAATGTATCATATTCATCGTTTTCAGTCTGCTTCATTCCTTCTGTCTTGCACGGTCCAGCACTTGAGTTTGGAACGTTATTCCTAACTTTGAACAAATTTCAGATTTCCACCGACAAAGTCGTCTTGTGAAGCCTTCGTTTGTACAGTACTGTCCAAAACTAAAGATCAAAATACTTCAATCCTGTTCCTGAAAATACTGGTTTAATTTCAATGAAAATTCCACAAAATCTTTGTCTCTGATAATGTCCAAGTTTCATTTTATAGAGCAGCGGTTAAACAAAGTTGGGATTTGAAGGAAGAATGCCTCGAAACCTATAGAACAAGAGCCATAACCGGAAAACAGCATAATTATCTAATACACAATTGAACAAAATATTACTAAGTATACCGGTCAATGGTCTGAACGACTTAAACACTTCTTTTGCTTCAGATCTTCACCAATTTGTTGAATTGTACGGGTGTGATTTTCTTCCAATCTTTGCCAGTAATCTTCGACATTCATCAGTTTCCTAATCATAACTTTCCCAGAGTATCTTCCATAGGTTTTCTATCGTGTACATTTAGGGCTCTGCGCAGTCCAGTTTATCACGTCAATATTTTCAACAACCAATGACTCCATGACCGTCTTTGCTGTGTGGTATGGAGCATCGCCCTGCATGAAAACAGGATCACATACCCCCGATGTTTTGAAAAGAGAGACTCATATGAATCTGAAGCAGTTTCTTGTATACGTCAGTGTTTACTTTTCTGCGTAAACGGACGAGTGGAGATACTCCAGGGCTTGTAAACATCCGCCACACTATAACGTCACCACCTCCTAATTTAACACTGTTTTAAATTCATCGGAGAGTGAATCTTTCACCTGTACGACGCCAAAGTTTTTCCATTTTGCCAAAGCGGAAACTATTCTTCTACTCTACTAGTTCACCGTTCACTTTAACACAACAGATAAACTTTAGACAGTCTGTTGTGGGTACTTTACAGCAAGGCTAATACATTTACTTCTCGCTGCCTGTTGTTTATTGTCGTACTAATCTCATCCAGGTGATCACTGGTTTCATAGCCAGTAATGTTGACCTGCAGTTTGAAGAAGTTTAAATTAACTTTAGTGGTGCAGGCTTTTAATGGTTACTTTATTAGTTTTTTAACAATTTCAGTTGCAGAGCACATATTGTTTTTTCATTTCTAAGGCATTACCAAATCCAATCTAAAATATTTCCGACAAAATAGAATTTATTTCAACAACGGAACGCACATGAACACAGAACAAATGATCATATACACATAGGAATAATTATGAATAATATTATATCGTTGCCAGATCGGTAAACATGAAGATCGGCGGCGCGCCCGAAAAGTTTTTTTTTGCGCGTATGTTTCGTTCACCTGCGCATGCATATTCATGCGCGTTTGGTTAAATAAAAAAGTTAGAACATTATTCTATAAACAATTTTGATTATATACTGGAGTCTGTGCCCCCCAGACCCCCCCAAATTCATTGAAACCCAGGATCATCGTAGGGGGGTTCCCCGGCAGTGTTTAAACCCACCACTAGCAGTCTTCTTGAATTTACTCCAAAAAGGTGAAACATATTGGAACACGGACGAAATAGTTTACGTCCCATCGTTCGCGCCGCCGATCGTAATGTTTCCCGCCAGATCTTCATTAGCAATACAACTGTCAAAGGTTTGTTTCAATTTTCTATTAACTGGCAACACTCTTCGCTTGTAATTTTGCTCCATTCGTCCTTACACTATATACACAACTAGCGCTCATTCATTTGATTTCTTTGGTAGCTATGATTTTTTAGTCGTGTGCATGCAACTCTATAAGTTACCATGTCGGGTCGTAGGTCGATCGGTCAGATGGTAACCATTTTAATTTTCAATGAGTCTTTTTGGTAATAATATCGTAACTATTCGGCCGATTCTAAGGAAGTTTGAAACCTTTCTGTTGTTTTACATTCTCTTCCGAATGATATAATTGTAAGAACCTTCCAAAGTTAGTCCGGAAATTATTTGGCAATAACATCATATCTATTCGGCCAATTCTAACGAAATTTGAAACCCATATGTTGTTTTACATTCTCTTTTGAGTGGTAAAATTGTCAAGGTCCTCTCAAAGTTAGTCAGGGAATTATTTGGCAATAATATCGTAACTATTCGGCCGATTCTAACGAAATTTGAAACTTTCATGTTGTTTTACATTCTCTTTCGAATGATATAATTGCCAAGGTACTTCCGAGGTTAGTGGGAGAATTATTGAAAGTTTTAAAGGTCGTAAGGTCATATGGTCATAAGGTCATAATTGAGAGCACGCGACTTAGGTCTGTTGACCTTGTTTAGATTTTATGCACATATTTTATTTTGAGTTCAGGTCTGGGCTTTGGGGTGGACATTACAAAACATTGATTTTAGATCACCTTTGGCTTGCAGATGCTGTCTATGTGGCAGGTTTTCTTCTTTTTCGCTTGGCTTTTCTGGGCCGACGCTCGGCATTCGGTGGCCAAATCTGTCCGCAGGCCGGAGTTTGCCCGACCCAGGCCTAAGGAATAAAACGTTGGATTTTTATGCCTAGGTACTAGATTTAATCCCAGTGAGAGACAACATATACGTACCCAGTATTAAAGTTGAACGGCTGGCCCTCCTTTGGGTCACTAAGGGCTAATTACTGGTTAGCTTGTCGGTATCAAAAGTGTACTGCCGCTCTTCCTGCATCCCCCTCCTCCGTCGAGGCCTGGCTCATGTTACACTCGTTCTTGCCAACGAGTCATTCTGATTTTTATATGAATTTCATTATCTGGTCGTGGGATCTCGTCCAATCATGTCTTTTGCAAGTATGGAAAAAGTTCCAATTTCTTCTAGTGGCTCAATAATACATTTTCCCCAAATGATTTATACAGTAAATGCGTTCTTTTTGCCTTGCGGCAACGTGAGATTTACAAAAATATTTTTGCCTTTTTAGCCCGGTAACCGTGAAAGTAATTTTTATGAGGGAATAATTTGATTGTCGTCTCTGAAACATTAACTCTAGGTGCAGCATTGGCATATTTGCCGTATAGAGGTGTTGGTATGGGTAAAATTGAATTTTTTTTACTATCTTACGAATATACTTCGATAATAATTTAGGGTTACTTCCATCTGGTACGTGGAAAAACGGTAGGTCTTTCCGGCCCGATTGCCAATAAAGCAGGCCTGGTTCACTGGATTCACTTGACTCTTTGACGGGGCCTGGGGTACATTCCTCTCATGCCAGAAGAAAGGCTTTTTTTGAACTATTATAGACAACGCCCTTTATCGCCAACAGGTTTGTAAAGACTAGGCTTGAGTGGTAGTAGGCGTTGGGGCACGATTAATTGGAAGATCGCTTTTGTCTAAATAACCCCTTCCCTGCTCCTATTAGCTTCCCCCCGCACTGCGGCAGTTTATGGGTGTATAAGGGTGCATGGCTTATATTATAGCGGGCCGGTTATATTGCCTTGTTTTCTGCCAGCCAACTAAAAGTCTCGGGGTCTGCCACATGACAGATCTTCACTTCCCGACCGTCTTGTCGAGGATTAGTAGGAGTTTGTAAGAGATCCACTCTGTCCCCCTGCCTCACTAGATGCCCAGCTGGGAGCTGTAGCCTTTAGGGAACGACCGTCCTCTGGGTAACGTACGATGGGTTTGTTCCGCTGTGCAGATGCGAAACTAATCCTTTAATCGGTCGAAAGTTTGAACCATGAGAAGTCCGAAAAACCGAGACGGGATAGGCACGAGCTGCTGAATGTGGGATAAAAGACACCAACCCTTATTTTCCTTCTTTATTGATCACAAACTTTCAGATTTCACGCATGTTGGTACAACTTCATAAATATGGATTTTCTTGGATTTTCTTGGGTATTTGGTTGAATTGATTAGGTAGGAGTTTAGATAAGTTATAGAATTAATATGTGATAATCGTAGGTGTTATATAAATAATGGATGCATGTACGTGACAATGTGGGTACGTACCTAATTTTGTGTAGGGATTTGTAGTTATACCAAGAGTCTGTTAGGAATATGTACCATACAGCATAGGTTGATGGTAAAGGGGTCTGGAAAGGTAAATACATGAGGTAAATTACGGTACTTACAATTTTTGTAAAGGTTTCCTTTATACAATTTAACATCGTTTAAAACTAACCTTTTGGTGCCTAACGTGAAGCACAAGTGAAATGTTCTCTCATTGAAATGGACGTCAACGTGGAACAGTGTTGCCAGATTATAAGAAAAAGTGGAGATGTTTTAAAGACGGATAGGAAACAGTGTAGATATTTAAACGATGGATCGGAAAAGTGTATCTGTTTAAAATAGGATTGACAAAATATGATTTTATGTTTGCAAGGATTACACGATATTTTAAGCTTCAGTGTAATCCATTACAATATAAAGCAAGTAAAGATTTGTTTTCTGACACTAATGAACCAAATATACATTTTTTTCGATTCATCTCAACGCATTTTCTTTTGAACTATTTTTCACACGCTGTTTCTAAATGAAGCTTTATTTTATTAGGGTTTAAGCTGCTGTTACTTAAAACTTTTCCAGAATTAACGCATAGTCAACTTGGTTCATTCCTATCACTTCTCCAGGTAAGGATGCTTCTGAGGATGAAGTTGTAGACATAGGTAGGCGTTATCGCGATAAATTATCGCGATAAGGACATCGGTTATCCGATATATTTTTTCCGCGTTATCGATTCATCGGTATCGCGGATACTTTTGATTCCAAACTAGTGATAATCGATAATTTCAGTTTTTGGTTCCAGTTTAGCACAGGGGCGAGCCGCGCGTGCCTTGAAGGCAGAAATAGATAGGTCCGAGTTGGAAGGAGGATTCTCAAAACCTATGAGGAGATGGAGAGAGAGCCTCACCAGGTAAGAAACTAAGAAACAGTATTCAAATATTCTTACTATTGTATTATAAAATAACGCTATATATAGTCAATAATCAATATTGTATTATAATTTTGGATTTATCGATTTATCGGTTATCGCAGATAAAGTTATCGTTATCGATTTATCGGTTATCGTGATACATTTTTTCATTATCGCGCCCACCTAGGGTTGTAGACATCGACTCAAGCTGATCTCTTTTGTCCAAGTTTCCTGGATTTTGCCTATTTTCAAAAACATTTAAGTTTACTACACAAACTTAGATATGCCAATAAACTATTTGACACATATTTTCGGCATACCTTTAAAAAAAACAAAAGGTTTAATATGATTGAAAAGGGAAGCTGGAAGTAAATGAACATTATTGCGTTACAATATATTTATTTGTTAAATTTCACCAGTTCAACATTATATGCTGAATTTTGTGATTTAGATTAGTGATATTTTCATTTTGATAAATGATTAAGATACAATAAAACGTAAATATGTATTGGTTAATCCCACAGGTAATCCCGTTCAGGAATCCCAAGGTAATTTGATCAATATATTTAAAAAATAACAGTTAAAGAAAATCCGATTGTAACTAATAAACAATTGGCTGAAAAAATACATTCTCAGCTTTTTGCAGAGTTTATCGTCATTTAAAGGGAATTTTACAATTTGGCCAATGGATTCCTCACGAACTGTCAAGGATACAGTTGCAATCAAGACTAAAAATTTGTTAATCTCTCCTTTTTCGACTTACAAAGTCAATATATCTAAGTTGCGTCCTCTCAATTATTATGAATTATGACCTTATGACGACATGACCGTATGACCTTCAGAACTTTCAATAAGTGGGTCAATACGACCCATAGTTAGTTTTCTTTTAATAATTCCCGGACTAACCTTGGAAGGATCTTGGAAATTATATCATTCGAAAGGAAATGTAAAACAACACAAAAGCTTAAAATTGCGTTAGAATCGGCCGAATAGTTAAGATGTTATTGCCAAAATAGGCCAGCATTAAACAACAGAAGAATGCTCTTTGATCAAACAACGCGCGTCCTCATATCGAAAAAGATACTATACAAAAGCTTAACACTTTCGATTGGAAACTAACGAGTCATCCTCCGTACGCGCCTGAATTAGCCCCCTCAGATTATCTTTTTAGGAGTTTAGCGAATCACCTGAAGAGAATGAAGATAACAACAGAAAAAGTCGAACCAATTTTAATTTATCTTTTTAGGCGTTTAGCGAATCACCTGAAGAGAATGAAGATAACAGAAAAAGTCGAACCAATTTTAAATTATGAACATGTTACTGAAAAATTAGTAGAAAAAGGGAAAATAGTGGTAGAAACTGGGTAGAATTATATTACCTACTAAATTAAAAGATACTTATTGAAATATATAAACAAATTCAAAGAGTTGTTTGATTTCTATCCATAAACTAATGATAAACATGACAAGAAATGCTGCAATACTCATGGACTCACTAATTTTTTGATCAGCCTTTAGGATTACTTAAATTGATAGTTTAATTTTGAATTTATTTTTCATGATTTTGTTTAGGACCAATTTATCATTCAGAAAGCTGTTATAATAGGATCAACCTCTCTCCAGTTGAAGAGACTCTTGTGAACGATATTTAATGGAAATGTAATTATGATTTGATTTCATTTCTGCCCACCATAAAATATATTTTAAAAGCTCGAACAATTTTGAATAATATACAACAAAAATAAAATAGTTCCTAAAGTTCTCCCGCACTCGGAGTTCTCGCCTTGAATATGGAATTGAGGAAACCATAGAGCTATGTTTACTTCTATAATGTAGTTGGCTGAATCTGCATAAAGTTTAGTTTTTAATTATAAAATCTATATCAGAAATTGGTTATGGAATTAGAGCAATATATGATGTGAAACTTACTTTGAGAAACCCTGGAGTAAATAATTCATGCATTATATACTGACTTTGATTGTGCGAAATCAGGCTCCATGCATAGCTACTCCAATATTCATCACAGACATTTGTTTTTTTATCTTTTCTCATGTGTGGTCTGTGTTGTCTTAGCCGTCATTGTACAAGACTGCGTGTCTAATCAGCTCTCTCTCGTCAAGATGTAAGAGATAAACAGGTGTTATGAAAAACTGATATTATATCTTCATGATCTCTTTAATAACTAGATTCTACACAACATATTTCTCTTTCTCTCTACTTACTTCCATTTATTGTGTATCAAATGGATTGTTAGAATGCAGATGAGAGTAACGTCTTCAATGCCAGGAACAATGTTGCTACTCGCCTAACAGAGAAAACCCCAGATCGATCACTAAAATCACCAAATGAGATTATAAAAACCTACATCATGAAACTACTAAGTAATTTGAATAGGTAAATTAATTGTAATTAATGGCAATAATTAATTGATATGTAATTTCTGCAGTCGCTATAGGTCATTTGCATAAGTGTCATGTCTATTTAATCCTATTTGTGTCATTGGTGATACCACGTTTTCTTTTATTAATTCATTTTGGGAGGCGCTCAAGTATTACACCACTTACTTTTTCTAGTAATGAGTCCTTAGTCATCATTGAATGATCACTTATAAATATTAAAAAAAAGGTGATTGACGTGATGAAAAGACAAGTGGGGCTTATAAAAATATCCTGCAATAAATATTTTCATTTTTGCAGCTTTTTTTCTTAACGAAGGTTCTTTTCTTCACCGAGACAAACAAGTCCCTGACTGATGAAACATGCTTGTTCGTGGAGTTCGAAGTTTGGAAAATGTTCTATTAGGTGTTTGGTGTTATTGTTCCATCGTGGGCAATTTGTGTAGTTGGATGACTGTGTTAGGTGTTTGTGGTATCGTAGGGATGTTTGGTGTCCAGACCTGAGCCTGGATAGACTTTGGTGTGTCTGGATGGACTTTTCTCATCTTTATCTCTGGTAAGTGTGCCCGAAGTACTGAGTTGTTTGGAATATTGTGAAGGTGTCTTACCGCAAATTTGTATGAGTGTGTACTTTCCTGTTGATACTGGCATGTGAATAGGGAAGAGAGAATGGAGGAAAGTGTAAGGAGGTTATAGCCTTCTTGTTCCTGGGTGGATGGGGGATTTGTACTGAGACCGTGGCATTGGTGTGAAAGGTTGTGTGTATTAGCGGAAAATTGTGTGTCAAACATGTTTACGGGAGTGTGATGAGGAATACTTTCATTTCTGAGTGTAGGTGATTAATTGCGGTGGATTGATTGTATCCTGTGATTATACGGGTGACATTGTTTTCTGTGAGGTGGAGTTTATTGACATTGGAAGAGGCAAGTGTTGGGCGCCACGCTAAGTAGGCGAGATAAATGTAGACAAATTGTTTGTACAGTGTGAAGAGTAGTTTGTTTTGTGGTGTGAAGGAGGAGACATTGATCGCTCGTAGAGCTTTTACTTTATTTGTTATGAGGAGGTCATGGGATAGTGGAAGGTGGGGCCGAGAAATGTGTGGGGTTTATTGAGGGGTATGCGGAAAAAATCTAATGGGATGTTTGGGTGATTATTGGATTCTTTTTTGTGAGATGTAACATAATTAATAATGATTTTTTTGGGGGGAGGGTGAGAATGTCATGGTATTATTTCCAGCCACTGTTTGATTTTAGAGGTACGTTTGGTACTATGATATGATAGTCTGCCACCTGTTGGACGGGAAGTTGATGATCCATTTTGTGTTGTTGTTTTGGTGTAGTTGTAAGCTTAAACTCTTTGGGGAGAAGATGTGGAATGGGACTGTCTAATGCCTTGGTGATGTCAATGTAAATTAGGATTGTTATTTTAAGTGTTTAGTTTAGGTTGAATCCGTCAAGGATGTGTTGCGACAGGTTTGTGAGGGTGGCAGTGGAGTGGTTTTGCCTGAATTCATGTCGCCTAAGTGGTAGTGATATGTGTGACATATACGTTTTTGGTATGAGTTTTTTGTGTTTTGTATGTTGTGGATTAGAGAAAGATAAGGTGATCGGATGATGTATGTTGGCAGGAGTGGGTGGGGGGAAAGCGTCATAATCGGAAAGATACATATGTTTTTTTTCTGATTGTCAGAATTTGCTTGTGTGTGGAGGAGTGATTGAATCTTTTTCTTTTTGTCAGGTTTTGGATCGAGATAAACTTTAGGTGTTCAGGAATATATTGGTAGTATGGTTTGAACCACTAACTGTGTAATTTATTAATAATTGAATGGTTTTTGCTGTGTCTGTTGGTTGAAAAGGGAAAAAAAAGCTGTGGTGTCGATAAAGGTTCTTCGGGGTTTTATTATTATTGTTCTCTTGGATCTGGAAGTTGGTGTATTGCTGATTTGGGAGTAGTGTTGGGTAAGGGTGTTGCAGTGTTCCTTGGGACAAGGGCTTTTGTTGCTTCTAAGAGAGCTTTGGGGATTGGGGGGTTGTGGTTGTGGTTATTGCTCCGTGATTTGATTGTCTTCCAGAATTTAGTTGTGTTGATTTTGTTGCTCATGTTCTCAGTGCATTATTCATGTTATATGTGCATTGTTCATGTTATATGTGCATTGTTCATGTTATCTGTGCATTGTTCATGTTATCAGTGTATTGTTTATGTTATCAGTGTGTTGTTCAAGTTATCAGTGCATTGTTCATGTTATCTGTGCATTGTTTATGTTTTCAGTGTATTGTTTATGTTATCAGTGTATTGTTTATGTTATCAGTGTATTGTTTATGTTATCAGTGTGTTGTTCATGTTATTAGTGTATTGCTTATGTTATTAGTGTGTTGTTCATGTCATCAGTACATTGTTAATTTTATCAAAGCATTGTTCATGTTATGAGTGTATTGTTCATGTTATCAGTGTGTTGTTTATGTTATCAGTGCATTGTTCATTTTAACATAGCATTGTTCATGTTATCAGTGTATTGTTTATGTTATCAGTGTATTGTTTATGTTCTCAGTTGTTCATTTATTAAGAGTTAATAAGTTGGATTTGTTGGATTATTTGTCGGGTAGATGATGTTTTCTTTGAATAGGTATCGTTGTTTTATGTGGTCTGCTACTTGTGCGGTGATACTTAGAATGTAACATGAGTCCGGTGTTGAGAAGTGTGTTTCGGTTTGTTTTGTTCTGGCTTAGGTGAAATGTTTGACAGTGTCTAGAATTTAGAACTCATATGTTGGGTCGAGTTTTTCTTTTATGTACTGAGTGACGTTAAACTAGTTCGCTTTATTGTAGTTTATGTAAGCTTGCTTGTATATGTGATTTATACGATGTGTAAGATCGACGGTCGTGAGGTTGTGGTCTGATGGGAGATCGTGTATGACATCTCACATTGAACACATTTAGACAATAGGGTTGCAGAACATCATGTCGGTGCTTTTTGTGGGGTGCTTGAATTTAGATTTGGTGCGACTGGCCTTGATTCTGCAGTATATTGTTTAGTAAGTGTGGCAGGGGCCAATTTACGAAGTGTCCTATGAATATGTATTTATTTGCAATGAATATTGTTTTACATTATAGGTATATTAAATTTGTGCATGTGTATTGCATTGGGCATAAGTGTCCAAGATATTAAATTTAAAAAGAAACAGTATCGAGGCGAATTGAGTCCATCAATGCTTCCACATTATTGCTAGACAGTTACAACAGAATCTCCATTTTATGCCTAAAAGTGGCCAGCCAAAAGACGTAAACTAGACTTCAATTAAGGAAAAGACAATGAATTAATTTGTGGTAAGTATTACATACAAATATGCATAGGAAGAATTAACCTTGTTCAAAAATCAACTTTTTCGTATTTCCTTAGTTTTCTGTACATTATCCCATGCTTTTTGACAGGAAAAAAAGCAAAGAAATGCAATTATTCTGGCTTGGATTTTGAGAAGCATTGCCGCATTAAGCTTTAAATTTTCTGTCTTGAAATCGGTCAATAGCACCGGTTCTGGGATCCTTGAATCATGTTTTGCACTATAACTTTTGATATAAAAAAGATAAAACAACAAATTATGTATCAAATGAAAAAGCATAAAATTAATAAACAATAATAATAATAACATTAAATAATACTTAATAATAATAATAATAATAAAAAATATCATTATCGTAGAATAGGGTCAAGTTCACCCTTTCTGCTTTCGAGTGCGTGGGAGGTTTATAATAAATATAAGCAGAGTGCAAATTAACTGAATGTAGGTTGGCCAATAGTCGACTATCTTGGAAGTTCCAGGCTAACTTAACTAATATGCAAATCAAAATTATTTTACAAGGTTAAAAGGAGTTTTAAAATGATCTATATACACATTAGATGTACACGGACACCGTACAAACAAACGAATAATATTGGCCGAGGGTCGCTTGAAGGACCTTGAGCGTATACAAAGCCAACGATGAAAGCTTACAGTGTGGGAGGGGGGGGGGGCAGAGAGAGCACTTGCACAGGAGAGTTGCGCATTGCCTTTACCTCAAATAATTGGTCCTAGGGAGTAATCCTTGCCTTGGCGCAAAGTTTAAGTAATAGTCTCTTAACACTGACTATTAACGGGGAGAACTTAAATATTGCTTTCGCATAAAACACGAATCAAGACTGAGCGCGCTGCGTTCGAGGAGCGGGCGGAAGCGGGTACGAGGTAGACTCATGTGAATTAACGAGAATATCGGGAGATTCAGGGGTTCTGTGAGAATTGTTCAGAGTCCAACGGGACGCCAATAGCGAGTACCGAGGATACTGACGGTGCAGGGCGACGGCAGATACTGACGGGGCAGTGCGGCGGCGGATCCTGACTGGGTAGGGCGGCGGCGGATACTGTCTTCCAACTCTGGCGCCGGAGGATTTATAGGGGGGTTGAATGGAGGGTTCCCCCTCCGTCCGAAGGGGAGGGGCACAGGGCTCAAACCAGTCGGCAGACGAGAATATTCTCGCCCTTTTTGCGCGATCGCGGGAAGGTTCCTAAGCCGGCGAGGCGAAACTTTTTCCGACTTAAGATGGACCTTTTGGGCTCTTAAACTTGTCGCAGCTTTCTGTGATGGCGGCATTTCAGCTCATCGTGGCGTCTCATAACTTCCCACCTCCATTAGGGCAGACAAAAAGGCTCGCCCAGGTGTCTGTTGTCTCTCTCTACATTGAAGGGAGAGGCGGCGCGTATCTTCCTCTCTCTCTCTTATCTCTGATAATCATCAATAAATAATAATAATAATTATAAATTTTCAGATAATAACAAACTCAATCTAGAAAACCATGTACAAGTTACAATTTTCCAATGACATTAAGCATGAGCTGAAGGAGCTCTGTCTGTCCACAGGCAGGTGTCAACTGAACCATTTACCAGATCTCTTACTGATTTTTATCTGGTTGGATTCCCTTTAGCTTTAATCAATGGTTCCCAGCTTCATACCAACAGGCAGGTGTTCCAATATTTCCTTAATCATCCTATTCTGCTAGATATCAATGACCAAACTACAACGCAGTGAAGCTCTTCACGAAACTGCATGAGAAACATCGTGTTCTTATGAAAAACAAAGGAAGAGCAAGTAACTCTGCTAGAAAAATCGGAGCATTCCTTGCTGGACTCAGCATGCTCTATATTGGAAACTTCATATGCAATCCAGAAAATACAAGACAACAGACTCTTTTCCGTAGAGAAGGATGAAGATGTCAGGTTTTACGAACACCTACAGACTGAGAAGAAAGACTATATATATCTCATTATGGCAATATTTTGAGCCAAGTTCCATGCTGAAAGTAGCGAGGAATGGAAGACTGCAGTATGGACAAGTACAAGATAAAACTGCTTACTTCAAACGTCACAAAAAGTTTTAAGTTTTACTCCATTGCGATAATTATAATGTTCTTAACAATTACTGTTTTAATATGTGGTACTATGTATTTTGCAGCTGAAACAGAACAAGAGGCAGTTGTTCATGTGGATTACATTACCTCGTATGACAAATGGAACGACGCTAACACATACGGCATGTATTACCATTAACCACGTTTTGGATTTCTATTTCGACTAGTGTGACTTTGACGTTTCCAAGAAAAGTCATGGAATGTGATATCATCTGCAAAACAGCGGATCATCTGGGTTCATCAGACAATCAATTTGCTGCCATGGTTTCTGTCACCTTGAAATCTGAGGGGGGCTAATATGGATGACTTCGTCATCTCAATCGCAAAAACACGCCTAGGTATAATATCGGCCAGAGTCACGTCCAAGTTTGGGGGAAATCCCCCTACTGTACGCTGCCTTACACTGATATAGAAAGTTGCTCAAATATGTCTTGGGCAGTAAACCTAGAAGTACTTGAGAGACTTTAGCTGTGCTAGCGTCCACTCTCATACACTGAAGGAAAATTATTTGATGTACCTGTTATCGACAATTCTTTTGGCACAGCTCAGTCTGAGGCTTCAATCGATTTACTAGCGACAAAAGATTTTATGGATAATGTTAAGGGCCTTGTTTTTGACTACATTCATTAAGAAGAGAATCCACAGAGGAACTTCCAAACTAATAGAAAAAATGGTGAACAAAAAGGTGTTTTATCTGGCCTGTCGATATCACATCCTGGAAAACTTAGTGTCAACAGTTTGGAAGAAGCTGTTTGGAGAGGTGAAGGGGACAGACAATCTCTGGTGTGAGCATCTGAAGTATGTTCAGATAGACTTGTCCAAGGAAAGCCCAAAGAGGCTCGCTATCAACAGCAAATGACTAGTCACCGGCGGGTGAGCGTATCTTTTGCTCATACGTGGTGTTAGGCGGGATGGTCCAGAAGTGCTGCACGTTAAACCGAGTCAAGGGATTATATATACGCTCCGCTGGTGGCTGTGATTGCCGGGCGGGAGCCATCACGACTCGCGCGATCTTGGAGGAATGGAGCGACTCCTTCGGAGAAGCGAGATAAAGTTGCCGTAGAATGTTCGAAGAGTTTCGATCTATGCCCAAGGGCAGGAGGTTGGCTGAGAGGCCATGTGAGACGCGGAAAATGTGTCCCTAAGTAAATGCAACAGGGGTGCAATAAAATGTCATGGACCGCATCTTTGCCGTAGATCAGCCTCGCTTTCAACGCTCCATGCGATGATCTCGAGACCACGTGGGTACAGAAGGGCACGAGTTCTCGCTTTGAGCTTATTCTTCTACAGTGAGGTATATTTTTTTCTGTTTAACAGAAACTCAGCAAAACTCAGATAGGTTATGTATTAGTAATGGCTCTTTAATATTTTAATTAATTAGAACAAGGTCTGCTGACCAAAACGTCGCGTGATCTCACTTTTCTAATTTATGACCTTACGACCTTCAAAGCTTTCAATAATTTGCGGAATAACCTTTGGATGACCTTGGAAGTTCTATCATTCGAAAGAGAATGTAGAACAACATAAGGCTTTCAAATCTCGTTAGAATCGGTCGTATAGTTATGATGTTATTTGCCAAAACAATATAATTCCCAGGCTAACCTTGAAAGGATTTTCGCAATTCTAGCATTAAAAGGAGAATGTAAAACAACATAAGGGTTTCAAATTTTGTTAGAATCGGTCTTATAGTTAGGATGTTATTGCCAAAACAAAATAATTCATTTGTTAACCTTGTGAGGACCTTGGTAATTATATCATTTGAAAGAGAATGTAAAACAACATAAGGGTTTCAAATTTCGTTAGAATCGAAGCAATAGTTACAATATTATTACAAAAACAAAAAAAGTAGAACTGGGACTGACCGACCTCCTTATTATCTTTCGTTTTTAGTCGCATACGACTAAAAACGAAAGATAATAAGGAGGTGGCTTGACGCTGATATATAAAGACATTTACAATGTTGAAGTGTATAAGTTAACTTTAAACCATAGTGATATTTTGTATGCAAAAAAAAAAAAGCGAATTAAAGGTGATTTGGGCATATCGTGTGGCTGGTAAAAGGCAGGAAAATAGATTTAGAGAAATGCTGAATAACAGTAACCTTGTCCTCAAGAGGACAAATTTTGTCAAGATAAATGTGGTGCCCAAGAACGAAGAGTTGCGTGACACCTAAAAGACCCTTAAAATATTGAGTATGATACCATGCTCTTCCAAACGAGTCAAAAACTGACAATTGTCAGACAATTGTTCCTCTAACGCTGAAAACGCTATTAGGAGCTCTTCTATATAGCAAAAGAAGGAATGGAGAAATCTCAGAATATGATCCATGAGACGGAAGATCTGTCCACTATTACGTAAACCATAGGGAATACGAAGCAACTCAAATGACTTCAAATGCGTGGTGATAGCTGTCTTTTGGATATCATTTGGGGTAATAGGTATCTGGTTGAAAGCACGGACCAGTTCAGGTCGAGAAAGGATAGAGCAACCGAAAAGAACAGAGTTAAAGGCCTAGAGGTACGGCAATGTGCACCTGTTGGTATAGCCTGTGCGGTCATACGTATGTGATCGCCCCACAGTGCGAAATATACCAGGTGTAGACCTCTGTACAACGTGAAGCGGAGAGGCTCAAGGTGAGGTTGAGGACGAACGATGCTAGCTTCCATCAGGAATTTAAACTCTGGCTTCATTTGAATCTAATCTTCGCCGACGTACAATACAATCTGATGCATCACGTTGTGTTTAATAGGTGTATCCTTCAAAGGTGGAAGGGTAAGATCAGGAAACTCCTGCAGAAGGAGCTGGAATTGGGATCGATGGGAGGGGGGGGGACAGAAAGGAGATAAGTTTTTTGAAAAAAAAGAACCAGATACCGTTAGAGAGGTTGTCCAGTCAAAAACCTCGCGATTGTGAGAGTCAAAAATGAGGGCACGAGACAACGAATCGAATTTTTATGGGGGGGGGGGGGGTTATAATAAATACTAGCAGAGGTACCCAGCATTGCCTAGGGTTAAAAGTCCTTTCTCAAATAAATACAGATTAATATTGTTTGAAATTCTTATATTGTGGTACAAAAATAAATATCTTGTTGATTATTATTATTAATATTATTTGTGGAATGAATGCAGATTCAGAAGAGTTACGCGCTCACCCTATTATATAATATCACATGATATAATATTATATTATATACTTGCAATAAGGAAACATTACACCGCAAGCGCCCGGCAGTTTACGCGCATGCGTGAACAACATTTAGTTATGAGCGAACAACCTTGTAGCCACAGGAACAGATCGAGCGCCTTATAGATACATATTTGAGAGTTTGCGTGACTCAAAAGCGAAATAGGAATTGTCTAGTCCGATTGTCGCCTTTGTTGACCTTAAAAATCACTTAAAATGGCATCTGCAGTTCTTAGCAAATATTAGTTTGCAATTTGATCACTAGGTAGCACCACTTTTGCCATATCTGAGTAGCATATGTTTTGTCCCGGGTCAAGTTAACCCAAATGGTGACCTTTGTTGGCCTTCAAGGTGTATCTAAGTGGCCTTCTATAACGGCCATATATATACACATACATACAAACAGATTTTCGGAAATATATATTAGATATTCAACAAACCGGACTGGGCACCATTGTATATAGAGGAAAGTATGAAGAGAAGGCAATGAAAAAAATAAAGAATGAAAGTAGCGGAGACGAATTGTGAACAGCTTTCTGCGTCTCCGGGCCACTGTTAACGAATCCACTGCGCAATCCTGAGTATCAATAAAAGACTTATTCAAAGAAAGTGGTTAAACCGCTCGCTTGCACTTCTCGGCAAGCTATACAACCCCATCTTAGAAACAGAGTGTATTTTGAAGAAATGAAGACGATGAACGTCGCTTGGTAAAGTTATTTAAGGGGGTAACGCTCTCATTCTTTGGTCTGGGCACCATTGTGGATATAAGTGCGTAGAAAAAGGGGCGAAGAAAAGTAAAGGACCAAACTAGCATAAGCGAGTTTTGAACAGCTTCCTGAGTAGCCTGACTTTGTTAGCGAGCAGCGAATCTACTGCACCATCCTGTCTAAATAATCACTTATTCAATTTCCTCCGAGAGCACTTAACAGCGACAAAAAATCCATCGGGTTGGTGATGATCCGTGCTTGTTTCAGCAGGATGGACAACCATGTCGTATGACACAAGTGGTAACAAAGTGGCTCAATAGCCACCTCATTGATTGATTAGTTCCCTAGCCTAGAAACTTCCATGATTTCAATCCGATGGATAACTTGTGTGCGATGTTTAAACTGTACTCGCTAATTGGGACAACTTTCAAGCACTGAAAAGGCAAGAATGGAACGTAATCGATCGTAATTTGCTCCTGAGGTTGATATACAGCATGTCAGGACGATTTGCAGAGGTCATAAAGATAAAGTACCAACAGTAAAATTAAAATATTCACCATTATTGGTATGTAGTGGCTTCTTTATTGCCCGCTTTGTCACAAAACCTTTCTCAGGAAAATTGAATTTTGACATCTTACAGTTACAGCGCTGATACACTCATACCTGCCTACTACTTCTCTAAAAGAACTGTAACACTAGCAGTACTAGGATTTCGAAGATCCACACGAGGATGCGGCCATGACAATTAGTAGATACTCTCGTGGCCTTCCTCAGTGCACTTTAACCCGGTCACCTTCAGTGTCTTAGCGATCCGGTATATGGTCATTACAAGTATATAAGACCTAACATAAAATTCTGTGCACAAAAGGTTACTTATGTTCAAAGCCATGATTATACGAGTTCTCTAGTAGCAGACATTGTTAACATTAAAAGATAATGTTCCCAAATTTTCCATTTCACCCCAACTACCTTCTTGGCGATGATTTAGGTCAAAATCGTTCATTTTGTTGAGAAATTTACTTTTCGCCTCGATTGCAGTATGATAGCCGAGTGGTTTGTTGGCTTATTAGGTTTGTTTTTAGGGTAAAGTAGTCGAAATTTTGTTTGGGATCTTACTTCAATTTTGACGCCGTAGACGTCAAAATTAGGTAGTTTATGTAGTAATGAAATATATACACACTTTTTTGTGATATATCCTTCATTCATTCACTAATCACCCTTATTTTGCAGGAAATGACAGAAACAACGCCTGTGAACACAACTAGATTTCAATGGCGACCCCAGCAAAGAATATACTTCGTCAAACATGAATACAAGACAGGCTCGTTCAAGAAAGTGCAGGGCCCTTTCGTGCATCAGTTCGAATGTGAAAAAAAGCCCTCTCTAAGAGCAGAATTCAGGCCTGGTGAACCATTTCGAGAACTATGGGACAGTAGAGAACCTCAATACAACCAGTGACAACCGTCCAAGCCATTCAGGATGCCCCAGGACGCGTACAGCTGAGCTGGTCGAGAGCGTGAGAGAGTCAGTTCAGCAGAGTTCAAAACGCTCTGTGCGCAGGTGAAGTCAGTCCCTCGGTATATCCCGTTGTGGTGGAGCGAATGTGAGTGTGTGTAAAAGGGCCATTCTCCCACCCCTTTTCTCAGTACCCTCTCCCTTCCTCTGTAAGAATGTGTGTGTGAGTGGGAATGAGTTTTTTTATATTTTCTCTTTGTATATATATTTATTTGATTTCATGTATTAAAATTGTTATCTCTTTCTCAGATTGTAATTTGCTACAAAAATAATCTCTTTCTCAGATTGTACTTTCTTTAAAATAATCTTTTATCAAAATTGTACTTTGTTTAAAATAATCTTTTATCAAAAGATTATACTTTGAAAGAGTAGTTTTTAGAGTTAAATATTTGGAGAATTGTTGATGCTGAGGATTGTTTGAATATACATTAAGAGAGAGTGGAAGCGTGGACTGACAGCAAGAAGGGTTCTCTAGACGAGTGCTCCGCCCAGCCCTGAGACGGAGGGCTTTCATACCTCGCTAACCACCTGAACCACCATACCCGCCTTCGTTGACAATCCTGCCTCCTTCTAAGTTAGCCTACTACCACCCACCTCCAGCACACAAGTGATAGCGCGTGCCCCTTTTTTCGTTCGGTTGTTGTTGTGTTTTTTTATGTTTTGTGTAGATATATAAGTAAATTTGTTGTATTCGCCTGTTATAAAATTCTCTTTTGGTATCGTATTTGGATTGGGGAATTTGGCCTCATTTTGAAGTGTGCACACTTCCCTTGTAAATATAAAATTGTTGTAAATATAAGCTGTAATTATCATTGTACTTTTTTTCTGTTAGTAAAGAACTGTACATACAATCCGTTTCATTCTCCTTCGATTTCTCACGTCCGGATTAGTATAGGAAGCGGGTTGGATCGATTGGGGTTAGTCTAAATTTTGGGCCCGCTACATTTGGCGCCCGAATAGGGACGCGAGACTTCAAAACTGGGAGCGTGACTGGATTGGATTGCAGTCCATACCCAATTAGTGTGACAAGTAGTTTGATTGATTTTTCCCTCTTCCTATCTTTTTACTAACTTGGGAACAATGGCTGTAGCGGAAACATTGAATGAAGAAGTAGTGCGATTGAGACTGGAGTTGAGAAAGAAAGAAGAGGAGTGTGAAATGTTGCGGGGAATAATGGAGGGAATGGAAAATAAAATAAAAGGGATGAATGAAAAGACTGATAGGATGAAGAAGGAAATGGGAGACCGACAGGATCAGACGGACCGACGGATGCAGGACCTGGATCAGTCCCAGGACCTACAACCCTGACCCCTGCTCCTACTGAAGGGACTCCGCTAAATGGAATGGATGGCAGTATTATTAGAGTCTAAAGAAGATACTGTGAGTGGTAGGAAAGGGGGTGAATGGAAGAGAGTGGAAAGTAAGAGAGGAAGTAAGCATGGTTCTAAGGTTAAGGATAGGAAGGCGAGAGGGAAGAGTGTGGATTCGCTATACTCAGATGAGGGAGAGAGTGACGATATGATTGGAATGAGTGAGACCGAGAGTAGCTCTTCGGAGAGTGAAGTGAATGTGGGGAAAGGAATTTTGATTAGGGAAGTGCCAAGGATTGATAAGTTTAGATTGCATGGGGGAAAGAGTATGGATGAGTTCTTCGGGGATTTTGAGCGGTACTGCAAGCTCAAGTACCCGCAGAACAAAGGTCACTGGGTGAGTGTTCTGGGAGATTGTTTGGATGGGAAAGTGTTGGAGTTCTTGCGAGTGATAACGAGTGTGGGAGAGCCAAAGTTCGATGTAGTGAAGAAGAGATTGATTGGGCAGGTGAAACGAATGAAAGAGAGTGTGAAGTATAAGAGGGTGAATGAATTTGAGAAGGCTCGAATGGGGAAGAGTAAAAGTGTGAATATGTATGCACATAGGCTTGAGAGTATGGCAAGAACGAGGTATGGTGATGATGATGTAAATGAATGTAAACCACCCATGAGAAAGTTTTTGGACACGATCCCGCGGAAGGTGAGTGAATGGCTGAGTGGAAAGAGAAAGGAGAGAGTGAGACTTACAGGTGAACGGTTGATGTGGGAGGATGTGTTGGAACTGTTAGAAGATGGACGATTTGATGATGAAAGCGATCTAGAAGAGGATGGATGGTACAGTGTGAATGTTGGAGGTAAGAAGCCCAGGAGCTTTCATCCACCCCAGCAGTTTGTCAGCTACAGGGATGCCCTGAAGGCTGCGCCAGCTGGAGTGATGTCAAACTTCCTGGGCCGGCAGAATGAATGGGCAAATGGAGGGTGGTCGAATGGAAGGGGGCAGATGAATTTCTAGCGTGGGAACGGATATATGAGAGAGAAACCAAGGTATGTCCCAGCAAACGAGAGACCGAATGGTGGGAGAAAGATTGTGGAATGTCGTCGGTGTGGAAGGAAAGGTCATATGTTGGCAGAATGTAGGTGGACATCTGGTGCATGCTTTGGGTGTGGTAAGAAAGGGCATATGATAAAGGATTGCCAGGAAAGTGTGAAAGAGTGCTTCGAGTGTAAAGAAATAGGCCATTTGAAGAAAGATTGTCCGAGGTTGAATGGTGGAGCAACTGCTGGGGAAAGTATGAAATATGCATGTGGTAATTGTGGAAAGGCTGGTCATTATGCAAGGATGTGTCGTGACCAGAGGAATGTATGTAGCTATTGTGCGATGGAAGGACATTCGAGTGAAAAGTGTTGGATTAGACTGAGAGCGCAAGGTGTGAATGGAAAGTCTGAAGCGGGAAACTGAATGGTAAGAGGGTACCTGCTGAAGTATCCTCTGGGTGCATGAGTGTGAGTAATGTGTTGGTAAGTCTGTCTAGTGTGAAAGTGCTGTCTGGTAGGAAGTATGAGTGTCTGAGTGTGAAGGTGGAGTTGAATGGAATTGAGTGTTTGGCTTTAATAGATTCTGGATGCAAGGCGAGCTTGGTGTATAAAGATGTGTATGACAAGGTTAGCGAGAAAGCCCTCCTGTCTGAGTGCAAGGGTAGTTTGGTAGGTATTGGTAATAGGAGAGTGCCTGTGATTGGAATGATAAGGTCAGCTGTTCGAATGCATGGTATGATGATAAATGAATGTGAATTTTCTGTGATTGATAAGGTTAGTAGTGAGTATGGTGTGATTTTGGGGTATGATTTTATGAAAATGAATCGTATGGTTGTGCATCCTGCGAGTGATCAGATTGAGAGAAAGATTGGTAAAAATGGGGTGTATAAGTTGTATGTAGGGAAAGATGGTAGTGTTTTGAGGAGTGTGTTTACTGGTATTGAGGTGACTGCTATGGAGAATGTAAGGCTTGTGAAGGGTGAAAGGGTGTCTGTTAGAGTGAGTTGGAGTAAGGATGTTAATTTGAATGTGAGTGAGAACACTGTGATATTGGATGGAAAGGATGCGTGTTATAAGGTAAGGCGTGTTGCTTGTGTGTTTGATGGCTTGATGAGAATGAATGATCCTTTTGTATGTGTGCAGGCGGACCCCAGTGTGAAAGGGCAGGTGAGGGGAATCCAAGTCGGAGATGTACTGGGCCACCTCTCCACTGTCAATGAGGTAGGTATGGATGATAGTACGGATGTCAGGGTGAATGTTGCAGGTGAAGAGACGTGTGAATGGACGTATAATGATGTGAAGAGCATGGTGGAATTGGATGGATGTTTAACTAAGTATGAAAGGGAGGATGTGTATCGAATGATATTTGAACGAAAGGGAGCCCTCAGTAAGGGTGATCTGGATTTCGGGGTTGCAAAGCTCCCGGAATTCAAGATTGTCCTGAAGGAGGACTCCCCAATCTATCAGCGGCCAAGGCATTTCCCACGTCCGGTTGCTGATGAGATTGAGGAGCAGTGCTTGGAATTGGAGCAATTGGGGGTGATTGAAGAGAGCGAGAGTGCATGGAATAGTCCAATTGTACCTGTACGTAAGCCGGATGGAAGATTGCGTCTGTGTGTGGATTATCGAAAGGTGAATGAAAGGACTGTGAAAGAAAGGTTTCCGATGTGTGTGGTATCTGAGTGTGTGTATAGTATGCATGGGATGGAGTGGTTTACGAAGCTGGATCTGGTACGGGGGTATTACCAGATGCCCATTGCTGAGGAGAGCCGGCCAGTAACTGCCTTCTCTTCCTCAAAGAGGCATTACCAGTTCCGGAACCTCAGCTTTGAGTTGGCTAATGCTCCGGGAGCCTTCTAGCGGGCAATGAATGTTGTGTTGAGTAAGTTTGCGAGTAAGAATGTGATTGCGTTTATAGATGATATTTTGATTATGACTGAGACTTTTGAGGAGCATATGAGATTGGTGAATGATGTGTTGAGAACGTTGGAGAGTGTTGGTGTGAAGGTGAAAGTGGCGAAGTGTGAATGGTTTGCGAAAGAAGTGGAATTCCTTGGGCATATGGTGAGTGAGAATGGGTTGCGAAAATCACCGAAGTATGTTGAGAAGGTGCGAATGTTTCCTAAACCGGTGACTGTGAAGCAACTGAAGTCGTTTTGGGGTTTGATTGAGTTCCAGCGAAAGTTTATACGTGATTGTTCTGGTGTGAGTAGGCCTCTGACTGAGTGGATGGGCAAGAAAGGTAGTACGGTTGTCAAGTGGAATGATAAGATGAATGAGGCGTATGAGAGGCTGAAAGAGGCAGCGGCTGAAGATGTTGAATTGGCTTACCCAGATTATAGTGTAAATGCTAAAATGCTTGAATTGTATACAGATGCGAGTGGGTATTGTATGGGAGGTTTTCTGATGCAAGAGCAGCGTTTGAATGGAGAGAATGTCAGGCGAATAATTGGGTATGTATCCAAGGCTATGAATGTTGCAGAACGAAAGTATTCGACTGTGGAACGAGAGCTGGCTGCGATAAGATATTGTTTGAAAGTGTTGAGTCCATTTTTGTATGGTGTGAGGTTTGTGATAAAAACCGATCATCAACCTCTTGTGTATCTGCAGCGTATGAAGTGGGCTGATAGTAGGATTGCAAGGACTTTGGAAGATTTGAGTGACTTTGACTATGTGATTGAGTATGTGCCTGGTGAACGGAATGGAGTGGCTGATTTGATGTCAAGGTATCCTGGTACGAATGATGAAAATGTGTGTGGAGTGAGTGATCCTGAGTATTTGCCGAAAGGGATTATGAATGGAAAAGAGAGTAAGGGTGGTGGTGATTCCTTGTTTGAGAGTGTATGGAATGGTTTGCAAGATTTGAAGAGTGATGGAGTAGATGTGAGAGTGCCCGATAGTGTAGATGATTTAAGGAAGGAGGTAATGAATGAAGTGTGTAGGAAGCCTGAAAGCATTGGTATGGCAAAGGTGCGGAACTTCATGAAAGAATTGAGAGCGATGTGTATGCAAGGGGTCCCGCCATTTCAGGAAGTGTTGATTGTAGTGAGTCGTTTGTATGGAGTGATTGTTTATGTGCACTTTGGTGGTGAGAGGCCGATTGTGTACAAGGATGAGAAGATGAAGGGTTGGAATCCTAATGTGGTACATCTGCAATGTTTGAGCGGTGTGCACTACAATTGGGTGATTGAAAAGTGTTCATATATAAGAGAGAAGAATGATTGTCTGGATGAAGATGAGTGTGTGGTGAGTGATGATATGGGAGTTAATGACAGTGTGGATATCAGTGCTGATGTTGGTGTGCTTGTTCCTTCGGTTTATTGCGAACATGGTGGACCTGATATGATGGAAGCGAGAGTGAAAGTTGGTGAAAGGTTGTTCTGTGGTTTGATTGATACTGGAGCGCAGGTGTCTTTAGTGAATGAGAGGATTCTGAGTAAGTATGATGAGTTTAAATGTTGCGAGCATAAACCTGTGAAGTTACGGATAAGTGGATTAGGGAATGGCATGATAGTGGCATGGGAACAGGTTAGTCTGAAAGTGAGTTTGGGTAATGGTGTGAATGTGAAGCATGACTTTGTGATTCTGAAGGATGAGCAAATGCCGTGTTGTTTCTTGCTTGGTGTAGACTTTATGAGATTGAATGATTTGTCTTTGGATGCTGATAAGGATTGTCTTATGAAAGGTGAATGTGAGGTGATGAGGTTGAATGAGTGTGCAAAGAATGTTGTCAAATTTTGTGGCATGATTGAGTTGGTCATGGATGATGAGAATGAGATTTTAAGTGATGATGATATTCTAGAGATGGAAGAGATGTGTCCTTTTGTTAGTGAGTTGAAGAGGTGTGTAATGATGCGTGTTGATTTGAATGAATGGCCAGAGTGTTTAAGTGATTTTAAAAGGTATGCTAAGGATTTTGTTGTTTGTATGGATGTTGTATATTTTGTGAGGCATGTGAAGGGTGGTGATGATATGTATGTACCTGTGATGTCCTTAGTTGGTATGATTGGTCTGATGAAGGTTGTGCATGATAATTATGGGCATATGGGTAAGTTTAAGCTGTGGGAGTGTATGAAGGAGCGTGTGTTCCACCCGTTTCTGAGAATTGTTGTGAATGATGTTGCAACTACGTGTGAAAGGTGTCAGAAGCGAAAGGTGCAAGGTGTGCAAGTGAAACCACCGATGTTGAAAGTTGATGCGAAAGAACCGTTTGAATTGCTAGTGATTGATTGTGTGTCTTTGCCGTGTACGAGTGCTGGGAATGTTGGTATGGTTGTGATGGTTGATCATAAAAGTAAGTTTGTGTATGCAGCGCTGCGGAGTGTGACTGTTGCGCGTGTGGTTGAGCAGTTGTTTTTCCTATGTGTGTATGGAAGCCTAGAAGATGTCTGAGTGATAATGGGCCTGAATTTGTAGGGGAAGTGTTTGAGCAAATGTTGAGAGAGAATTGTGTGGAGCATGTGAAAACAACTCCGTATGTACCGTCTTCAAATGGATTGGCTGAACGGACTATAAGAACCTTGTGTGAGATGTTGAGAATGATGAGTACGACAGTGAATGACTGGGATGTGTGTCTGGGGAGAGTGTTGTGGGCGTATAATTCAACTGTGCATAGTGCAACTGGAATGTCCCCATGTCAGTTTGTGATGAATTTTGAAAGGCGAGTGAAAGATAGGTTTCGTTTGAGTGAAAGTGAGCAGAGTGTATGGCGTGAGGCGCATGAAAGGTTCCGTTCATTTGAATTAGGTACAAAAGTATTGAAGGTGAAAGAAGTGAAGGGTAGGTTGGAAGTATCAAAGATGAGTGAGAAGTTTGATGGACCTTATAGAGTTGTGAGGGTTTGAGAAAATGGAGTGACGTATATTTTGGAGAGTTTGAATGACGGTATGACTGAGAGAGTGCGGGCTCATCAGAGTCAGTTAAGGAGATGGAGAGAACCTCCTGACTACCTGGTGAGCCATCCGGTGTATGGACTGTGTAGAGAGAGAGGTAAAGTGCATGATGATGAGATTGAATGTGAGAGTATGGATCTGTCTGGGAAAGAGCTAGTCTTAGTCTCGAGGAGTAGAAAGCGTACAAAGAAGAGTGAAAGGAAGAATGCAAGTACGAATGAAAGTAAGTCTGCGCAGAGTGTTTCTGGTATGGGGGATCTTGAAAGGGAGATTGAGTTTTTGCGTAAACAGGTGAGTGATTTGGCTGGTATAAGTAGACGAGTGAGTGAGCTGCCTGTGCCTGATTTTTCTGGTTTTGGGAACAGTATGAATGATAGTGTATTTGGGCAGAACGAACCTATGGTGGCTGATTTTTCAGGTTTTACGAATGCTAATAGTAGAGATGAGTTTGATGTAGTGAATGATGAAGTGGCTGATTTTTCAGGTTTCTGGTGGGAACCAGTCGAAGGGGTTTCTGGTATGCCTGTTGAGAATACAGGGCATGTGAGTGACCTGTCTGTTTCGCAAGAATGTACCTTGAGTTGGATGAGAGCTGTGAGTGAGGAGCTGATGAATGGGGGTATGAAGAGTGAGGGTTCTGAACGGAAGAGTATGAAAGAATTCTGTCGAGAGATGGGAGAACTGGTAATGAGGGCTAAGAGTATGGTTGATGAGATGATCAATAGTGACGATGAGACTGACAGGACGACTGACGTACAACCCCGACTAATTGCTACGCGTAGCCAGGTACCAGTAGAAGAGTATGAATGGGTGCAGAAGGGTGCGATTGAGCACAAGTGTTGCCATGAAGAGTGATTGAAAGGGTTTTGTGAGTGGCTGGTCGAATGGCTAAGGAAGGAGGGGTGTGGTGGAGCGAATGTGAGTGTGTGTAAAAGGGCCATTCTCCCACCCTTTTTCTCAGTACCCTCTCCCTCCCTCTGTAAGAATGTGTGTGTGAGTGGGAATGAGGTTTTTTTATATTTTCTCTTTGTATATATATTTATTTGATTTCATGTATTAAAATTGTTATCTCTTTCTCAGATTGTACTTTGCTACAAAAATAATCTCTTTCTCAGATTGTACTTTCTTTAAAATAATCTTTTATCAAAATTGTACTTTGTTTAAAATAATCTTTTATCAAAAGATTATACTTTGAAAGAGTAGTTTTTAGAGTTAAATATTTGGAGAATTGTTGATGCTGAGGATTGTTTGAATATACATTAAGAGAGAGTGGAAGCGTGGACTGACAGCAAGAAGGGTTCTCTAGACGAGTGCTCCGCCCAGCCCTGAGACGGAGGGCTTTCATACCTCGCTAACCACCTGAACCACCATACCCGCCTTCGTTGACAATCCTGCCTCCTTCTAAGTTAGCCTACTACCACCCACCTCCAGCACACAAGTGATAGCGCGTGCCCCTTTTTTCGTTCGGTTGTTGTGTTTTTTTATGTTTTGTGTAGATATATAAGTAAATTTGTTGTATTCGCCTGTTATAAAATTCTCTTTTGGTATCGTATTTGGATTGGGGAATTTGGCCTCATTTTGAAGTGTGCACACTTCCCTTGTAAATATAAAATTGTTGTAAATATAAGCTGTAATTATCATTGTACTTTTTTTCTGTTAGTAAAGAACTGTACATACAATCCGTTTTATCCTCCTTCGATTTCTCACGTCCGGATTAGTATAGGAAGCGGGTTGGATCGATTGGGGTTAGTCTAAATTTTTCGGCCCGCTACACCGTGAGACTTCCAGGAGAGTGCTAGTAATGGATGTAAAGACCTACCCATACAAAATACACATGAAACAGACACTTGCAGCCTCAGACAAGGAGAAGAGAAAGGCTATGACAGTCAAGATACTGGAAAAGATTCAGGAGACCCCAACTTTCCTTAACCTCCTTTGAACCTAAGATGAAGCTCACTTCCATCTTGAAGGAAAGGTAAACTCGAAGACAAATGTCTTCTGGGGGACCTCCAGACCAAATGGTAACCAGAAGGCCCCTACACTCCTCTAATTGCATGGTATGGACTGCAATCTCAGCCAGAGGCATCATCAGACCATTCTTCTTCGAGGAATCTGGCGCGAAAGTGACAGTCACCAAGGAGAGGTATGTTGAGGTCCTCAAAAACTTCAACAGGGAGCTGAAGACCCTGTTCCCGTCGCTTATGGGGAAGTTCTGGTTCCAGCAAGATGGAGCAAGCTCTCACACCTGAAACCTGTCCCGAGATTGGCTGAAAGAGAACTTTGGTGGCCGTCGTGTGATCAGTCTCAAGACTGATTTTGAGTGAGCATCTCACAGCCCAGACCTTAGCCCCCCAGATTTCTTTCTCTGGGGCTAACTTAAAGACAAAGTGTACGCAGGGAGACCCAAGACCATCACGGAACTCAAGGAAGCCATTGGGGAGGAAATCAGAGCCATTAGTTGGTCGGTTTGTATGGACGTCATGGACAACTTTGTGCTGCGCCTCAAGAAATGCACAGAACTTAATGGAGGTCATCTCGAACACGTGCTCTAGAATAAAGAAGAAAAGTGCAAAGACTCTCATGTTTTGATATAATGTTTATAAACACAATAAACTAATTATCACCAAAGTTTCATTCAATCCTTGCAGGAAATTAAGAAATGAGGCATATCGAAAGTTGGGGCCCTTTTTTTTGGGGGGGGGTCACCCTGTATTTATAACTATGGTGTGCCATAACTTAGGCAAGCCAAAACATTTGACCCCCTCTATGCCTCCTTTACTTTGATAAAATATTATTTCTCATTACTAAGACTATTATTTATTAATACTAGTAATAAGATTGGGCCTGGATCTGGTGGTTATATCCTATGTGACACATCAGATTAACGATTTCCTCGGAATTTTGAATTGACACTGAGTTCCATCTTGTCCTTCTCACCTTTACTCCTCCCCAGCCTTTATCCTCTTCATCCCAAATCATCTTTGGATTCTTTTGATAGAAATTGACCTTTTCAGCTACCGTTTGATAAATGAAGCACACGCCATTAAAAGTACTACTTTTATCAGCTCATATATATGTATATATGTATTTTAAAGGCCCAAAGGAATGAAAACTGGTAGCACAACCCGGAAAAACCCTAAGGAAATTATTATTACGTGTACCATTAAAGCTTAAGAGAGAAAATGGGAGATATAGTAACATAAAATAGGGTCGAACTATTTTAACCGTTATAAGAAAATGAATAAAGGAGTTGGATTTGAACCTGTGTCATTAAGCGCTCTTCGCTAAAATGACCACGACTCTCATCGCCAGAGCTACATCAATTATATATCACGTTTCATTTGATTTTCAATTATTACAAACAAAAAGCCTGTGCCCCCTCTTACTATAAAAACACTTGTCTTGTCTCTCACTGGTTAAAAACCTACACTTCGTTATTCAAAAGGCTTCTTGAATCAACCTTTTTGGGGGTTGAGGATGGTAGCTCCTGCGATGAACGTCGTGGTCATTTTAGCGAAGAGCGCTTAATGACACAGGTTCAAATCCGACTCCTTTATTCATTTTCTTATAACGATTAAAATAGTTTGCCCCTATTTTCTGTTACTATATTTCCTATTTTCTCTCTTAAGTTTTAATGATACGCGTAATAATAATTTCCTGAGCGTTTTTCCAGGTTGTGATACCAGTTTTCATTTCTTTGGGCCTTTAAAATACATCTATTATATGTCACGTGTCATTTGAATTTCAATTATTATATATGTATATATGTGTTCAAGTTTGGGAAGTGTGTGTATGAAACTTCCTGAAAATCCTTCATTTGTTTTGACTACTTACTTTTGTATTAATTCAGAAGCGAAATTCTTCATATTAACATTTACTCGCTTTTACCCACTCCTTCCAACTCTCTCTCTGATCTTCTTCCCCCCTCCCCATCTCCTATTTGAGAGAACGGAAGAATCTCCGAAAGGAAGAAAGGTGGGAAAGTTTAGTGCCACTTGGACCTCCGTGCTGGTTGGATGTATGGTGGAGCGCTCCGGGGAGGCTTTGATGATGAGAGGGCAGTGATTATTTAATCAGCGTCGCCCAGGTGAGTAAATTGTTACTTAGCAGCGAATACTCGTTTCGGGAGAAGTTAGAGCACTATTTTAATAGGAAGTCATTGGGATGGAGGTAGGGGTATGGCTAGATATGGTTAACTTGTATTTAATAATCTAATTCTCTTTGGAATGATTAGATTCTTAAATACAAGTTAGATTCTAATTCTCTTTGGGAGAATTAGATTCTTAAATACAAGAATTAAATTTTAATTCTCTTTGGGAGAATTGGATTCTTAAATACAGGTACGTTCATATACCCAAGATTATATGAACGTACTCGTACTCGGCATAGCTTGAATGGAAAATAGTGATCGGGCTCCCTTGAGATTAAGAATGAGCGGCGACAATGAACCAGGACATAAGCAAAGAAGGTCGACTTAGAGGAAGGAGAGAGGAACAAAAAAGGAAAGTATGAATGAAAACAAAATAAATAATAAATAAAAGGTAAAAAATTATAACTAACCAACAGCCGTGGCTCTTTTTATATGTGGCTGCATACAAGGGAGGGGATACTTCAGAAACTAAGCTAGAAGAGTCACGTTCGTACTTATGAGCAACTGTGTTCGTTGGCACAAAATGGTGTCAACAAGTTAAATGTAGTCCTCTTCCTGCCCTAGCGTGCCCAAATGACATTTAACCATTCCAATCCTTCCCATTCCAATGCCTTATTTTATATCATTTTTCACCTCAAAGTTAGAGCAAAAACCAACGAGAGCGAATTTATCTGCGGGTGATGGGGACAGAAGGGCAAACAATATTCCATTTTCCATGCTAAACCTGACACCACTTTGTGGTCTTTTATCATCATCCCTTTCTCTTCTCGGTTCTCCCTATTCTCCTCTCGTCGAGCGAAAAATGGCTTCCTTCTTTATTTCCTCGAAATAAATCCAATTTGCTCTGAATAATAGAAAATAAGTCTTGCCAAATTCCACGAGCAACCGCATAGCAAAGAGGTCCTTGTTAGGGCTTTTTCTCGCCCCCGTAAATGCCTCGGGGACCCTTTTTGCGATACTTATCAATGACGAGAAAATGCCTGAGAGGGCCACCTGTCGAAGCAGTCCGATCGAATTATTCAGTTGGTAAGCTGGACCTGAGCGAAGAGGAGAGGTAAAGGAGGTAAAGAAAATGGTAATCGGTGATACAAAAGGAGAACAAAAACATGTAATAACATCTAGGGGCAAAATGTAATAAAGGCGGGTATTGGAGAATGCTGTCAGATGTTGAAATGTGGTGGAACTGGTAAATATGCTAAAACAAGTGGTTAACAATGATAGGGAATAGAAAGGTCTGTCGTGTGCTCCTAGCGCTGTCTTGTGTTTGATATATATATATATATATATATATATATATATATATATATATATATATATATATATATATATATATATATATATATATGAGGAATTAAACCACATTCTCCGAAGACAATTTAATTCAGAACAGTTTCGGTGTATCTAACACCCTTTTTCAACTGACACTGGGCAGAAAATATAAGAGAAATGCATATAAGCATAACACAAGATCCCCTCTTTTTTCCCCCAATCCCCTACTTGTGGCTAATCTAGGGGGGAGGTGGGCCTAAACATATTGAAGGGCTGACATTTTACTATTTTGTTTATTTGCGATCTTATTACAGGATTAAAAGAAAATTGACCCTCACATAGATTTAAATTAGGAACTGACGATATCAAGCTCGATTCTACGATTCTTCTCTTAACATAGTTGGCCGATTTAAATAACATTTTACTTCCATTGAAATCGATCGTATGATTCTTGTCTCTAACATGGCAAAAAATTCCACTACTTTCGCTGCCCACTCTAATATCTCTTTTGTGTTCGTACAATCTCTTGTCTAGATTTCTCCCCGTTTCCCCTATATAAACTTTATGGCAATCGTTGCATGGTACTGCATATACTCCTATGTTATGATGTTCTTTGGGTTTCCTGGCCATCATCAATTGGTTTAAGGAATTATTATATTTAAAGGCTAGATTAATACCCGCTTTTCCAAATATGTCCTTTAAACTATTTAATTTATTATTAAATGGCAATGTTATACATTTGTTGAAGTCGTTAGTGCGGGAAGGCTTATTACCATAGAATGTTTTCCTAGCTGCAAAATCGGCAGACGATATGAACCAATCGGGGTAATACAAATTAGAAAAAATGGTCCTGATAATGACAATTTCTTCATCTAAATAGTAAGGATTAAAATATTTTGTATGCCCTAAGGAAAATGTTAGAAATTACCGATTTTTTAACAGTATTATCGTGAAACGAAAAATAATGTATATAGGCATTCGAGTGGGTTGGTTTCCTATACACGTCAAGTTTTAATTCATGGTGATCTTTATTAATGAGGATCACCATGAATTAAAACTTGACGTGTATAGGAAACCAACCCACTCGAATGCCTATATACATTATTTTTCGTTTCACGATAATACTGTTAAAAAATCGGTAATTTCTAACATTTTCCTTAGGGCATACAAAATATGTCATCCTTACTATTTAGATGAAGAAATTGTCATTATCAGGACCATTTTTTCTAATTTGTATTACCCCGATTGGTTCATATCGTCTGCCCATTTTGCAGCTAGGAAAACATTCTATGGTAATAAGCCTTCCCGCACTAACGACTTCAACAAATGTATAACATTGCCATTTAATAATAAATTAAATAGTTTAAAGGACATATTTGGAAAAGCGGGTATTAATCTAGCCTTTAAATATAATAATTCCTTAAACCAATTGATGATGGCCAGGAAACCCAAAGAACATCATAACATAGGAGTATATGCAGTACCATGCAACGATTGCCATAAAGTTTATATAGGGGAAACGGGGAGAAATCTAGACAAGAGATTGTACGAACACAAAAGAGATATTAGAGTGGGCAGCGAAAGTAGTGGAATTTTTTGCCATGTTAGAGACAAGAATCATACGATCGATTTCAATGGAAGTAAAATGTTATTTAAATCGGCCAACTATGTTAAGAGAAGAATCGTAGAATCGAGCTTGATATCGTCAGTTCCTAATTTAAATCTATGTGAGGGTCAATTTTCTTTTAATCCTGTAATAAGATCGCAAATAAACAAAATAGTAAAATGTCAGCCCTTCAATATGTTTAGGCCTACCTCCCCCCTAGATTAGCCACAAGTAGGGGATTGGGGGAAAAAAGAGGGGATCTTGTGTTATGCTTATATGCATTTCTCTTATATTTTCTGCCCAGTGTCAGTTGAAAAAGGGTGTGAGATAGACCGAAACTGTTCTGAATTAAATTGTCTTCGGAGAATGTGGTTTAATTCCTCATCTTTTCTTGCGATATTGCATTAATTTTCATCATATATATATATATATATATATATATATATATATATATATATATATATATATATATATATATATATATATATATATTTAACAATTATAAGAAAGTTTGCATGAATGAGGGTTTGTGCTTCCCCACCCACTCCCGATTCTCCCAGTCTCACCTACTCCTCCTTCAGGCGGCCAATCCCCACTCAGATCAGAGACGGTAAGAGATCCTTGTTATTTTAACGCTAGGCTCTTCCATTTAAGGTGAAATTAAGTATATCTCGTTTAACGAATTTATGGGGTTATAAAATTAGGTTAGCAAATAAACAATTTTAAAGAAATTTATTTCCTTCAACTATTTCAATGTCCTTTCAGGAATATCTGGTTGCATATGGTCAATCTGGTTCTGATCCAAAAATTGCCAGAAAGACACTAAAAATACCAAAAACGGCACCTAAATGCGCTGAATCACAAAAAGTCGCCAGAAAAGGCGTTGATATACAAAAATCGTCATAAAAGGCCCTAAAATACAGAAAGACGTTAAAAACACTAAAAGGTGCCAGAAAGATTCTGAAATACAAAAAGTCGCCGGAAAGACGCTAAAACACTAAAAGGCGCTAAAAGACAAAAATTTATCAAGGAAGTCCAAGCCTATTCTATGTCTGCCTTATTTGTTTATTAATGCCTAAAAAAGGAAACTAACGGGAGGGGGTATATTCGTCTGAAGGCTTTAAGGTATGGTGGGCTTTAAACACTATTTAGCGACAACCAACGAGAGCATTTCTAGTAGAACTTTTGAGGAGGAGCTGGTAAGCCAAGTGGTGCCGGGAGAAGAGAAAATATATTAAAGGTTCTTATCCCGAGTATTCTATGGAGGAGACTACTTGTAGTGATGACTTGAAGGGCATGCAACTCTTCTTTATTTGTCGTGCAGTAATAAATTATAATAATAAATCAGGCCTGACCTTGTTCACTATTGCAGCTTTTCCAATAAGTGAAAATACCCACATTGGTTTCATCTATTTTCTTTCATTCCTCATTTGAACATCTAGAGCTCGCCGGTATTATTTTACGCATGTTGGTGCCTGTAAATTTCAACATACAGGATGGGAAGTCAAACACTGAAAAGATAATTGACCTTTAAATTATTTAAAGTTGATATAGGGAAACCTGATGGAATGACATCTTGAGAAAAGATCCGATTCCAATCTCTTTGTTTTAATATTAAGTAACATCAAGGAGACGGGGGAATTATTATTATTTAACATTTATACATCTTTCTAGTACTGTGGTAACTTTCAACAAATGAAACGGGTGTTGTTTGTTCAGAAAGCGCTGTTGTTTTTGGTTGGGAAATTTCCATATAAATGGTCTCGCTCGAAACGAAGAACTGATTCTTTTACGAATCTTTCCTGCCACGATTCATATAAATATACCAGACAATGGCTTCGCTACTAGGATTAAAATATAAAAAAAATGCAGCCATGGTTAAGTTTTTATAAATTTTCTGAACTTCGCCAATTATAATAATTTTAAAAAAGAACTCTAAACTAAATTTCCCTACTTTCAAAATATCATGTTGCTAAAGTATAGAGTTATAGAAGAAGATATATACAAATAAATTTTCTGAACTTCACCATTTGTAATTCTTTGGGTTTTAAAAAAATCACAAAATTTCGCTAGTTATATTTATTTTTGAACTTTACCATTTTGTTTTTTGATATTATAAAAGAATTATTAGAAATAACTTTGATAAAAAACATAAGTCATAACCACACTAAGATGAAATCATTATTCAAATACTCAAAAATATCCCCTTAAATTATAGAGTTAGGGATATTGATGATGATGATGATGATGATGATGATGATGTACAACGGTCTCTACAAAGGCGTCTTTAACCCACAAGCGCATGATACCCTTTCTACCTTTTCAAACCTTTTCTTCCTTTTCTACCTTTTCTACCTTTTACATATGAATTCTATAGTTGATGTTGCCAGATTAAATTGTTAACGTTTGCTATGAGCCTACTTATGTAGTCCTGCAAAAAATTATTTAAAAGGAAACGTTAAAATTTACAACTAAACGAAAAATGCATATATTGCGCCCATTTAATTGGGCGAAATGCGCTCGTGAGTAATTAAGTATGTCAAGTAAAGATATTGTCGTGGTATTGTAAGGGCCGAATGGTGGTGCACGTAGGTTTTGTTACGTACTTGAATAACTCCTTGATTACGTTTTCTCTAAGAATGCTATATGATTCTTATTACGTTATTTTAATCTATGAGGATTTCTAGTGCCATGCTCAGCGTTTCGAGGATTGAATTAAATACTTATAAAAAATATATATCTTTAATTACAACATGAAAAAAGTGAAATCTAAAAAAACAAACTATGCAGATATGAATTAAACAAGTTTATGTGAGACTTACTAATTTAAACCAAATGAATATAAAGTAATGGTTGCCTCAAAGCTCACTTTAACACTGGACGCTAATTGACACTAAAAAATAACGGAATTTCTGTACCTTTAAAACAACCACACGTGACTCCTGCTGGAGACTGACCTTGGCCTTGAATTTCTCTGTAGAAGAAAGAATGTTTTGGCGGTCAGGCGCGTGAACGTGTTCACAGACACCCCAGATATTTGGCTGGCACGGCGACAGGCTTGAAGCAACAGGTGATTGCGGTGCGGTCAACATATGGTGTTAAGCACGTTTTCCTAGTCAGATGATTTAAACAACTAGACCGTGATTGTATGCTCTTTCCAATCATTGGGTTAATCTTGGAATGGTTCACCCTGACGAGTCATGAGCAAACAAGTGAATCCTTTGACGAATGGGGAGGGTTTGAGGGAGTTCACTTTGGGGTATTCCTCAATGGTGAGGACTATCTCTGGCTTTTGTTGCAAACCGGGATAGGGGGTTTCTCTGACAAGAGATGTACGAGAGTAATTCTCAATACAAACAAAGTTAATTTTCGGTGTGACCACCAGGAACTGGCTCAGCGGGAGCTTCTTCTTTGTTTCTTGCTTTGATTGCCGGGCACTGCGCCGGAATTCGTCGTGTCGATCACTAACTCGATCTTCCTCCTTCTTCTCCGATTATGGGCCTATATACTTCACGCCCCCCACTGGGGGTAGGAGAAAGGAGGGGGATGAGGTCTTAGGAATTAAGCCTCTCTCCTCTAACGGCTCTTCTCCGAGCGTCTTTCACTTAACCCTAAAGCATCTTCTGGCTTTTGGTTGCCGCTCATCTAATTTCGTCTATGACGTGAAATTAGATCTCACCTCTTAGGGTAAATAGTTCCTGTTTAACTAAGTTATGCTCTGCCGGCCCAGAATACTGATGATTCGTGCATCTCGTGGCTGTGGGAGGCCTTTCTGGTGGTCCGCGAGGCGAGGGGAGAGCGGGGGAGGTGTTAAATAATCGGGTTGCGTGGCCAAGTGCCAGGACGTTGTGGTGACCGAACAGGGCCTCTGTTTTTAGGGTGGGATATCTATTTCCCCACAGATATCTACAATGGAGTTACTCATTTCCTAAATATACAGTATCTACAGCAGTGTATACTGAGGTGTCTCTAAATATGTCTCTCTTATTGTAGCTTCAGTAGCATTTAATTTAGTTGACCTCAATTGCTTTTCTTTTTAATTCTCGGGACTTTGTCTAAAAAAAATGTAGTATTTTCTGAACAAAACATTGCTTCATAAACGAAGAAAGAGTAAACCATTTATATTTTGAGTACCTGTATTACTTATTCTTTGATAATTTGAATGTATCCTTTAAGCTTCAGTATTTACCTCGTTTACGATATTTATTGTTTCTGTTAATTCGTTTTTCTTTATCTTTACAGTGCACAACCTCTCATCCTTTCGGGAGTGAGAGGTTTTCACAAACTTTCATTGACAATTATGTACTTTTTACACCTTCATTATGTTCATGGAATCGATATTTATAATAACATTTAATAAAGCAAACAGTGGTGAATGGTAAGCTGTTCTTTAAATGATGTTTGATAAAATGTAATTACTGACAGGCCTGTTTTTACCGTCACCTTGAACATATGTAAAAAAAAGAAAAAGTACAACATATAAAGTTTGATTAAATTAATTTCGAAAGTTTTCAGGGGGAGGAGTACTGCCGAGGGACAGAGGATAATGGTTTATATTCAATTTAGCAGATTTAAAATCTAATTTGAACTTATATCGGAAGTTTTACGAGCAAAAATTTTCTGCGTTGGAAATGAAGACGTATGGCTTAAAGGAGACTCCTGCAATAATCTATGCACGGAGGGGTGGAAGCAGATTTATACATTACAAACCACTCCTTGAGATGCAAAAGTGAATGAGTTTTAAGATTCAAAGATAAAAAGACGATCTTGCGAAGCGATGGACATTGGTTGGGCAAAGAAGGGATAAGTCAAAGAGAATCATGTAGTTTTGAAAGAGGGAATATCTACTTGGAAATAAAAAAAAATATATATAGAGCATTTTTACTTGCCTACAGCAAACTACAGTTTGGAAGAATTACAAAGAAAATGATTCATTACAGTGCATGGTTTATTTTTAGGTATAGTTACATAAGAACATAATAAAAAGTCTGCAAAAGGCTAATCAAGATCAGATACGAGGTAGCTCCTGGTACTCGATAGCCTGTTTGAAATGGCATACTAGTTTATAACCTTCGGCAAACATATCTAGAAATAAGAAGAGTTTACATGTAAGGTAGATTATATTCAACTCGCAGGATAAGGACAAACTGAATCCGAACGCTTTTGTATTAAATAAACTATCAAGGAATGAACAGAATCACTTTTTAGATGATTGTATGAACCGTACCAGACGCTCATATTGTAAATGTTATAATAAAGAAAACCAGGCAATGGCTTCGCTACTAAGATTAAAATTTAAACTCTAAAAAAAGCAGCCATGGTTAAATTTTTATAAATTTTCTGAACTTCGCCAATTATAATAATTTTAAAAAAGAATTCTAAACTAAATTTCCCCCCTTTCAAAATATCACGTTGCTAAAATATTGTTATAGAAGAAGATATCTAAAAATGAATTTTCTGAACTTCACCATTTTGTTTTTTTTATAGTATAAAAGAATTATTAGAAATAACTTTGATAAAAAACACAAGTCATTGTTCCACTAAGGAAAAAAACCATTTATTTATTTTTCACCCATCTTCAAAAATCCCGTTATACAATTATAGAGTTAGTGATGATGATGAAGTAGAAACTTTAAAAACCAATATGCGATTATGACAGGCTTTTACTTGTTTACCACAGTTCTAAAAATAATTCGATATAAAAATATTCACATTTCAGAATTTTTTAATTGAATTATTAATTAACAACAAAGGTATCAAAACAAATGTGTATTTCATTAATTGGAATCAACGTTAGATAGTGCAATCTGACAAACATCGCATTGATATGTTTAAAAACAAAAGCCATGTCACTCTAATGCATAAAAGTAGTGTTTTATTTGTACATATATCATCCCTAAATCTCCTCATAAATTAAGAACGCGCTACAACATTGATACATAATAATATTGTAGACATAAATATATCGCAGTGACTGTGCGTTAAAAGCCTGCCAAATTACAATTTAAGTGCAGGTCTTATTCTTTCAGGGCAGTGATTCGTAACGTGAGGCGTGGGATACAAGAATATTTGTTTGACAATAAGCATCCATCTGTTTTTTTTTTAATAATCTTGGTAAATGGCAACTTGGCAACTGACAGGTATATGAAGTGATATTAAAATTAGTTCATCGGATTATTTAGCTCAGTCGTTCCAACTCGCTTGTCGTTTGCATCTGTGGTAAATTATGAGTGTATTTTCTGTTTTAGTTGCAGCGTCTGAGCGGCTAAATAGCCCAATAGGAAAGTTTGTTTAATATTTATGGTCAGTAAATATGTTAGATTCTTTTGTACTCAATAATTAATATTACAGTATTAAAACTAGTTATAATTTATCAACCGGTGAGGCATACGTTTTTTCTGGAAATTATAGGGGGGCATGGGTGGACAGAGGTTGGGAAACGATACTTTAGATGAATTTATATGCGCTCACCTAAAAAATTCAAAATCAACATAGACTTTTTCTAAGTTTATGGTAGGCTCATCTCCCATTCTCTCCATCTTGCTTTTTATGTATTTAAGAGTTTCTCTCAATCTGTTCAATGTCTCTTAAAGTATCATTAAAGTCGAAATCGTTGGAATCACTGTCTTTTACCCTTGTACAGAGTGAGAATATGTAAAAAGGAAAATTAGAAGAAATACGAACCAGCAAAGACTAAGATCTACTCGAAGCTAGGTCAAGAGAAAAGGAAAAGGATGGAAATCAGTTGATGGAAAGTTAAAAGAGATGGAGGATATGCAAAAGCAATTAATTTAAATTTTTCTATGATATATTCAGAGGTGAATTTTATCAATTTTATTTTTAAACGTATTGACTCTATTGCTTTTAACGATTATCCTAGGCAGGTTATTCCATGTCTATTATTTCTAGTCAGCGCTCGGTTGTCTAGTTCAAACATTGAGTTATAGTTTATATTAATGAACTCGCTTAGTATTTTAAATACTTTGATAAGTTAACCAAGCAGATAACGATCTTCCAGTAACAGTGAATTGAGGTGTCTAAGCCTGTCTTCGTACGTTCTATTTCTAAGTTCAGGAATCAATTTCGCGGTGGATGCATTCCAATATTGCAATGTCCTTTCGCGTATATGGCGACCATAAGTGTACAGAATACCACAAATGAAGTCTTACAAGCGCTTTATATAAGGGAAAAATGTCCTTGGTTTTAAAATCAAACTGTTTAGTTTAGCCTTGAACCTTGACTGGCTGTTTGTGACATTAAAGTACATTTCTTTGAAAATTTCCGATTAATCGAGATTAAGACGCTAAAAATCCTTGTTCATGTTGGCTATTTTAAAAAATTGACCCCATATTGTAATCTCTTCGTAGATTATTATGATCTATATGGATTATTTGCACCTGTCCACGTCTAATTGCACCTCCGACTTTCTGACCATTTTAAATCAAAGTTATTTGGAGAGTTTTCTCAATCACAATCACTATGAAATTTTGCCATATATATATATATATATATATATATATATATATATATATATATATATATATATATATATATATATATATATGTGTGTGTGTGTGTGTGTGTGTGATAGTGAAACCACTGTATAGGAGCCAAAAGTTTAATTTACGAGGCTAGTTCCGGTATGTAGTTTATCATACCCTCTTCAATCGTATACAGTATACGACTTAACATATCGAAACTAGTCTCGTAAATTCCACTTCTTGCTCCTATACAGTGGTTTCACTATCATATACCATAAGTCGCTATTGAGTTCTTTTACTTACTTATATATATATATATATATATATATATATATATATATAGGGTCCGCAAAATTTACAACACACTATCGAAATGTATTTTTACATACTTTTAACTAACGCAGGTTAATTAAATTTACAAAACACGTGGAACTTAACGTAATAAATACAATGCAACGATCAGACAAGCAAATTGGTGGACAGGAAATAATTATACGGACAATTGTGAAATTTGACAACGCAAAAGTTTACAACATTCATATAATTATATATAAATAGGTTACATCTGCAAAATATCTAAAAGAATAATCCTTATGTGTTCCTGAATATCTAGAATACTCTAAACTAAATACGGGATTTCTATCGTCGTCGTGTAAGGCGACTTCCTCATTCCTTACAAGATAGTCGTAACGTCAACATCTTCATCATGGGGAAAAGCAAAAAATCAGTCAAGACCTCCGTGAACGCATTGTAGCTCTTCATAATAGTGGCTGTGGGTACAGAAAGATCTCTGTACAGCTTTAAGTACCTCTAACTTTAGTTGGTACTTTAATACGTACCAGGAGCTCTCTTAATTAATTTCATCCTTTTGATCGTTCAGGTCGAAGTCAGATGTTAACGGAACGTTAAGCTCAAAAGCTTGCTAGAAAAGTATGTGATAAACTACAGACTATTCTTACAGAGATGCAGAAAGATCTGTAAACAAATGAAGTTGAACTTAGCAAAGATACAATACGTTGAACACCGTGTCATTATGATCTCTTTTCTTCTACTTCAAGAAAGCCCTAACTCCTTAGGGGAACTCAAGGTAAGGCTCGCTTGGCGTTTGTAAATGAAATTTAAATAAACCAGCAACGCTCTGAGAACAAATTATTTGGTCAGTTGAAACGAAAATAGAACTTTCTAGGCCAATTCAATCAGCAAGGTTGGAGAAAAAAAAGTGTTATATTATCATTGGCTCTCTGAACTTGAAACCAGGATAGACATTTCAACCTGACAATGACAATCAAGCATGCAGTAAAACAAACTTAGAATTGGACGCATAATGTAGAATTAATGTTTTGGAGTGGTTAAGTGAAGCTTCTGACCTGAATCGCACTGAAAATCGGTGGAGGGAATTAAAATTAGTAGTTCAGAAACGAGATTCGCGTAATTTATATGATTTGAGGAAAATATGTTTGGAGGAATCGAACCAAATCAGCTCAAACATATGTAAAAGATTGTAGGAGACAACTCAAAGCGCCTGCAAGTTGTAATTAACAACAAGGGTTATGCAACCAAATACTGAAACATGTGCATAAGAATGTGTTGTAAACTTTTGCGCTGTTAAATTTCATTATTCTCCTTTTAAAGTTTTTCCTGTTCAGAATTTTGCTCGTCTGAAAGAGCGTTGTAAACTTCAATAACCAGCGTTAATTTAAAATATGTAAATTTGAATTTCTGACAGTTGGAAACTTTTGAGGCTCACAGTATATTATATATATATATATATATATATATATATATATATATATATATATATATATATATATATATATATATATATATATGTGTGTGTGTGTGTGTGTGTACCACGGAAGTAAACTGAATAAAAAGCGGATTGGAATTAGTACTTTCGTCTATTCGACATTTTCAAACTCAATGGTAAGAAAAATAAGACACCCACTATTTATACAAAGCACGTTTCCTTGGGATGAGGTCAACATTTTAATGCTATCAGATCCAATTTTATCACTTTTTCTAAAATCCGACTTATCTGATAGCATTAAAATGTTGACCTCATCCCCGGGAAACGTGCTTTGTATAAATACTGGGTGTCTTATTTTTCTTACCATTGAGTTTGAAAATGTCGAATAGACGAAAGTACTAATTCCAATCCGCCTTTTATTCAGTTTCCTTCCGTGGTACATATTCATATTTATAGTTATCACGTGCTAACTTTCGTGATATTTCCCATATACATATATATAAATAAATATATATATATATATATATATATATATATATATATATATCTTTAGTATATAAATGTAATGCCTTTAAATGATTAATCAGTGTAAAATTAATTCGCTCCGAAGAAGGTCAAACGTGACCGAAAGCTCAGCTAGCTAAAATAAACCGTGAATATCAGAACACTTATCTATAATCTTTCGCAAGACGAAAAAAGAATAATAAGGAAATTAGAAAAACAAAGAAAGAAGCTAATCAAGGCTCAACTAGACATGGTCTTTAATAAAAACATGCAAGACGAAAAAAGAATAATAAGGAAATTAGAAAAACAAAGAAAGAAGCTAATCAAGGCTCAACTAGACATGGTCTTTAATAAAAACATGCATATATATATATATATATATATATGCATGTTTTTATTAAAGACCATGTCTAGTTGAGCCTTGATTAGCTTCTTTCTTTGTTTTTCTAATTTCCTTATTATTCTTTTTTCGTCTTGCGAAAGATTATAGACAAGTGTTCTGATATTCACGGTTTATTTTAGCTAGCTGAGCTTTCGGTCACGTTTGACCTTCTTCGGAGCGAATTAATTTTACACTGGTTAATCATTTAAAGGCATTACATTTATATACTAAAGATAATTTAGATAATGAAAAGAAGGGGGAATGTGGTTGACAGGAAGTAGTTAGAAAAGGAACATTTGGGAATGGAATTTCGGTTATTATTGACCGTTAATCCGTAAAGAGTTTTAAGGTTCGCTGGGTGGCGGTCAATTGGCATTAATCTTCGGTTTTTCTTCGTGAATTAGGATCGCTTTCCAGGATATGAAGGCGTGTGCGCTCACTTCTCCTTTTGATAATGGTGTTTTGTACTAAAATTTCTCGTGTTAGTTGAATTCCATGTTGCATGTAGTGGTTCTTGATGGTGCCGTTTTGCAGATCCATGGTGAATCTACGAGATAGGGATGTGGTTGTCATTCCAATGTATTTATTTGAATTATGAAGCTTGCAATCTTCATGCGGACAGGTGAATTCATAAATTACATTGGAAGTTTTCAATTCCTTTTTCGTACTTGTGTCGTTGATAATGAGGTGATTACTTATTTTGGGGGTTTTATAATATATTGTGACTTGTAGCGTTTCTTCTAGATTCGTGCATTTTGTATTTTGGTGTATAATATTCTTGATTGTTCTTTCGTCGATTTTATACGATTCACTCATTTAGTTCATATAGAAGATATTTATTGGGTGTTTCTTATTGTCTTCATTTTTATTATTGTTATTTTTATGTAAGTTTTTCAGGAATGTATTTTCAGGAATGTTATCAAAATAGTTTCTCCAACACTATGGTGGACAAATCTTTGTCCACCATAGTGTTGGAGAAACTATTTTGATAAGGACTTGCTTTATTCTTTGAATTTCGTTATGGAACAATGCCCATGACGAGCTGCATTTGTATGCGCGTCTAATGTATGTTCTTATGACACTTTCTTTATATCTTTCTGGACATTCGCCATCTCCATTGAGACAATTCCCAGAATTCGTTGGTTTAGTATATACCTGAGTTTTGTATTTATTTTCACTTGCAGTCATTTCAATATCAAGGGACGGTAATTTTTCGTTAGAATTGAGTTCATACGTAAATTTTAGTACAGAGTGCTCTTCCATTCTTGTTTTAAGTCTTTTCGGTTGATTTTCATCTTTAATTACAAGATATATATCGTCAACGAAACGGCAGCAGGTTGAAGGTTTGAGATGATTCTCCGTCAATATTTCTTTTTCTAGTCGACTCATGTAGAAGTTTGTAAAAGTGGGTCCGAGTGGTGAGCCCATTGCAACTCCGTTAATTTGTTTGTAGAGTTTTCCGTTAGGTGCGCGAAATGGTGCTTCCATTGTGCTGCCTTCAAAAGATTCTTCAATAGGTTGGGATCTAATTTAGGAGCAGGTTTGTTCGAGTTTTTATATACTTCGTCAATTATTATGTTTATTGTTTCTTCGGTGGATACGTTTGTGAAGAGGCTTTCTACGTCCAATGAGGCTATGATTCCTCTGGTTTTTTAGTATGAATTATATGAATAAATTCATCTGTTGATTTAATAAAATATTCATTTGGGATGTAGTCACTGATAATTTTGTTAATTCCTTTTGAAATTTTGTATTTTGGCATGGGAATTTGCGAGATTATCGGTCTTAAGGGGTTGTTATTTTTATGTGTTTTAACATTACCATACATGTATCCTGGAGTAAACTCGCCTGTGAGTTTTTGAAAATGTACAAATCCTTTCACTTTATTCGCTTCACTTATTAGCCGGTTGATATCTTTTTTGAGAGTTTCCGTGTCTTCCAGTATGTCTTTTATCTTTGAGATATCGTCTTCTTTTTTCAGTATGACGTAAACTTTTGATTTATCCGCTCTGCAGATGACTATATCCTGGTTGTTTTTAAGTTGTTTGATTGCATCGCGGGCTGTTTTTGTGAGGAGTTTTGAAGGGCCAAAGTTTCGTTTTTTCGTTGATTTTACACGTAGTTGTTCCTTTATATTTGGATTTATTTCTATTTTGTTTTCATTTTGGAATTTGATGAGGGACTGGTATAGTAATTCAATTTCGGTTTTCTTCATGGTTTGGTCAAACTTTGACTGTGTGTGACAGTTAAGTCCAAGGTTTAATACTGCCTCTTGATCGGTTGTTAATTGAAAGTTAGATAGATTTACGAAGTTCTTTTTTTCTGATGGAAAACGTTTCCATTGTAAATTTTGTTCAATTTCTTGTTTTTTTTTGTCCTTTCTGAATTCGTTGTTTGCTCTGCCATATCGGTAAGTGTCATCTCGATACGCGTTTATATATATATATATATATAAATATATATATATATATATATATATATATATATATATATATATTGAATATATCTCTCATGAATGCGAGAGTGGAATGAAAATATAGGGTGTTCAATAAAGGGCACCGAATTTGAAAGGCTAATTATTAAAACGAATATCTATAAATATGCTTATATTCTGTATATTTCTAATAGGTTATGTCTCCCGTGCAGGTATGGAACACATTGTCGGCCATATGTCCACCTGCACTGAGTGTGCTTACATTTATGCGCTCCTCGAAGTTTCCGACAACTCTTATACATATGTGGTTCGATGCCTCCAATTACATGCCTGATTTCAGGAATTGTCCGTGGTTTGTTGGCGTATACCTGTAATTTCACATATGAAGAAATTACGAGGGGTAAGATCCCAGGAATTAGTGGCTATTCCTGGTCACCGTGCAAATACATCACTCGTTGTGTAAATTTTCCGTGGAGTAATGCAAGCGTTTGGCGCGAAGTTGCAGGTCAGTCCATTTTGCTGAAACCAGAGGATGTCAATCTCTGTATCTTCCAAGTTCGGCCATAACTGAGTGGATACCATTTATTGGTAACGTTCTCCATTAATGGTAACTGCATTACCCTCATCATCTTCAAAGAAGAACTGGCCAAGCACTCCACCTGCCCCAAAGCAACACTAGATAGTCGCTTTCAGTGGATGCATTAAACGCTCTTGCTTTATTATAGGATTATCATTTCCTCAAATCCGCAGTTCTGTTTATTGACAAATCCACTCAAGTGCAAGTGGGCCTCGTCACTGAAGGTGATTTTCTTGGGCAAATATTCGTCGACTGCAAGTCTCTCCACAATCCAGTCAGCCAATTGCTTCCACCCCCCGCGGTCAGGTGGCTGAAGATGCTGCGTAAGTTGAATTTTTTACGTAAGCATAGGGAGATCTTTATGCATAATTCTATGTATTGAAATGGTCGGGATGTCTTAACTGCTGCAAACGTCGGCGAATCGATTTTCCCGGACTCAAACTAACACTGTCTCGCACAAAAGCAGTTTGTTGATCTATACGACAAGAACGATTCTACCCAAGCGATTTGGCTGTTGAAACTGAACCAGTTGTTTTAAACTCCGTCATTAGGTTGCGAACCGTAGACTCGTTGGGTGCTTAATTTCTCCCCAAAATGGTACAAAAGTGTTCGAACTGTTTGCATCGCACTTTCTAGATTTTGGTAAAATGTCTTCACGATGAGAACGAGCTGCTCAGTTGTAAACTGCTCCATGACACGCCGCGCACAAGTATTCTAAAAAAAAAATCGCTAAACTCTCAAGTAAAGCAAACTTTTAGATCACTCGCCTACGCAAGAGAAATAAAATTCTCTGTAATAGACAAATCTTTAAGGCAGGATTCGCTATGTCAAAATGACTATGAAAGAAAGATAGATTAATTGGGAATTCAAAAGACAACCAGGAAATTCAGGCTGAGGACCCTCATGCCACAGAGAAACATTGAACTAAATACAGAACCTTTGACTTTGTTACTAATGATAAGAATAAAAGTGAATATAAGAACCAGAGTTAGTAGTTTCTAGTTAGTGGGTCCTAGTAGATATCCGTGGGCAATGTCTATAGTAATCATTCACTCCATTTTAATACGACGCCCCTTATTCCGTGCGCTTTTAGCTTTATCCAAAGCTTTCTTTGGAACGGTATCAGAAAGTTTATATGTCGAGAGCGTCTACATACATCTACAGCTTTATCCTAGCCAAACTTTGGGATCATTTGGTGGAAAAATCAAGCAAATTACTTAAGTATGAGCGTCATTTTGAAAACACAACAATGGACTCCAGGAGTTCACCCGCGACAGAAGTAAGCTAAATGGGCTGAAAGTTTCCAAGTTCAGTCTTAATTCATTTTTTTAAGATTAGTGTTGCATTTGCTTCTTTGTAAGCTTTGAAATTCCGTAGTATTTAGTGGCTTGGATTTTATCACCGTAAACCCTATGAATTTTATATGAATTCAAAAAGGATTATTGGTGCCCCTGAATCCATGGAAGATAGTAGCAAGGAGATAAAAAATAACGAAACCTAAAATAATATTTGAGCCTAGTACCAGTAATAAGTAGTAAGTTGCATCATCTGTCCAATCGCGGGCAAGATCCTCCGACTAGTTCATGAAATGCACATAGGGATCAGAATGACGATTGCTGGCAAGCAAGACTTCTCTAAGGGCTTGTTCTGGGAGATATAGGGTAATATTGTGTTTTGATACCAACAAGCAACCATTCGTGGTTCTGGTTATTAGTGTGTGGATATGAGTGTCCCCATGGGGGACCTTTATACTCCGTCGACAGGGTTCAAGAACGGAAGAGAAAGTTGGTATGTTTTGCTGTGAAGACAGGAGGAGAATGATAGCGGTGTTGTGAAAGGCTATTTGCTCGAGGAGAAATATGGAACGCCTTACCTCCGCCGGGCTAAGTTCAGTGTTTCCGCCAATGGGCGGACAGCTCGTGACGCAGTTGAAAGCTTTGAGTACTCGCTCGCTGGATTCAAACTTGTGCCTCGACGCTAACAGTCCAATTTTGTGTCCACTAGGCTAACGAGAACCCATTAAACTTTAATAGTATTTAGTTACAGTCCTGATGGAACTTTTAATGAACCCTTTGGACATATATCCTTTGTCCATTCCAGTTGTGAATTCATGTAAAAACACCCCCCCCCCCCCAATTACATTTGGTTCCCATATTGAACGGCTCTTACCTCGATAATTAACAAAATTTGCTCTCAAAAGAATTAGAACACCTCAATCAGAAAGCTAAGGAATACATTTTTAGCCCAACAAAAGAATACTTAAATAAAATACAAATAACAAGCTTGTTCCCCAAGCAGAAGGGGCAATCACAATTGCTGCCAAAATGAGAGTAAAAAAAATAACATGGGAGCCGTTTTAGCACCGATCTCTATGCTTCTTCTGCCGGCCAATTATTTCTCCCTCTGGACTTACTGCTTAACGTGGGATCCGAACCACGGTATCGGAAGCAGTATTTCACTCGGCTAGGATGTTGGCGGAGTAGATAAATTTAATGCGTTATTAGATCTAAGGATTTGTTTCGTTAAATGGCTAAGATGTCAAACTGATAGAGAAAGATATATTTATAAAATTGGTCTTTCCAAATAAAAGATCAGCACAAAAATCAGAAGTGGTTTCTTGAGACCCATTTGACCGATTAAAAATGCAGCTGTTACTCTAAGTTAGATAATTAAAGCAACTCGAAACTCATAACCGATTACTTTGCTTCATTGTTTACCAGAGAAAACTTGGATAACATTCTAGAAGCCATGAAAATTTTATTCTTTAATTAATTTAAAACTTTAAACAATAAATTATTTGGAGAACGAGTAATGAGATCGAAAAAGGGATATTTAACAAATCACAGTAACTTTCTATGGTGTAGCCACTTCAATTAAAGGAATTTTATGGTAGGCAACAAATTTCAAGTTTTATTGTTTGATGAAACCTTCGAAGTCGATTTCGTTTCACTTAAGTTTAAACACGCTAAATTATACAAACATTTCATAGAGTGATTGATCCCGACCGAGCATTTACAGTCCAACCAACTTTACAATTTGAATTGACAAAATAATTGGGATCATTAATTGAATCCGATATCGCAAGACACTTAAAGCACCAGAATCTAATTGAAGAAATGGTTTCTAGAGGTATCAATCTAATTTGAAGAATTTCCTTGAATTCTTCCACTAAATAATTCAGGAAGGCGACTCTACGAGAATAGCTAATGTTATTTGCCTATATTTAAAAAAAGTTTGAGAAAAAGTGCAGCACAAAAGAATGCTAAAAAGAATTGCTATATTTTCTATTCGGAACAAATGCTGAAAAGGGTTAAGGCTTGGCTCTCTTAGAGCCAACAGACTAAGTCATGGTATAGCAATTATATATATATATATATATATATATATATATATATATATATATATATATATATATATATATATATATATATATATATATATATATATATATATACTGGACAATTACACGCTAATGGCTTGGTTCAACAAGTTGAGGAGGGGGGAAATGAGAATGGGGAGAAATTCGTCCCCTAGTGTGTGGTTAATAATTATCAAAATAAGAGAGTGCAGATAGATTGGCTTAAAGGTTGAATGATGGCCGATAGTCGTTCAAGGTTATTTTATGAATACTACAAAAAGAAAGTTTAATAACAAAAAAAGAAGAAATATTAAATATATACAAAAGAGGTTTAAGTGAGGTACGTGCTCAAATAAGTAACGGACACACTCGATGTCAGCAAAGGGGGAAATCCAAGGGATTAAAGCGGTTAATTACCTGACTCGGATCGGAGTCTTAAAGAGGAGCTACACTAAGCCGAAATACAAGCAGTATAACAATTGATTTGGGAAGACCGGATTGCAACGAGGTCCGCAGCGTCAACGTCTTGCACGGGGTAAGCGTCGAATGGAAGGTAACTCAGGGAGGCGAGGATGCAACACGGGAATATGTTTTATCTCAGAGTTCTCGATAGGAGGGGGGGGGGGAGGAGGTACTGATTCTACTTCAGGATGCTGATGAAGGAGGACAAGTTTTACCTCAGGGTTCTCGATGAAGGAGTACTGGCGTGAATTCACGGAAGAACGGGCATTGTAAGGAGCTGCCAATTGATTTGGGCGACGTTCACTTCAGAGATATTCTAGCCGACGGTACCAGAATAAACCACGGAGCATCTGACTCGAGAACGTAATGTGTCTTCGTGCGCGGGCGAGCTGTACTGCTTATCCAGTGGAAAAACTCCGGTTATATAGGTGGTCGGTGGGCGTCGAATTTGTCTCGTGCCCCGGCGTGCTATCCTGGGATTTGAATTCGCTGGCTTTCGGCTGCGCAGGGGACGGGATGGGGGGGGGGGAGGGTGGCAATATAAGAAAGAGCCTGCGATTAGCCCTTCAGGTTCTTTCTCGCGTCACGAATATGGGAGGCGAGTTTAAATCTTCCCGGGTGCGGAAAATAGGCCTCGTAAGATAAACACAGATAGTCTGATAAAGCCATGTTTACCCGATTCCTTCCTTGATTCTCACGCTTTTTGTTCCAGGGTTAAGGCTACGTGGCTCTTTTAAGGGTTCAAGGTGGACCTATAGAATCTATTAGACTCTATTCCTCCATATCTCCTCCTTCCAAGAGATGGTGTTTTTTTCAGACGAAAGGGAAGAAAATGGGGATGAAGACAAAAAGGAAAGGCGTTTTCCCACGCGACGGTCAAGAAGAGGACAATTTAAAGGGGCATCCTGACCCGTGTCGAACAGGTGTACACAACTAAAACCGACTGATCCGAGTTTAGGTATAAATCAGAGTGAAAAAAAGGTAATTTAAAAAGGGGCAATGAAAATTTCATCCATACAAAAAAAGGTAATTAACAATGACACATACAATTAAATGGTAATGGAACGAAAGAAAAAGGAAATAAATATACACAGGAGAACGTTTGACGTCAGAAGAGTACAGGATAAAATATACAGGCAGTGTTTATATTCCAAAAACAGTTTCTTTCGTCCTTTTTTTTCTTAGCCTACAAATTAAATATGCGAAAAAAAATCATATATACAATAGGGCTGTTTCCTAATGGGCCGTTTAGCTGCCGTTAGTGGCCCAAGGGGTTACGCCTGAAGCTATCTGCTACACAATTATCTGACACCTTAATGTATACAATTTTAAACTGGTATTCCTGAAGGAGTAGACCCCAGCGCATAAGGCGCCCGTTATTATTTTCGACATTACGAAGATATTCAAGAGGGCGGTGGTCCGTCTCGATTATGAACTCCTTCCCTATCAGATACATTATACATTTCTGGACAATCCATACTATAGCCAAAGCTTCTGGTTCTATAACGGCATAATTCCTTTTGCGCGGTAATAACTTGCGGTTCGCGTAAGCCACAGGGTAGCTTTCGCCGTCGTCACCATACTGCAGGAGCACTCAACCAATGCCATCGTTCCTCGCGTGCGTCCTATTCCAACGGCTTATTAGGGTTCGGCAGTCTCAGGATGGGGTGGGCGCTAATTTGCCCTTTAACCGGTGTAAGTGGGAAGTAGCCTTCGAATTCCACACGATGCGATCCGGAGACTTCTTCTAGAGGAGTTTACATAAGGGGGGCCTCGGGCAAGGTAGGGAGAGGATAATCCTTATCTTACTCCACGCAGACGACTTGTATTATATTAAGGGAGTCCGCGGGGTAACCAGCCGCTTTAACATATTGACATGGAATAGTTTCTCTCCTGTGGGCGTTCTGATGAGGTAGTCCACAGGTCCTTGAGCCTTGAAAACGGGAAAGTGGCCCTTCCACTGGCTAAGAAGCTTGTTGTTCTCGGTGGGCAGCAGCAATAGAACTTAGTCACCGGGCTTAAACCCGGTCTGCAAATCCAGCAAATATGAGTAAGAAGATTGAATTTCCCTGTCGAGCAGGGGGTTAGCAAATAATTCATTGAGAAAACTAAGGGGACCACGTACATTGTGCTCGTAGAGTAGCTGGAAAGGGGAAAATCCCAGTGTATGATGGGGTACTTCCCTATATGCAAATAATAGCGATGCCACTCTCGGAGTTGATCAGCGCATAGTTTCTTCCCTATAGACTTCATGGTCCCATTTAGTTTCTCGAAAATTCCACTTACCGCGGGGTGAAAAGGGGCAGTGAATAGTGGTTTCACCATTAACAGCTCCCCTACATACTCCATCAACTCGGAGGTAAATTGCCTACCTCTGTCGGACAATAGCCCTCAAATGGCTATGAGGGTAGGGCGGGTCATACTCTAGAATTTTATGAAACTAGTGATGAGGGGTATTCAAATGATGAATATTGGTGAAAAGAACATAATTTTGGCAGAAAACTTAAATTCCGATTGATCTAACCTACATCAATTTGAAGTTGAAATATTGTTAGTTCTGGGTCATTTACTATATTTTACTATTATTTTAGTTACCCATAAACGATCAAATTTACCGTTTTCTATCATCAATACATTTATGTAGTCTAAAAGATATTTGTCTAAAAAAATGTAAACATGTATTAGAGAGACATGAGAAGTAGGAAACATGTTAAAAATGACCCTTAATTTAGTTTTGGTGTAACTCCAAAAGTGCAAGTAGCTAGTACCTATTACTCAGTGGAAGGCACTATCCCAGTAGTGTTGCCAGTTCTGGTAACTATTGTAACTGGCAACTGTTTATAGAGCATTTACATTTTATTTGAATGCTAGTAAAGGCTGTGGATCATTTTAGAATAACATATAATTATTTGGTAGAGATTATTTCTTAATCTAAGTGTCCTCTTTTCATTTGCAGATAGACCTGCAATTAGTGTGACAATGGCGAAAATCAAGACAAGGTTTAAATCAAGTTCTCATCTGACTAATTTTCCTGGGACTGGGCAGAGCTGATGGTGTCTGAGTTACCAACAATAAGAGATATTTTGAGGTAACCCGAGGGAGCAAAGTGAAGAGATTCAAAAAGGTAATAAAAAGAAAGGATACCACAAAGAAAGAGAAAAGTAAGGAGGGAATAGCTGTTTTAGCAGGAAAAGCAGCAAGAAAAGAAATGAGCATTATTTGGCAGAAGGTGAAGATCTGGAGGCAGAAAATTCAGATGGTGACAACAGTTTGGGTGATGAAGTAACTTTTGAAGCTGTCCAAGAGCCGGAATCTTCCACCAGCAATAGAAAGAATTATGATGAAATTCCAAATATTTCTCTTGCTAGTATAAGGTATGGTGTCGGATTGAGACCAACTGCAGCTATAGCAACAGCAGCTTTAATATATGTTGGATTCATTACTGAAGAAGATACAAGTAAAGTAACTGATAAGAATAAAGTTAAGAGAGCACATGAAAAGGTAATGACAGTTATTGAACATGAGTTTGAGGAAAACTTAAGGAAGGATGGGGAAATTTCTTGCGTTCTCTTTGATGGACGAATTGATGTGACAAATTTTATGATGGAGGAAGAAGGAAGTGAAAAATAGTTTCCAGCAAAAACAAAAGAGGAGCATTACACTGTCATCAGTGAGCCTGAGAACAATTACCTCCTCCACTTTGTCCCAGAAAAGGCTACCAAAGAAGAATCACATGCAGAGAAGATCGTTAAGGCTATGTTTGGATGGCTGATGGAAAGGGGTTTGTATAAAAGCTTAATAGCCATTGGAGGAGACTCCACGAATGTAAACACAGGTGTAAATGCTGGAGTAATGCGAAAAATGGAGCTCGATTTGAGCAGAAAGCTTGTTTAGTTGGTCTGTAACATTCACAATGGGAAACTCCCTCTCCGTCATCTAATCATCAACCTGGATGGCCCAACACTATCTGATAACAGATATTCCGGACCAATAGGAAAGCTCCTTGACTCTGTTACAGACTTGGATATCAACCCAAATTTCACTCAAATATCTTTAGGTCCTCATCTTACCAAGATACCTCAGGAAGTGGTGCAAGATCTTTCCACTGATCAACACTACGGCTATAGAATTGTATCGGCAATCAGAGATGGAGTGCTTCCTACAGGGCTTTCTCTATTGGAAATACGACCAGTAAACCACAGTCGCTGGCTGACCACAGCTAACAGACTTCTTCGGCTGTGGGTGTCAAATCATGAGCTCAAAGGAAAAGCCTTTAAGAATCTACGAGTAATTGTTGAGTGTATCATTGGTGTATATTACCCATGCTGGCTTAACGTTAAGATTAAGCACGCTTGGGCGGATGGACCGAGGGACATAGGCACATTCTTTATCAACTTCACTGCCTTAAGTCTCAGAGGAAAGAGGTGTTGGATATTGTTTTGCCAACTGTTAAGAAATCAGCTTGGTATGCATACAGTGAAGCCATCCTCCAAACCCTCCTATGCTCTGAAGATCAGTCAAAGAGAACTGAAGGGTGAAAAGAATCCAGATCATCAGGGGAGAAGAGGATCCAGATAGTCAACTGGGAGACTCCTTTGTAAGGTTTAGAAGGACACCAGACATCAATTGTGATGCTACCAGGATTGGAGATCTGATAATTTGTTCAGAGGATGTCTCTGAGCCATCTCTTACTTGCTCTTTAAGTACTTCTGAATTGAAAAACTTCATTGACTCTCTTATGAAAGTACCTAACTGGCCTTGTCACACACAGAACATTGGGAGGGTTGTAAGAATGGTGACTGAGGCTTCTTCCAAGTATTTCTCAGATGAAAAGAGGGATGGATGAATCAGGACGCAAGATACAAGTAGACGTCTGCTATTCAGGAATGAGTCAAAGCAAGATTTGTGTGCTCTGGTGAAGTTTAACTTTTGAATATGACCCAAAGAGACCCATGCAGCTATATGTGGAGCTTTGCATACACTTTTCTCACTCAATAAACATGTAAATTTGAGGTTACTTTGTGTTTGTGTGTACTTGGATTATATACAAATAGGTTACATAAGCTCATGACGAAAGGGAAAAATTTACTTTTATTTAAATGAAAATTGATGTAGGTAGGAGCAATTGTATAACAAAATAAAGTTCTTTTTCAAAATCTACACGGGAAAATCTATCATTTAAGCACCCCTCATTAAAGGATTTAATGAAAATATAAGGTTGCCCCAAAGTATTACCCGCCCTGCTATGAGGGCCTCGGCGCAGGCAACGCTGTCAATACGCTTCAAAGGCACTGCTTTGGGGAAGCATGTTGCAAAGTCCACAAGGGTGAGGACATAACTATGATCCTCGTTTGAAGGGGGTTGAATGGGGCCAATATGGTCAATGGCCACCGTGAGGGAAGGGCTCTGAGATGATTGGTCCCTTTTGAAGTGGGGCCGTCTTAATGCCCCCTTTTGCCGTGGTTTTTTGGCAAATGTCGCAAGACTGGCAGTATTCCGAGATGTTAACGCCAGCTCTCTGCCAAAAGAACTAACCGTATATCTTCTGTGCAGTCTTGTTATGGCTAAAGTGACCCGAAACCACGATCGTGTGTGATGTTAAGAACGAGTGTGAAGTATGAGCGAGGGGCGCACAGCGAATGAGCCTCGGGGTTATTGCCATCCGAGCAGGCGCAATACTAAAGACCTTCTTTTACGAGGTAAGATACCGTATTTTGGCCGCGGGCAGAACTTTGCTTGTGGCTCCGAAGTTTCTCCCACAGGGGAAGGAGGGCTTCACAATCCTTTTACGCTCGAGCGAATTCTTCGCTCCTGACGCTGCTAAACTCAGCGTCATAGGGTGCTTCAAGGGGAGCTTGTGTATCTGATTTCCTCTTTGCCCTGACCACGTAACGACCGGCTGCGTCACAAGGTTGGGAGACACTTGGGGACACTGTCCGATCAAGACTGAGCAAAACTTAATAGGGGCTGAAACTACTTCAGCCCAGTCGGTGAAGTATTGGTACTCAAGGTAGCACTTCACAATGGGGAAGCTGTTTGCGCATCCCAGGTAGTCGTGGACCACTGCAACCTTTTTGTGGTCAGGGACCACTGGGGGAAATAATTCATTTGACACTACGATACACGGGCACCCTGTATCGTGAACGAGAGTGGATACTCAGCATCCATTTATGACTCCATTTTTAAATTTTAAGCCTCCGGGTGAGCTTTTGTCAAAGAGAAAATTGACCTGATATCCGGGGGGGGGGGGGCTGGACGGCGAGAGAGGAGTGGGAGTTTCAGGGCGAGATGATGGGGAAGCAGGAGCGGCGCTCATCTTGTGGACTTGGTGAGTGGAGTTATTTCGGAGCTGGGAATTCTAGGGGCAGTTTGGACGCAAGTGCCCTTCTACTCCGTACATAAAACAAACTATCGGTCTCCTTGGGAATGACGACGCAGGGCAATTGTGAATAATAATAATAGGTATTTATAATGCGCCCTTCAGGGCTGTTAGCTCTCACAGAGCGCAGGTTGTGTAGCGAGTATAGAGAAAGTTTACAGGGAAGAGAAAGCAATTCTGAATAGATGAGTCTTCAGGAGACGTTTAAAAGTAGCAAGGGAGGGAGAGGATCGGACTTCGGCAGGAAGAGCATTCCAGAGTCTAGGAGCACAAACTGAGAAAGAATGGTCACCCATCGAGCAGAGGACAGAACGAGGAGTGTTCAGGAGGGGAAAGAGGGCAGACGAGAAATAAGGTGGAGCCTCGAGGTTTAGGGCCTTGTAGGTGATGAGAAGAATTTTATACTGGGTACGGAAGCGAATAGGTAACCAGTGTAGCTCCTGTAACAGAGCCATCGAAGGAGAGGACCGGGGGTTAGCGAAGGAGGAGCCGGGCAGCATAGTTTTGAACTAGTTGTAAGGGGCCAAGTGACGAAGATGGGAGATTTACTAGAAGAGAATTGCAGTAGTCTAAGCGTGAGGTGACGAAGGCATGAATAGCAGTCTCGAGGCTTCGTCGATCAAAATGGGATCGAACACGTGAAAAGTTGCGGAGGAAACCGAGGGAAGACTTACAGATACGATGGATGAGCGGTTTAAACGAGAGTTGCTCGTCGAAAATACCACCAAGATTACTGACGGTATCAGAGAAGGCGACATTGGTATCCCCAAGGTTAAGGGAGGGGAAGAGAGCTTTAGATTTTTCCACCATTGAAGCGGTACCAACGAGGAGAACTTCAGTTTTATTGTGGTTAAGTTTGAGAAAGTTGTCAGACAGCTATTCGTTTATGGAGGTGTAGGCTGAAAGAAACTTGATAATTGATTGAGAGAAGGACACAGAGGATGAGGAAAGGTATATCTGAGTGTCATCAATACAGAGGTGGAAAGACAGGCCTAAAACGCGAAGGGAGCCAAGAGGAAGTAAGTAGATGCGAAAGAGGAGAGGACCAAGGACTGAACCCTGAAGCACCCCAAAATGAATGGGCGCAGGCTCGGAGGAGAGGTTATTAAGCGCGACCGACTGAGTGCGGGAAGAGAGGTATGAGTGGAACCAATCAAGTGCAGTGCTCGAGAGACCAAGGAAAGTGTGAAGACGATCAAGGAGGACAGTTTGGTCGATGGTGTCGAAAGCAGAGGAGAGGTCTAGGAGGACTACAGTGGACGTACAGCCCCTATCGGCTGCTCTACTAAAACCGGCTGAAACATTGAGAATAGCGGTTTCAGCAGGGTGCTTCGCTTTGAACCCCGACTGGTACATTTCATCGATACTAAGATTAGAAATATTGTCATTAAGGCGAGAGAAAATCACTCTCTCGAGACTTTAGAGAAGAATGGAAGCTGTGAGATAGGGTGATAACTAGGTGGTTTGGAGGGGTTGAGGTGTGGCTTTTTAAGGATAGGACGAATTGAGGCATGTTTGACGAAATAGGAAACCACCCCTGTGGCAAGTGAAGTGTTAATGAGATGAAGAATCAGTGGGGGACAGCAGGGAGAATTTGGTGGAGGCGTTTGGGTGGAAAGACTTCATTAGGAGAACCAGATTTGTTAGAGCGTGAGATCAGGGCAGTTACTTCTTCAGGGGACGTTAAGCGGCAACAGAGTATGGTCATGGAGAACAGCATAGGCTTGTTCAAATGATTGAGAGAGTACGGCGCAAATGTTAATAACTTTATCAGAGAAAAATTTAGAAAGAATAGAGGGGTTGAGGGGGGGGGGGAGGTGGGAAAATGGGGCTAGACGAGGAAAGACGAGAGAGGAGACGAAAGATAGTCAGAGGGTCATTCTTGCTCTCATACAAAAGTTTGCATGAATGCGCCTCGCACGCTGATTTTAATTTTTAAGAATAAGTCGAAATAGCAAGGCAATAGGCAAGTGAGAGGGAGGTCGTGTCCTGCCCACGGGAGGGTGCTTTACGAAGGGCTCGTTCATGTGCATGTAACGCCGTCCTTGAACGAAGGAGTTCCATGGTGAACCAAGGGGCGCGGTGATGGCGGTTTGAAGAAGGAGTGATAAGGGGGGGGAGGGGAGCGTGCGCGTCAAGGCAGGCGAATAATACAGTACGAGGGGTCTTCAGAAAGTTTGTAGAAAAATGGAATTAAAAAAAAGTGCTATTTTTCTGCCGCCAAGGCAGGGGCGGCTCGCCCCTGTGCTAAACCATAACCAAAAACTGGAATTATCGATTATCGCTAGTTTGGAACCAAAAGTATCGGCGATACCAATGAATCGATAACGCGGAAAAAATATCGGATAACCGATAACCCGATATCGTTATCGCGATAACGCCAACCTATGCTCAAGACTCATGAGCATTAAGCCCAGTTAAAATGGCTCTTCTTAACATCCTCAACAGAAAAAAATAAGTGCCCTAAAGGTTTATAAAAAAGAAAAGAAAGTCAGATAAGGCTAAGTCAGGACTGTACTGGGGATGTGATATCAACTTCCAACAAAATTCTTTGACTTTGCCAAAGTGGAATGAACTGGATTTTTTATTGTGATGAAAGAGAACTCTTCTCCGGATCATATGAAGATCCTCCCCCCGAGTAGGTTGGGGGGAGGATCTTCACATGATCTAGCCTGGGGGTGAGGATCTTCATATGATCCATTTTTATAAATATTCTGAACTTCACCACTAATAATAATAAGAAGAATATCTTGATTTTAGAAACATGCAAAAACATACCAATTTTATTCAAAGGATTCATATAAAGTTTGACAAAACAAAATGGTGAAGTTCAGAAATAGATGAATATCGAATGCTTTGCCCATGTACTCAGTATCAAGAACACCATGGACCGTGATACTTTCAAGACTGTTGTGCTGCCCTCGCTAGCTGAAGATTCTCTGTCAGTTATTAATTGGCTTAAGCAACTCAGAATACTGAAAAGTGAAGTGAAATGTCCCTCTTGTGATAGTAAAATGAACTGGACGAAGTATGCCAAATCCAATGATGGCTATGCTTCGAAATGCCAGACCAAAGATTGTGCCAAGTATAAATCTACAGTATCTATAAGGACTGGATCGTTTTTTCCAACTCTAGATTAACGTTTCAGACCTGGGTTCATGCAATCTATATGTGGAGTGAACGTATTGGTGAATCAAGGGCAAGCCGTCAAGTTTGTGTTTCTGAGAAGACCATGATCGAGTACTACAGTTTTTTTCCGGGAAGAGTGCAGTAGATATCTTCAGGCTAACCCAGTGCAATTTGGTGGTCCAGGAACAGTTGTGCATATCGAGGAATCGTGTTTTTCTCACAAACCAAAGCATCATAGGGGCAGAGGACCTCACACTCCTATGTGGATGTTTGGAATGTTTGATACCAGCACCTCACCAGGAACAGGATACATGGAAATTGTGGACAAAAGGGATGCTGCCACACTTCTCCCTATAATACAAGTAGTAGTGCAAAGTGGATCGATAGTCCACAGTGAGTGGAACGCATACATTAATATACAGGTACTTGGCTTCACACACAGGACAGTGAACCATTCACTCAATTTTGTGGATCCGCAAACTGGTGTCCACACTCAGGCCATAGAATCGTACTGGAACAAACATAAAGCACATATCAGCATGATGCGAAGATGCAGGCGGGACTTCTTGAATTCTTATCTTCAAGAATTTATGTGGCGTGACAGTTTCTTCAGGAATGCTTTTGATAACCTATGTACTCATATTTCCTTGCAATATTTAGTGTAATAATTTTTTTTTTAAGAACCTATGTACACAAATTTCCTGCAATATTTAGTGCAACAAAAGAGTAATCTGAATAATGTTTTATTATTTATTCCTTATTTAGTTTATATTAAAATGTTGAGGGGGAGATCTTCATATGAGCGCGAATGGAGGGGTGGATCTTCACTTGGGTACTTTGGGGGGGAAGATCTTCATATGATCCTCTTCTCCATACTTTCATAATATGTAGCATTGATGGCTCTTCATATTTCGAGAAAAAATAAGAGGTTTGATATCTCTGGGTTTCGATGGGGGGAAACCTCTGGGTTTAGAGGGGCCCGATACCTTACCGAACTTAGGGACGTTACGCGGAGGGAATTGTAAGTTATTAATCTTCAATGCACTCCTTGAAGGTGTAGCGCCTACAGTCCTTCACAAATGGGCGGATTTCTGTGGGCAGCGCAGCTAATAACTGATACTTAAGCACGAAGTCAACAAAAAATTAACCAAAAACTAAAATATTGCTGAAGGGTGTAACCAAATTGATGGAAGATCTGACCTGGTTGGATTCGGGCATGTCGAAAGTTTGAACGATAAAAGTCGGTGGTCATGTTGTAAGCCACCAACAGCTCAGACTTGAGGGTGGGATACTCGATGGTGGCTTTCGAGGGAAGGAAAATCAGAATATCACGGAGCTGAGAGCTGAGAAGAGGGAGTAATTTTGGCGACACCGTCTGCCTCAATTTCCTAATGATTGACTTCGAATATTTTTCAAAGTGGGTGAGATAAGATCCAAAGTCCTCACCTTCTTTGAACGTGGGAAGCTTGACTGACGCGCCTGGGGGACTTCCGTACGCGAGTTAATGGAGAGGGTCTCAGACCGTGCGCGATTTAGCTCCAGTTCATGCTGTCGGACTCTCTCTCTCTTCGCTCTCTCGAAATTCTCTCCTCTCCGCTCTTGTTTTTCTCTCTCTTTTTCTCTCTTCTTCTTTAGCTCTTCTTTCCGCTCTTTCTTGCCTCTCTTCTTCCTGGACGTATGAAATGCGGTCTTTGCCGGTTAATCCGGGTGCTTCGCCTTGCAATTTAAATTTGTCGAAAGACGATATCTTGTGCAGAAGTTCAATTGACCGCAGGCACGCGACGGGATTAACGACCTGGATGAGCGCAAAATAGGTACACGAAAAGAATATGCCCCAATAGTCGCGAGAGGGATGTGTAAATTCATATTAAGATTTGGCTATTTATTTAAATAGCTAAATATTAATGTGAATTTACACATCCCTTACCTACTTCCTCATTGGTGATTTCTTGTCTTAGAGGTGGTCCTTTATCTTTTACTTGCTTATATATACCCTTATTATATTATTTTCTCTTGTAATTATCCTTGAGAATTAACTGAATAAAGTTCGAAAGTACTTGAAAGCACCTTTACATTTTTCCTGCGGGACATTGCATTCATATATATATATATATATATTGAGGATCAATCCTAGAGCCACGAGAAACGGATGCAGCATCTTTTAATTTTTCACAACGTTTCGAAAACTACAAGTTTTCATCTTCAGGCTAGAATAAGTTTACAAAGTTAATACATAAGAAGAAAACTTGAAAAGGCCCACAAGACATTATTTAAAGGTTGACCAATTATAAAATATCAGCAAAATGTACTATAAGTTAAAATTTTTAAATATGACTTGGCAACAGTTAGATTTGCTTTAAAACTGACTCAAAAAATTGCTAATACATAAGAAGAAAACTTGAAAAGGCCCACAAGACATTATTTAAAGGTTGACCAATTATAAAATATCAGCAAAATGTACTATAAGTTAAAATTTTTAAATATGACTTGGCAACAGTTAGATTTGCTTTAAAACTGACTCAAAAAATTGCTAATACATAAGAAGAAAACTTGAAAAGGCCAACAAGACATTATTTTAAAAGGTGACCAATTATAAAATATCAGTAAAATGTACTATAAGTTAATTTTTGTTTATTAAATATGACTTGGCCACAGTTAAATTTTCTTTAAAACTGACTCAAAAAATTAGTTAATAAATTTAAAGTTTATTGCAGAAATTAATTAAAAACTATAAGAGAAATTGACCTGGCATTATTTGAAGATAGTAAATTTAAACTTTGTTTTTAATTTTGTAATGACTGTAAGAGTTAAAAAACATTTAATATAAAAACGGTAAATTTGGGTACTTACTATGTAAAATGGATCCATCCTAGAGAGTGAATGGTGGGTTTAACAAGGGGCTAGTATTTATAGGCTACAGTGACGCTTGGTTTGTTAAAAAGTAAACCAACTAACAAACTGTAGTTAAAATTAGTTAATTAATAATGATATTGCACTTAAATCTTCATTGAGTGTAGGTTTGTAGTGTTTGATATATAAAGATTCGAGGGTTCTTAGGCAATGTTTGTTGTTGTTAAAAGCTAATACTTGAAAATTATCAATAGAAATGTCAGTTTTACAGCTTATGGTGTGTCCCCTAATAGAAGACTTTTCCTTTTTATTTAATATTTTGTTTGTGCGTCAACTAATCCCCATATGAGCAAAGAACCTAGCTCTAAGAGACCTGACAGTGCTACCAATGTAAGAGGCTCCAGTACAACTGGGACATTTAAATAAATAAACATTATGACTGCGGAACTACAAAGAGATAGGATCTTTACTGTTAAAGAAACTTCCTATCGATAGTTTGTTTATAAAAACTATTTGTGGGTTGATTTGGGGAAAATATCTTTTAAAAATAAATAGGATTTTTTTTTTAAAGTATCGTTTAAAAACCCCATCTCTGAAATTAGTAAATATATGGGCATTTTAGGAACTTCTATGCAGGGCTGAGGGGGTTTAATGAGATTATCAAATAGCTTTTTTAAAACTCTATCATATAGGTCAGAAGGAAATAATTTTTTTAGAAAATATTTCCTAAGAAAAATAAATTAATTATGGATTGATTGATAAGTGGATGATAGCGAGAAACTTCTAAGTATTAAAGTTTTTACTGTGGATATTTTGTATCTGAAATCACAAAAAACTAAAGTAGTTCAAACCTAGTCCTGTAAAAGTTTTTTTTCGGTAAATGGTTGTTTGAGTTTTTCGTTGGTCATTATCTCGGTTAATTAAAAGGTCAAGAAAGGGCATCTTATCCTTTGACTCTACTTCCATGGTGAATTTGATGTTGGGGTGTAAAGTGTGCAAGAAATTCAAGAAAAGTTGGCTATGTGCAGGATTATTAAAAATTGCCAAGGAATCATCAACAAAACGGCGGTAGAAGGAGGGTTTGTAATCTAAATTAGTAGACAACATTTGATCTTCGAGATGTGTCATAAAAAATTCAGCTGCAAGTGATCCCATTGGAGAACCCATTGCAACACCATTGATCTGGCAGTAAACTTTATTATTAAACGTGAACCAAGATTCAGAAAGACTTAATTCCGGCGCCTTTTTTAATTGGCTTCGTGAAAATCCATGAAAAGTATCTTGGGAATGGAATACCTTATTTAATATTAAATTGATTGGATAGTTTAGGGGAATGTTAGTAAATAAAAATTCAGCATCATAACTCACCATATATCCATCATTAACTTTGCTGAGTAATTCCTCTTTAAACTTATAGGAGTTTTGTATGGAGAACTTATTTTTAGATAAAGGTGAAAGTATTTTAACTAGATATTTGGCCAGTTTGTATGATGGTAAAGAATAAGAGGCAAGTATGGGTCTCAAAGGGACTCCTTCTTTGTGTATTTTAGGTAGAAAATACATGCATGTTAAATAACTGGAAGATACAAAAGGGGCTAAACTAAGCTGAAATACAAGTAGTAACAATTGATTTGGGAAGACCGGATTATAACGAGATTCGCAGCGTCGACTTCTTGCACGGGGTAAGCGTCGAAGGGAAGGTAACTCAGGGAGGCGAGGATGCAACACGGAAATATGTTCTACCTCAGAGTTCTTGATAGGGAGGGGAGGTACTGATTCTACCTCAGGATGCTGATGAAGGACGACTGCTTTTAACTCAGGTTTCTCGATGAGGGAGTACTGGCGCGAATTCACGGAAGAACGGCCGTTGTAAGGAGCTGCCAATTGAGTGGGGCGACGTCCACTTTAGAGAGATTCTAGCCGTCGGTACCCGAATAAGCCACGGATGATCTGACTCGGGAACGTAATGTGTCTTCGTGCGCGGGCGAGCTGTACTGCTTATCCAGTGGAAAAACTCCGGTTATATAGGTGATCGGCGGGCGTCGAAATTGTATCGGGCCCCGGCGTGCTATCCTGGGATTTGACGTCGCCGGCTTTCGGCTGTGCAGGAGGGGGGGGAGATCCGATATAAGGAGCCAGTCGATTAGTCCTTCGGGTTCCTTCTCGCATCACGAATATGGGAGGCGAGTTTAAATCGCACCGGGTGCGGGAAATAGGCCTCGTAAGATAAACACAGATGGTCTGATAAAGCCATGTTTACCCGATTCCTTCCTTGATTCTCACGCTCTTTGTTACAGGGTTAAAGCCACGCGGCTCTTCTAAGGGTTCAAAGTGGATCTCCAGATCCTATTAGACTCTTTTACTCCACAGACTAAGAGCATAATTGGACGACAGATTTTTTGCATTTGTCCGTTATATCTATCCTGATTTACTAGCACTATATTTAAATTCGTATACGAGATGAAAGTAGGTGGAAAAGTGACTAATGATGGAAATAAAACACCTACCAACTGATATTGGTGCAAATATATTCACTGATCAGTTAAATGGCATATGAGCTTATACAAATTAGATGGAGAAATAAATAATGTTGAGTGAATGTAATTATAATATGACCAGATATTCGCCTAATTTAGGTCAGTTTGTCTTCACGATATGTTTTGTCAATCTTCCTCAATCAATTCCCCTGTGGCCTCGATGAAAGCATCCAGACGATTTCGGAATCGGCCACAAACTTTCCTCACTATCTCTTACTTTAGAATCCTGTAGGCCCTTGAATCCAGGCCCTTAGCTTGCCCTTCGTGTTGCAGCCTGATTTGTTGGTCTCTCGTTCCACACAAAGAAGTCGAGGGGGGGGTTGTCGTCAGGCGAGTTGGGAGGATAAATGTCATGTGTTGTATGATTTAAGAAATTCTTATAAAGCCAAGCTGGATTATTCCGGCTCGTGTGGTTGGGCGCAGAGTCTTTCTGCTACACTTGAGGCCTCCCTGCAGCTTCCCGGTTAATCCAGCGCTTCACCACCTCGTTCAGGGAAGAATTAGGTTAGCCTGACGTCACCTTCACTGCTAGAAACAACGAAGACCATGGTTGTCGCTGAAATTTCATCTGCATGACTCTGGGCACGTCTTTGCATGCGACAGTGAGCCCCATGTTGTTCTGTGAGTTGATCATTTGGTTTTAGCAGAAATTCTTCTCGTCGGAGAACCACAACAGGACTTTCTCCAAAGGGCGTTTTAACTTGTTTATCAGCTTTTTGCTGTGCTTGAGACGCTTTAGTCTGCATTCCATTGGACAGAAATTGTCCCTGCCTCATCTTGTATGAAAAGTAGTGAATGTCCTTATGTACCACCAGTCTGATGAGGTTTTCATCCACACCTTTCTCCCTTGCAATGGCACGCATCGACCTTCTGGGATCTTTGTCGATGATCTCCTGGATTTAAGCGACGAATTCCGGCGTTATGATGATGTCAGATCGTCAATCATGGGTTTTAATCTCTGCTGTTCCATCATGGTTGAATTCGGATTCTTCTATCTTATATCTGACCTTTTCCACCATCCTTCTTCTGACGTCGAGGAAATCTAGAATTTCCTTGTTTGTCGTTCCGGCACGGATTCCAAGGAGAACTCCATGGTTTGCCCACAAAGTGGGTGGTTAAAAAATTTTCATAACAATTATTCTGAAAAAAATTAAGCAAAGATGGTTATTTTTAAAAAAAAGAAGAAGAAAATACCGACAACGAAGGAAGAAAAAATATGCGTAAAATTAGTAGTTGAATCGACTGTGGAGGGCAATCAGTCTCGTTTTGGTTAGCGAGCAAGAAGATGAATCCGAAGTTCGCCTTGTAGGAGATTCTATTATTATTAGAGGCCAACTTGAGGAATTCTGCGGCAGAAAACCAACTAACTGGAGGAGGCACTGTTATCCTGGAGGAAGAGTTGAGGATCTTGTCGATTCAATGGAAGATTTTACAAGTTGAGATACCAAAGTCACAGCTTATATAATACATATCGGTACTAATAATGTATTATCTACAAGGTCCGAGGAACTTCTAGCTAGGTACCGCCTACTGATGAGGAAGCTGAAAGAAAGGAGTATGAACGTGTCGTTTATAGGTATGCTTCCCAGAATAGGTGTGGCGAATGTTTTCTATGGAAGAGCATCATATATTAACAAGTCTTTTAAAGTTCTTTGCCAAGGAAGGGGAGTGTACATCATCGATTTGTGAGATGATTTCTACGAACAAATGGAGCTATTTTGGTGAGACGGCCTTCATCTAAATGGGGTGGGTGCGGCAAGGCTGGAAAGAATACTTAATAATTCTCTTGTAAATTTTCAGATAGAACAGCATCGAAGAGAAGAAAACACATAAGGGACAGTGGCTCGCCGTAATAATAATGTACCATTTCTAAAAACAAATATACATGTCTACTACTGTAACGCGAGTAGTATTCGAAATAAGGTCGACAAATTTAAATGTTTAGTGCACTTACGCATCTTCGATATTATAGCAATAACGGAATCATGGGCGGAGACATCTAGGAGAGATTGTCGAGGAATTATGGGTCTACAACCTAGTCCGTGTGTCCGTACACGCATAAATAGGCGGCTGAAAGCTGAGAGGCCACGCGTGAATGAAGAGTGGGGCGGTAGGCCTCACTTCAGTTCAATGGGAGGCTCAACAAAAGGGGGCGTAAGCGAGTGCGAGAGGTTGGCCTTAAAGGGTTGGTAAAATGCCAGGATTCATTCAAAGTTATTTAAAGAGACTACCCCAAAATAGTTGATTTAATTACAAAATAAGGTAATCACAAAATATATATACGGGTCAAGATTGAGGTAATATGCAAATGAAATAAACAGATCGGACATGGACTAATGCAATAGGGAAATGAAAATGAGACTCAGTAATTAACAAATTATGGACAGCGGGGAATAACCTCCAGGAAGAAATTTAAAAAAATGGGCGGAAGGACCTTTAACTTGCGGACTAGCTTCTCGGAGAAAGGAGGGGTGGTGATGGAGCCAAGATTCGGATTGCACGGGATGATAAGATCTTGCAGCACGGCGATGAGATCTTGCAATGGGAGTCGTTTACCTCAAGGAAGAGCAAGGTGAGGTTGGAGCAAGATAAATTACTCGTGGGCGGAGTAACGAGATACACTTAGGCTTGGAGGATTGCACTCGGACGGGGCGACGTAATTTCGTGAACGGGACGAGAGGAGTATGTCGCATGAACTCTTCGAAGAAACCTCTTCACGAACTTGCCTATAGAAGATGGTCAAAATTTCACGGTGGTGACCTAGCCGACGAGACCTTCAAACTTTGGGGGCTTGACTGGAGACGAAAGAGTGACGTATCTTCGAGGGACGTGAGCTGTACTCTCTCTCGAGTAACGGGGGACCCTGAATATATATACTCAGCCGGCTAAGTTGCTAAAAAGCCTCCGGGCACGGCTGCTGTCTCAAGGAAAATCCTGGCGCCGAGTGGATTAGCTCTGTTTCAGATAAGCATGGGGTTGACTGGATGCTCCTGTCTGGCGGGAGATTAATTTGTCCGCGAGTTCGGGTAGGGGATCGGTGTCTCACCGGTTTCCACGTGAGAATCTTCGTGATTGACCTTCCTTATGATTTTGTTTGAGACCACGTGATCTCTTCTCGAAAAAAAAGGCGGGGGAACTTCAAGGTAGTCCTCCGAAGTCGTCCTCCTACAGAGACTATATCGGCGAATTGCAACTACCAGGGTATAAGTTAATCAATAAAGACCCTACGAATAAACGAAGTGGAGGAATACACCGAAAATCATACAGGTCTAACCGAAATTAAAATTTACTCTCCTTTAGAATTGAGGTAATATGCGCCGAAATAAAATCAAATGGTTTCCAATAAATATCTTTGTAGTATATAGACCCTCACCACAACAGATTGAGATTGACACGGAATTATATAACATTATTGGAAGTAACATTAAAAATAATTGCACTTTATTAATTAGAGATTTAAAATGTATAAATATTAACTATGAAACGTTAAATGCGGAGGAAACTATTTAACGCAATTAGTCAATGAACCAATCCGAGAGGAAAATATCCTTGACGTAATTCTGATTAACAACGTTAATCTTATATCGGGTATTAGCATTGGGAATAGTTTCCACGATCACAAATCAATAGAGTTCAATATTAATATAAATCGTAACAAGGAAAATAATGATATTAAAGTGCAAAGTTTTAAACGTGCGGACTTTAATGGTTTCAACCGCAAGTATAGAAAAATCAAGTGGAATCCAACGTTAGGAAATGTAACTGTGCTGGTCCTTTTTCACCGCGCATTTTAGAGAATTAGATGAGCAATTCATTCCACGAAAAAACAAACAAAACGCCTCAAGTAAACCAAAATGATGGAATCATGATATCGAACTCAAATTTAAGGATAGGAACTGTGCATACAAGGGTCACAAGCGTAACCCATCCGAAGAAAATAATCAAATTTACTTAGCTCGACCAAGGGAATGTCAGAGAAAAATACGAAGCGCTAAAAGAAAATATGAAATTCAACTTCCAAAGAAAGTAAACATAACCCTATAAGTTTTTCGATTATGTATCCAATAGAAACCCGATAAAGGAAACAAAAAGACTTATCAAAAATGACAATAACGAATTAGTTTTGGTTACAGAAAAGGTGGCCAATATATTAAATAACATTTTTGCATCTGTATTTATAATTGAGGATGGGTATAATATACTACGAACGAACGACGTGATAAACTTTAACGAGCATAACCTTTTACCGATATCGAATTCTTCGAAGCAGAAATAGATTTTTATATCAGTAAGTTAAAATCTATCCAATCTCTAGCTCCTGATTTAATCTATCCGGCGCATTTAAAAGAAATTCGAAACGTGTTAGTGGGACCGCTAACCATTTTTTTTCAACAAATGTTTAGGAGGTGACGTACCATTAGATTTTAAGGTAGCAAATATTTTTAAGAAGGGAGAAAGAGAACTTCCAACGAATTATCGACCCTTAAGTTTTAAATCCATTGTAGGTAAATTAATGGAATTCGTCATTCGCGATAGGGTGATCGATTATTTGAAGCGCATAATCTCATAAATGTGTAACACGATTTTTGTCTTTGGGTAGCAATTCTTATTTCCTATTTGCTTGTGTTTAGAATACATGAAAAAACAGTTATTTATTTCAAACTTTGATTTTGTGTCCAGGATAATGATATTTATATGAAATTTACCTATTCCCTCTGGAAGGAAGCGGCGAATTTGAACTTTCATTTGCATAAGGTAGAAACAAAACGACATGATACAAAACTAACACTTATTTATTCTAGAATTACATAAATGAGACAATTAAAATATTAGAAATGAGTAGTTTTCCGTGATTTACGCTTATACTGTAAATTACTTTCACGAATCAGTTCTCAAATATAATCTACCATCAGATTTTCATTGAAGATCCTTGATAGCGGCGTTCAAAGTTCAATAGATCCTGGTGAAATCGCTCGCCATGGTCTTCGGAGTACGCTCCCATGTTCTGCTTAAATTTATCAAGATGAGCGTCAAGAATATGGACGTTCAGGGACATCCTGCAACCCATCTTGCATTAGTTTTTCACAAGTTCTCAACAAAATCTACATAGTTTTTGGCTTTATGATTACCTAAGAAGCCCAGAATCACTGCGATAAAGCTGTCCCACGCTGTTTTTCCGTCCTAGTAAGCTTTTCGGGAAACACCTTGCACTCAATGATCTTTTTTATTTGTGGACCGGTGAAGACCCCGGCTTCCACCTTTGCCGCAGATAGCTTAGGAAAGAAATCTTTGAGATACTTGAAAGCTGCAGACTCCTTATCTCGAGTTCTGACGAATTGTTTCATAAGGCCCAATTTTAAGTGCAGAGGAATAAACAGTACTTTTCAGGGGTCCACAAAGGCTCCCATTTGACGTTGTTTATCCCAACACTAAACTCGGGCCGTTGTGGCCAATGCCTCTGATGGTAGTGTACCACGGTGTCCCTGCTGTCCCAAAGGCAAAGGTAACATGGAAAATTGATAAAGTTGCCTTAGATACCCATCAAGAAGGGCACCATTTCGTAGTCTCCGATAACCTCCAAACCGTACTCTTCATATTTAAATGCATCTAGCAAGATCTTTACACTGCTGCATTTCTCTTTGAGCTGGACCGAGTGAGCAAGGGGAAGAGATGGATACATGTTCCCATTATGAAGCAACACTGCTTTGAGGCTCCTAGACGAGCTGTTAATGAAGTGACGCCACTCACTGGGTTTACAAGCGATTCCGATTGCCTCAAACAGACCAGTCACATTGTAACAAACGCAAAGCTCATCTTGACGTGTAAAAATGCTTGAAAAACACTGGCAAAACTTTCTCTGACCTGATATTTGCACACTGTCATCCAACAAATCCCACTGCTTGAGTCTCGAAGTTAAAAGCTCGCCATTGGACTTTGTGAGACAAACTAAGATCTCTGACAAGGTCCTTGAGATCTTTTTGGTTGGAGTAGTATGTGCTTCTCTCCTCAGTTGCACCTCTGTAATCTGGATCAATGACTTCATCCTCTTCTGAACTGCTTTTTTCTTTTAAAAACTGCTGCTCTCATTTTGGAGGAGCGGGTAAGGGGAGCTCAGAAGTGTGTGACACTGGTGCAATAGATGACTGAAGGTCTGGATACTTGATAACAGGCGCACTTTTGCCTGCTCGACGTTTGCAAAAGAAACGATTGCTTCAGTGGTCAGTTGATTCCCTCCAAATTCGTGCGATTGAAAAATTCATAGTTCTCTTTTCTCCTCTGTACTATCCTGTAAAAAAAATAAAATTAAAACATAAGTATAAATATCCAAATACTTTTCACTTACTGTTATTAAGAATATTAAAAAAAAATCCAGTATCCAAATAAACAAAACACATTATATTTATATATTACCTTAGAGAGTTCTTTTGCAGAGCTCGCAGGTGAAATGAGGTGCCTAAGGTTTGTCTTGATCTTCGATTGGCATGCCGAAATATGCCTTGTAGGCCTCACACATTTTAGAAGATCTCTCTACAGAGTACTTTTTTGCTCTTATCTTAATAAATTCGCCGCAGACATAGCAACATGCGTTTATCGGATGCTTACAACCTCTTGATGCCATGTGTGATGAATGCTTCTATCAATGACTAGTGACAATGTCTGCGCTGTGACGGCTGGAGTAAAACTGATCTGTTGAGTAGACATTTTTTTGTATTTATACTGTCATCTACGTTGCCAGAATGTTCTAGAAATTCTTCAAACGTATAAAAAATTCTCGAAAGTTCTAGAAAGCTCTACAGTTTATTTTTCACCTAATTAGTGCTGAATCTATGTGGAAACTATGTGACCATTGCTATCCAGGTCACAAAATCCTCTCAAATATAAGGTCAATAATAGCTATTACTCTGTGTTACTGTTTCTATAACTTTTTAAATACAGTATATCATGATTATGCCATAACTGAAAAAAAACATAGCCCTTGAAACTTTTTATATATTTTTACTATTTTCATCAAAATAATGTTATTTACCATAAATGGGCTAATTTAAAAATTCAATGTCCAAACCATAAAAGCAAATTTGGGGGATTAAAATTGACTTTTTTTATTTAATAGAGCCACAAAAAATTGGAAACTTACACTTTTAACCTAAGGACAAAACAAAAGTGAAATTTTGTTACACAGTGAGTCAACACGGCTTTAGAAAGAATCGTTCATGTTTAATTCTCTTAGAATTTTACGACAGCATGATTAAAAGCTATGGTGAATGTAGATCTTTAGACATAATTTACTTAGACTTCGCTAAGGCATTCGACACTATTCCTCATAGGCGATTACTAACTAAACTTTTTTATCATGGAATTAGTGGAAACCTTCTACAATGGGTAGAGTCGTGGCTTAGCAATCGTAAGCAGAGATTAGTTTTAAACGGTAAATTTTCGGAGTGGTAAAATGTAACTAGTGGCGTGCCCCAGGGGTCTGTGTTGGGACCATTGTTGTTCCTTATTTATGTAAACGATATGGACACCGGCCGACTTGGTAAATTATCCAAATTTGCAAACAGCACAAAAATTGGCGGTAAAATTTTTAATGAGAACGATAGCAAATTAATTCAGTGGGATCTAGATAAAATCCTCGAATTGGTCTAATAAATGGAACATGAAATTCAATTTAGACAGGTGTAGAGTTTTGTACGTAGGTCGAAATAACCCAAGTTTTAACTATGAAATGGGTGGTAAAAATCTTATTCCGTGCGGGTTTCACAGGATCTTAAGTTTAGCAAACAGTGTGACGAACCGTGTATGAAGGGGAACCGAATGCTTGGATTAATTGCGACAGGTTTTCACTACAAACACCAAGTTATAATTATACCTCTATATAAAGATTTAGTAAGTTATAATTATACCTCTATATAAAGGTTCAGTAAGGCCACACCTGGAATACATACGCGATACAATTGTGGTCACCTTATACACATGTAGACATCAATAAAATGGAAAGAATTCAACGACAGACAAATAAACTAATTCCCTGGATTAGAAATAAGTCGTATATCGAAAGATTAAATATACTAAAACTACCAACTCTCGAAACTAGGCGATTGCGAGGTGAGCTTATCGAAGTATTCAAAATTCTAACTAAATTTGAAAACGTAAATTATGAAAAAGATTTCAGTACGAGAATGGTATCATAGGTAACAACGGTTTTAAACAGAAAGAACCGAGGTTTCAAAAAAACATAGCTAAAATTTTCTTCGCCTTCAAAATCCTCGATAAATGGAACGCACTCCCCGCAGAGGTAGTAAATGTGATAGTGTGAATAGTTTAAAAAACAAAATTGACACTTATTTTACGAATAATAATATTGTTAAAATACGGAGCCCTGTTATGGGTTAAATGCCACGTGAGTGAGAATCGTAGCGACAATGTCCAATGGTGGACTACTAGCATATTAGTATAGAATGGGACTGACCTTTGAGTGGACTAAGTAGTCCTTGCTGGCTCCTTGTAACTATGTAACCTTGGGAGTACCTTAACAATTATATCAATCAAAAAAGAATGTAAAACAACATAGTGGTTTCAAATCTCGTTAGAATCGGCCGAATAGTTACGATGTTATTGGCAAAAAACTAATTGAAAAGTAAAATGGTTATTATCCGACCAACCGACCAACCTACGGACCGACATAGTAACTTAGAGTCGCATGCCCACAATTAAAAACAATTGAATGCAATAATAGGACGTCCAAAGTTATAAGTCGCTATCAAGGGTTTTAAAACTTGAGAATAATCGAACATGACAACTATAGAAGCGAATTAGCTGAGTGCTGATCCCTGTGAGATGCATAAGCAAAGATTCTATTTAATGTATAGACACTAAATTTCATTAAACAGGGTCTCCCAAATTTCAGAATTCACTATGTTAGCACACGTGGGTAACAATAATATCTTTAAGTTGCGCACAGAAAGGGAAAAAGAATAAAAAACAAATATGTGAGAGCTCATGCTAGTCGAGTGGATACGGCGTTGGCCTCCCAACGTCGCGGTACCGAATTCGATTCCGAATCCCTCCATGAGCGGACACAAACCTCAGCGCACGGAGAGATTTGGCGACTGATTGGTGGACGCGCCGTGCTCACTCCGTTTTCGGGTGGGTAGATCTTACACCCCTCACCTCACACATAGCCAATCACAACACTGCTTTCTTTCCTCTCTCGCCTTCACAGCATAACACACACACACTCTCTGTTCCAAGGAATCCTGCCAATGGGTATCTATATCCACCTACCTCTGACGCATTAACAGGTCCCTCTCCCCCGAGGTGACGAAGGCTTCCACCTGAACGCTGTTTGGTGTCAAAGCACAATATTTCCTGGCACCTCTTCCCAAAAAAGGACCGGCTCTTGGGGCCTCTTGGCCGAACAGCGATTGTCATACTGACCTTATATAAATTTCATTATCCGGTAAGGGATCCTCCAAGTATCATGGAAGGATTGGCACTGACTAACTAACTAACAAATATGTGGGTCAGAAGGAGTTCCAGACCTGGCGTTTGAAAGAGGAGGTAACCAACCCGTAGAGAAAGAAACGAATAAGGATGTGAGTTTAGGATGAAGGATGAGAAAGCTGGAAAGCACAACTGAAAAAGGATGTAATCCCAAGGGGAGACATAGGGCCTAATGTCATTAGAGCTTTAATGGAAAGTTAGAGAAGAAAAGGTCCCTGGCTAACTGACTGAATGGGCAAGAAAAATGTACTGGGGAAATAAAAGATGGAAGGGACTTTGGGAGTATACCAATTATGAAGGTGATTACCCCCTCTCCCCATTTCCCTACATATTTTTTTACTACATATTTATTTTTCCTCTGTTCTCTCTCGCATTTCTTACTCATTGTACTACCCCTCCCCATGGCCCACACACGGTGCCTCGTTCTGTATTTTGTTTTCTCTTACGCGGTGCGATCTGCCATCTTGTTTGGCACAGGTCGTCTTCTTTCATTGGCTTGAATATTCCTTCATCGTATTCATTATATCATTCATTCCATTTCCGCCCCTCCTATTTAAGTTTCCTTCCATTTCTTTTTGGCTTAGATAGATAAACAGGGCCTGAATTTTAATATTCGTAGATTCAAGGACATGCACTTAGGGCGTCGAAATTTGAAAATAGATTACAAAATTAACGGACATATTCTGCGGTTTGTTATCATAGAAACTAAAGGGACATGATCTAGTGGACCTGCAGCGAAAATGGCCGATTTAGTCCCTCTAGCCACTAGGTGGCGCCACCTGGTGGTCAACTTATATCCTATTTGAACTCAGTGACCTCAATTAATTTTAGTAGCATTGGTTTTAGCTGGCTACATTGAGTCAGCGACTCTTTGCGGACAGAAGATGAACACAACACGAAATTTGCTTGAACCATAGACCTGATTTCCTCGCCGCAGTTAATGAACCTGGGATTTTTATTATTTCGGTAGACCTTAAACTCTCCAAACTAATAAAGCTACCACGCAGCTTGGATACATTGACCGGAAGTTAATGTTTAAGACGGAAGATAGCATTGTGCCTCTATATGAATCCCTGGTGCGTCCGCACCCTGAATACACAGTGCAATTTTGGTCCCACTCTCTAAATAAAGACAGCCTTATTTGAACAGATGCAACTTAGGAGAGCTAAAATAATTCTAGAGTTTTGTTTTAAACCGTATTAAGAATGACGTCGATACTTAAGCATATTATCACTCGCAAGTGAACGATAATGTGGCAAATGATAAAAGTCTAAAATATTGAAAGAATTCAGTATTATTAATTATAAACGCCTATTAGAAATAGTTGATAGCGTATATACTCTTTATAATGGATGTAAATTGTTAAACAAGCTCTTCAAATACTAGGTTATAAATTCACCTACACTTAGACTAGTCTACCTTGTCGAGTAGTGGAATGTGTTAGTTAACATCTTGAAAAATCGACTTGAGTATTTTTTGAAAAGTGATTATTACCAGGCTAATGTTTACTGAACGAGTAAGCAGCGTAGTAAGGACCAAAAAAATATATCACTGATTAAGCCACTGAAATGTAAGTGTATAAATGAAGTTTCTATATTTATTTCGCACTTTCCTGAAGTTGTCTCCCCCATTTCAATACTAGAAGACGAAGAAGACGATGACCTTCGGCAGTATAACTGGCTTTAAGTACTATTGGATTAAGTCTTCACGGATAATTATAGGTACACACAGTTTAGAACGTAACACAAATATGTAACTCTTTTTTTATTTTAGGTAAACTTGTAGGTAAGTGCGTACATACACTTCTCGACCTAGCATTCGAGTTAATGGGATGAAATCTGGTCTCCTTATAATGCAAGATAACTAATCTGTTTTATTTTTCTGACATTTTGATTTAGTCAGGGCCTTCTATTTACTTCATCCTCTCTCAGGCTGGCCTTGGGTGGATCCTAGGTTCTTCTCACAACTTAATTATGTAGTTCTGTAGTTCTTCTTTCACTTTCGTAGCTCTCATCTTTGTGATTCAGAAAGGGTTTACCCTTAGGAGCCGATGGTGTTGCAGGTACGAACCTTGTCGCTTGTGAGGATTACGACGGTTTGAAGATGATCTAAATGCCTTTGTACATCTTATCTTTTTTAATTGCGTGCAAGTGACACTATGAATTACTATGCTAGTCCGTAGGTCATCGGTCAGATGGTAACCATTTTACTTTCCAATGAGATTTTTTTCAATAACATTGTAACTATTCGACCGATTCTAACTAAACTATCAACCCTTATTTTGTTTTGCATTGTCTTTCAAATGATATAATTGGCAAGGTCCTCCCAAGATTACTACGGGGATTACTGGTTAATAACTTCGTAAATATCCGGACGATTCTAACGAAATTTGAACCCCTTATGTTGTTTTACATTCTCTTTCGAATGATATAATGGGCAAGGCCCTCGTAAAGTTTGTCCGTAAATTATTAAAAGTTTTGAAGCTCATAAGGTCATATGGACATACATAAGGTCATAATAATTGAGAGCACGCGGCTATGGTCTGTTGACATTGTTTTCCTCCATTTTAGGGGTGGAGAGTCTATCGGTCGATTTATTCAGGCTTGCGACAACTCAGGTGAAGATGGAGATCGCTTCACCAATGATCAGACTTAGCGAACCCCAAAAAGTATTCGGTGGAAGTTTCTTTTTCGGGGGGTTGTTTTTTTATGCCAGAGGAAAATTTAGTTTTGATATAAAGTTTACCAACTTCTACAAAAGTTTGTATGGGTGGGGTTACACACGACCTAAATGACTAAAAGAAAAGGGAAATTGAAGAGAGGAAGGAATAAATTGAAAAACAAATATATGACTTCCAATTCTATTAAAGTTGTAGGTACTGATTAACCTAAATATTCAATGGCCCAAATAAAATTACTATTTTAAAGTTTAATAAGTTTAGTGTTATTTGACTCATATGTTTTATATTGGCATTTGCCGCAGAGGCAAATTTGCTTCATCTTTCCGCTCAGATTCAAATTTTATAATGGCATTTGCCGCAGAGGCAAATTTGCTTCATCTTTCCGCTCAGATTCAAATTTTATATTGGCATTTGCCGCAGAGGCAAATTTGCTTCATCTTTCCGCTCAGATTCAAATTTTATATTGGCATTTGCCGCAGAGGCAAATTTGCTTCATCTTTCCGCTCAGATTCAAATTTTATATTGGCATTTGCCTCAGAGGCAAAGTTGCTCCATCTTTCCGCTCACATTCAAATTTTATATTGGCATTTGCCGCAGAGGCAAATTTGCTTCATCTTTCCGCTAAGATTCAAATTTTATATTGGCTTTTGCCGCAGAGACAAATTTGCTTCATCTTTCCGCTCACATTCAAATTTTATATTGGGATTTGCCGCAGAGGCAAATTTGCTTCATCTTTCCGCTCAGATTCAAATTTTATATTGGCAATTGCCGCAGAGGCAAATTTGCTTCATCTTTCCGCTCAGATTCAAATTTTATATTGGCATTTGCCGCAGAGGCAAATTTGCTTCATCTTTCCGCTCAGATTCAAATTTTATATTGGCATTTGCCGCAGAGGCAAATTTGCTTCATCTTTCTGCTTAGATTCAAATTTTATATTGGCATTTGCCGCAGAGGCAAATTTGCTTCATCTTTCCGCTCAGAGTAAAATTTTATATTGGCATTTGCCGCAGAGGCAAATTTGCTTCATCTTTCCGCTCAGATTCAAATTTTATATTGGCATTTGCCGCAGAGGCAAATTTGCTTCATCTTTCCACTAAGATTTAAATTTTATATTGGCATTTGCCGCAGAGGCAAATTTGCTTCATCTTTCCGCTCAGATTCAAATTTTATATTGGCATTTGCCGCAAAGGCAAATTTGCTTCATCTTTCCGCTCACATTCAAATTTTATATTGGGATTTGCCGCAGAGGCAAATTTGCTTCATCTTTCCGCTCAGATTCAAATTTTATATTGGCAATTGCCGCAGAGGCAAATTTGCTTCATCTTTCCGCTCAGATTCAAATTTTATATTGGCATTTGCCGCAGAGGCAAATTTGCTTCATCTTTCCGCTCAGATTCAAATTTTATATTGGCATTTGCCGCAGAGGCAAATTTGCTTCATCTTTCTGCTTAGATTCAAATTTTATATTGGCATTTGCCGCAGAGGCAAATTTGCTTCATCTTTCCGCTCAGAGTAAAATTTTATATTGGCATTTGCCGCAGAGGCAAATTTGCTTCATCTTTCCGCTCAGATTCAAATTTTATATTGGCATTTGCCGCAGAGGCAAATTTGCTTCATCTTTCCACTAAGATTTAAATTTTATATTGGCATTTGCCGCAGAGGCAAATTTGCTTCATCTTTCCGCTCAGATTCAAATTAGCATCTCGAGAAAAGGCAAAGCATATGAGTTAACTTTGACAGAAGACGAAGGAAACGTTTCAAATTACCACCTTTATTTGTGAGACGCTCGATGGTTTTTACTTGCATTAAATATATGTAAATATACAGGATGTGCCCCCAAAATGTATACACACTTTAAATAATTGTAATTGTTAATAATTTAAAATTTTGAAAATGAAATGTATTTTAATAAATACCTACTTTACAATTATTTAAAGTATGTATACCTTTTGGGGGGACACCCTGTATATGTAAAAATATGTAAACATATGTGTATAGGAGTAAAGAACGCAGTCAAGGTTGGTTTATTAACAAAGAAATTAGCCTTTTTCTCTGGGAAAGGACACGAGTGGTGATCAACGGATTTGTACCTCTTAGTGAGGCAAAGAACAGTCAGTAAAACAAAGATGCAAAGGGGTAGGATGAGGGTCTATTGTAGAATCCTGTAAACCCTAAACGGTTGAGTTGAGAGGTGATATGTCAGGCTTCAAGAGCAAAGCAAACTGGATCTCCCTACTAGTGGAAACTAGCAGTGACCAAAGAGGTTAAGGCCCATACCTACTAAAGATGACTTCAAGGAAAGATAAGGATTGACATCGACCCATGTTTTTCTTTCTCGTTGAGTTGACAGACAAGGATAGAACACCGGTTAAATAAAATTGATGCAAAGGTTCAAGGAATCTTGACCACGGCTCGAAGAACATCGCTGTTGAGCATAAAGGCCAACGAGGGGTCGTTTGCCTCCAGTCACCGACATTGGACAACGCCGATGAGGAGGCTTAGGAGAAGATAAGTCCTCAAAAGGGCTGCCATTTGCAGCCAGGTGGCACGTCGAAGAAAGAGAGGGAGGGAGAGAGGGGAAGAGAGAGAGAGAGAGAGAGAGAGAGAGAGAGAGAGAGATAAAAAAGAGGGCAATAGGAGTGAGTGAGTGAAAAAGAGAGAGAGAGAGAGTCACAAGGAATAGTACCACGAAAGCCATTGCTATCCATACCCAGGAGTTCGTACATAGGTAAAACCCCTTGGATATACCATGTAGGTAAAAAAGCCCTAGGATGTATCATATAGATAAAAGCCTTAGCAGGTACCTACCATATATTTATAAAGCTTTGAGAGTTACCATATAGGTAAAAAAATGCTAGTAGGTACCATATAGGTAAAAAGCCCTAGGATCTACCACATAGTTCAAAACCCAAGGAGATACCATGTAGGTAAAAAGCCCCAGGAGTTAGCATATAGGTAAATAGTCCTATTAGTTACCATGTAGGTAAAAATCCCTAGGAGTTATCATATAGGTAAAACCCCCTATTATTTACGATATAGGTAAAATGCCGTATTAGTTACCATATAGGTAAAAATCCCTAGGATGTACCATATATGTAAAAATCTTTAGTAGTTATCATATAGGTAAAAACACCTATTATTTACCATATACGTAAAAATCCCTAGGATGTACCATAATTCACAATTAGTTGCCATCTAGGTAAAAATCCCTAGGAGGTACTATAGATGTAAAAATCCCTAGGAAGTACCATCTAAGGAAAAATCCCTATTAGGTAACATATGGGTAAAAATCCCTAAGAGATACCATAGTTGTAGAAATCCATAGGAGATACAATCTAGATAAAAACCCTATTAGTTACCATATAGATGAAACCCCTATGACTTACCATATAGGTAAAAGTCCCGAGGAGTAACAATAGATGTAAAAATCCCCATTAGTTACCATAAAGGCAAAAAAAACTAGGAGGTACCATAGATGTAAAAATCCCTATTAGTTACCATATTGGCAAAAGAGCCCTAGGAGGTACCATAGATGTAAAAATCCCTATTAATTACCATATAGGCCAAAAAAGCCCTAGGAGGTACCATTAAGGTAAAAATCCCTATTAATTACCATAAGTACCTATTAAGTACCTAGGAGATACCATTAAGGTAAAAACCCTATTAATTACCATAAGTACCTATTAAGTACCTATGAGGTACCATTAAGGTAAAAATCCCTATTAATTACCATAAGTACCTATTAAGTACCTATGAGGTACCATTAAGGTAAAAATCCCTATTAATTACCATAAGTACCTATGAGGTACCATTAAGGTAAAAATCCCTATTAATTACCATAAGTACCTATTAAGTACCTATGAGGTACCATTAAGGTAAAAATCCCTATAATTACCATAAGTACCTATTAAGTACCTATGAGGTACCATTAAGGTAAAAATCCCTATTAATTACCATAAGTACCTATTAAGTACCTATGAGGTACCATTAAGGTAAAAATCCCTATTAATTACCATAAGTACCTATTAAGTACTTATGAGGTACCATTTAGGTAAAAGTCCCTATTAATTACCATAAGTACCTATTAAGTACCTATGAGGTACCATTAAGGTAAAAATCCCTATTAATTACCATAAGTACCTATTAAGTACCTAGGAGGTACCATTAAGGTAAAAATCCCTATTAATTACCATAAGTACCTATGAGGTACCATTAAGGTAAAAATCCCTATTAATTACCATAAGTACCTATTAAGTACCTATGAGGTACCATTAAGGTAAAAATCCCTATAATTACCATAAGTACCTATTAAGTACCTATGAGGTACCATTAAGGTAAAAATCCCTATTAATTACCATAAGTACCTATTAAGTACCTATGAGGTACCATTAAGGTAAAAATCCCTATTAATTACCATAAGTACCTATTAAGTACCTAGGAGGTACCATTAAGGTAAAAATCCCTATTAATTACCATAAATACCTATTAAGTACCTAGGAGGTACCATTAAGGTAAAAATCCCTATTAATTACCATAAGTACCTATTGAGTACCTAGGAGGTACCATTAAGGTAAAAAGTCCCCAAACATGCAGCTTGGGAAAAAGCATTGCCCATATAAAGGATGTCCTCACTTTCCTCTTGGGAAGGAGAAAGCGTCAGAGATACCCAACGGAGTACAAGAACACAAGCGGGAATAGTGCGAGTCAAACTGAAAGTACAATTGTAGCTAAAATAGAACCCATTCTCTTGCTAATAGTTTGTCAAGCCGAGTTTTAATCTCTTCCTCGCTGCATCTAAGAGGTCGTGTGTTGCACCGAGTTACAAGGAAAAGAAGTAACCCAAAAGGTCTTTCAAACCATACCTAAGAGGTATTATGTAAGGAACATATTAAGAATACCTTCTTCCCTCCCTGGACTGCTCTGGGGCAGATCTTCACCAAATGGAGGAGTTTGGAGTTGTTATTCTTTCACATCAGGGGCACAATCTCACTCATGAACATGTTCCAGACTTTCGTCATTCATATGGACATGAATTTGTGGCGTGACCAATTTTCTAATAATTATTATTAAAATAAACTATATACGAGGGGCGGTCAATAAGTTTTGCGAATCGGTAGGGCAAAACAGAAGAAGGGGGATGGCTGTTTGTGGGGGGGTTAGGACATGTTATGACAAGTCAGAACCTACAGCCGCATGCTCTTGCCTCGTCTATTTAAGAAGCAGTAGCTGATCGCAGATCGTCAGTCACAAATTTTTCAACAATGGAGAAGGTTGAGCACCGCGCAGTGATCAAATTTATGACCAAGGAAGGCAAGAAGGCAAAATAGATCCATGAACGCATGGTTGCAGTGTGCACCGACACCACCCCTTTCTATGCAATCATTGCTCGCTGGAATAGGGGGATCCGACATGGTCGTGAGTCCCTTGAAGATGACCCCTGTCCTGGACGCCCGTCAGACGTGACCAACGAGGACAATATGGCCCATGTGGAGAGGATGATCCTCAAAAATCGATGGGTGAAGGTCGAAGAAATCGAGCGAGAACTTGGAATACTATATGGAAGTGTTATGAACATCATCCACGACAATTTGGCCATGACCAAGGTCTCTGCCCGTTGGGTCCCTACAAAGTTCACGTCCCATGATCGACTTCAACGTCGTCAAAGTCCACAAGGCCAGAGTCGCACAAGATGCCCTGCACGAGTACGGATTCGAGGAGCTCAACCTTCCCACCCTACAGTCCAGATCTGGCCCCTAGCGACTACTTTTTATTCCGCCAGCTCAAGGCTGCACTGCGTGGACGCCGGTTTGGGGACGATGAAGATGTCCAGCTCGCCGTCCAGGAGTGGATTGAACAGCAGTCGGGAGATTTCTGGTTGTCGGGAATTCGAAGCCTCAGGGACAAGTGGCGCAAGTGCATGGAAGTCGAGGGTAGTTATTTTGAAAAATAATAAAAGACTTTTCCTCATATCTCGTTTCCTTATATCCGAATTGCAAAACTTATTGACCACCCCTCGTACATATATATATATATATATATATATATATATATATATATATATATATATATATATATATATATATATATATATTAGTGTAGTTGGGTAGCAGTCTTTCTTGAATGCAAATTTTGTTGAAGACCATTGTGTAGTTTGCTTTAATTCATTTCCTTTGGCAACTTTCTCTTATTCTAACTGTCTTTTTTATTCCATTTTGTAGATGGTGGATTACTTGTCCAGTATTCATCTCTTTTTAAATGAATGTGTTTGGTAAAACACATTTTAGTGCATGGGGTTAGGTAAGGGTAATAATAAGAATTTCTAAATCCGCTAGAGAAGTCTCGTGGGGTTCCACAACCCTCTTCAGGAGTGTTATATATACGACAAGGCAACCATCCATTTCTCTAAAAAGAGAAATTTCAAGAAGCCTTGTGCACATCATGCACATTACCGTGTAGTTTAAATTTCTCACAGATATTTCAAAGGGAAAGTCGAGTTAAAAGATTAGTTCCAAAATGGTCTCCCCACTCTTATTGAACCTTTGATATTTTCTCAAATAATAAGCGCACACTTCCATTTTCCATGTTTGGTTGATGTAGGCAAAGATATTACTAATTTCGTCTTTGTATCTCCTTAAGCTAGGCAAGGGTGTCAATTATTCCGCTGTTGTATCTCCTTAGGCTAGACAAGCTGGTAACAATTTTGCTGTTGTAGCTCTTTAAACTAGGAAAGGCTGTTAACAGTTCTGTTGTTGTATTTTCCCAGGATAGGAAAGGTGTTAACAATTCCGCTGTTGCATCACCGTACGCTAAACAAGGCAGTTAACAATTCCCCTGTTGTATCTCCTTAGGATAAACAAGCCTGTTAACAATTTCACTGTTGTATCTCTTTAGGCTGGACAAGGCTGTTAACAATTCCGCTGTTTTATCATCATAAGTTAGACGAGGCTGTTAACTATGCCTCTGGTGTATCTCGTTAAGTTAGACAAGTCTGTTAACACTCCGCTTTTGTACTTCCTTAAGTTAGACAAGGTTGTTAACAATTCCGTTGTTGTATCTCCTTAAGCTAGATAAGGCTGTTACCAATTCCGCTGTTGCACCTCTTTGGACTAGTCAAGCTCTTAACAATTCCTCTGCTGTATCTCTTTAAACTAGGTAAGGTTGTTAACAATTCTTTTGTTGTATTTTCCCAGGCTAGACAGGGCTCTTAGCATTTCCGTTGTTGTATATCCTTAGGCTAGATAAAAACAATGTTGCTGACCAAAAAGTCGCGTGCCCTCACGATTCAAAACTTTCAAAAATTTCCGGAGTAACCTTGGGAGGACCTTGGCAATTCTATCATTCTAAAGAGAATGTAAACACCTTAAGGGTTTCAAATTTCGTTAGAATCGGCCAAATAGTTATGATGTTATTGCCAAAACAAAATAATTCCCGGGCTAACCTCGGGAGAACTTTGACAATTATATTATTTGAAAGAGAATTTAAATCAATATAAGATTTTTAAATTTAGTTAGAATCAGCCGAATAGTTATAATATTATTGCCAAAAAATAATTCCCGGGTTGCTTTTTAATCGAATATGAAGATGTGGTTGGTATTTTTAATGTCACTTCATAAATTCAATCCTTACCATCTTGAACATCAGTTATTTGTTCTTCATTTTCTTCAGGAGAGAAAATTATTTCACTTGATAAAATTGAAACATTGGCTAAGTTATACTAAGCAACTCTTCTTCCTTCACTTTCTTGTCCTTTTACTTATTAATTTGTCTATTTTACTCAAGTTAATCTCGAAAGCAAACCTGATGTGGTCCAAAAGAAGTAATCATTTCTCACCCAAGGAATATGTTTTTGGCCTGTCCCAGTTCTTTTGGATCTGTTTAAGATTGTGACTCTTGAATTTACAACGAGGACTAGAAAAGAACTGTTCCCTCGTTCCCACTTTTCAAGCCCTTTAGGGTAAATATCCTTTGCAAGATTAGCTGCTGGGTAGTTTTTCACATCCACATTTCAGAACGTCAACCAGAGTTTGAAATTGAGATGGTAACAGCTCTGCTATTTTCAATTTAGGTGTTCAAATTGTGAATGGCGCCAGTCTTGTCCTAATTTTAAAAGCAATTTAAGGTCAAATCCCACTGGTATGATGGTGTTACTGAAGGCCACCTAATCTTCAGCATACTGATGAATATGTTCCGATCGGTGAAAAAGGAAAAAAAGTGAAATAAATATAATTATTAATATTATAGTAGTCATTTAATTTCACCATTATGACAAAAATAAGTCAAATTTTTTAAGTATCTATCCCAGTAGAACTAGAATTATATTAAGTATCTAACCCAGCAGAATTAGAATTATATTAAAATTTCACTTTTAAGTATCTAACCCAGTAGAACTAGAATTATATTAAAATTTCACCATTATGGCAAAAATAAGTCAAAACTTTTAAGTATCTAACCCAGTACAGTGGGCGCAAAGGAAATGTTAACCTCTTAAACGCAATGGAAATGTTAACTCGAATTTCGAGGTTAACTTTTTTTACCGTATTCCCGCCATATAAGTAGTGGGGGGAGCTTGGTATGGCGCATGTACCTGCAGCCAGGGCTCCCTCGCAACTTCCTGTGAGGCTCAGTTTAAGTGCGCTCGCAGAGCTCAGATAGTGTGCATCTGTGTTACGCTGCCCCACAGACCGCATCTTTTTCACCTTTCTGCTGACTTTGATGCCCTACCAGGCACAACCATACCATCGCAATGGGGCGTAGCAGCTGACAATGGAAGAGAACACCCGTGCCCTAACCCTAATGGAGCAGGAAGTGCCAGTAAAGCGTGTAGCTGCCGATCTGAATGTGAGCCGTGTGTCACTCTTTAAACTCAAAAAAAGCAGCTACCACACTCCCTCCCGGCACCGCACCACCTCTCAAACCTGGCTCTGGGGGCAAGAAGAAGACAATTGCTCGGACTGACAAAGTTTTGCTATGTGAGATGAAGCAGGACCCTTCGATAACAGCGGCTGAATTGAAGGGAAAACATCCTGACTTGCTCCACAACGTCGCTATTCGTACGATCCAGCACCGGCTACAAAAAGACCTGGGTTTGCCGTGCCGCCAAGAAACTGCTGCTGACAGAGGGTATGAAGAAAAAACGGCTAGCTTTCGCAAAGAAATATCAAAATTGGACACCAGAGCAGTGGAAGAAAGTCATGTGGAGTGACGAGAGCAGTTTTCGGCTCGTCAGGGGTGGCTCGAAAGTGGTGCGGCGGCCCAGTGATGTGAGCAGATATGACCACCACTACACCGTGAAGAGCGTGAAGCCCCCCGATGGCGTCATGGTTTGGGGATGCTTCAGTGGGGAAAAGGGCAAGGGTGGTCTCTATTTCCTCCCCAAGAACGTCACCATGAAGGGAAAGAATTGCATTGAAGTTTTGGTGGAACATCTGCTCCATTTCTACGCTCTCCATGGCTGCGACTTTTTTATGCACGATGGCGCCCCTGCACACAAGGCACGAGCTCTCAAAGACTTCCTTAATGAGCAGAACATCGAAGTTTGGGACTGGCCAGGCAACTCACCCGACTTAAACCCCATAGAGAATGCCTGGAACCAAATGAAAAATGAAGTTGCTAAGTCCCGGCCCACCTTGATCCCCGCCCTGAAGGAGACACTCATTGAGCTGTGGGTGGCAATGGACGGCTCCTACTTCGAGAATCTTGCAACATCCATGCCCAAGAAGATCCAGGAGGTGTTGAAGACCCGTGGGAACATGACAAAGTACTAAATGTAAAGAAATGTAAGTAAAAGGACCCAATAAAACAAACTTGAAATGTACTTTTGTGCTTAATTATCCAAAAATTCTTAATGTTAACATTTCCTTTGCGCCCACTGTAGAACTAGAATTATATTAAGTATCTAACCCAGTAGAACTAAAATGTCGGCGGTTTTGTCCTAATTGTAAAAGCAATTTAAAGTCAAAAATCCCATTGGTATGATAGTGTTACTGAAGGCCACCTAATCTTCAGCATACTGATGAATATGTTTCAATCGGTGAAATAAGAAAAAAAAGAAGTGAAATAGATATAATTATTAATATTATAATAGTCATTTAATTTTACCATTATGACAAAAATAAGTCAAAACTTTTAAGTATCTAACCCAGTAGAACTAGAATTATATTAAAATAAAAAAACACTAGAATTCATAAGTAGTGCTGCAAATTTTGAGCACCCCTCATTTATGTAATTAGAACGTTGAAAAGATTGACACACACTAATAGCACAGTATTCAATAGTATAGAATAATATAGCATTATATACCATAGCAGATTAGTGCATAATATATTATAGAATTTTATTGCATATCATAGTATAGCATAACACATCATTGCATAATATAGCACAGCATAGTATAACATAACATAGTATAAAATAGCATAGTATAGCATAGAATAACAGAGAATAGTATAGTATAGCATAGTATAGCCACATACTTTAGCATAACATAGTAGAGAATAGCCTAGCCTATCATAGCGTATTATTGTCTAGCCTAGCCTAGTATAGCTTAGAACAACCTAGCCTAGTATAGCCTAGAATAGCCTAGCCTAAACTTGTCTAGTATAGCATGGCCTATCATAGCCAAGCATAGCATAATACAGGGTGCGGCAGAACCGATTGAGCAGTTTTAAGGAGTTATAAAAAGTAAGGGGGGTATATAGAGAAGAAATGTTATTATACTCGAGGTTAGCAGTACATACCATTTATAATTCATAGGTTCTGAAAATAATGTCATGAAGATGGCAGCCGTTAACAGCAACACACTGTTGAAGTCCATCTCTGAAGTTTCGTACAGCACGTTCGCACATACTGCGGGGTATGGCGTTAACTTCTTCAATAATCCGCTCCCTTAGCTGTGGTAGGGCGTGAGGGTGACGTTTAAACACCTTTTTCAGATATCCCCCAAGAAAGAAGTCACAAATGCTCAAATCAGGTGACCGCGCAGGCCACCCTAAATCACCCCTCAGAGACATCAGACGTCCGGGAAACATTCGTCTCAAAACATTGAGTGAATTTCGAGCTGTGTGAGCTGTAGCCCCATCCTGCTGGAACCAAACGTCCCCCAATCCCTCATCTTCAACAATTTCCTCCATTCTGGGCTGCAGAAAATTGTGCAACATTGAGACATAACGTTCGGAATTCACGGTCACAGTCATTCCTTCCTCCTCAAAGAAGTACGGGTCTATCACGACAAATTATGATATAGCTACTGAAATGGGGATGTCTACAGAGCAGAGCGAAACCACGCGCACCCCCTCCTCCCCCTCGCATTGGCTCCTCAAAACTTCTCAATCGGTTCTGCCGCATCCTGTATAACCTACCCTGTTTTAGCTAGTATAGCCACGCCTAACCAAACATAGGATAGCCTAGACTAAAATAGAATAACCTAGCTGTGCCGGGCCTAACCTAGCCTAGCTTAGTATAATCTAGCTAGCCTAGTATAACCTAGCATAGTATAGACTAGCCTATCGTATCATAGTATAGACTAGCCTAGCTTAGTAGACCCTAGTCTAACCTAGCATATTATTGTATAGCCTAGCTTAGCCTAACCGTGCCTAGAGTAGAATTACCTAGTGTAGCCTAGCTTACTATAGCCTAGCCTGGCCTAACTAGGTATGGATAACAATTGCATGCCAGAGCCTAGCATGCCTAGAGTAGCCTAACCTAGTATATCCAAGCTAGAATAGGCTACTATAGCTTATCCTAGTATACTTTAGGCTAACTTGGTATAGCCTATCCTAGCCTAACCACACCTAACATAATATAGCTAAGCGTATGATATTATAGCCAAGCCTTGGTTAGCTAGCCTATCGTAGCCTAACATAGTATTACGTAACATAGCCTAACATGGCCTAGCATAGCAGAGCATAGCCCTCCCTAGCCTATTATACTTTAGCCTACCCTAGCATAGCAGAGTATAGCCTTGTCTAGTTAGTCTAGTATAGCTTAGCCTAGCATAGTATAACCTAGTCTAGCATTAACTATCCTAGAGATGTATAGCCTATACTATCCTATTATACCCTATTCAAGCATAGCTTAGTATTGTCTATCCTGAGTCAGTGACTATTTGAAAGAGGAATTTTCTAAGTTTTAAATGGCTGCCACAGGGCCGCTGTAGTCGCATTGCGTCGTTCCTCCGACAATATTCAGTTGTTTGTTCACCCTCGAAATGGCGAGTTCTCAGCAAAAGGCGTTCTGCGTTCTCGAGTTCGCGAAAACAAATTCGGTTGTCACGGTGCAGCGTACTTTTCGAAGGCGATTCGACATTAATCAGCCCTCTCCTAAGAACATTCAACGGTGGTTTTGATAGTTTCAAGAGAGTGGGTGTCTGTGTAAAGGAAAAGGTTCAGGACGATCACGAGTTTCGGCGGAACAAGTGACGAGAATCCGTGCTGCGTTTGAGGGAAGCCCGCGGAAGTTCACAAATCGAGCTATCCGTTAGATTGTGATCCTTCAATCCACTATCTGGTGTGTGTTAAGAAGACGTCTACATTTGAAACCATACAGACTACGCCTCGTTCAGGCACTTACCAAAGACTACAAGAGTAAGCGAATGAAATTGTGCGATTCGATGCTGGAGATGATGGAAGACGAAACCTTCATTTCACGTTTAATATTTACTGACGAAGCGACTTTTCACTTGCGCGGCACAGTCAATCGTCCCAATGTGCGTATTTGGGGAACAAAGCACCCACATGAAACAGTTGAGCATGAAAGAAATTCGCCTAAGGTGAACCTCTTCTGTGCTGTGTCTCGGGACAAGGCTTATGGTCCCTTTTTCTTTGAAGGAGACACCGTTACACGACAAACCTCTCTCGATATGCTCCAAAACTGGCTCTTCACTTCACTGCAAGCAGATTCACATGACTCCATTTTTCAACAAGATGAAGCACCGCCCCATTCGCACCCGATGGTTCGAGTTGTTTAAATGACAAAGTGCCCCATCGATGGATTGGTCAGAACTGAGTTTTTCTTGTAAGGATATGTAAAATATCGCGTTTATGTTCCACCGCTACCCACAAACCTCGATGACCTTAAACATCGAATAAAAACAGCGATCAACTCAGTGGATCGTGATATGCTGAGACGCGTCTGGGAGGAATTCTCTTATCGCATTGATGTTGCCCGTGCTGCAGGTAGTGGCCACATTGAACACTTGTAAAGCAAGAAATAAAAGTAGATTGTAAGTAGAATACTTGTGACTTTGCTGGAGTTTTCTATTGATTTTCCTTAATAAAATAAAATATGCTATCTTAGCATAGCTTAACATAGTATAGCCTAGCCTATAATAGTCTAGCTTGGTATATCCTATTCTAGGCTTGCCTAGCAGAGCATAGCATATTATAGCGGAGTCTAGTCTAGCAGAGTATCGGCCGAATAGTTATGATGGTATTGCCAAAACAAAATAATGGCCGGGCTAACCTTAAGAAGACTTTGGTAATTATATCATTCGAAAGAGAATGTAAAAAAAACAACAACATAAGGGTTTCAAATTTCGCTAGAATCGGCCGAATAGTTATGATGTTATTGCCAAAACAAAATAATTCTCTGGCTAAGCTTGAGAAGACTTTAACAATTATATCATTATAAAGAGAATGTAAAACAACATAAGGGTTTCAAATTTCGCTAGAATCGGCCGAATAGTTATGATGTTATTGCCAAAACAAAATAATTGCCGGGCTAACTTTGGGAAGACTTTGGTAATTATATCATTCGAAAGAGAACGTTAAACAACATAAGGATTTAAAATTTCGTTAGAATCGGCCAAATAGTTATGATGTTATTAAAAAATATAAACAAATTAAAACTTGGACCGACCGACATAGTGGGATGTAGAGTCGCTTGCGACTAGACTAGCACGCGACTAAAAGTCTGAATATTTTTGTGAGTTGGCTGTTATAAGTTTTACAAAAAAATGTATACATGAATATGGAAAACTGTATTTGGGACAGCTTGTTCCTCTCGATGAGACGTGGAATGCAGTAGAAGAATCAAATTAGGCTGGAGGACATTAATAAACCTTAACTCCATCCTCAGAAGCGACATGCCGCTAGGCTTGAAATGCAAAATAGTTAATTAATGCAACCTATGTTAGTGAAACTTCGACCCTAAATATTAAAAACACGCCAAAAACTGAGTTAATCTAAGAGAAATAGAACGATACATTTCAAGAATAATCCTCCATGACTATAAAAAAGAAATACATAGGTGGCAGATATATTAAAACAAAAGCTCTGGTATGGGGTTGATCATAACAGATTGCTTCAAGAAATGACACAAAATAAATCATAACCCAAGCATCCATACACATGAAGGAACCCGAAAGATGACCTCGTAAAATGGGAGGATAAATTCGCTTAAAGGAGTACCTTGGCAAACTTGTTCCCTTGACCTTGATTCTGAAATACCTTCTTGGAGAATCCTTCTCGCAGAAGTTGATCTTAATTAAATATATATTATTATATACGTAACACTAAAAATGTAAAAAGTTATATATCTTTGTGGACGAATTCCAGGTGGAATTTCTTTTCCAGCACGGAAGTGACGTCCATGCGCTGGAGAAGGTTCTATAATTTGGTTAGGCTTAAATTGGTAAGCCTCCCCTTTCCCCCATCCACAAGCGGTAGCCTCGAACCGTGTCCACCTCGGACCACCTTTTTGCGGATTAGAATCGCCTCGACATGAAGATTCGAGGCCATTCGAGAGTAGCGCTGTTTCCCCCACCCCTGCGGGGAGGGGGGGAGCCTCGGATATATATAGGGCTCGTCTTCCATGTGGGAGACACAGAGTTGAGGAGTCTCGCCCGGACCCAAGAAGTTTCCCCTATTTCCAAGTCAGGTGCTAACAACAAAGCAAAGTGACGGGTGAAATTTTGTGTCTTGGAATTAACCCAGACAGTATGGTAATTCCATTTGACGATCGCCACCGAGAGATTTTTCCTACTCCACTCATCAACTCCTGTCGAAGCTTTCCTCGTTTTCGGGTGGCCGAAATACTCTCCCTTGGACCGGACGTTACCGCCTTCCCCCCTTTGGAGAACCGTCATCACGTCAACTTCCCGCTCAGAAGCTCCGAGCGCCCTCACCCTCACGTTTATTGCCTGCAGAAGACATCCGTGAAACCTTACCCAGACGTCTCACCCGGAATCCTCCGTAAGCCAATCCCTCTTCCCCTTCAGCAACCCATTTGAGTTAATCCTCCCCATTTGAATAGTCTCCTTCTGTAACGCATTAATTTCTAACTACAGAGTCTGATGCATAACTGCAATTCCAATCTCGTTTACCAATTTAATTTTGCCCATTAATTCTCTTATTTTTTGTGAATAAAATTATATTTTTGTACATGCCTCTTTAAATAACCTTAAGCTTTGCCATTGCCAAAATTTTACCTGACCTCGTTGCACTTTTTTTCTCGCTGTTCCGTGCGTCAAAACTCGTGGCGTTCCATCCCTTGTCGGTTCGCCTTTGAGTTATTGGTCTCTCCCCCATAGATATAATATGGTATTGATATAATGTAATGTCATACCACGACAATCTTGTTAACAATCAGCAGTCAAAATTCTTTTGTTATATTTGAATGCATTAGTTCGGTATACTTAATAAATAACATATTTAATCTCATAAATACATAAAAAATACTACATTTAACAGCAAAAATACGTAATAATTATCACATTTAATTTCAGAAATCTGTATCTATAAGGCGCTAGATCTGTTCCTGCGGTTACAACGTTGTTCGCTCATAACTAAAGGTCATTCACCCGTGCGCGTAAACTGCCGGGCGCGCGCAGTGAAACGTTTACTCATTTATAAGTATATTATACGTTAGGGAGAGTGCGCAACTCTCCTGAATCTGCCTTCACCCCATAAATAATAATAATAATCAGAATTGCAACCAATATACATCTGTATTTATTTGCGACAAGACATTTAATCCCGGGCAATGCTGGGTAACCATGCTAGTACATAATAAATTCCAGATTTAACCCGGAAATACATAATAAATATCATATTTAACCTCAAAATACAAGTAAATACCATATTTAATCTCATAAAAACATCATTTATTCTCATAAGCAGATAACTTTTGAAAATCTAATCCACTAACATGACGTACGTCAATTTACCGATAACTAGAGAGGTCCGAATTGATGGCTGATATATATATATATATATATATATATATATATATATATATATATATATATATATATATATATATTTATATATATCTATATATATATATCCAGCATACCAAGAAACAGAAAAACAGGATATTCGAAAAAATCCCGACTGGGGTAGGATTCGAACCGAGCATACTGAGGCAGAGAGCAACCGCTTTGATCTCAACTAAACCGATCATTAGACAACTTTGTGTCCCACCCAGTACGGAATTTTTCGAATTAGAAAACATTATTTATATATATATATTTATATATATATATATATATATATATATATATATATATATATATATATATATATATATATATATATATATATATATACGAGATGCGGTCAATAATTTTTGCAATTCGGATATGAGGAAAAGTGTCTTATTATTTTTCAATATAACTACCCTCGACTTCAATGCACTTGCGCCACTTGTCCCTGAGGCTTCGAATTCCCGACCACCAGAAATCTCCCGACTGCAGTTCAATCTACTTCTGGACGGCGAGCTGGACATCTTCATCGTCCCCAAACCGGCGTCCACGCAGTGCAGCCTTGAGCTGGCGGAATAAAAAATAGTCGCTAGGGTCCAGATCTGGACTGTAGGGGAGATGGTTCAACTCCTCGAATCCTCACTCGCGCAGGGCAACTTGTGCAACTCTGGCCTTGTCGACTTTGACGACGTTGAAGTCGATCATGGGGCGTGAGGTTTCTAGGGACCCAACGGACAGAGACCTTGGTCATGGCCAAATTGTCGTGGATGGTGTTCATAACACTTCCATGTGATATTCCAAGTTCTCGCTCGATTTCTTCGACCTTCACCCGTTGATTTTCGAGGATAATCCTGTCCACACAGGCGACATTGTCCTCGTTGGTCACGTCTGACGGGCTTCCTGGACGGGGGTCATCTTCGTTGGACTCACGACCATGGCGGAACTCCCTATTTCAGCGAGCAATGGTTGCATAGGAAGGGGCGGTGTCGGTGTACATTGCAACCATGCGTTCATGGATCTCTTTTGCATTCTTGCCTTCCTCGGTCAAAAATTTGATCACTGCGCAGTGCTCCTCAACCTTCTCCATTGTTGAAAAATTTGTGACTGACGATCTGCGATCAGCTACTGCTTCTTAAATAGACGAGGCAGGATCGTGCGGCTGCAGGTCATGACTTGTCATAACTTTTCCTAACACCTTCACAAACAGCCAATAAGTTTTGCGAATCAGTAGGGCAAAACAGAGGAAGGGGGATGGCTGTTTGTGGGGGTGTTAAGACAAGTTATGACAAGTCAGGACTTGCAGCCGCACGCTCCTTCCTCGCCTATTTAAGAAGCAGTAGCTGATCGCAGATCGTCAGTCACAAATTTTTCAACAATAAAGAAAGTTGAGCACCGCGCAGAGATCAATTATTTTACCAAGGAAGGCAAGAATGCAAAAGAGATCCATGAACGATTGGTTGCAGTGTACACCGATACCGCCCCTTCCTTTGCAACCATTGCTCGCTGGAATACGGAGTTCCGCCATGGTCGTGAGTCCCTTGAAGATGACTCCCATCCAGGACGCCCGTCAGACGTGACTAGCGAGGACAATATGGCCCCTGTGGAGAGGATGATCCTCGAAAATCGACGGGTGAAGGTCGAAGAAATCGAGCGAGAACTTGGAATACTACATGGAAGTGTTATCAACATCATCCACGACAATTTGGCCATGACCAAGGTCTCTGCCCTTTGGTTCCCTACAAAGTTCACGCCCCATGATCGATTTCAACGTCGTCAAAGTCGACAAGGCCAGAGTTGCACAAGTTGCCCTGCGCGAGTAAGGATTCGAGGAGTTCAACCACCCCCTACAGTCCAGATCTGGCCCCCAACGACTTCTTTTTATTCTGCCAGCTCAAGGATACACTGTGTGGACGCTGGTTTGGGGACGATGAAGATGTCCAGCTCGCCGTCAAGAAGTGGATTGAACTGCAGTCGGGAGATTTCTGGTTTTCGGGAATTCGAAGCCTCATGGACAAGTGGTGAAAGTGCATGGAAGTCGAGGGTAGTTATATTGAAAAATAATAAGACACCTTTCCTAATATCTCAAATTTTGACTGTAACATATCGCATACTGATACAAGGATTTCATAAATTTCAATAGCATCGTCATTTTAGATATCTAAAAAAATGTTATACGGAAGCTTGTAATTTTATCTTGCTTTATAGATGTATTGGAAACATGAATGCAAACTAGCACCAACATATTCATAGACATACCTAAGGGATAAGAACAATTCCAGGTGTTCGAAAACTTTGGGCTGCGACTCCATATACAATGGTTGAACAAAGTAATGGAAACGGGGATATTTTTGAATCCTTTATTTTGGCCAATGTTTGGACAGAAATAACAATCCCACTGGCACACAAATCTGAAATTTTCTGTATATGCATTGCAGACAGCCTCGACTTGGTGATTTATCCATGACGGTTCTTTTTTTATATAGATCTATGCATCAGTATAGTCAAAATGTATGACCTTTCTGACTTTCAAGGAGGGTGAATTGTTGGAGTTCGAATAGCTAGGGCTTTGATTTACCAAAAAATGTTGTTTAACATTTCAAGAGGAACTATGTCTATGTAAAGTCAATTTTGCTTACCAAAAACAAGGAAAAACTAGCTGGAAAGCGTAATTCAGGACTGAAGGCCATAACTCTGTAGCAGAGACCGCAGAACACAGATTAATCACATATTTCGTTATCCAAACATTATTTTAAGAATGCTACAACTTCATTAACAAGAGCTACGAGCAAAAGAAAGAACTTCCTTTTACGCACATTCCAGAACTTTTCCTTCAAGAGCCAATTTACTGGGCGAAGAGAGAAGTTGAGCCTGGTATCTTTTTACAGCGTGGCTAAGACCACTTTCGCCACACGCGCGTTAAAAAAACCCCTCCAAACTTAATAAGAAACTTGATATCCTCTTCAAGAAAAGTCCCTGCTGTACGTCTTCCTCCCCGCAGAAAAACATCGTGAATATCTCATCCCGCGAATTAACATAGGATGAACAAATTATTCTCGGATATAGACTGTTGTTCTCCTTTTCTAATTGGTTCATTAAATTTAGAACATTTAGTCTCCCTAAGTAAATGTAGTGAAAATTTGGATATCAATAGTGAATTTCTGAATGGTTATCTGTGCGGTATTTTTAGTCGCGGGCGACTCTACAACTCACTATGTCGGTCGGTTGGTCCCCATTTTGCTTAATTTTGTTTTAATAATAACATTGTAACTATTAAGCCGATTCTAACGAAATTTGCAACCATAAGATTGTCTTACATTTTCTTTCGAATATATAATTGCCAAGAATTTGCCAAGTTTAGCCCGGGAATTATTTTGTTTTGGCAATCACATCATAACTCTTCGGCCGGTTCTAACGAAATTTGAAACCCTTATGTTGTTTTACATTCTCTTTCGAATGATATAATTACCAAAGTCATCTCAAGATTAGCCGGAGAATTATTTGGTAATAACATCATAACTATTCAGCCAATTCTAACGAAATTTGAAACCCTTATGTTGTTTCACATTCTCTTCCGCATGCTATAATTGTCAAAGTCCTCTCAAGGTTAGTGCGGGAATTATTGAAAGTTTTAAAGCACGTAAGGTCATAAATCAGAATAAGTGAGAGCACGCGACTTTTGATCAGCAGACCTTGTTAATTCAAATGTTAGTGACAAATATCAGAATATACCCAAAAGGTTACTTAATGCCTTAAAGCTTCTTCAGAAAGACAATAACATAGTGTTAACCAAATCTGATAAAGCTAACCAAATTTTCGTGAGGAATAAAATCAATATTCGCATAAATTGAACGACCTTTAAGTGACAATGCTACCTATTAAATTCTAACTCTTTGAACAACAAAACTAAATCTTTAAATGAATCCATCCGTAAAATCTTAGTCCCCAAATATGAATTACAATGAAATTTCAATTTATTAATCCTTCACTCCCTTACATGTAAGCCGGGCTACTGAAGACCCACGCAGAAGGTATACCTTTACGTCTGATTATATCTTACATTGGGTCGCATGGCTTTAAGCTATCAAAATGTTTTGCTGTTATTTTGTCAAATGCTTTGGGTAGAACCTTTCAATCGAATATTACACATTCCACAGACTTTATTTCAAAACTGAAAATAAAATTGACTTTAACGGGAAAGAACTGTTAAGATTCGACGTAAACAGCCTTTTCACCAGAAGCTATTGATATTTTATCGAGATTTCTTCCTAATCTAAATATCAATCTACCCCTACGTCAAATCTACCCCTGTCTCAAATCTAGCCTTTTTAGTAGTAGTCATAAAACTAGAGTTTTTAGTAGTAGTCTTAAATCTAGCCTTTTTTAGTAGTTGTCTCAAAACTAGCGTTTTTAGTAGTTGTCTCAAAACTAGCTTTTGTAGTAGTAGTCTCAAAACTGCCCTTTGCGGACTGTTTACGATCTATCTTCGCTCTTTGACATGCATTAATAAAAAATAAGGTCAATATTTTTTTTTTTTGAAGATAAAGAGACGGTAGAAGGGAAAAAAAAGTCCTCTTTGGAGTTTTGTCGACCAACCATCTTTCAGGTGGGTGGTATCAGTCTAAACGGAAGGAAATGGATGAGTCTTAATAATGAGAAAAAAATTGCTATCAAAATTTTAGCCGAAAATTATGTCTTAACCTTCTTTATCTATGAATGACCGAATATATATTTTTAAATGTGAGTAGAAAGAGCACCATTGTAATAGACAAAATGAGGGGAAAAACAAAGAAAGGGTGGATTAAATTAAATAAAAGAAAGGCGCTAGATGGCAATTTGAAGGAGAGAAATGGAACGGGAAAAGATAAAGGATTTTTTTAAAGATTCGATTAAAGGGCAGAAAGAACAAAGGTTTGGCTTCGGGAATGGAAGAAACGCTAGAAGGTGTGATTCTCTCTCTTCAGTGAAGGTTATTATATCGTTTTAAGCATTTACTTGAATTTGCATCAAAATATACATATGCGAATAAGAAAAGTTAATCAGAACAAAAACATATGCGATTCAATAGTTAGTACAAAGTTTAAATGGCCAAGGTCAAGCTCGATCCATTGCAAGATACATATAATTTTGTATCTCATTTGGCAAATTAATATTTGTCCAATGAATAGAAACTGATTAAACCCAAACGTATTAGTCGAAATATAAATAGAATAGATGCAATTAGCCCCCAATGGCTTATCAATAGACTTCAATTAATATCGAATTAAAAATCGTGCGATGAACGCTATTGTGAACAGATGTTGGCGCTCTGGTAGTGCCGTAGTGTAGTAAGAATGAAATGAAAAGTTGAAGAGTAAAAACTTAAATATTTTGACTGCAGATAAAGGACGGCAGAAGATTGGTCAAGTAGGATTCTGCCAGAGATATCTTGGAGAGAGACACGAGGGCGTTACGTCAGACCATACATCAATCTAACAGACAGAAGACGGAAAATCACGTGATGCAATTTGCCCATCGGAAAAGTCATCGTACGACCGACACTGATGGCGGGAGATGGTGACACAAGGAAGAAAAGAAGGGGCTCTAAATTTGGGGTGGGAGAGGTTGTCCGTGAGCCAGGGCAGGTTAAACAAGGGCGGTCAGTCGAGAGAAATGAAGACAGTAGACGATATGGGGAGAAAGATTAACGGGTCTAACCTTCCCTATGAAGAATTCGTTAGTTGTTAATGAATAGGTGGTTAGTTATTAATGAATAGGTGGTTAGTTGTTAATGAATAGGTGGTTAGTTGTTAATGAATAGGTGGTTAGTTGTTAATGAATAGGTGGTTAGTTGTTAATGAATAGGTGGTTAGTTGTTAATGAATAGGTGGTTAGTTGTTAATGAATAGGTGGTTAGTTATTAATGAATAGGTGGTTAGTTGTTAATGAAGACGTTGATGAAAATGAAAGCCGTCTGCTGAGGGGGTCCCCCAATCCTCGCGGACTCTTTGGTGCTTCCATGGGTCCGCCCATTCCTGCAAGTCCAGGAGCCCAACAAAAAATAATCCCGACATCCGCCAGGCTCACGTCACTCGTGGCGTCACATAATAGTGCGAATGAAGGAGTGCAAAGGTTCCAATGCCCCAAGAGCATTCAGGGCATCCCGGGCAGAAGCATAAAGGCTAGTAAAGGTGACCAGCTTTACGATCACAATCCGTAGCAGTCACGCTATTTTCACTACTTTGTTCTCTTCTTTCTCTTTTGTTGTGGCCAGTCCTCCTTGCCTTTTCTCTTTTGTTGTTTGTCCTCTATGCCCTTTCCCTTTTGTTGTTGTCTGATATTCTTGCTCTTTCTCTTTTGTTGTCGTCTGATCTTCTTGCCCTTTCTTTTTTGTTACTATCTGACTTTTTTGCTCTTTCTCTTTTGTCGTTTTTTTCTTCTTGCCCTTTCTCTTTTGTTGTTTTCTGATCTTCTTGCTCTTTCTCTTTTGTCATTTGTCCTTCTTGCCCTTTCTCTTTTGTTGTTGTCTGACCTTCTTGTCTTTTCCCTTCTGTTGTTGTCTGTCCTTATTTCCCTTCTCTTACGCATATATTGCCCTCTGTCCTTTTTTGTGCCCTTCCTCTTACGCATATGTTGCATGTCCTTCTTCTTGCTCTTTCTTTTTTGTTGTTGTCTCACCTTATTCTTGCGCTTTCATTTGTTTTGTTTTCTGTCATTCTTGCTCTTTCTATTCCTCTTTTGTGTTGTATGTCCTTTTTCTTGCGCTTTCTCTTTGTTGTTGTCTCACTTTATTCTTTCTCATTCTATTTTGTTTTTGTTTGTCATTCTTGCTCTTTCTATTTTGCTTTTGTGTCCTATGTCCTTCTTTTCGCCCTTTGGCACGACAATCATCCAAAGGCTCCTCCTGCAATGGTTACGAGCGAGGGGAATATTCCCATCTGTAAAGCACCCTGACGGTTTATTCCGGCTTTCAGACACTTCTTCTTCCGGCTTTCAGACACTTCTTCTTCCGGCTTTCAAACACTTCTTCCTCTAACTTTACTTATTTAAGAACTTCCCTTCATAATATTTGATGATGGAAAAAATCCTGTAGTTTATTTTCGTCTTGTTAAATAAATAATCCCCCTCCCCCCAGTCCTGGATAGACCCGATTATGGAGAAAGAGGGCATAACTGTCTCCAAAAAAATGAGAAAAATAGAGAAAAGAGACTAATGATAAAAGCTAAAATGGATAATGGCGGATTGGAATGTGGGAAAGTGAAGTTGATTGAAAATTGGCTCCTGCTATCACGAAGCGATTGTCTGGATTGTTAGTTTTTGGCTTGTTTGTTTTTTATTACGGCATTAAAAATAAAACGATCTGCCTCCCCCTCCCTGAAAACGAGTTGTGCCCCCCCCCTACCCGAAAACGAGCTGTGGCCCTCCCCCCGAAAATGGGATTACACAGATATTGGTCTCTAAAACAGCTCAAGGTCGCTCATTCGAAGGAGCAAACAGTCCCATAAAATTAAGCGGGCGGACACACACACACACTCTCTCTCTCTTCTATCTATCTCTCTCTGACACTCTTAATCTCTCTCTGGCACTATTTTTTCTCTCTCTCTATTCATATCTCCCTCTATCCTTTTCTCTCTATCTATCCATCTCTCCCTCTATCCTTTTCTCCCTATCAATCCATAAATCTATATCTATCCATAGCTCTCTATCCATATCTCTCTACTCATCTCTCTTTATCCCTCTCTCTCTCTCTCCATACACTCTCTATCCATGTGTTTCTATCTCTATTTTGATATGTATATCTCTCTTTCTCTAGCTATCTCTCTCTCCACTTATCTCTCTCTATTTCCATTTCTTACTCTCTTCAATTATATATATCCCTCTTTATCTCTTATCCTCTCTCCAATTATCTCTCTCTATCTCCATCTCTTCTCTCTATCAACTTATATCTTTCTTTATGCCTTACATTCTCTTTATTCATCTCTTATTTTCTTTCTCTCCACCTTTTATTCTCTTTCTCACTCTACATCTCTTAATCGCTCTTTCCACCACTTAGCTTCTCTATCTTTATATCTTTTTTTCTCTCTCTCTCTCTCTTACTCTTTTTATCTAGCCAGCTCTCATTATCTCTCATAGTCTATTGACGAGTACCGGAGGCTAGCCAGAAGAGTGAAGTCCAGCATAAGGACGGCTAAGCCGTCTGAGGAACTCCGATTTGCGAGACTCTGCAAGGAGAATCCCAAGGAGTTCTTCGGCTATGTAAATAGCCGTAAACCAATCCATCGTAGGATTGGGCCCTTAGTGGACGAGGAGGGTGCATTAACTCAGTCAGATGCAGAAAATGCTAACCTTCTCAATGACTACTTCTCCTCAGTGTTTATTAAAGAGTGTGGTCCCATCCCCCAGCCCACGGATTCCTACTCGGGGAAAAAGCTGAAATAAAGAAAAAGATCGCTGACCTAAAGACGAATAAGTCCCCTGGACCGGACGGGTTTCTATCCAAGGTGTTGAAGGAAGTGTGCGATGAAGTATCACGACATCTGTGCGCTATCTTTAACATGTCAATCCGGACCAGATGCGTTCCTAGAGACTGGCGTGAGGCGGAGGTGACTCCGATCTTCAAGAAAGGAAACCCCAGCCATCCGTCAAACTACCGACCCATCAGTCTGACTTCGATAGTCAGTAAACTCATGGAAAGCATGATAGTGGACAAGATAACGTCCTATTTAGAGTCAAACCTGCTACTGAAGAGTTCCCAGCCCGGCTTCCGAAGGCAACGGTCATGCCTCACGAACCTTGTGGAATTCTTCCACTTCGTGTTCAGTGGGCATGATCGAGACAAGGCGGGGGATGTTGTGTACCTTGACTTCCAAAAGGCCTTTGACAAGGTACCACACAGCCGCCTTCTCCGGAAAGTGCGTGCGCAGGGCATAGGCGGCAAGGTAGCAGGTTGGATATAGAGCTGGCTAAGTGACAGACGGCAACGCGTAGTGGTGAATGGTAGGGCCTCTGAATGGGTGCCCGTATCTAGCGGTGTCCCTCAAGGTTCCCTTCCTGGGACCATTACTGTTTATTATCTATGTCAACGACATGGACGGAGACATGGTTGCCAAAATCTCCAAAATTTGCCGACGACACCAAGCTTGGTATCAATGTGGCAAAGGAGGGGAACACTGCCAGCATCCAAGAGGACCTTCAAAGGATTGGGGAGTGGTCGGACACGTGGCAAATGCCTTTCAACGTGAACAAATGCAAAGTAATGCATATCGGCCACCGAAACGCCAAATCTCAGTACTTCCTTAAGGGAACTGCCCTTGAATCGAGTGACACTGAGAAGGACTTGGGTGTTACTATCACTAGCGACCTCAAGTTCTCGAAACAGTGCATCGAGGCAAAGAAGAAAGCCCAAAGGATGTTAGGCTACATAAAGCGCCAGTTTGGATACCGTAACAAGGAGATAGTACTTTGTCTGTACAACTCCCTCGTTCGGCCGCACCTGGAGTATGCCGTACAATTTTGGAGTCCTTCGTTTCGAAAGGACATCGCAAGGTTGGAACGCGTACAAGCTAGGGCAACCAAACTGATTCCCTCTATCCGACATAAAAGTTAGAAGGATAGACTAAGGGAATTAGATCTGTTCTCGCTGGAAACCCGTAGACTGCGTGGTCAGCTCATCAAAGTTTTCAAAATACTTCGAAGGTTCGACAATGTTGACTACCGGGATATTTTAACACTGAGTGAGAACATAACGCGCAATCACGGCTTCAAACTTGAACTGAAGCGTTCCAATCGCAATCTGTGTGGAAATTTCTTCACTTACAGTATCTGCGGTAAGTGGAACGCACTTCCAGTGGAAGTTGTCAACAGTGAATCTGTTGACCAGTTTAAGTCAAGACTAGACAAAGTCTTGAAAAGTGGCCGTTTAGGGACTCAAAACAATTGAGCAGCCATGTGCCTACTCAATTGCAAGTCCAAAGGTACCCTCTTTGAATGGACCTTAAGGTCTCCTAGGGTACTTTCTTTCCTTGTAACTCCTTGTAACTCCATCTCTTACTCTCCTTCTCTATTTCTTACTCTCTTTTTCCATCTCTTACTCTTTCTTCACCTTTCCATCTCTTTCTCTCTCTATTTCATACTCTCTCTCTCTCTCTCTTTTTCTCTTACTCTCTCTCTCTCTTTCTCCCTCCCTCATTTCCTTTCTTTCCTTTCTCTTCTTTGGCTCAATTATTTTTTGTTTTCTCTTGATCGTTTTTATGTTAACTTTTCTATCCTAATTTTTTCAAGTACTCATTTTAGCATTTTTTTGTAGATGTTTGTTATTTCAATTTTGCTTTATTTTGTTTTTTCTCTCACAGTGTTTCTTCTTTACCTTTTTTTTTGTTTTTTTTTAACCTTAATATTTTCTTTATGAGTTTTTTCAGTCCGTGTCATTTCCAATTTTCTTATAAGGGTGGATTAGTTGTCTCTCTACGCCTCTATGATTTTTCCTTTAACTTGTGATAATTTGAAATGATTAATTTACAGGTTCTACGCATATCACGTTTTCCTCTGTAGGTTGAGGAAGCTCTGTTGTTTATACGGTGTAATGGATTGTGCTAAGACATCCTCCTTAGGAAACCTCATCTTTTAAGCTCAGTTTTTCCGGTGTATTCCTTTATGTTTATTCTGGTCTTTCATCTAAATAAATACATAGTATTTTGGTCATATTCTGTTCCATCTTTCACTTCTTTTTTAATTTTTAAACCGAACATCCCTACCTTGCCGAAAGCTTTTGTAACATTGCAGAGTATTAGAGCTACTCTAATAGCCAGCGCTGTCCCCTTCGCACGTTATCACCCGAATGCTTGTGTTTGCATATTACTTAGCTCATTTTATTTTAAGTAGGCTCTTAGCCTGTCGTTGTGGAGTTTTTCAAAGAGCTTGCCGAGATACTCCAATAGCGAAATGGGACAGTAATTTCTATTTGTTGTCTTGGTTTCTCTGGCTTTTGGAGAAATACCATCTTCGCTGTCTTGAATGATGTTAGGAATTATCCCATATTCAGTCAAGCATTGAGAACTTTATAGTATTGCCTCATGGATGTTGTTTGGTGCGTTCATTATGTGTCTTGTCATTTATTTAACCCACCTGTTCCTGGAGCCCTTTGCTTATATGATTTTAGGGCTGGGAAATATTCCTCCTTTAGAATAGGCCCCCATCTCTTATTTGGTTCTGTTCTTCGTCGACATAATATGGCGTGACTTCTGCCCCGTGTCGGCCTAATCGCTGTAATATTTATTCCTCGCATTCCCTATAAAACTTTTGGTTATCTTCATGGGTGAATGAGAATATTTTTTTCTAGTGTCCTCGGAAGTGCGTTTCTATTTCTTCGTTCTGGTTAATCTCCTTTTTTCTTTTCGTTTGGGACACAATAAGATTTCTTTATTAGGTCCAAAACCTTTTAGGGTCCTTTTCTATCTCCATGTTCGTTATTAGTTCGTCCCAGACAAAGGTTTGCTTTATTTTTAATTATTTCTCCTATTTTCTTCTAATAATTTTTATTTTTGCTTGACTTTCTTTCCCTGTAGCTTCTTAATTTCATTAATTCTCTTGCGGTTACTTTGAATTCCTCCATTTTTTGTTCGATTTCTATACCCCATCTCGGTGCGGGAAACGTTCTATATTTTATATTTTGGGTGTATAAGCTCTGTGCTTGATTATTTTGATTATTTTTCAATATGAGTTTCTATTTTTTCTTTTGTCTTGTTATTTAGTGTTTAAGTTTGAAATTTGAATTCGTTAGTTTTATATCGAGAGTAGTTGAGGATCTTCCTGCTATGTTGCGAAATCCGGTCCTTACCTTTGTACTATATTTCTTTGCAATAGTAGTTGCAGTGACTTCGCGTCCCGATTTGGTGCCAGATGCGTACCCTGCTTTTCTATACCCTGTGCTTAAATCTTGGGGCATAATAGCAAATGAATTAATGCTGGCAAATCTAAACACGATAGGTGACCGGGAAACGACCAAAGTGCTGCTAGAAAATATCACCCAGTAAGACACCTTCTCTCCCAAATAGTGGGATAGGTAAGGAAGGCAAGGGTAAGAGGAAGTTGTAATTAACTTGCTCGAATGCCGTGCACGATGAATCGACTTTGTGCACAGCCAAATCTGTAAATTGTGGCGAATCGCAACCTGCTTTCTCTAAACATTGCGATTCTTATCTTTTCGAATTATAGGCACTGGTTGTCTAAGCTGTGGACCGTATTTCCTATTGTAACGCTAAAGAGATAGTCCTATCGAGGTCTTCGTGAACAGACACACCCTATATATCTTGCAATTGACAAAAAAAACCACCTTCAGTTCTTTGGTCATTGGGAACATTTCTGCGTATTTTACCTTCCATAGGTATAACTTGTCTGGTGGATGAAAGGGATGTAGCTCCGTTCGAACCATTATGATGACCTCATCTTAACTCCTCCCTCCCTAACCGCTTAGCAAAAAAAGAAGCGGACATGTCTCGCTTCTCCAACTCATTTGACTTGGACGAGGCAAAGCCCGAGCAGGTGGCAGCCATGTCATTCATGGCCACTTCGATGTCTACCCCATAGAAGAAAAAAAAACAAAAGAAACTTTGCTTCCCTCGCCCCTTCTGAAAGTTGGACGCAGTGCGATGAATGGTAGTCTTCTCCAAAGCATTAGAGATACGAGGCAGAAAAAAGGAGAGACTTGCGCAACGAGTCGAACCTTTTCTAATTAGGGCTCTAAGGCTTTTGGGCCAACGGAGAGTTCCACGGCAAATAGCGAAGTGAACTCTGCCTCGAAGCGGTCTCCGACATTCGTTCTCAGGCTCTTTTTTTCCAAGAGGGCCTCGACGCCCTTTTTACACGCAGATTTGGAAGGCAATTTTCTACGATGGAATTACCATGGACTCCGGAATCATTTGTAGGACCTGCGATCTCTCTTCTTCCGTTCCCCTTTAGCTCTCCGTCAGGAGACCAGGTTGAGTGTTTCCTTTCGGCTTAACCTCCTGGGTTGCGAAGTTTCCATGAACATTTAGGTATATCATACTAGTCAAAATTGGAATTTCCTCATGGCTAATATATATTTGTATGTAATCTATAATTCTTAGTCAAATATATTCTATACAATGTAAAAAAAATATCGTTTTATCATGTTTAAAATTGCTGTTCTCTATTCATTGTGGAAGTTTCGAATATTCAATTAAACACGCACGAGTACATATTTTAAATCGTTGTCATAATTGTCTTCATTAAAATGAGTGTAACACTTTGGAAAAATATGCGAAGTTCAACATTCTCTCATTCTATTCACCTGAACAATTGGTTAAAGGAGAGAATGCAGATGTAATTTCTTTAGATTTTAGCAAAGACTTTGACAAGGTTCCATACAGGAAACTGGTTACTAAATTAAAGAGGCTTGAGATATGTGATAGAGTATTGAACATGATATCTGAGTGTGTAAAAGATAGGAAGCAAAGGGTAGTATTAAATAGAATAAAGTCACAGTAGAGTGATGTTGTCAGTGGGGGACATCAGGGATTAGTTTTGGGTCCATTATTATTTGTAATCTATATACATAAATGACATTGAGGAAGCAGTTAATAGTAAAGTGTCAATTTTTACAAATGACCTCAAATTGGTAGTTTATGTAAAAGAAGTTGAGGGTAACTTTAAAGTGCAGAGTGACTTAAACAAGTTATTTGCTTGGGCAAATAAGTTATAGATGACTTTAAACCTTCAAAAGCGCAAAGTTATTAACATGTGAAGAAGTAATAGATTTTAGCTATGAAGTGAGTGAGCATTTTATGAACTCAGTAGAGGATTAAAAGGACTCAGAAGTAGTAATAGATAGGTCAATGAAGTTTTCTAAGCAGTGTATTGGGGCAAAAAATAAAGAAAATCGAGTGTTGAACTTCATTAAGAGAAATGTTAGTTACAAAATTAAGGAGGTTATCCTTATACTCTACAACTCCTATCTACAGACACATTTTGAGTATTGTATACAGGCATGACTGCCAACATTTTCGACATATCAACCTGATGAGTCAGTGCAAGGGAGGGCAAAAAAAGTTGATACCTTTCTTAAGGCACATAGATGTGTGAGAGGGGATATGATTGAGCTTTTTAAATTTTGTTCTGGGATTGGATAAGTTGGCTTTTAGAAAGTTCATTGAGTTGGAAGCTAGTTGGAATTTAGAAAACGGGTATGTTGGATGTCTTAAAATATTTGTCCAAAAATAAAATGATAGATATTTGGAATAATTTATCACATGATATAATAAAGAGTAGAAATCTAAATATTTTTACTTGCAGTTGGACGAGTATTTAGGGAAAGAATGTTATTGTTTTTTTAGTTTTGTCTTGGGTATGTCTTCTACATATTTTTAAATGGTATTATTGGATATTGTAGTTGTATGGTAGAGCATTTGACGAGCCTTGAATGGTGATAACTTTATGGAAGGATGTTGGGATAGATTGTCATTGTTTGTCATTGTCACTTTTTTTTCTCTCTTTTTCTAGGCGAAAACGAACAGGGAGATCGCAATCCCGAGGCTAAAGTTTTGAAAGAAGTCTTGCAGACAAAGGGGTAAGTTGCTGTATTTTAAATTTAGTATAAGGTGTCCATCGCAAACAAAATTTCACTTCCACAACTGCAAGTCTGTAAATCCACTCTCTTTTCGATACCACAAATTCGAAAACTCCAACTTCTGCTGTTCCGAAAACGTAAATTCGCCTTCGCAAAGTGTTTGTTAACCTTTCTGTAGCATCCCATTTTTATCCTTTCATTTTTTTTAAATCATTAAAATAATTTAAACTTTTTATTAAGTTTATGATGATATTTTAGTATTTAGTGTATGGTGGCTATGGTACCATCTAACAAGCGTATAAAAAAAAGAGTCTGATGGATGCAAATAAAATATTAATTGTGCATTTTATTTAAGTTCACAGAAGTAAAATGAAATAATTTTTTATTCAATAATTATAAGTGAATATATAAATGAATTTAGTGGCTTAGAATTAAAATACCCTTAAGAATTTCGAAGAAGAGAAGTGAATCGCCTTAGTTCAGATAATTTTCCTTCGTTGCGAAATATTGGCAAAAATAGGCAGTAGATTTTAAGATCACTGGAATTATATTAAACGTTAATATTCATCTTATTTCGCATTCAGTACCATTATTACTTAAGCGAGGCGCCCGTAACTATGAGTAATCTAGCACGGTAGTAAGGATATTAAAGGTTACTCTTGCGCTGGTATTCTGGCGAGGAAAAGAGGATTTTGTAGAGTAACTGGACGGTAGAGAGGTGCGGACAGGCGCGAAGTCAAGAGAAAGCGAAGCTTCGTTTGAAAGCGTCCAAGGGCGTTGTGGTGTTCTGTAACCCTAGGAAGAATGCCACCACAAATTTTCGTTCGTGTTGGGTGTCAATACCAGTCGCTCATGTGTCGGCAAACCTTACCTCATACCAGAGGAGGCCAAGGTTGGGTGACGCCCCAAGGATGCCGGCATTGATGAGCCGTCTGCATGAAAGAAAAGTTTCTTAGTAACTCTGGGCTAATTAGGTTTCCAATCATTTTGTATTTACTAAGTTCTGGTGATTGCTTGACTTCCACTTGGAGCAAAGCATGTCTGAGTGGAAACTCCCTCCGGAAGCCATAATAAACTCTTGTTCCTTCTTGGCAAGTTATGATCGGGTAGCTAAAGTGTTCTTTTCACTGCGAAAAATTGACTAAAACGGAAGTTTCTTCTTCGTTCAGTACGCAGGATATGTGCAGTCAGTATTTGTACGCTTGCCTATTCGCTGAGAGCAGTTGATAGGTAAACATGGCTCCCATAAGTGGCCTAAAAACCTATGTTACTGTTGGCTCCAGGACTTTTTCACAACTCTACCTATATATTTCCCCACGTTTACCATTTGAGTGATAATGACCTAGCCATTCACACTCTCCTCACCTGAGACATCAAACTCAACCCAGGCACCGCCATCACGCATGTCAATACAATATACATAAGACAGGGATCCAAAAATGCAACACATGTAGACAATGGATATACCTACAGAGTTCCAACTTCTATCACGCCGAAAAATATATCTACAAGAAAGTGGATATGAAATGCATGTGTTCACCCATCCCAAACACCACCAGTCAACGATAGATTGTATGAACATATCTTAATAATCTTACAACTAAACATAGACTCAATTTCACATAAGCCTTCTAAATTAGTCCACTTCATAAGCAAACACAATAAACACAGCCTTCACTCAATGAACAAACTTAACAACTTCACTCTTCTAACAATCTAGCACACCAAAGCTAGATGTCAGGTTTAAAGCGCATGGTTTCCTAGCACCACTAGGACATTCAATTAATTTCAATAACACCACATCACATTCCATTACAATAAAACAATCTTAAACAACGACAAACACTAAAGATACAATCCATTTGAGCCCAGCCCATAAACAGTAGATAATACCTGATAAAACTTAAAACCTAATAAAGCTAAAACCTACTAAACCTAAAATATAATAAACCCCAAAACTACTAAACCTAAAAGCTAAAAATACTAAAACCTACTAAACCTAAAAGCTAAAAAGCCTAAAAGCTAATAAACCAATATATCTCACCATTGAGAATACGACCAAACTACCCACCAAATCGAGAATCACTCATACAATTCCTATTACCATTTTCCTCTACTTCAATTTTAAAGTCCACCATTCATCATCGCTCAGACCACACTCGCCAGACAACAGAGTCCTACACTAGAAAAACTTAACCCTCACTAAATTAAACAACGCAGCTTTCACCAATTATGCAATCACTTCAACTCCCAAAATAACACTTCATCGGACATAAAATTCTACTCACTCTATTTTCATATTAGAACCACACATAACACAATAGCCAACCTCTCATTAGACCGAATTTTAATCATCATAACATTCCCCACCCCACATTCCTCCCTTTCCTCCTCCTTTAAAACTACGTACACAAACTACAAAAATAAAAACTCGACAAGATACACCAACTACATAAAAATACACGATTTTTCTCATCAACAACTACCACTCCTTCGATAAAACACTATCACACATACACAGAGCCGTAGCAACAGCCGCCTGACTTCCCCGGCCGGGAGGGGGGGCTCTTGAAGGGATCCCACTCTGGGTCCCCAATTTTATTTTATTAATGAAAATTTAAAATTTGGGTATACACATTTTCTGTAATTATCTGATTTATCTATTCCCTTTCAACTGTCTCATTAATGATAGACCAGAATATTTTTATTACGGGAATATTTCTGGAACCATTATTGTAGGGGTTGGAGATATTAGATATAAGAAATCCCTAACCACTTTGGGGATCATGCTAAGTATGAGAAAAGTCACTAGATTTTTTGCGTTGAAAACATTTCAGTGGCAACACTGTTTTTGTTTACTTTATGGAATCTGTGCGCAAGTGAAGGAAAATACTTGTGAAGTCTGTTTAAACTTTTTGTTTGCACTGTGCCTCCCAGGGACTACATATTGAGCTAGTAAGTGTTTGTAATGGTCTGTTAGAAGCTCTAATAAATAGTCTGTTAGTTGTCTTAATAGTGAAGTCTGTATTTGAACGAGTAAGTTTGTTAGAAATTCTTATAGTAGTCTGTTGAGTTTTAATAATAAAGTATGTTGTTAATTTTGGTCCGTTAGAAGCTTTAATAAATAGTCTGTTATTTGTATTAATAGTAAAGTCAATATTTGAAAGAATAATTCTGTTAATATTGGTCTGTAGCGTTAGAAGTTTCTATAGTAGTCTGTTAATAGTCATGAAACTTAATATTCGAATGAGTCTGCCGGTTAGTATTGGTCTGTCAGTAGCTAATAATAATAAAATCTGTTTTGGTAATAATGGCTTTTTGGAATAAATCATTTTTTTTATATCGTGTGTTTTAACCTCCTTGTCTAAATAGGTTGGATGGGTTAAACCATCCACAGGGGTATCTCTCGGTGGGCGCCGCGTCCAGTCTACCTTTGGGCCCCCTTTTCTTGTGTTGAGGGCTTCCCTATACAACAGGGGTCTCCAAACTACGGCCCGCGAGGTCAGTTCATCCGTCCCGCCACTGCACTGTGCCTCAAATGAACATTTGAAAACAATTCTCTTGATTGGATGCAGCAATTACAAAGCTAATATTGTTGATCCCTTAGAAGCTAAACGCCAGTTTCACAAATCTCACTAACCTATTTGGCTGCTTAGTTTGTGAGACTCGGATATGTGCGCTCTGGGTGTGATAATACTATCTTATTGCTAACGACGCCTTCTTTGATAACTTTTTGGTAAATAAATATGCTGGTATTTATTTTGTGTATTGGTAAATAAATATGTTGAGTGTCTTTATTTTTTGTGTATTCACTATATTGTATTGAAGAAAATGGCTATACGGTCTGCGCTCGTCATTCTCTCAGTGATGTGGCCCACTGTGCAAAAGGTTTGGAGACCCCTGCTCTACAACATGGGCAATTGGCTACCTTAACAATATTCAAGGATAATAAAAACGCTTAAGGACGAGTATTCCGCAGCATTGGGACTGCTGAGAATAGTATTTGTCGTGCTGGGCACTACTTGTAAATGTATGATATATTGTTATGGGGGCCCCACAATCTTGATTGGGGCGGGGGTGGCACTAGACAGTGCTACAGCTCTGTACATGCATACATAAAACATTCAACGAAACCACCAAAAATACATTAATCACGCCAGAAAGAAAACTGCATTCAAAATAGAAGCATAATAAAACAATACAAAGCACTTACACATTAAGAATTACAACAAATCCAACATCTCAATACTCACATCACCAATCTCATCTACGAACAATAAACGGAAAACTGGAACCAATACATAAGCACAATTGATACAAAATAAACAACGCAACTCTGTAGAATCCTAAATGGGATTCATAAATCACGCACAAGCCCCGATCTAAAAATCAAATTACTGATTACTCGCAACCTCAAAATAGCCTGAGAAAACAACATTGCGACATACTTAGAAAACAATACTCCAATGCTAGCTCCTTAGCCGCACAAAAAAAGAGAATTCTAGAAACACATAAAATACGCGCATAACCAAAAACCATAACCACCCCTGGAAGCTAGTTATCAAACCTCTCGAAACTCCAAAGTCAGGGGTGCTGAAAATATATCAAATATTCACCTAAAGCACCTAGAAAATAAGACATCTCAGCCACCGCAGACAGTTTAAACCAGTTCTGGCTGAGGGATATATTTCCCTTAATCTAAAAAACACCACACATAATACCAATACTCAAAGCAGGCAAGTCCCAAACACAACTTAGCTCATACCCACCAATCTCACTTCCTTGCACCTTATCTAAAAGTCTTGAAAACTAATGCACAAAAGAATAGGTTCAAACATACCACAATCTTACACAACGCGATTTCAGATATGATCACTCAAACACATTTTCACCGAACACCCTCCCCTTCGCGCACTATCCACATAGCAATCTATATAAACTAAGCTTTCGACACAGCGCTTAAACATATCTTGGGCGTAAAATACTCAACACCAACCTCACTAAAAACGAAAAAAAATTGCTAACAACTTCATCTTCGCCAGATCAGGACAAGTAATAAACAAAACCACGCGTACTACTATTCCGCAACAGCGTTTCCCTAATAATTTCACCTCGACTTTTAACTTAATCACTCAGACATTCCACAATCATAATCTCCACTCATCCAAATACACAAAGCTCACAAATCACGTGTACTGCCATTCCATGGTGGCGTCCCGCAGAGAGCCATACTTTGACCCATACTTTGCAACCTATTCACTTGACATTTCGCAAACATAGTCCACAATTATCCAACAAACACCTACACAGACGAAATTTTGAAAACAGCACAATACATCAAGCACAAAACTACAACGATACATAAACACAATATAAAAATGGCTTACACAAAACTGAATGAGAACCTTCGACCTCAAATCTGCAGTGACACTTTCGCACCTGACAAACGCGAATCAAAAATACAGCTAGGAATTACATTGAACGGGCAAGTCCTACCTTCAAGCAAAATTCACCCCCAGTTCCTCCCCCTTTCCTAGGAATCATACTCGATACTCATATGATATTCACCCCACATTTTAAAAAAATAGTGCACGAAGTTACAAAGAAACTAAACGCCCTAAAAGGACTAGTAAACGTGATTTTTGGTCAATTCATCTGCATCTCCAGCTTGGCATCAACACTGTCCAAAACCAACACGCGCAAGCTCTAAACCAGGTTTCCCCAATCTTTTCAACGAGATGGCCAGGAAGCTAAACTCAGGAGGGTTCGAAGGCCAGAAGAAAAACAAGCTAAAATCACAATGAAACAATCATAATTTATTATTAAGAAACAACTAATATTGTTTGCAGCCATAAAAATATGTAATATCGTGATTAAGTGGAGAGGTTGACAGAAGGAGCACACCAGGCAAACGATGATGTGGAATTTGCGAATGCAGCTTACACTTAGAGTGTTTTATCTTGAAGAAGAACTGGTTGCAGTGGTATGTGGTGCCAAACATGCTTACTACTTTATGGGCTTGGGTTATGTGGTTGGGAAACCGTCCAAGGGGAGTACATGGTTTTTATACAAATCGAAGATGTGGCAAACGAGGAACTTGGAGTTCAAACTTTCTGAACACTGGAGATCAATGAGTTTGATCTGTGGTATTAATGACACTTCTTCTTAGTCAACAGTAAAAAGTGAACAGAAAATCTTGAAAGCAGGAGCCTATAACGTCATCTGACTAAAATGGCTGACAAACTCAGCGGAAGCCACCGATGACCTACACACAAATACTGGTGTCATCATCTTCAGGGCAAGATGCTAGATGAGGAAAGCTTGCCAGGTTGTTCCTCTCTATCTAAAATTTCCAGAGAATCAAATACAGAAATGCGTGAGTGAAAGTTGCAGAGTAGGATGTTCATCTCCCAAAATGAGTCTTGAGATAGTTCATCTGAGTTGCAATGTCAACAGGGAAGGCTAGCTTGGCAATCCAACTCAGGCCAGAAAACATCTTGAACCTCCCTAGATTCTTGCTGTGGAAAGAGGTCACTAACTCTTTTTTGCGGTTAAACACACTGCTGAGCATCTTGCCATGAATCGGCTAACAGTCTTCACAAAATTACAGTAAATCGCCATATTCTGCTTTCATATCTGCTATAAACTCTTGGAATTGGCAGTAATTCAGTCCACGGGCGAGGATTACGTTCAAAGCCTTCACAACAGTCGCTATAACGTCCCGCACAGTTGCTAATTTGGCATATGTACAGTGCTTCCCGGTGCTCGATTTCTAAACGCACACCTATTCCCAAGGCAGATCTGCATCCACAATTGCCATCATACAGCTCTTCACAAACTCACCTTCTGAGAATGGCCTCAGCTGTTTTGCGATCAGCAATGGTACATTGTAACTAGCACAGGTGTTCTGTGAATTATTTATTGCTTTATTTCTGAATAAAGTAGTATGCTTCTTCTGACTGGCAGACAAACAGATCATCTCACTGTCTCTTCTCTGTGCTCATGTCGGTGTTCTTTGCATGATGTGTGGTGACGAGCCATGTCACGTTGAACTCCTTGAGCACACTCAAAAATTCGAAGCAGATGAGACACTGGTTTTCCACTTTGGCTCAACAAGAAGTACCGATTAGTCAACACTTCATTGAAAAGTTGATCGATTCTCTGCTTTTATTTTCCTATCTTTATTCTTAAAAGATATGATTCTTTCCCTTCCCAAACAAAGACCGCCAAAAGGCACAAACACAGTTTAAGGGCTGTACGGGCAAGGATGCGAAAGTTTGGCAGGCCGCATCTCTACACAAATGGGCAAAGGGTTGGGAAACCCTACGGAGTGGTCGGGGGGAGGGGGGGGGAGTATGCAGCTTGTGAATCATAGCCCTAAACAGTAAAAAATAAAGCCTCCAAAATTATCCTAGGATACACACAACTCACTCACATCCTACACTTACAAGAAGAAAAAAAGGTATTACATTGGTGTTTAAGGTAAGTACTAAATCAATCTCATACCAACCACCACCTTACAACCAAACCACTGCCAGTAAGACTCAAAAGAGAAATCCCCCTCCAGTGCAATACTACCGAACCAGTACAATAACTTTCCCTTTTCCTCCAAAAAATCATAACGTAATGACACATCCACATTACTCTCACCTACATACACTTAAACAATCTCCTGCCAAAGAACGTCCTAAAAGAACCACCTAACTACATAAAGGAATCAGAGAAATCCCTACACTTGGCAAAGGGACTAATTCTACCCCTACCTAGCCAAATTCATTCTCTTATGTTTCAACAACACAAATTCAGAATAATCTTTGCCCCAACAGCAACATGATCAGCTGTAACCGAGACTAAGATGATACCCAACACCTCCTCGTTAATTGCCATAAACACGCAGAAACCCCCAAACACACATCCATCATCTCACTGATGGAACTATGGATCCATGCGGTGTCCTTCATGGGGTCCACTTGAATCCCTGCGGTGCTCTGCAACTTTGGACTTCATTAGGAACATGGAATCCTCGTTCTTTCTATGAATTTTCAGATCCATAGCATGTTTTCAGCCTCGGGGGAGATTGGGGCAATATATGGGAATGGGGGAACCTGACTGTCAGAGAGAGAGAGAGAGAGAGAGAGAGAGCATCACGTGGTCGGGAGAATCTTCAATCTGCTCTCGATGGAAACGCTTTCTGCGATAAGAGGCAGCGATTGACAGAAGCATCACAGACTGTGTAAACCGAGCCAAGGTTCAATTATTCCGGCTACGTGTCTGATAAACTGGAAGCCCACCTTCCAACGCCCGGGGTAGGCCACTTCCGGCGAACCCGTATAAGTTATCAGACGCTGGACTAAGGGATTTAGTATCAGCCTACCCTGAATGCGACGCGTAACTCTCGATCGGCTTCCGTACCCCAAGAGCCCGAAGGCAAGATTTCTATTCTTACAGATATGTACCTTTTGTGCCATATTTAAGCCTAATCGGTCCTGATATGGGGCTGCTAAACTCCTGACAGGTTTGCAGCAATCGGAGAGGCGGAGGGGGGGGGGGCTAAAATAGAACTTAACCATTTCCTTACATAGATTTGGCCCTGTGCCAAATTTAAGCTTAATCGGTCCCTTAATATGGTCGCCCCTAGCGAAAAAATTCCTAGATAAATGAACCCCATCTTGTATGTATATATATATACTGGTAGGACCCTTCAAAAAAGTTAGAAAAGTCACCATTTTAAGGTATTTTTTAACCAAGCCAAACCAAATTATACAGGGTGACTCCAAAACGGGGCCCAGCTTTAATAGGCTTCATTTCTTATTTCTTTTCGAATTAAGAAATGAGTTTTTTTAAAATTTGGGATCCGGTTTTCTTGGGGAGGGGGGGGGGGCTTTTCTTCGGGGGTCTTTTCTGTTTGGCGGCAGGAGGATCTTTTGTACCAAATTTCGACACTAATGCAGTTTTGAGTGCTGAATACGAATATAACATTTCTTTTTTGGAGAAATGAAAGGAAGTATCTAAAAAAAGAAATTTCAAACTGTAAATTTGGGTTTGTCCGATACATTTTGAAAAAAAAGCGAAATGGAAATGGAAATGAAACGCACTTAAACTGACATATGACTTCCCAATATTATTGTTCACTCCCTTTATTATTTCTTCAAACATTCATTTGTATTTAGATATCCCATAATAGTTTTTTAAACAAATTTTCATTTCTATTGAGTTTTCGCCACATAAATTCACATTAGTAGGAATCGAGCTTCTCACGGTGGGTATCGCCGTGTATTAATATATTTCACCTTTTTGGAGTAAATTCAAGGGGACGGCTTGTGGGGGGTTTAGCACTGCGGGGGGACCCCCCTACGATGATCCTGAGTTTCAATCAATTGGGGGGTCTGGGGGGCACAACCCCTCAGTATATAATCATAATTGTTTATAGAATAATGTTCTAAACTAGTGCGCATTAAATTTTGTTTTTTTATACCTCTTTTCATTTCTCCAAAAAAGAAATGTTATATTCGTATTCAGCACTCAAAACTACATTAGTGTCGAAAATTTGGTACAAAACATCCGCCTGCCGCCAACAGAAAAGATCCATCTTTGGAATTCTCAAGTCATGCTGCAACTTTATGGTATCCCTCACATTTTGAATTCAAAAGCTCAAAAAGCGACATCCTTTATTTCAATAGGCCAGAGAACCTAGCCTAGAAACCCTTAGATCGCTTCTCTTCACTTAATAATTCTCGAGGAGGGAACTTTTTCTGTGATGCAGGCCGCATTAAGTTCACTGTAGGCCACATTCATAAAATTTTAATCAGATTTCCTACAAGTTAATTATTATTTTCTAAATAACTAACTACTATGTGTGTTAGCTTAAAAATGAATAAAAAAATTAGCAATTCTCAAGTAAACTCACCTTTTAATTAATTTTTTGCGAGTGCATTTTGTTGGAAAGCAAAAACTGATTTGATTTCATTCGAATTCATTCAGTAGGCCACACTTAATGTCCAAGAAGGCGCATGCGACCTAAACGACCATATATTCCCCACCTATATACTACATCAATGACCCGGTCTGCGTCTCGCAGAAACATTTCAACATGAGCAAAATCGCAAGTGTGGTAACGTTTGCGCAACCGCAAAGACGCAATCAAAATAACACCGGCAAAAAACACGGATTAAGCGAGCTGTGGAACCTATTGCAGAAGTTCTCAACTCTGCAATTAATGTTATGAATATCACGTTTAAAATCTCTCTACGTTACATTAAACTGTTTCAATAGTAATATAAACTATTTCGAAGAAACTTTGGCAATTTATGGAATTCGTTTAAGCTTTAAATTGTCAGTGATGGCACGCAGTGAGATTAATTCTTATCCACGATAATACACTTCCTCATTCAGCACGTGTTTGTAATTTCTCTCTCACCCTCCCCATCCTTGCGTTATCGGATTATCAATTATTTTAATTAAGACTACATTTTTAATTGCAAAATGTATTAGGGCTTGGAGGAAGTGGAGAGTGCTGCCAATGCTTTTATTTCATGACAACCAGCCGATTTCTTTCAAGTCAAGCATCTACTTCATACCTAGTTAAGTGTAGGGTAGGCATTGATCATTATAATGATAACTACTTTATCAATTAAAGTTTATATTTCAGATATTTCATAATTTTCCTTTTTTGAAAAAGGGTAATAATTTCTTGTACTCTGGCGGAGTACAATTACTCCAGTGTCAATTTATGCTATTTTATCCTTCTGCCCTCTTTATCCATTCATTTTTACTTGTTATTAAGGCTGATTTCGCCATCTTTCCCTCTCTCTCCTTCTCTCCTACGCCCCGCCTTTCTCAGTGTTGTCAGTTTTATTTGATGTGTAAATATAATTTACTCACACCCTGTTTTAATTGTTGCCTTTGTCATGTCCCAATAAGACACAGCTGTGTGTATTTTATTAATTGTTACCTTTGATATTGCCTAATAAAATACTGAGCTCTTTGGATATCATTATTGTTGCCTTTGTCACGACTCAATAAAGTACTAAGCTGTGTGGATATCATTAATTGTTGTCTTTTATTAGGCCTAATAAAACACAGCTGTGTGGATATCATTAATTGTAGTCATTGTTTTGGTCTAGTAAAACACTGAGCTGTGTGGATATCATTAATTGGTTCCTTAGTTCTGGCGGAATAAAACACTGAGCTGTGTGGATAGAATTAATTGTTGCCTTTGCCACGGCTCAATAAAACACTAAGCTGTATGGATATCATTAATTGGTGTCTTTGCTTAGGCATAATAAAACACAGCTGTGTGGATATCATTAATTGTTGTCATTGTTTTGGCCCCCCAAAACAGTGAGCTGTGTGGATACCATTAATTGTTGCCTGTGTCATGGCCCAATAGAACATTGAGCTGTGTAAATATCACTAATTGTTGCCTGTGTTTTGACCTAATAAGACAATGAGCTGTGTGGATATCATTTTGGGCTCTGCCATCCTACGAATAAGGCACTCAATGTCGAAGCAGATTACTGATACTGGTGCGTGAATCCCTATTTGGCTGAACTTGCATTTGCTATTAGAGATTATTTGTGGGGTTTGGTAACAATATCGCTAACAAATTCAAAAGTATTGAACGGGAGGACGTGTGACGTTGAGACACCCTCCCCCATTAAATATCGCAGCTTAAGGAGGAATATAAGAAGCCTTGTGAAAAGATTTCCTCTGACAGGTGTGAAAGTTTATTAAGATGCTTTAATTAGGCAAAGCTGTGTGGGCAATATTGTATGTATGTATTTAGGTACGAATATGTCGCAAGTTATATACAGATATATGATTTAGTATTATTAAACGTTTTTTTACCATTTTCGCGATTTAGCAGTTATTTATTATCAGCATCATCATCATCATCATCATCATCATCACCATCATCATCACTTCATCATCACTAGCTCTATATTTTAAGAAGGGGATTTTTTTTAAGTATTTGAATAATAATTTCATCTTAGTTTGGTTATGACTTATGTTTTTTTATCAAAGTTATTTCTAATAATTCTTTTATAATATCGAAAAAACAAAATGGTGAAGTTCAGAAATTAATATAAGTATCGAAATTTTGTGAACTTTTTAAAACCCAAATAATTACAAATGATGAAGTTCAGAAAATTTATTTTTATATATCTTCTATAACTCTATATTTTAGATTTTAAATTTTAATCTTAGTAGCGAAGCGCAAGCTCCCCCCGTAGGTGAGAGTGGCGAAGCCATTGCCTGGTTTTCTTATATGATCTCCTCCAAGTTCATCAGGGCATGGTGAAAAATTAGCACCCCCTGGGATTCGGACACGCAACCTCCAGCGTGCGAAGCGCAGACGTTAAAAGGGTAGTGTCAAGTTTAGCATTGGCACTCATTCTGCGGCTGACGTCCGGAGCAAAGCGTGGCCTCATTGACTCAAAGTCGTATTAATGATTTACTTTCATGTCGGAAGGTTGGGTGGGGAAGATTTGCGTCCTGCGGAAGATTTGCGCTTCACCTTCAGATATGGAGGCGATTTAACCGGCATCTCAAGTTGCCTCTCCCGATAAGCGTCATTCCTAGAACCTACCGTACCCCTGACCTAATTCTAGATCTAGTTCTTCGTCTGGCTTCAGGGGTTTCGCGCTCTTCTCCACAGACTAGCATCCAAGTGGGTGCTTTTATGACTGCGAAGACATTTCCTTTGCTTCCGCGGATTACCTACATTATCATTGGAACCCACCTGTGCACATTTTTCAGCGCCTATTTGGCGACTGCTTACTAGGGCATAAGTCGCCGTAATCATCTTACAGCCTAATTCTTGGCTAGATTAAAAACTAAAAGAGCAAAAGACGCCCCCCCAAAACAAATACGTAACAAAAAAATAAACAAAATCGATCGCCCATAAAACAAGAAGCGAAAAAGCAAGAAAAGAATGAAGCAAGCTCCCGCGACCAATACCAGAGAGAGTAAAAAACAATAGAGGAGGCCAGCCTCCTCCAAGAAGTCAAATAGTCCACAAGTCTGTGTACACAAATTAATCCCGGGTACAATGGACAATCGGTAGCAACCCCGCTTGTCCCGGTACCGGGACAGGTAATGTCTGCGAAGATTACCCAGCGTGGGACATTCATTAAGAATGTGCCGAACAGTCTGGAGGACAACGCAGTCGTGGCAGTGAGATACAATGGAGCGCTCCATCAAATGGCGGCGCGTCCCGCCAGTGTGTCCAATTTGAAGACGACAGAGAGCAACCTGAAGCCGTCGTGGCATTGTGGGGTAGGTCCATACGAACAGTCGCGTTGCATTGACACGAAACTTTAAGTTCCTCTCGGCCGTCTCCCATCTTCTTTGCCAAGCAGCAAGGAGGGCTGCCCTGATATCTTCCATGTAGTCGTGTGTGAAGATAAATGAAACGATGGTCTGGTCGCCGTGTCCTCGTGGTCTTTTCACGCTCTCATCCGCTCGCTAATTCCCCGCAATTCGTGCATGTCCAGGAACCCAGCAAAAGATAATCGTAACATCCACTTGCTGCAACCGTGGCGTCATAGATACCACGAACCAAAGTGTGTAAATATTCCAATGCCACGAGAGACCTCAGAGCGCTCTGTGACTCACTAAATATCACAATCCGTGTACGCTAGAGCGGATCCAGTGTGGAACGAAGTTTGCTTCAGAAATGTAGAACGATAGACTCCTAACGCCGTGAGAACTTTGGGGGCAGTGGCGCGGCCACAAATAGTCAGAGGTGATCCCCTTACGATGGCGTTCTGCGCAAACCAGAGCCGCACCAGCCCGAGAGCTACACTAAGCTCTCGAAAGAGTTTCCTTGGACTTAACTCAAATGGCTTTGGGTATGACTGGCTTCTGTCGGCGGCATAGGCACCAAAAAGATCGGCCGCAGATGCAGTCGAAGCAGTTGGCGATTTAGGAAAGCGCCGAGATCGCGCTGAAAATCACATAATGCACTATGTTTGGAAAGCAAGGGGCATATCTGGGGCATCGTCAAGCAGGACCTCAATAGGGGACGATCGGAATGCATTGGTCATCAGGCGGAGACCAGTGTTGTGGATCGAGTCCATCTTCCACAATACACGCTTGGATGCGGATGCGTAAAACTCGCATCCGTAGTCAAGCTTCGAGTCCCACTATTTCTCTCTACAAAGAGTACCTAACTCATACACTCGCACAAACTCTCAGGACAGGTAATCTACTCCGATGTATCCTCCTCCCCTACATAGCTCGTCCCTGCCTTCTTGTTGGAGATGGCACCTCCACACACATTATCCTTCCGCCTTCTTCCCAGACGTTCTTCGCATAGACCATCCTGGAAGACCTCTATACCTTCCGCACACTCCTTCCTACGGATTCATGTTCGCCACGGACGCGCGATTTCTTTACTATACCATTACACACCACGAGCGTTTGACCCATGACACCCGACAGCTGTTGCACCAACCTTTTGTCTCGTTCAATAAACTTGAACCATTCTGTTGTACTGAGTTCCGTCCCTCGTATCAGTGTCTGGTAATAAGGCGGCTGACCAGCTGTTTGGTCAACCTTCGCTCCCTGCTTGCCAATTTCCCCCTTTCACTGATCTTTCAGAAATGCGGAAGATCCTCAATACCTACGCAAAGGCTCACTGCTCATTAAACTGCATCACACCAAACTTCAACGCCTTTAACCTCACATCAGCAACATGGCCTCATTCATCCATCGCTCCATACCATGTTAAGTCATATGCAACTTATTTTTCGCGATCTCCCTCTCACCTGTAGTACCAGTTACCCTTCCCCTGGGTGTTTGTTGTGACCCGTGCGCTCTCCTTCCTTCCTCTCTGTAATTGCACAAGTGCACTTGTGTTATTCTCCCGCTTCCATTTTTCTTCCCTCTTGATGATAACCTTCTTCGCTAAGTGGGACTTATTCGCAGTTACCCCCTCTTTCTTTATCGTAGACCTTAAGTAGTTACCTCTTTAAAATGCTCAGTCTTTAGATCTTCCATACCCTTTCACTTCCACTGGTTTCACCACGTCCTTTAGAAAGCTCTGGTCACAACCTTCCCGGCATAGATTTCCCTTTTTAATGGTTAGTTCTTAGTTTATAATAATATGACTATAATAATAATAACAACTAATCAAGCCTCGATAAGGAATAAATGCTAATACCAATTAATTGGCATTGTGAGGTTAGTTTTTAATTTATAACTCCAGTACACCAATTTAATTGATTAATTGGTTTTAATGTAAGCAGCCAATTTATTTTCTAGGCGTTTATGCATTAAATTGACTGGCCACTTACTGGTTCTGCACAATACAAACAAGAATTACGAAAAAAATCTATTTAAGGAATATAATAAGCACAATCCGCTGTTCTCTTCCTTAACAGGAAGAGCTTGGTTACACAGGCACCCCTGCGGTGGTGTGGCTTACGGCCTTATTTGCTAATCTTAACCGCCTTTTTTAATCCCCTTTATAGACTCTTTATTTTAACACCCTGAACACCTTGTTGTTGTTCTTGTTGTTCTACTAAGGTTACAACCGAACTAAAAGAAAAAATCTTATTCAAACACCTTAAAAAAATCTCGTTCTTAAAATGTAGGGTTATGGATAAAAATTAATTTAAAATACCAGAAATATTTTTGGGGGAAAATGATCTAATGAGAGAAACTATTATTTTTTATTTTCATCTAAAAATATAATATTTTTTAGATTTATATATGTAAATATATGAAAATATTTTACTGTTTGATATATTTTTGTCGTCTATGAAGATTTAAATGACAGCGAAACATAGTATTTGCAGCCTTCTCGTATGTAGAGGAGGAAATGATACTCTGGAGTGAAAGAATTATGTAAATTGAAGAAATCTTACATAAATCAAGGCATATAAAGCAGTACGAAAATGTATATTCTACACCTTTACTTTATATCAAAGAACATTTCAGGAAAGGCGGAAAATGTATGAATGAATAAGAAACAAGTTGACACCCGTACTTTTTGAACAGTTAGTTCTATTTTCTAAAATATTTATTATCTGTTATAGCAAGTTTTTGTAAAATTGTTTATCATAAATGTAAATAGAAAACAACCAAAAATCTTTAAACGCTGATCCATTAATCCATTCATCGATTTAATCCTCTAACCTATTTTTAACCTAGTTAAACAAATTTAGATATTACGACGCAATCACCTCTCAGTGAGCGCAAGAGACTAGTGCAATCCATTCATCTATTCTCTCTTATCATCTTTTTGTGTATCCAGTACACAAGATAAGTATGCTGAAGCTGATCCGTCGGCAAAAATAATGTCTATCGGCCGATGCAATTCATCGGCATACGAGGGGATGTCAATAAGTTTTGCGAATCGGTAAGGCAAAACAGAGGAAGGGGGATGGCTGTTTGTGGGGGTGTTAGGACAAGTTATGATAATTCAGGACCTACAGCCGCACGCTCCTGCCTCGTTTATTTAAGAAGCAGTAGCTGATCGCAGATCATCAGTCACAAATTTTTCAACAATGGAGAAGGTTGAGCACCGCGCAGTGATCAAATTTTTGACCAAGGAAGGCAAGAATGCAAAAGAGATCCATGAACGCATGGTTACAGTGTACACCGACACCGCCCCTTCCTATGCAACCATTGTTCGCTGGAATAGGGAGTTCCGCCATGGTCGTGAGTCCCTTGAAGATGACCCCCGTCCAGGACACCTGTCAGACGTGACCAACGAGGACAATGTGGCCCGTGTGGAGAGGATGATCCTCAAAAATCGACGGGTGAAGGTCGAAGAAATCGAGCGAGAACTTGGAATATCACATGGAAATGTTATGAACATCATCCACGACAATTTGGCCATGACCAAGGTCTCTGCCCGTTGGGTCCCTAGAAAACTCACGCCCCATGATCGACTTCAACGTCGTCAAAGTCCACAAGGCCAGAGTTGCACAAGCTGCCCTACGTGAGTGCGGATTTGAGGAGCTCAACCATCCCCCCTACAGTCCAGATCTGGCCCCTAGCGACTACTTTTTAGTCCGCCAGCTCAAGGCTGCACTGCATGGACGCCGGTTTGGGGACGATGAAGATGTCCAGCTCGCAGGCCAAGAGTGGATTGAACAGCATTTGGGAGATTTCTGGTTGTCAGGAATTCGAAGCCTCAGCGACAAGTGGTACAAGTGCATTGAAGTCGAGGGTAGTTATATTGAAAAATAATAAAACACTTTTCCTTATATCTCGTTTCCGTATATCCGAATTGCAAAACTTTTGACCGCCCCTCGTATCACCAAGTAATAATACCAGGTACGTTCCGAGGTCGGGCATCAAGGGTGTAGAATTGGAAATCTCCGATACTGTTTTCAACTTTGGACCGCGTCTGAATGTGACTAGTTAAGATGAGCTAACACTTTGAGTTCTCTCATCCATTACCTATATGGTAATATACCACAGAATACAGTTATCATTCTCCGGAGGCGAACGAGACCCCATACAAAACGAAGCAGGTAAGCTCTGGAGCAGGGGGACGCGAGGAATCCCTGGATTTAAGGAATTGACTGCCAACAGTTAACTACTTGGCTTTCATAATTCGCAGACTCTCAGGAACTAGAAGAAAGATTAAGAAGATAAAATGCAAAATTATTGGCCATCGCGAAGTTCTAAAAGAGATAGAACCATACAGTTGAAAAACTGTCACATACTCCCTTATAACTGACTGACTTAAGGGCGCAGGTCGTAACGACCCCTTGCTCTGTGTCTGCCTGCTATAGCAGACATGAAAAAGAAATTGAGCGGGGTATACTTGGACACTTGCCAAAGACTCCCTTATACTCGCATATATATATATATATATATATATATATATATATATATATATATATATATATAAAGAAACGACACACCAGTGCCGTACAGTTTCTTATATCGAATCGTACAAAATATCTTTGAGTTCCGAGAATTTAACGTTAGACTCTGAGGAGGCGTGAGGGCGACTCTGAGCACCGAGCTAGTCTACACAGGACTTAACCAAGCAGTGCATTGCTACCAGCTCGGCCGTGAAGAAAGAAGCAGCGATCGGTATTGCCCCTTTTCGTATAAATGCGGACACTTTACATAAGAGGAATTATAGGATTATCTAATGAATCAATCAAACTAGTAATTAAAATATCAAATAGGCCTATAAGTAATCCCGGCCAACCCATCTACATTTCACTTGGTCGTAAAAGTTGAAAACATTCATGCAGCGTCCATGAATGCCAATAGACAAGAAAACCATCATGTCCAGATTATTATCATGGACTTAAGTTTAAAGATTAGATAATTAAGATACGCTAGTTGATTGCTAGGAAAATTCACGCTAGGTGAAGGAAGTGAACGAGACAAAAGATCCCTTGTACTCTTGACGGGTCCGCGCACACAGTTGCGAACTCTTTGACTTCTTGAAGGATACTGGCCTCCTCCATTTTATTTGACTGTCTTTAGGGTTGGTCGTATGCTCCTTCACCGGGGAGAGTGGGGCCTACCTCCCGGTGCTGAAGGGTGCTTCCTTCTTCTTCTTGCTTTTTTCACGTTTCTTGTTTCATGGTTGTTTTTTGTGCTTTTATTTTTTTTGTGTTTGGCTTTTTATCTAAACTTTAAAGAAGCCTACTATTAAGCTGATTTTTTAATGGCGATCTTTTATGCCCTTGGTGGCAGCCGCCAGATAGATGCTATTGAAAAACAAATGATAAAAGATCTGTAGAATTTGCAAAAGTAGGAAATCTTTGCCTTATGAACTCCCTTTTTCCAAAAAATACAAATGCAACCAAGTCTTCTTGGCTACCTCAAGTCAGAGGCCGTGCGATGATATAACATTTGACCTTATAAAGGTTGGGTTGGGCATCCTGTTGACCTAGTAACTAGTCTGGTTACAAAATGTTTAAAGAGAAGTAAGATTACGATTGCATGATCCTTTGCTTCCGTTGCGATTCTGTTGTGTGTTGTATTTTTTTTTAAAGGGCGACAAAGAATAATAAAAAAACTTACAAATAAGTTTCTTATGAGACACTTAAATTACTAAAGTTATGAATGACAGTCACAAAAACACGGGCTGCAATCAGCCACCGAAACAGGAAAGTTGTCCAAGCAACTAAGGTTATTATCTTTATGCCAAATGTACATCAATGATTATTATGTGCTAGTTGTACAACAATTACACTGGCCTGCACTTCAAGACTTCTTTTCAAGACTTCTTTTCAAGACTTCTTTCCAACTGATTTAGAATCATTTATGCATTGCTGAATTTAAGAATATAATTCGTTTTCTTTGGTCAGGTGTGGTTTCTAAGATATGCTCAATTTATATTAGAACGGGGATTCCTACAAAGTACTATCATCCAACAGTTAATTACTTCTGTTTTGTCACACCTAGTGATGAGTAACCATACATAACCTATTATATTCATCTTTTTAGGTCTAGATTTGCATTACACTGGATCGTACGTGTAAAAATAATCCGAATAGGTTTTGTTACAAGTGTGGGCATGTCGCTCTTCCAGACCGTCAAACAAAAATTAAGGATTTCGTGAAAAAGGCATATCATGCTTAATTTGGAGTGAAACTAGGGGACCAGAATAAGCCATTTGCTCCCCATATTTGCTGTAAAACATGAGGGAAAATTAACGGGATTGAAGTAATAGAAAAAGGATGAGTATGCCATTTGGTGCCCCAATGGTGTGGAGGGAAGGCAAAGATCACGTCACCGACTGCTACCTCTGTCTGACAAATTTGAAAGGCATCAATTGCAAGAACAAGAACCATGTTTAATACCACAATGTTCCTGGTTCACACAACGTTCTGTCCCACCCTCTGGTTGAACCGAGCAAGATATTGCTTCCATCCCTGCATATCAAACTCGGTTTGATGAAGAACTTTGTCAAGGCAATGGACAGAGAAGGTATAGGATTTGTTTCGTCCGTCAGAAGTTTCCACGAGTCAGCATGAAAAAACTAAAGGAAGGTTGTATTTGATGGTCCTAAAATAAGGGAGCTAATCAAGGACACCAGTTTTGGTGAAGCACTGAATCCTGCTGAACTCTGGCTGGTTGCCCCTTAAGTCAGTCATTGCAAACTTCCTTGGCAACCACATAAGTCTTCAGTATGAGAAGGCGGTTGATGAGTTGTTGGAGAATTTCCGCAAACTTGGTTCGCGAATGTTAGTGAAAATGCACTTCCTTCGGTCCCACCTGGACAATTTTCCAGAGAATTGTAAAGACTTTAGTAAAGAACAGGGTGAGCGCTTTCACCAAGATATCCGTATGATGGAGGAACGCTACCAAGAGCATCGCGATATCAACTTCCTGACTGACTACTGCTGGTGCCTGAAAAGGGATTTGGTGTCTGCTAGGCACAATCGGAAGTCCCTGAAGAGACCATTCATCCATGAGTAGATTTTTTATGTTGTACTCTTCTTGGTATCGAATAGAACATTCTGTGTAGAAATCAGTTCAAAATTTACTCTTGTGTGTACATTCGCCTACAAATAGATTGGAATATAGGAATTTCTGGCATATGCTTAAATCTCAAAAACTTGATCTGATTGGATAAAATGAGTATGAATTTTCGGTCAGCGAAAAACTGGCCTAAAAGCAAGTATTATGTGGTAGACCTTGAAAACAATGCAGACCAGTGTTATTATTATGTGGCAGCTGGGTAATTATCATATACCAGTTGTGCAACAATTATTATTATATGCCGGTGGTACAAAAAATACATGGAGAAAAAAGATTTTGTTTCATTCATATTAGCACTTGTTCTTACCTTATTTGGGTGCGCTGAATTCAAATCTTAAGTCAAATTTTCTCTATAAACTATTGATCTTTTGCAATTCAGCCTTTTGCATAATATCATGTTCTATATATGCAATTTATTGCCAATCTTTGTTAACATTAGGCTTGAAACAATCGTTTAGGCAAATAATAAAGTTTTTTATCAACAGTGTGTATATTCATCACATTGCTTACTAGAATTTGAAATAAAAGCCTAAAAAATCAAATATGCAGCATAAAAATATGTATTACTACTGAAGCCTGTATCCATTACATCCCAATATACCGATGCGATTCAGAAATACCGATGAAATAAAAAAAGCTCAAATTGTTCTTATTATTACAAGAATTAAAGTTTGTAGCTATTGCGTGGAAGACTTTGTCGTGCTCATCCCGTTTGATACTCTAGCAGTAGTCCGCTATCATATGTCTGTTCCATTGGGGCCTTAATAGCGCTTTTCTATCGCCATGAGGTCTTGGTGGAAGCGCTTTCCCTCTTCCTCACTTAAAGCTACGAAGTTCTCAGGGAAATAGTGAAGGTGGACTATTCAAGAGATGAACCGTGACACTCGTGTTGCATCCAAGGTCAGGAAAATCTAACAACATTCTAGCAACCAAATCCTCATAGTTATAGGCTTTTTGTTACCAAGAAAGTTTTGTATAACCGCCACGAATGACAACAACGCTGTCTTGTTGTTATTCATTTTTCTGACAAATTCTCTATCAGGTACAAAGGCACGAATTTGACTTCCATCAAATACGTCTGCTTCCTGGCGTGTTTGTCTCGACTTGACTTTCTTAAATGCAGAAATAGCATGGGAGCCTTTCTGTTGGCCAAGGAGGAAGTTAACCATTCTTAGGTCTACACATATGATCCCCTTGTGCTCTTGATATTTGAATAAGTCTTCGACCATTTTTATTTCGTCATGGGTTTCTCGCAAATGCACCGAGTGACCAACAGGGACTGCATTAAAAACATTGCCATTATGCGAGAGAACAAACTTGAGGATGCGCTTAAAACTATTTCCAAACAATTTTCATTCTGTAGGGGTATACAATGTGAAACCTAACTGTGCTCTAAGACCTGGGATATCGTGGTAGTAAACAAATTGCTTGTCTTTTGAAAAAAAAAGTGTTCTGAAATATGAGAACTTCAGAGAGATGTCAAGGTTTTTTTTCTCATATATCCTGAAGGCTAATCGCTACGCTGCTTTCGTAGAGAGTGCTAAATCACGTGCCAAGTTATTCTGTTCTGCCGGAGTAAAACGCTGAAGACCTGGTGACTGTTTCGCATTAGATGAAGAGTCTTCGAAATCTGAGACTATGTCTTGAAACTCTTGATCAGATTTACTGCTTTCAACTTCAGAGGAAAAATAACCATTAACTTCCTGAGAATGCGGAGTAGGTCAAATTAAAAAGCGAATATTGGGATATGAGATAATATGCCAGTTTTTCTTTTTAGTGTTGACCCGGCAAAAATATCAGCCAATTATGTGGCCCTTTGGCTCTCACCAAACCATGGAGACACCAAATGGTTGACCTTTTGGTCTTCCTTTTGTCTATTCACGAAAAAGATCGAAGCAATTATGACCCAGTAAGTGGAGCCCACTTTTTGCCTTGGTTACCAAGGGGAACGTCAAAATATACCTTATAAGCACGGCCTACAAATCTTATTATATTACGTCCTTGAAGAATAAGTGTGTAGTACTCACATATATACCAGAATGCGGTAAGATCAAATATGCATTTATCATTATTATCATCAATAACTCTATAATTTAAGAAGGGTATATATATTTTTGAGCATTTGAATAATAATTTCATCTTAGTTTGGTTATGACTTATGTTTTTTTTATCAAAGTTATTTCTTATAATTCTTTTATAATATCAAAAAACAAAATGGTGAAGTTTAGAAATAAATATAAGTATCGAAATTTTGTGAATTTTTTAAAACCCAAAGAATTACAAATGGTGAAGTTCAAAAAATTTATTTTTATATATCTTCTTCTTTTATAATAACTCTATATTTTATTTTGAAAGGAGGGGGAAATTTAGTTTAGAGTTCATTATTAAAATTATTATAATTGGCGAAGTTCAGAAAATTTATAAAAATTTAACCGTGGCTGCTTTTTTTTAGATTTTAAATTTTATTCTTAGGAGCGAAGCCATTGATTGCCTGGTTATATTTATCCATATATCATTATATCTGAAATAAATCATGAATATGATTAATTTCCCCCAAATTCATAAATTCCAAATAATGGAAACTTGATCATAGAGGCAAAAAACAACACGATTATCGATTTGAAATTAGCCTTAAAAAACAAATTAGAATCAGTTGAAAAATATCACGAGACGAAATAATAAAAAAGATTCGTTAGTGTTATTATTATATGAAAGTTTTACAACAATTATTAATATGTGCCAACTCTACAACAATATTCTTAACATATACCAGTTGTACATGAGGTATTATTATGTCCCAGTGGTAAAGCGATTATAATTATATGCCATCAGACACCAAGAATTATCATATGCCAACTGTACAGCAACAATTATTAACGTATGCAGGCTTTACAACAATTCTAATTAAATTATATACCAGCGGTACAACAATCATTATTATATGGAAGCTGTACAATAATTATATGTGCTTGCTGTACAACAATTATTACAATGTTACAGCTGTACAACAATTATTAGCATGTTACAGCTGTACAACAATTATTATCACATGTCAGTGGTACAACAATTATGATTATATGCCAGATGTACAACACTATTAATATATGACAGCTGTACAACACTCATCATCATATAGCAGCTGTACATATATTGTTATTATATGCCAGTGGTACAACAGTTATTGCTATTTGCGAGCTGTACAACAATTGATAGCATATTCCAGCTGTACAACACTTATTAATATTATGTGTCAGCGATGCAACCATTATTATGTGCCAGCTGTACAACAATTATTGACATATGACAGCTGTACAAAAATAATTATTTACCAGTTGTACAAGAGTTATTATTATATGCCAGTCGTACAACAATTAATCACATTTTCTGGTGACTTAGATTTATCTGCCAATTTTAATTTGTTTTTGCATGCTGATTTCAAATATACGAGGAGCGGTCAATAAGTTTTGCGAATCGGTAAGGCAAAACAGAGGAAGGGGGATGGCTGTTTGTGGGGGTGTTAGCACAGGTTGTGACAAGTCAGGACCTGCAGCCGCACGCTCCTGCCTCGTCTATTTAAGAAGCAGTAGCTGATCGCAGATCGTCAGTCACAAATTTTTCAACAATGGAGAAGGTTGAGCACCACGCAGTGATCAAATATTTGACCAAGGAAGGCAAGAATACAAAAGAGATCCATTAACGCATGGTTGCAGTGTACACCGACACCGCCCCTTCCTATGCAACCATTGCTCGCTGGAATAGGAAGTTCCGCCATGGTCGTGAGTCCCTTGAAGATGACATCCGTCAGACGTGACCAACGAGGACAATGTGGCCCATGTGGAGAGGAGGATCCTCGAAAATCGACGGGTGAAGGTCGAAGAAATCGAGGGAGAACTTGGAACATTAAATGGAAGAGTTATCAACATCATCCACGACAATTTGGCCATGACCAAGGTCTCTGCCCGTTGGGTCCCTAGAAACCTCACCTCCCATGATCGACTTCAACGTCGTCAAAGTTCGGAGGAGCTGCTGCTCCTGTACAACCAAGGCCCGGCGGGATTCGAGTCACGCATAGTGACAGGTGATGGAACGTGGGTCCATCACTGTGATCCCAAGACCAATCTCGAAAGCATGGCCTGGAAGCACAGGGGCTCTCCGACCCCTATCAAGTTCCGGACCCAACCCTCAACCGGGAAGATCATGGCCACCATCTTCTGGGATTCTGAGGGAGTGTTGATGGTGGACTATGCGCCTCGTGGAAGGACCATTACAGGCCAATATTTCGCCGAGGAACTGGCTGGGTTGAAGAAGTGCATCCGTCAGAAGCGGCGTGGCAAGTTGACACGCGGCGTCCTGCTCTCCACGAGAATGCCCCTGTTCACAAGTCCAGAGTTGCACAAGCTGCCCTGCGTGAGTGTGGATTCAAGGAGTTCAACCATCCCCCCTACAGTCCAGATCTGGCTCCTTGCGACTGTTTTTTATTCCGCCAGCTCAAGGCTGCACTGAGTGGACGCCGGTTTAGGGACGATGAAGATGTCCAGCTCGCCGTCCAGGAGTGGATTAAACAGCAGTCGGAAGATTTCTGGTTGTCGGGAATTCGAAGCCTCAGGGACAAGTGGCGCAAGTGCATTGAAGTCGAGGGTAGTTATATTGAAAAATAATAAAACACTTTTCCTCATATCTCGTTTCCTTATATCCGAATTGCAAAACATATTTCTATTTTCTCGTTTCCCTGAAAACTGCCCTCCGGACGGACAGAGAGGGTGCTTGTAGAAAGCAAATACTTCACAGTACATAGTAGTAAGATAATAATAAGTGTTATTGTGCAAAATATTGACATTATTGTTTCTTTTCTCAGGTCTCATGTTAGAGTGATGGCTTCGTCAAGAGGAAATTGCATTAATGATCCAAACACCTTCTGCTACATATGTGGCTGTTACATGCTAGTTCGACAAAGGCGCAATATATCAAACTTTGTGATCCGCACTTATAAGGCATATTTTGATGTTCCTCTTGGCGATTAAGATAAGAAGTGGGCCCCACATGCTGTTTGCCATAGTTGGGTGGAACATCTTCGTGAGTGGACTAAAGGAAAGAAAAATGGCCTTCCTTTTGGTATCCCCATGGTGTGGCGAGAGCAAAAGGATGATTTATCGGACTGTTATTTCTGTCTGGTGAATATTAAAGGGATTGGCAAGAAAAATCGGCACAAAATCGACTACCCCAACATTTCCTCGGCGATCCGGCCAGTACCTCATTCTGAGTCTTTACCAGTTCCGATTTTCAGTGGATATGCTTCCTCCGAGAATGAAAATGATGTACCTGATATGGACGTCCACGGAATGGATTCAGTCTGCAGATTTATCATCAGATGCTAAACAGTCATTAGCTCCTCACTGTTTCAATCCAGAGGATTTGAATGACTTGATACGTGATTTGGCGCCCTCCAAGAAAGCTACAGAACTTTTAGCCTCCAGGTTGAGTGAAAGACATATGCTTGACAGGTCAGTACTGGTATCATATTACCGAACAAGAGATAGTACATTTGTTAAGTATTTTTTCTGAGGACAAACAATTTGTATACTGCCACGATGTTTCTGGTCTGTTTACCGAGTTAAGACTTGGCACCTATAGCCCTGCTGAGTGGAGACTGTTTTTGGATAGCTCCAAGCGTAGCCTCAAGTGTGTCCTTTTGCACAATGGCAATAATTTTGGTGCAGTTCCTTTCGGTCACTCTTTCCATCTGCGAGAAACTCACGGTGACATGAGAATGGTCATGGATTTACTTAAGTACTATGAAAACAATTGGATCATATGTGTAGACCTTAAGATGGTCAACTTCCTCCTTGGCCAGCAGAAGGGATATACAAAGTTTCTATGCTATATATGTATGTGGGACAGTCGAGCTCGTGACAAACACTGGTCCCAAAACGATTAGGCAGTTCGGGAAAGTTTCGAAGTAGGAATGCCAAACATTGTTAATGAGCCAATCGTAAGTCGAGAGAAGATCGTTTTCCCTCCACTTCATCTCAAACTGGGGTTGATGAAGCAGTATGTCAAGGCATTGAGCACTGACAATAATTGTTTTCAGTACATAGTATCGGCGTTTCCTGATTTGTCATACGAAAAAATAAAAGCCAGAGTATTTGATGGTCCCCAAATCTGAAGAATTCTGAGTGATTCTAGATTCGTGAACACCATGAATGAAAAAGAGAAGGCAGCCTGGCTCTTATTTTCTGCCGTTGTTCGTAACTTCTTGGGAAACAAAAAAGCGCATAACTAAGAGGATCTGGTTACTAATATGCTTTTAGCATATCGTGATCTGGGATGCAACATGAGAGTGAAGCTGCATTTCCTAAATAGTCACCTCGACCGATTCCCAGAGAATCTGGGAGCCGTGAGCGACGAACAAGGGGAACGAATCCATCAGGATTTGATGACGATGGAAGAGCGCTACCAAGGTCACTGAGATAGACACATGATGGCGGACTACTGCTGGACTATTAGAAGAGATCAGCCAGAGAAGAGTTACAAGAGAAAGAGTTACAAACGAAAATTTTACCCGATTGAAATCAAGAAGGGGTCCTCCATCCTGATGTACGGTCATTAATAAATTAGCATCTATTTGATTTCAGTATTTCTAACCCTAATGTGTAATTCAAGTTTCTTCTCATATGCAATAAAATGTTTGTGCAAAAAAACCTGCTTTACTATAAATCACGCAAAAGGATGATTCAAATTACTTCAGGGCATGATGAGAGGCGTGATAAAATGAAAATTATTGTATAATATTAGTTATTGATATTACAAAAAATCTGTAGCATTTAGAGAGAATCTGATTTCTGATTTGAATTCAGTATGCTCGAATTAGGTAGGAAAATGTACTTTCGTCAATTCACCAAATATATTGTTCCCCAGTGTTAATATTATTATTAGTATATTCTACCTCTACAACCATTAGTATTATGTGTCAACTGTGCAACAATTATTATCATATACCAGCTGTACAACAATTTATATCATATACCAGCTGTACAACAATTAATATAATATACCAGCTGTACAATAATTAGTAACATATATCAACTCTATTACAATTATTATCATATACTGAGTGTATAACAATTATCATCATATACCAGCTGTACAACAATTATCATCATATTCCAGATGTACAACAATTATTATCACATACCAGCTTACATCAATATTATCATATAACAAGTGTACTATAATTATTATCATATAACAAGTGTACTATAATTATTATCATATACCAACTGTAAAACAATTATTATCATATACCAGCTGGACATCAATTATTTTCATATACCAGCTGTACAACAATTATCACATACCAGCTTGCATCAATATTATCATATAACAAGTGTACTATAATTATTATCATATACCAGCCTTACAAAAATTCTTATCATATACCAGCTGTACAACCATTAGTATCATATACCAGCTGGACATCAATTATTTTCATATACCAGCTGCGCAACAAATATTATCATATACTTCCTGTACAACAATGATCATATAGCAAATGTACAACAATTATGATCATATACCAGCTGTACAACAATTATTATCATATATCAGCTGTACCTCAATTATTGCAGAGAACAAATGAATTCCCTCTGCCTGACGCCAAGTAATTATGAAGAGAACGGGCGTTGAGGAAAGAGTCGATCCAACACCGATGAGTCAGCCCGTTTTACATGACGTCTATTACTTCAACATGTCTCCATAAGGTGTAACACATAATATTTGTTGATTAATATGTAATTCCATGTCTAAAGTATTTGGTAATAATGTGATAATGGTGTAACCCCCTATCTATATCCCATAGGAAAGAAATTTAGTATACAGACTGAATAAGGAGGGTCTCAGCTGTCTACAAATTGCATGGTGGCCGCTCAGTAATGGCATAGGAGTGTATGTCAAGTTGAGGGGTTGATCGTCTCCCTGTTAGTAATGGCGCCATGAATTCAGAAAAGTTCCAAAACTATTTTGAAAGATTACATGATGCCCTAAGCTAGATACATCTTCACATGTGACCTTAATGAGATTTGTAGCAGAATAATGCTTAATGTCACAAGTCTGCGTCCACTAAACGGTCGTTCTGATGCAACAATATCGCGTTGATGGACTTTGTCAACTCAGCTTCGGGATATGACTCCACACGAAGACCTCGGGCAAGACCTTAGTTTGACGTTGCTGTAATTTTCGCAGAGGTTCATCAGCTTACGTTATACATATGTTGCTGATGTTATATATTTTGGCAAAGTTTGTATTTTGTTCATTCTTGCTAATTTTGGGGGTTATTAATCAATTATTGTTATTTATTACTCCTTATTTCACCGTTATATTTATATTGATATGCAAATAAAAACTTTACGATCATACATTTATCTAATTTCCTCAAATTTCTCGCGTGTGACAAAACCTTTGGCCCAGACTGTATACTTCCGGCTAATTTGTGTTAGCGTCCATTAAAACAACTCCTTGTTCTACCCCAATCAACCAAGTTTCTATTCATTTCCAAATAATAATCCTAAGATCCAGAAAGTTGCTTTTATAAACAAGTCTCTACGAACTACTCAAACTAATACAACCTTTGCAAATGTCATTGGAATTTGGTATTGTTTATATATTTGTCCTGTAAATGAATTTGAATGAGATAAATAACATCTTTTTATTAGGCCATTTTTTTTGTCTTAGAAAAAACAAAGGTTTTAGATATGCCGTTAATAATAATATAAAATAATACTCGTGTAACTAGTTTTTGTCTCTTTTTCACATAGCAATCCTTTTATTTTTCATTGTATTCCTTTATTCTCTCCAGTCTTCTTTCATTGTACTTTTTTTCACTCATTTGCCTATTTTTAAGAAACTTCATTTTCTGTTTACTTGATTTTAGGTTTGCTTTTCAAAGTGAGTTTGTAAAATTGAGTGGGAAATTCAGTAAATAGAATAAACCAATTGATTAGATTTACTCATCTATTTATCATTTACTTTATTTAATAAGATAGGAAAATAGTACGTCAATCAATCCGCATTGATGTAGAGTGCTATGGCATTCCCTGTCACTCTTGATCTTTTCATACACACCATTTTCTTAAATCTATTTATCCCTCCCATCCCCCTTTCATCAGTTAGTATACATACTCTCATTAGTTTATTTACATTTTTAATTAATAAAAAAAATATTAAACACCCATTGGTTATGGTGTGAGAGTCTTTGTCATGTGGTTGAAGTAGGTACTTAGGGATTCTACTTGTAATTTCTTTCTTTCTCTCGATTTTGGGGAACTTAAACCCTAAATCACAAACCAGTTAATCATTTGTACGTGAGAAAACTACTTAGAATTTTGTTAAAGCTAAAAGGGTACAGAATATGGGGAATATTGTATTAAAATCAATTGAAAAATGAGGGAGAACCGTTGGGATTCGGGATCGAACCGGGTACCGCGACGTTGGGAAACCAACGCCGTATCCACTCGGCTAGCATGAGCTTTTATGGAAATAGTTTCTCGTGGGCACCAGTTACTAGTGACGTTCCTCAGCTAGTGACGTCCATTTTGCCCGGGCAAAATGTACGTTCGGAAATAAAGTAAGACCGATACTTATCCTGTGCGTTGCCCCGGATAAAAAATCCTGTCGCAAATTAATACAGATTCACATTGTTTGAAATTCTTATATTGTGAAACAAAAATATCTTTACTTGCTGATTATTATTTTTTTTTTTAGGTCAAAAGCCGATTCAGGAGAGGTGCGCACTCTCCCTATTAAATAATATACTTAAAATGAGTAAACGTTTCACCGCCGCACCCGGCAGTTTACGCTCACGTGTCACTGACCGTTAGTTATAAGCGAACATCGTTGTAGCTACAGAAACAGTTCGAGCGTCTTACTTTTTTCTTCTATAACTATATTTTAAGAAGGTTATTTTTTTAAATTTTATACTCTTAGTTTAGATGATCTTTTGTAGGGAGGGAGAGGGGGGAAAGAGAGGGGGAGTTAGGGTAAGAGGGGGAAGAGAGGGGAGGGAAAGGTGGAGGGGGAGAAAGGGGAGGGTTTGTCTGTGGCCATCTTAGCCATCTACTAATTAATTAATATCAGATTGTGTTTATTCTTTGGGTAAGTAATTTTTGCGATTCGACTTTGGATATTTCATTCATTGTTAAACCCCCGAAAGCCGGTGTATCCATTCCCCCCCTTAGAAACAGCAATTTACTTTCTTTTTTAGTTTCTTCAAAATAAATTTGAGTGGATTTGCTCTTATTAATTCCTTTAAAACACTTTCGTAATTATCTTCTCTCGTCGCTAAATTCTTTAAAAAATACTTTGGGGAAGATATCCGCATGTTGGCAAGGCATTTTTACCCCCCTCCCCCAATTAATCTCATTCTATGTCTCCTCACATCCCTAAACCAGGGATGGGAAACTTTCTCGTGTTTGAAGGTCACATGGGAATTTAAGAGCTACACTAAGCCTCGAGTCAAGAAGACTAAGCCTACAGTGAAGAAGACTAAGCCTGAAGTGAAGAAGACTAAGCCTGAAGTGAAGAAGACTGAGCCTGGAGTGAAGAAGAGTAAGCCTAGAGTGAAGAAGACGAAGCCTGGAGTGAAGAAGACTAAGCCTGTAGTGAAGAAGAGTAAGCCTGGAATGAAGAAGAGTAAGCCTGGAGTGAAGAAGTCTAAGCCTAGAGTTAAGAAGTCTAAGCCTGGAGTCAAGAACTACAGAATCTAGGACCAGCAAAGACCCTAAGGTCCGCTCGAGGCTAGTCCGCTACACTAAATCCATAACTACGATACAAACTTATCTACGAGTGTATCTATAACATGCTATATATATATATTTTTTTATTTTATTATTATTTTTTTAAATATATAATCTACTGTACACACTTATCGACATGTGTACATTGTCATGCATATTAACTACTTCAACCTACGGGTGGGGGAATGATAGAAAGTTTTTCTTCTCAGCTTCCGCAGCCCTCGACTGCTAGTGGTGAAAATCTAGTTATAGGATAGTAAGACTATTTATAGGATAGGCGGAAAAGAAAATGGATATCTAAACTACACATGCAAGAGAAATCGCTGGCATCATTTTTAGTCATCATTTTTACTCTCGTTGTTCCTCCGCTCCAAACTCCTTTTGCAAAAGACGTTTTTATTTACTGTGCTCAGACTACGTTATATTTATACTATTTAAGTGCGCGTCGAGACGGTTTTTAAACATATTTACCGACCTACTATCCACTACGTGGGTGGGTAGTCTATTCCAAATTTGAGTAATTTTAAACGTAAAATAGTTTGGGGCTATACTAGTGTTAAATCGCTTGTTCACTAATTTTAATCCGTGTTGCCGAGTGTTTCCCCTATGATCCAATTCGAACAAATTCCTATAATCAACGTTTGAAAATCCTTTCAATATTTTAAATACTAAGCCTGGAGTAAAGAAGACTAAGGCTTGAGTGAAGAAGACTAAGCCTGGAGTGAAGAAGACTAAGCCTGAAGTGAAGAAGACTAAGCCTGAAGTGGAGAAGAGTAAGTCTGGAGTGAAGAAGAGTAAGCCTGGAGTTAAGAAGAATATGGCTGGAGTCAAGAAGAGTAAGACTGGAGTGAATAAGACTAAGCCTGGAGTGAAGAAGAGTAAGCCTGGAGTGAAGAAGACTAAGCCTGGAGTGAAGAAGACTAAGCCTGGAGTCATGAAGAGTAAGCCTGGAGTGAAGAAGAGCAAGCCTGGAGTGAAGAAGACTAAGCCTGGAGTCATGAAGACTAAGCTTGGAGTGAAGAAGACTAATCCTGGAGTGAAGAAGAGTAAGCCTGGAGTCAAGAAGAATAAGGCTGGAGTCAAGAAGAGTAAGACTGGAGTGAATAAGACTAAGCCTGGAGTGAAGAAGAGTAAGCCTGGAGTGAAGAAGACTAAGCCTGGAGTGAAGAAGTCTAAGCGAGGAGTGAAGAAGTCTAAGCGTAGAGTGAAGAAGACTAAGCCTGGAGTCAAGAAGACTAAGCCTGAAGTGAAAAAGACTAAGCCTGAAGTGAAGAAAAGTAAGCCTGGAGTGAAGAAGAGCAAGCCTGGAGTGAAGAAGAGTAAACCTGGAGTGAAAAAGAGTAAACCTGGATTGAAGAAGAGTAAGCCTGGAGTGAAGAAGACTAAACTTGGAGTGAAGAAGACTAAGCCTGGAATGAAGAAGCCTAAGCCTGGAATGAAGAAGCCTAAGCCTGAAGTGAAGAAGACTAAGCCTGGAGTGAAGAAGAGTAAGCCTGGAGTGAAGAAGACTAAGCCTGGAGTGAAGAAGTCTAAGCGAGGAGTGAAGAAGTCTAAGCGTAGAGTGAAGAAGACTAAGCCTGGAGTCAAGAAGACTAAGCCTGAAGTGAAGAAGACTAAGCCTGAAGTGAAGAAGAGTAAGCCTGGAGTGAAGAAGAGCAAGCCTGGAGTGAAGAAGAGTAAACCTGGAGTGAAAAAGAGTAAACCTGGATTGAAGAAGAGTAAGCCTGGAGTGAAGAAGACTAAACTTGGAGTGAAGAAGAGTTAGTATAGCAATGAGTAGCTACTTTCTCACTCCAATGGGTACGACTGAGAGATGCTCCTCACCCTCGCCAAGGATGTTGACATCCAATAGACCAATCTAGGGTTGTTAGAGTGGTTCTTTTAGTCGCGCGGTCGCGATTCTATAAGTTACTATGGCGGTCTGTAGGTCGGTCAGTCGTATGGTAACTGTTTTACTTTCTAATGAACTTTGGGGGCAATAACATCCCAACTATTCGGTTGATTCTAACTAAATTTGAAACTCTGATGTTGTTTTACATTCTCTTTCTAATGATATAATTGCCAAGGTCTTCCCAAGGTTAGTCCGGAGATTATTGAAAGTTTCGGAGGTTGTAAGGTCATAAGGTCATAAATCAAAATAATTGAGAGCACGCGCTTAGGTATGTTGAACTTGTTATTTGTATATGATCTAAAAGAAGACAATTTTAGAGCATCGGTTTCTGGTTGTAACATAGTGAGGCGCAATCCAAAAACCTGTCCCTGAAATGATAGAAGACGAAAAGAAAGATGTAAAAAAGGAAAATGGTGGAATGAATACAAACATGTTAAAGACCACCTCCAATAAGAGCCAGGAGGGAATGGCAACACCCGCGTTTCTGTCCTGACCATGGATTAATGGACGAAAGCTGGTCGACAAGCTAGCGAAATTATCCAGTGGCCAAGAAAAAGGTGAAAAGAAGATTGTAAAGAAAGTGTCGAAAAAGGATAAAGATGTCTAAAAGGAAAAGGTTCAGGTAGTTTCAATCTAGTTTGTTTTGCCGGTTGCACTGGGGGAAGATTGTGTGCCGCTCCTCTAAACGTAACAGTCTAACTTGGGCGCTCCCTTGTAGGACCCATTTGAGTGAAGTTATGCCACATCGGCTATGATTAGTCTCCGGAGGGTGTATCGATTTGGGTCGACTTTGCGACGCCTTTTATACGCTTTCGAGACCAGTGGCTCGGATACCAGGTCAAACTGTATCTCCCTACTGTACACAAAAACCTAAAAAAATCTTAACTCACTGGTATAAAACCTTTACTAACAACAACCAAAAATTTCATTTTGTTTATTTAGGTGATTGAGAATTGCTGAAGTTAAAAGTACTTCCCTCAAAATACTCCAAATAAGATTACTTAAAAAGTTACCCATTCAAACTTTCGGGAAGACTCGATACAAAGGAAAGAACCAGGAAAAAAATGAGGTCCTGTGCACTCGTCTCTCTTCGGCAGAATCATCCTCAACAAACCTCTGCCGAGTGAAGCAAAACAAATGAAGCCTCAAATCTCAAATCTGAATCTTGGGCTTTGGCGACCCATAATTTTGACACTCTATTATGATTCCTGTCAAGAGTTTGCTCCTAAGATTAGGTCGCTCCATCCCGCTGTCGCAGAAGATAGGATTAATCACCGTCAAGGCAGGATTTTGGGACACATCTCGAGATTACAGGTTTGTCGCCAGGAAGGAAGGAACGAGACCATGCCAAAAAAAAAATCACTGTTTATATGTTTCGCGGGATTTCCTTCAAGACATACACACAGGGGTGAGAAGGTGCATGTACGTCCAATAATGTACAGGAATAACTCGCCATTAATATGTAGATTCGGTTGTTTTGGTGCCCGAAATGCGGAATGGGTAGCACGGTTTTATACCGATCCTGTGCAGTTGTACTCTTCTGTTCTCTTTATGCTCTTGTGATCGTCGTTTGTTTTAGCACCTAACGCGATCTGTTTTGGATGTCTTTGGTCGTTTGCATCCTGTTGTCGCCCCTAGAGGACTTGCCTACTTTGCCGTAGATGAAGCCAGGTTAGGAGAGTCGCGTGCTACCAATTTCATGAATGACTCAAAGTTGTATAGTTGAATTAATTACCTTACATACGGTGTCATTTTACCTAACTTCACCACTTCCTTTATGGCAACCTTTTTAAAAAGGAAATCGTTGATTTTTATTGAATTTTAATAAAAAAATACATATTTGAGGACAATTTTCTCTATTTCCGTGTATATTAACGCCCCTTTTTGTTCCTGTATGTTTTACAAAGTTCACATCAAAATTATATCCAAACCACCTCATCAAAATCGACTAAGGCCCAGCGGTATTCCTCGCACAAATGTTCCATCTACCTTACTCAAACCTTTGGTAAAATCAATTCCTTTAATACATTGGTTCATAAAGTTTTTCAGCCGCGATACCCAAAAGTTCAAATCGAAGTCAACCCGATACCCCTTTTCCAATTTTAGTCTTAAAGTTTTTCAGCCCCGATGCCCCAAAGTTCAATTACAAGTCAACCCGATACCCCTTCTCCAATTTTAGTCTAAAAGTTTTTCAACCCCGATAACACAAAGTTCAAATCCAAGTCAACCCGATACCCCTTCTCCAATCTTAGTTTTAAAGTTTTTCAGTCCCGATACCCCAAAGTTCACGTGCACGTCAACCCGATACCCCTTCTCCAATTTTAGCCTTGAAGTTTTTCAGCCCCGATACCCAAAGTTCACATCCAAGTCAACCCGATACCCCTTCTCCAATTTTAGTCTTGAAGTTTTTCAGCCCCGATATCCCAAAGTTCACATCCAAGTCAACCCGATAAACCTTCTCCAATTTTAGTCTTAAAGTTTTTCAGCCCCGATACCCCAAAGTTCACATCCAAGTCAACCTGATACCCCTTCTCCAATTTTAGTCTAAAAGATTTTAGCCCCGATACCCCAAAGTTCACATCCAAGTCAACCCGATATACCTTCTCCAATTTTAGTCTTAAAATTTTTTCAGCCCCGATACCCCAAAGTTCACATCCAAGTCAACCCGATACCCCTTCTACAATCTTAGTTTTAAAGTTTTTTAGCCATGATACCCCAAAGTTCACATCCAAGTCAACCCGATACCCCTTCTACAATCTTAGTTTTAAAGTTTTTCAGCCATGATACCCCAAAGTTCAATTTCAAGTCAACCCGATACCCCTTCTACAATTTTAGTCTAAAAGTATTTCAGCCCCGATACCCAAAGTTCACATCCAAGTCAACCCGATAAACCTTCTCTAATTTTAGTCTAAAAGTTTTTCAGCCCCGATGCCCCAAAGTTCAATTACAAGTCAACCCGATACCCCTTCTCCAATTTTAGTCTAAAAGTTTTTCAACCCCGATACCACAAAGTTCAAATCCAAGTCAACCCGATACCCCTTCTCCAATCTTAGTTTTAAAGTTTTTCAGTCCCGATACCCCAAAGTTCACGTGCACGTCAACCCGATACCCCTTCTCCAATTTTAGCCTTGAAGTTTTTCAGCCCCGATACCCAAAGTTCACATCCAAGTCAACCCGATACCCCTTCTCCAATTTTAGTCTTGAAGTTTTTCAGCCCCGATATCCCAAAGTTCACATCCAAGTCAACCCGATAAACCTTCTCCAATTTTAGTCTTAAAGTTTTTCAGCCCCGATACCCCAAAGTTCACATCCAAGTCAACCTGATACCCCTTCTCCAATTTTAGTCTAAAAGATTTTAGCCCCGATACCCCAAAGTTCACATCCAAGTCAACCCGATATACCTTCTCCAATTTTAGTCTTAAAATTTTTTCAGCCCCGATACCCCAAAGTTCACATCCAAGTCAACCCGATACCCCTTCTACAATCTTAGTTTTAAAGTTTTTTAGCCATGATACCCCAAAGTTCACATCCAAGTCAACCCGATACCCCTTCTACAATCTTAGTTTTAAAGTTTTTCAGCCATGATACCCCAAAGTTCAATTTCAAGTCAACCCGATACCCCTTCTACAATTTTAGTCTAAAAGTATTTCAGCCCCGATACCCAAAGTTCACATCCAAGTCAACCCGATAAACCTTCTCTAATTTTAGTCTAAAAGTTTTTCAGCCCCGATACCCCAAAGTTCACATCCAAGTCAATCTGATAAACCTTCTCCAATTTTAGTCTAAAAGTATTTCAGCCCCGATACCTCAAAGTTCACATCCAAGTCAACCCGAGAAACCTTCTTCAATTTTAGTCTAAAAGTTTTTCAGCCCCGATACCCCAAAGTTCACATCCAAGTCAACCCGATAAACCTTCTCCAATTTTAGTCTAAAAGTATTTCAGCCCCGATACCCCAAAGTTCACATCCAAGTCAACCGATACCCCTTCTACAATCTTAGTTTTAAAGTTTTTTAGCCATGATACCCCAAAGTTCACATCCAAGTCAACCCGATACCCCTTCTACAATCTTAGTTTTAAAGTTTTTTAGCCATGATACCCCAAAGTTCAATTTCAAGTCAACCCGATACCCCTTCTACAATTTTAGTCTAAAAGTATTTCAGCCCCGATACCCAAAGTTCACATCCAAGTCAACCCGATAAACCTTCTCTAATTTTAGTCTAAAAGTTTTTCAGCCCCGATACCCCAAAGTTCACATCCAAGTCAACCTGATAAACCTTCTCCAATTTTAGTCTAAAAGTATTTCAGCCCGATCCCCCAAAGTTCACATCCAAGTCAACCCGATAAACCTTCTCCAATTTTAGTCTAAAAGTTTTTCAGTCCCGATACCCCAAAGTTCACATCCAAGTCAACCCGATAAACCTTCTCCAATTTTAGTCTAAAAGTTTTTTAGCCCCGACACCCCAAAGTTCACATCCAAGTCAACCTGATAAACCTTCTCCAATTTTAGTCTAAAAGTATTTCAGCTCCGATACCCCAAAGTTCACATCCAAGTCAACCCGATAAACTTTCTCCAATTTTAGTCTAAAAGTTTTTCAGCCCCGATACCCCAAAGTTCACATCCAAGTCAACCTGATAAACCTTCTCCAATTTTAGTCTAAAAGTATTTCAGCCCCGATACCCCAAAGTTCACATCCAAGTCAACCCGATAAACCTTCTCCAATTTTAGTCTAAAAGTTTTTCAGCCCCGATACCCCAAAGTTCACATCCAAGTCAATCTGATAAACCTTCTCCAATTTTAGTCTAAAAGTATTTCAGCCCCGATACCTCAAAGTTCACATCCAAGTCAACCCGATAAACCTTCTCCAATTTTAGTCTAAAAGTTTTTCAGCCCCGATACCCCAAAGTTCACATCCAAGTCAACTCGATAAACCTTCTCCAATTTTAGTCTAAAAGTATTTCAGCTCCGATACCCCAAAGTTCACATCCAAGTCAACCTGATAAACCTTCTCCAATTTTAGTCTAAAAGTTTTTCAGCCCCGATACCCCAAAGTTCACATCCAAGTCAACCTGATAAACCTTCTCCAATTTTAGTCTAAAAGTTTTTCAGCCCTGATACCCCAAAGTTCACATCCAAGTCAACCCGATAAACCTTCTCTAATTTTAGTCTAAAAGTATTTCAGCTCCGATACCCCAAAGTTCACATCCAAGTCAACCTGATAAACCTTCTCCAATTTTAGTCGAAAAGTTTTTCAGCCCCGATACCCCAAAGTTCACATCCAAGTCAACCTGATAAACCTTCTCCAATTTTAGTCTAAAAGTTTTTCAGCCCTAATACCCCAAAGTTCACATCCAAGTCAACCCGATAAACCTTCTACAATCTTAGTTTTAAAGTTTTTCAGCCCCGATACCCCAAAGTTCACATCCAAGTCATCCCGATACCCCTTCTCCAATTTTAGTCTTGAAGTTTTTCAGCCCCGATACCCAAAGTTCACATCCAAGTCAACCCGATACCCCTTCTCCAATTTTAGTCTTGAAGTTTTTCAGCCCCGATACCCAAAGTTCACATCCAAGTCAACCCGATACCCCTTCTACAATCTTAGTTTTAAAGTTTTTCAGCCCCGATACCCCAAAGTTCAATTCCAAGTCAGCTCGATGCCCCTTCTCCAATTTTAGTCTACTCCCCCTTACTTTTGTCTTCTAATTACATTTAAAAACAAAACAAAAAACAAACAGGATGGCTATGAACAAACAGCTGAATTCTATGGACTCTTTTTATTTTCATTAAATAAATAAATAAAGCAATAACCATTTCATTATTGTACATTTTTCTACATTACATTATTATATACACTATTTGTGCTCATTAGCCTGATATTTTCTTTTACACTGTGAGCACTACGGGTGCCTTGTGCTCCTCCTTTTTTGAAGCAACCAAAACCTCAATTCAAGGGCGCACCCAGCCCAAGATGCCTTTTTGGATACCCCAAGAATCAGTTTCGATACCCGCTGGGGTATTGGGGCACTACTTTAAGAATACCTCCATTTATGCCAGGCCGAGACAAACCACGGCCCGAGAGTTATATGTGGTCCCCGATACGCTTCATTGTGCCTACCCCCCTTCCCGAGGGGTTGCAACATGGAAGCCATATATCCTAAATATAAGAAGATGGTGAATTTTCTAATAGATTTTATTTTTTTTAGGATGCATCAATGCCTTTATCACTTGTTGCTCATAAATCGTCAAGTGGTATCCACTTGGAAATCATTGAACTTCTGAGAAACTCCAGATTTTAATACAATTTAAATCTGTATCCCTTATGAAGTTTATTCTTCCCTCAAAGATTATAATTTTTTACCTTAAAGAAAAGAGCTAAGAAATTAATTGTTTCTACCGGCTGAACCTACATTTGTGAGCAAGATTTTACCTAATGAAGCTATAATATATCCAAAATTAAAAGTTCAATGACGGATGATACTCTTGTTGCCTTCTCTTTTTGGCGACAAAATAGTTTATATCCGATCTGAAGTTCAGGCTGTCTTTGGACCTAGCCACATGAAATTTTCTCCACCAACTCCCGTTCAAACTATTTTCTCTCCCCCCCCTGTCTTCAGAGGAGATAACCTTCCTTTTCTTCTCTTTAATATGACATAACCATCTCTTCACTCTTTGCCTCAAGTAGCTATGGTCGATTCCTCACTATTCTGCTCTACTACATTAATGGTTTTAACACTTCCCCCTCATCTAGTGTGGTACCATCCAATTTCAAACAGCCTTTTGGTTGGCTAAATCATGAAAATAAAAAAAAATAGCCTGAACCCGAACGATCCCAATCGTTCAACTTCTTTCCCCTTCCTGAGTCTTTGAAAGGATGGTGTCACCCAGGACTCTAAACCACGGCTCTTCCTCCAACAAGGATGAAACCTTCTTGTCTGGATTCAAGGCTGGGCACGTCAATGAATCATCTATTCTAAATATAAACGACCAATTTCGTCAAGCGGTTGATGCTGGTAAGCGGACCATTTGGGTACTTCTTGATCTCTCTATGTAATCGATACTTTAGATCACACTGTTCTAAATTCATCGTTTTCGTGAATTCTTTAGTCTCTCTGAAACTCCCTTTGGCTGTTTCTGATTTTAACTATCATCTCGCGCTCATATGGCCATATCAAGAGTGATATATTTACACTGGCCTAGGTGCCTATTGGTATTTCTCAAGGCTAGGTTCTCACTCCAAACTTTTTTCGTTCTTTCTTCTCCCCCTTGGCATTTTTATATGCCATCTTAATTCATCATTCTATTTCTCTGCAGATTTAATGCAAATCGACAAATTTCTGAAACCGAGTTGTAGAAAAAAAGGAATCTAACTGGTTTGTAGTCCTTATGATCTGCTCAATACACAACTATTGCTTTTTTTAATATCATTGCAGACTATTCGTACTACTTTGGTGACAATTTAAAAATATAGTTTCACTTTTGATAGCCAATTATCACTTAAACCGATTTTGCTAATAACTGCAAATCGTCTCTTTGATATCTCCGTAAGCTTAGCCACATCTGCGCCTAATAGTTTTGAGATTGCCATCCACGCTTTCGTTACATTCAGCCTTGATCATTCAACTCTCTTTCTCGCCAGATTTCTTACTTCCACTCTTCGAACCATTCAACTTTTTAAAAAATGTAGCCCTTGCGCTTCTCTTCCTTTTGCGAATTAGGAAATAGCATTTCCGAATAAAAATGATCCTGTTTTTTTATGTTTCTTGCGGTTTGCTGGATTCATTTCATCATTCTTTCGCGTTCATAAAAGATTTTAACATATATATATATATATATATATATATATATATATATATATATATATATATATATATATATATATATGAAAACACTTTTTCACTCAATAACGAGTAAATAAATATACAAGAAAACCACTGTTATTGGAGAATAAAGTTTATTATTATTATTTTTAAAATGGTTATTAAAATGGGACTAGTTTCGATATGTAGTTTACCATATCATCTTCAGCCGTTAACTAAAAGAAATCGACAAAGAAAACTGAAATATTAGAATATACAATAACAGGCAACTGACTTTAATCTGGAGGCGTTAGCTTTAGGTGATTAACAATATCCTTTAGAATGAGGTTTGATATATAGGGGCTACATTTATGCTGCCCTTCTGACAAATTGAAATTTGGAATTTCTTTGATTAGTAAGGATTCAATTATTTTTCTTTTATTATAATCGCTACAAGAGTAAATTATTTGGGCACTAGGGAATTCTATTATATGATTGGCGTTTTTTACATAGTTAAAAAGACTGGAAGCATTGCTCGCTCTACGAATGTCTCCCCTAGGTTCATATATGCGTTTATTTAATGACCTTCCGGTCTCTCCTACGTAGAAGGAGGTGCAATTTGGGGCTTTGCAGGGGATTAAATAGATGCCTGCATCCTGATTTTGCGATTCTAGCTTGGTGGAACGGAAAGATTTTTTTATTGGGTTTAAGAGCTTCATCAATGTCCCTATTGATGAAGATCTTCAAGTGTTAGTGAACGTATTAAATAACCCTAAATTGAACCTCCCATTACCCAAAATCAAAATTGTCAAACTAGTTAAACTGTGTGTTACGGATAATGTATTCAAGAGTGACATGGGTTTTTTCCGACAAAAATATAGCCTTAGTATGGGCAACCCGTTATCCCCCATTCTTTATAACCTGTTCATGGAACATTTTGAAACTTCCCTACTCACAACTATTAAACCCAATAAGAATTTTGTATGGTATAGGTATGTAGATGATGTGATTTCCACATAGACATTAAATCAAATAGACTCCTTTGATAATTTTCTGATTAAGCTTAACAACCTCCATCCCACTATAAAATTCAAGGTTGAATGGGAAAAAAACAATTGATTACCGTTTCTTGATGTAAAAGTCTTAAGAATTAATGATAAATCATCTTTTACGGTATACCAAAAACCTACTAATTCCAATTTCTATATACGTTTTTTTTCATGTCATGTAATACGAGGGGCGGTGAATAAGTTTTGCAATTCGGATATAAGGAAACGAGATATGAGGAAAAGTGTTTTATTATTTTTCAATATAACTATCCCCCTCGACTTCAATGCACTTGCGCCACTTGTCCCTGAGGCTTCGAATTCCCGACAACCACAAATCTCCCGACTGCTGTTCAATCCACTCCTGGACAGCGAGCTGGACATCTTCATCATGCCCAAACAGGCGTCCACGCAGTGCAGCCTTGAGCTGGCAGAATAAAAAGTAGTCGCTAGGGGCCAGATCTGGACTGTAGGGGGGATGGTTGAGCTCCTCGAATCCGCACTCGCGCAAGGCCGCTTGTGCAACTTTGACCTTGTGGACTTTGACGACGTTGCAGTCGATCATGGGGCGTGAGGTTTCTAGGCACCCAACGGACAGACACCTTGGTCATGGCCAAATTGTCGTGGATGATGTTCATAACACTTCCATGTGATATTCCAAGTTCTCGCTCGATTTCTTCGACCTTCACCCGTTCATTTTCGAGGATCATCCTCTCCACACGAGCCACATTTTCCTCGTTGGTCACGTCTGACGGGCGTCCTGGACGGGGGTCATCTTCAAGGGACTCACGACCATGGCGGATCTCCCTATTCCAGCGAGCAATGGTTGCATAGGAAGAGGCAGTGTCGGTGTACACTGAAACCATGCGTTCATGGATCTCTTTTGCATTCTTGCCTTCCTTGGTCAAAAGTTTGATCAGTGCGCGGTGCTCAACCTTCTCCATTGTTGAAAAATTTGTGACTGACAATCTGCGATCAACTACTGCTTCTTAAATAGATGAGGAAGGAGCGTGCGGCTGCAGGTCCTGACTTGTCATAACTTGTCCTAACACCCCCCAAAACAGCCATCCCCCTTCCTCTGTTTTGACCGCCCCTAGTATCTATGTATTTAAGAGCCTTCATAACATGCATGTTCTTTGAATTAAAATATCCACTCTATTCTATAGATGAGAGCCTATCTAAAGCCAGAGCAATAATCTACCGTCCCCAACAAAAAAATAATCTTACATATAACAAGAATTGCTTATCTCTACCATATTCCCCCTTGCTCTCAACAGACTAAACTCTATTATATATCCTAACTTGTCCACCTTTAAATATCCCCTAACTATCAAAAGGTATTTCCGTTCCACCAAGCTAGAATCGCAAAATAAGGATGCAGGCATCTATTTAATCCCATGCAAAGCCCCAAATTGCCCCTCCTTCTACGTAGGAGAGACCGGAAGGTCATTAAATAAACGCATATATGAACCTAGGGGAGACATTCGTAGAGCGAGCAATGCTTCCAGTCTTTTTAACTATGTAAAAAACGCCAATCATATAATAGATTTCCCTAGTGCCCAAATAATTTACCCTTGTAGTGATTAAAATAAAAGAAAAATAATTGAATCCTTACTAATCAAAAAAATTCCAAATTTTAATTTGTCAGAAGGCCACCATAAATGTAGCCCCTATATATCAAACCTCCTTCTAAAGGATATTGTTAATCAACTCCAGATTAAAGTCAGTTGCCTGTTATTGTATATTCTAATATTTCAGTTTTCTTTGTCGATTTCTTTTAGTTAACGGCTGAAGATGATATGGTAAACTACATATCGAAACTAGTCTTGTTTTAATAACCATTTTAATAATAATAATAATAATAATAATAATAATAATAATAATAATGAACTTTATGCTCCAATAACAGTTGTTCTTGTATATATATATATATATATATATATATATATATATATATATATATATATATATATAGTACAAGAAAGTGAAATTTGACGCGAATGAGCAATGAGACAAGAAACAGGAGTTTTTTATATATATATATATATATATATATATATATATATATATATATATATATATATATATATATATATATGAGACTGGAAACCAGAGTCTAAAGTTAAGATAAAGTGGCATTAGAATAATAGACAAAGATCAAGGGGAGCGAACTACAGCTCAATAAATGTAACCCATACTGAGAAGACAGGAATAACGCCCCGTGGGAAAAATTGGAATATCCTGGTCAGGAGTTGAACTAGAGCCCCCTTATTGTCGGTCGGGTTCTCTAACCACTAAGCTACCAGACACAGCCCTTCAAAATTCCCCAACCCTCACCCCAGGATATCTCCCTTAATCTCTAACACCCTCACAATTCAACGGTCCCTATCGATATCGTATACAAGAAAATCCATTTACAGGTCTGTGGGTAGTAAACGACTACCATAAGGATTTGGGCCATTTTTTATGTCTGCCTTTCAAGACCCTTTTGAAGAGAGAAAGATGCAGAAACCGTGTAGTCGCGGACCTCATGTGGATTGCCTTTATTGTGCCGTCCATTACTCTCCTTGATTTCTTCCAAGGTCCTTTTGTGTTGCCTTTAAATGCCGGTTTTTGAGCGCATGCAATCATTCGCATCCAAATTTGCCCTCTTTGTATGTATGTAAAATGTTGCTTATATAAATTTTCTTGCAGTCAAAACCACTTAAGATTGGATTTTCTTTTTATTACCTTTGGAATGAATAGGAATTTATTACATTAAGTCAAATATTAATCGAGTAAATAATTTATAATACGCCACTTGCAACGTGAATTTTAACTTGTGCTACCGAACTATATCTATACTAGCATAGGTACCCGGTGTTGCCCGGGATAATAATCCCTGTGGCAAATAAATACAGATGAATATTGTTTGAAATTCTTATATTGTGGCGCAAAAATATCTTTACTTGTTCATTATTATTATTTATAGGGTGATGGCAGATTCATGAGAGTTGCGCACTCTCCATATCATACAATATGATATAATATATAATGTCATATAATATACTTACAATGAGTAAACGTTTCCCTGCGCGCGCTTGGCAGTTTACGCGCTCTCGTGAATGACCTTTAGTTATGAGAGAACAACTTTGTGGTCGCAAGAACAGATCGAGCGTCTTATAGCTACAGATATAAGTCGGTTCGCTTTATCAAGTCCATTTTATTAGGTTATGCCGTATTTTTTTATGTTTATCATTATTTTATGTAGAGAAATAAGAAAAAGCAGGTTTGTTTTTATACCTTTCTAGTCTACAAAACTCAAGCCTACGTACCTGAAAAAACTACATTTTACTCATTCCACTGTAATTTAAAGGAGATAAGGCAACGTTTCACGATTTGGGCAATGGATTTCTCACGAACTGACAGAGGTAAACCTGCAACAAATGGGATTCCCTTAGTGAAGAGGGCACTTCCTCCTCTCCAATCGTGACAAGTTCGGGGGTTGCCCCCTAGCGACTCTCCACTTGCGGCGGATCCCACTTTATTTTCTCGAGGCACGCCGAGATGAAAAGGAATTGTGTTGAAGAGATTTTTATATAATTCTATTTATTGCGTTGAAGAGATTTTTATTTTATTTTATTTATTGCGTTGAAGAGATTTTTTTTATTTTATTTATTGCGTTGAAGAGATTTTTATTTTATTTTATTTATTGCGTTGAAGAGATTTTTATTTTATTTTATTTATTTGGTTGAAGGGATTTTTATTTTATTTATTATATACAAACAAAACTCGATGGCGGTATATCCCCGCCCCCCTCTCAAAAGATGCAGGTGTTGAAGGCATTTAAGGAAATGGATGTGTGGGGCGGAGTTAGAAGAGGGGGTCATCTTTGGGCTAGGCTGGAGAGAGTTGGTGCTGAAAGTATCAAGGGTTGTAATAGGTATTATTATATTATTACTAGTGTACCCGGGCGATAAAATATGCTGGCAATAATTAGGTAATCATTAATAATAATAATAATATAATTATTATTATTATTATTTATATTACTCTTATATTGCTCAGAGTGACTCTCAGGAAGCTCTGGATGAGCAAAAGGGCAGTTAAGGGATTTTAATTCCTATGCGCCTTTTCTTATACTCTTTCTCGTATTATTGTTCAAAAGCAATCATCACTATATTGCATACACTGTAGAAAATATTGCATATGTTGAGGAAATATTGCGTATGTTGAGGAAATATTGCAGACATTATATAAGATATTGCATACATTGTAAAAATATTGCATATATTGTACAAATAGTGCATAAAATGACAAATATTGCATAAAATGTGCAAATATTACATACATTGTAGAAAAATATTGCATACATTGTATAAAATATTGCATAGATTGTACAAATATTTGATATATTGTAAAATAATGCATACATTGTAAAATATTGCATTCATTGTAAAAATATTGCATACATTGTAAAAATTGCATACATTGTAAAAATATTTTATACATTGTAGAAAATATTGCATACATTGTAAAAATATTTATACCTTGTATAAAATATTGCATACGTTGAAAACAAAGTTATACCTTGTAGAAAAGATTGCATACATTGTATGAATATCTTATACCTTGTAGAAAATATTGCATACAATGTAAAAATATTTTAAACCTCGTAGAAAATATTGCATACATTGAAAAAAATGTATACCTTGTAGAAAATATTGGATACATTGTAGAAAATATTTTATACTTTGTAGAAAATATTGCATATATTGTAGAAAATATTTTAGACCTTTTAGAAAATATTGCATACATTGTAAAAAAAATTATACCTCGTAGAAAAGATTGCATACATTGTAAAAAAGATTTTTTTTAAAGTAAACTTTTCACTGGCTTTATGTTAGCGCTTCCATTTTCTTTTCATCGTAGATGATTCCTGCTCCACCCAGTAAACCGTAGATGATTCCTGCTCCACCCAGTAAATCGTAGATGATTCCTGCTCCACCCAGTAAACCGTAGATGATTCCTGCTCCACCCAGTAAACGGTAGATGATTCCTACTCCACCCAGTAAACCGTAGATGATTCCTGCTCCACCCAGTAAACCGTAGATCATTCCTGCTCCACCCAGTAAACCGTAGATCATTCCTGCTCCACCCAGTAAACCGTACATGATTCCTGCTCCACCCAGTAAACCTTTACAATGAAAGATTTCTGGAGGACAGTATAATACAGGGACTGGATTAATCTAAAAATACAAATAATATATATTTAGTTATACCCCTACTACACCTAAATGAATCATTCGATAAAATCGTGAACTGTGTCGCAATTTTACAATACTACACCTAATAATATTATCGGTGTTGGTACTAAAATATTAAGCGAAGAAAAAATGGGCGCTCATCGGTTCCCATGCAAATATTAAGAGTCGCATTCTCGATTGCGACAGGCGCCGCTTTGATAATGGAGGAAAATTACTTTGTGGCCCCAAACCGAAAAAGGTGCGTTTAAAGTTTATTTAATTGTTGCTGTTTTGATAGGATTGTTCGTGATTTGTTCACACTCACCCTAAATAATTGCGATTGTAAATGCACCTACAAGACATTTTTACATAACTCCTCAAAAGCATCAATTCGAACCATTAATCTTCCTCACGACCGAAGCGGAAATGAGTGTTCTAGGAACTTGCTTTTTTCCTTGTTGGTTTTGATGACGCGTCGGAATAAGAATGACAGTCCGCCTACGGATGTAAGATGAGATACTCCTCGTTTTAGTTGACCCCAAGCTTAGGAATAGGGGCGCTCAACAAATGGGTCCCGCTTGGATGAGTTGAAGATGAGGGTAGGTGAAAAAGAGAAGTATAAACAATGGGAGAATGATTGAAAAGAAGAGATCGGATCTGTTAAGTACCGCTAGAGTTGCATTTTTGGTCTTAATTTGCTTGTAAGGGAGAGATAGAAGACCTGAGAGTACGATAAGGTTTAAGGGGTTTACATGGCTCCAGATAATTCAATATATGGTAGATCATGGTTAAACCTTAGGTTATAAGCCCACTCTACTACCCCACCTATTTTGGTCAAATTATCCATGGACATGAAGCAAATAAGCTGGTAGATGATAGACAGACAAAGGAGGAGGACAGAAATTCAAAAAGGTGGGTTAAATAGACAAAAAGAGATAAAATGATGAGTATTAGCAGACAGTCACTCCACTTAGCTCAAACTTTTAGACAGACAGACTAAAGCGGACACCAGAACATCCCTTTTACAAGCCCTTTCCACCATGATTCTTGGATACTTTTAGCTAAAAAGGGAATTTTTATGACCATAGATAATTATCGAAGAAATGGGCCCGGTATAAATTCGTCTCTGGCGTTCAGTTGATATAGGTTTCTTAAAAGTTGGCAACCCGCATCTAATATATTGGAGCTGAGATGCGAGCAAAAAAAGAAGCTTCCTATTCGTATCCGACCCCAAGTTCTTTTAGAAACAGGGTGACTAAGAGGCATTTTGAGGGTATTAGAGGAGAAAGGTTAGGGAGTTAGGACAGATTTTTGGAAAAAGAGTCATAAATTAGCGTTGAATTTTGTGTCGTTTGGGGCACTTTTGATGCGAAATCTTTTGAATGGTAGGATTGATAAGGAAGTCGAAAAGGGTGATTTAGGGGAGTGAGCGATTGGGAATTGCAAGGCGATTGGAGGGAGCTTTTCTTGATTTGATTTATAGGAAAGGTTTTCGACTAAGAAGCTCGGAGTCATGGCGTTCATAGAAGATGGAGTAATAGGGTAAAACGATAATCTTCCCATCTCGAATGAGGAAAGAAAGAATAATGCAGTCCGGTAAAAAGGAATTCACATGGAATAAATCAATTTACACAAAGATGATTTAGGGTGGATAAAAAGGAGAAGAGGAGAATTTAAATTGCTTACCGTCTTTAAATGGGTCTGGGGGGGAGGAAGATTCAAGAAGTTCACCAGAAAGAGGAAATTAATTTAAAGGGGAAATCCCTAATCACCCACATACATGCATTGAATGAGAAAGAGAATTTGTGTAAAGGTGTAAAACTAACAAAGATTTTTTCTAATCTCTAATAAAAAGAGTTAGAAAAGAGATTTCGAATCAAAGTGGTGGAGTCAAAGAACGGAAAAAATGCTTGAGTTCAAAAAGAGAGTCGCCACCTTCGAAACCATCCGGATAGCGGGGGTGCACAGCTCTCTTCGACTTGCATGCCACCATAGATTATCCCATTGGGCCCCCGGACCCAGCTTAGCCTCTTCTTCGCCTTCCGCTACCACTACCTTCCTTCCTGTCCTCAACAACTCTCCTCCTCTCCCTCAAAGCATTTGCTTCGACTAGATAGAGAGGCTCCTTCTGGGTTCAGACTCGGTTTGCTCCTATACCCCCTTCCATCGAAATCGCAGCGGGATATTAGCAGCTACTAACTCAGCCTCTAAAATCCCTACCTTTTTGGCCGCCAAGAAAGGGTGGAACTCCGCTTCGGTCCGCGGGACCGAGCTTGAACCAAGAAGGGACTAGGTAAGGGATAATGACCCACCAGGATACATCCTGCACGGTCCGCATAGGTTAACATCTATGCGGGGATGTATGTGACCCATTTACATAAAGAGCACAGCGCCCTTGCTTACACAACAACTGTGAGGTTTAGAAGCGTCCCGTTGTCTGCACCAACGGGCATCCTCAATGGTTACTAGGAACCAGAGTTCTGATGCCTTCTCAGGATTCTGGCCACTTCGCTGATAAAAACCAGGTAAACGGAACATTCACAGGTGGTGACAGCTCTGTTTTTCTCCTAATTTCTTTTTGTAAAATCAACGCCCACAAAGTACAACTACTAGTAAAGTGAAAATCAGCGTATCCCCACATCTCTACCAAACCCTCTACCATGCATTCCTTAGTTTGTTAACTTAATCTTGGTGCAGAGGTTCTGCTCTCACGACTCTCAACCCAGAGAGGAGCTACACCTATATCCCTTCTCAAGCCTCCCTCTGGTAACTCCGCCTCTTCTAAGGAAGTGCCTGCACTCCTGCGCTGTCTCAGGGGCCTCTCCAAGTCTCTCTTAGGGAATCGGGTGTTTTCCCATCTCTAAAGATATTGGTTCGGGGGCTTCACCCTTATCCCCTGTACAGAGTTGCCTTCGGGAGACTCTTGTTTATTGGTGGCCCTCCTGTACTTTCTCGTGGTCCCTGAATATTCGTTTAGTGAAGAGGGCACTTTCTAGTGGCCCCCGAAGATTCCCTTAGTAAAAAGGGCACTTTCTCGTGGCCCCCGAAGATTTCCTTAGTGAAAAGGGCCCTTTCTCGTGGCCTCTGAAGATTCCCTTAGTGAAGAAGGCCCTTTTTCGTGGCCTCCGAAGATTTCCTTAGTGAAAAGGTCACTTTCTCGTGTCCCCCGAAGATTACCTTAGTGAAGAGGGCAATTCCTCCTCTCCAATCGTGAGAGGTTCGAGGGTTGCTCTTAACTCCCTTTTAGATAATTGCCTTCTAGCGACTCTCCACTTGCGGCAGATCCCACTTTGCTTTCTCAGAGGCATGCCAAGAATGCATCGAGGAAAAGGACGCGCCGTCTCTGTTCTCCCCCTCCCCCTGATACGAGTAAGTGAACTACTTGAACTCCTTTAGAGGAGTAAAAGGTGGCCTAGATTCCTGGTTGTTGCCGTGACACCTCGTCGATTCGAGGTTTGTCACGTTAATGGGAGTCGGCATGCCCACTCTCCTTCTCTGCCCAACGATGGTCAGGATGCCGAGCCGAATAACGTTCATAACGGGCCATAAGTCCTTAGAGCGCACGCTTGGGTTACTTGAGACCTTGGGGGTTGGGCATTTGGAGGCCTCTTCTAAGGTAGAGATATCCATGATGTCAGTCTTCCAATAGGGCGAACCATGTCTCTATGCCAGACACTGGACCCGAATCCGCCATTTGGAATACCCCTCCTCAGGCGGCAAGGGCCCCCAAATATTGAAAGGAGAAAATGGACCCACTCCACTTCTCCACTGCCTAGTGACCCCTTGATGGCCAAAGTTTCTCCATCTCGGAGAAAAATCTGGTCGAGTCCGGTCCGTCCGTCTTTGGGGACCCTTCAGGGGAGGAGAGAAGCCAGTTCACTCCCCTCCCTCCTCTGCAAAGAAGAGGAAAGCAAGAGGGAAATCAAATAGGGCAAGGGATTCCTCTCCCTCCGCGGGGGCTGCGGCGACGGCAATGTCCGATGCTGCTTCAGTAAGTGACCAGGCCAAGACTGGCACGTCCGGCCCCGAGGCGCTCTCGGGTGAGGTGGGTAGACAAAGACCAAAGTCGAAAGTGCGGTGAGTGGTGCCTTGACTATTTCGGAGAAACTAGCTTGCGTTTTAGAGTTCGCTAACTTCAAACTGTTTCTAGTTATTCGCTCTAAGGATGGCAGCATGTTGGCCATAGGTCAGGTATTACATAAGAGATTAGCATTAGCTGGATTGACTGGTAGAGAACAAAATGTGACCCGATGCTCGGACGGGTTCCTTCTGGCAAATGCGTTTTGAGGTGGCCATGATTAGTGCTCTTCAGGTACTTAATGCTGAGATGGTGATTGTGACGCCTCACTTTACCATGAACTTGGGGAAAGAAGTGATTTATAAGAGGGAACTTGTAGTCTACTCGTTAGAAAATATCATCCAAGAGCTGGCTGACAAGGAAGCGGTCAAGGTCTAACGTGAGATGAGAAAAGGGGTGGGGGAGCTCGAGACTCACACGACTCTCTTCATCACTTTTGCTGATGATATGCTATCTAGTTAGTACGTACCGGCTAGTATCTTTACAGCTTGAATGATTCGTGCCATTGCCACGGAGGTGCTACTACTTTCCCCTCTTTGGCCATACGAATCGCTTCTGTCGACGTGCAAACTCAGGTTCACCCTAAATTGGTGTAAGTTGCTCTACGACTCTAAATGATAAGTCCTTATCGTGAATGCCAAGTGTGTCAATTGCGGAAAGTAACACTCTGCTTCCTTGAAGCAATGCGGGGCGTATCTCCTTAAGAAGGAAATCTTTGCCGTTCAGGATGCGGATCGTCTCTAATTTCGCGAAACTTAGGACTTGTCCTGGCTCAACCAGCGCTGCCTGGGACGTCTTGTGCCTCAATTTTAAAAACCCACCCTATGCTCCTGGCCCCTCCAGGCCTACGAGCACGGTTGCTACCAAGCCCATTAGGAGCCCTTCTTCGGGTGCTAGACCCGCCACAGGCAAATATGGTTGACATCCAGCCTCGGCTAAAGCCAGGGCTCCCACCTTTTCAGGGTGACTGTTTCCCGTAAGGCGAAACGGACGCATGCCTCCACCGAGTCGTTAGACTCACAGGAAACAAACACCCTGAAGATGGTCGTGAGGGTTCCAATAGCTGCCCCCCGAACGGAGGACAGCATCACATGAGCTTTGGATCCTACGCCCCCATACAGCGATGGAATGCATGACTCGGAAAAGACTAAACCTCCCTAAATAAGTCCTACAAAGCGATAGCGCCCTCAGCGCTTTGTTCGGCCAACGGCGTTCAGAGATATACCACATAGAAGCGTACGACGATTTCCGTGAGGTTCTTTTCTTCGAAGAGGGTCCCCGCATCTTCGCCGAGCTAGGCCTGGAGGGCATAATTCTTTAATGGAATTGCCGCGGACTACCGGCCAACTGGGAGGAGCTGCAGAGGCTCGTCTCCTCCTGTTCCTCGTTAGCTACCTTTTTGCAGGAGACCATGCTAGGCCCGTTCCCCCTGTCTACGGGCCAAGGCTGTAAGGATTTTGCGACCTCACCACCAAGGGGTCGTGAAAGTGAAAACAAAGAGAAAATGATAGGAATCGTCTTTGCCACTGACCCGAGAAAGATCTTTTTGTTCGAGCACAAGGACGACATTATCAATCCTAATTGTATGACATGGATATTGAATTTTATGACTGCACAGATACTTTGGGATCACCCTATATAACAGCCAAAGGATGAGTCGCCAAATTGACTCGTCAAATGATTGCTCAAAGCTGGTTTCCTGCTTCCTCGCTTTGCATGACAACATCAAAGAGTACAGTTCCCTCCAGCCTTTCTCATTTCAGTCTAGAGGCTTCTCACTGCCCCCCTTCACTCATGACCCCAATCCCTACAAAAGATTCTGCTTTAATATTTGTGAAAATAGAAATTTGAGAGAGTGTTGGAGTCAACCTGTATCGAGCTCTCAAATAGTCTCCTCTTTTAGGTTCTTAAACCCGCCTTTCTTAGTTTGAAGTAAAAACAAACAACAATCTCAGTTGTAAATCCGTCATCCTAAATTCTCTAAAATTGCATCCTGTGGCTCTTTATGAATACAGTTATCCATTTTAAGATTCATTTCGACCCTCTTCCATTGCTTCTTTTGGTATCTTGTCCATTTCTATTTAAGTGGCGCAACTACTGAATCCTGCGAGTTATTCATATTGGCTATAGTCCTGTTTCTTTAGGTGTTGTCCATCTCTGATTTGCAGTACCTGTCAAGCCATGGCTATTGTATGTTGGGAGGATGACGATATGGTTTTTACTGGGTTCCTGAACAAAATGGGGGCTTCTGGAAATGAGTCCCCTGATAAATGGTCAGGCTGTCTAGACAGACTGAACAACTTGACCGACGTTTCGCGCTGCCCCCACACTAAGAGGGATCAGGTCATCCCATTGGGTCACATGGCAATGGAGAAGGAAGACAGAGGCCGGGGGTTGAAATTGTTGCGCCATCGCGCCACGACAATTCTGTGATCCATCCCCTAATGCATCGACAGAATCAAAACATATTCTTTCGTCTCCGAACACAGAGAGCACAAATGTAACTTCTCTTGAGTCAAAAGTTGCCACAAGTAGAAATTCCTAAAAAAGTAAAATGTTTAACATATTCTGTCTTAACTACTATGTGGGAGCATAGTACGGATTTTCTCTGGTCGAGACACACCAGCGCAGATATGTTTAATTTGGGGTGATTTATCACCGTCTTGACCCCAGTTGATAACGCTGTCCCGCTTTCAGGTGGCATCCGTGTCCATCTTTTTCCTCTTGGAGTAAAAGGGAATCTTTCTTAGTCCTCGTCGAAGCCCCAAATTATCAGGGTTTATGTTTGCTTAAGCCGCGTTCATATCCCTTGGGAATCTCGCTTAATTCCCTTTCACCTCGTCGATGCCCGAAATTATCAAGGTCCATGTTTGCTTAAGCCGCGTCCGATATCCCCTTGCGACGCGCTCGCTGCGCGCAGCCCTTTGTCGACCATGGCTGTCGCTCCTATGTAAGGTGGTGTCTGCAAATCCTCAGCAGATAGAGATAACCCGAGCTTCTTGCCGTCCAGACCCTAGTATCTGTCTCCCGTTAAGTGGTCCCTTCGCCCTTGTGATCTCGTCAGCAGATCGTTTTCGCGTAATCCGCAATAATCAGAGGAAAATTACGGAAACCCGTTTACACCCCGGAAGATTGTCCTGGGTTTCTCTCGTCTCACTACATTAGGTGATACTTCCTGCCGTCCCGCAGACGAAATTCGATTTGTGATTACTTCTCCCTGGAACTGAGGTAATCTCAACCTCCTTCGGAGTCTCTATGGACGCCTTCGCATCGAGACCCCATCGACGATACCTTGCCATTGGTCTTCCACCTCCCCAGTTCATCCTCCAGAGGTAACCAGGAGTCCTTTCCTTGTAAGTCCCACCTCTTCGTTCCCAGTCTTAAGAAGAATTCCCCATTTGGTGTAACGCCAATAGACTTGCTAAATCTTTCATTCAATCCAACCTATTGTATCACTTATATATTTTCCTGGGCATAGTTTCCTTAAATTTTGTCTGTCATAATATTCTTTTGTCGTACTGATTATTATTTATATGTGCCCTTGTTCCTATTATTTGTATTAAAGTTTATTTTTGTAGGTGTTTATCTTTCGAATAACCCTTGAGACGAACTCGGCAAACGTGTTCCCTTTTAAAGAGCCAACCTAATAATATCGCACTCTAGTTAGAAGGTCTTTACCCTTCCCCAAGTCCATGGTATCCGAGCGCAGCGCCAATAGTCCGATAGTGGCTGCCTGTCGTACAGTAGTGTGTACTTTTAGAGACTTTTTGGTCACACGCCTTCGTCCCTCGACATACATATATGTAGATCTATTATTATTATATATAATTATATTAAAAACTGGTGTCAGGCATAGTTGGGTTATTTTTATTTATTTTTTTTTACTTAAGAACCCGTTAAATTTTAATTCCCCCATTTAATTATTCTTACCGAGTTTGTCTAAGTTCGCTCAAAGTTATTCAAAGATTATGGAACTAATTATTAACTATTTAATTGTGTGCTCGCGAATCCATAAGTTTCCTATTTTTTGCGTGGTAACCCTCTACTAAATCCCGAGTTGGATTAAGAGGACAGATAATTTTTAATCCGATAAGGATTAAGGTAAATCGTAGTCGAATTTTTTTTAAAAAGGAAGAAAAGTTTCCATGAGAGCCCATAGTCTGCGTCGTGTGCTCCGAGTACGTTCGAGCTGTTAGACGCACACGTACTGTCTAGGATGTCGTCCTTTGATAGATTCCACAAACAAGTTCAAATCTTGGGATTAACAGGCAATGATTTAATTGCCTATATCCAGGACAAAGAAGGAAATGAAAGGGAAGAAAAAACAGAACAAAGAGAAGCAGAAAGAGGGCAAAGAGAAGACGAAGAAAGAAGAGAGCAAAAAGAAGCAAACAAAGGGAAAGAAACCGTCAACATGAGGGAGAGCTAAGTCGAAATAACGTAGAAACTCTTTCCGTTAGTTCAAGGAGTGAGGTCCCTCAAACCCCTTCGGTTAAGTTACCCGTATTCAAGGATGGCGAAGACTTCGGTGCCTACCTCACCCACTTCGAAAATATTCTTGAAGTGAATTCGTGGGACATCGAGGAGAATGGAGTCGCACGTTTACTTCCCATGCTCAACAGTCATCTTCGGAAATTTTTCATATATCTTCAGGGCCGAGACCACCCTTAATTATTCTACCCTCAAGGCCCTATTACTATCGGCAATCAATATGAATCCCGATTTCTATCGGGCTAAGTTTCGCCAGGCAAGAGTATTAACTGGCCAAACTTACTGCCAATATGGCTTCAGCCTTCAGAAAAGCCTACAATTCTGGCTTACTCAGCTCAATTGGAACGCGAATACGAGTCTCTGTTCGATTTCGTCTTACGTGATCAGTTAATGGCTGCGCTGCCATCCGAGATCCGTGCATTCATAAAAGATAGACGAGTGTCTTCCTTTGAGGAATGCCTGGAAGAGGCGGATGTACACGCGTCCAGCCATAATCTGTATACGAAGAACCCCAAGAAATCGCATCCCCCATCTCCCAAAAGTAAGAGTAATTTCTCTAAGTCCTCCCATAAAACTTCGCCCCATTTTGTCAAAGTGGCTGGTCCCCCCAAACCTAGATTCCCTCCTCTGCAAAAACCGAGGAATATTAAGCCCCTCCTAAATAATCCACCACCATTTATTTACCCCCGGCGGCCCATCGTGTGTTTCACGTGTGGCGTGCCTGGACATGTAAAAACCAACTGCTCCCAAAACTCTTACCTTCGCTCTTCCCCCATCCAACAATTCACTCAAGTCAATGCTTCTCTTTCTCTCAACCAGCCGCTAACCAAATACCTCCACCTTCTGCCCCGACTAACGGTTCCCCATGGCATCACGTCACCTTTCTATTTAATAAAAGCTCCCCGGGTGGGCTTGAATTTAAAGAAGGAACTGTGAACGGGTGCCGGGTGTCAACCCTTGTGAGAGACACCGGGTGCACCTGCGTCGTAGTGTCGGAAAAATTGCTTACCCTAGTAAGTCCCGACCACGTTAGGTATGCAGTAGTCCACGCCCACTTGGGGTGCGCCAACCGGTTCCCTGTGGTTCGCTGCTACCTAGAAGGCAAATACTTCACCCATTGGGTGGAAACCGTTGCAGCCCCCATTAAGTTCTACGCCGTGTTGGTCGGCCAGAACCCCCAGATCTCCCCTAATTTTGTCGCCCAGCCCGTCCTTGCGAGGGCTCAGGCCTTAGAAGAGATTGCAACCTCCGTGCCGTTAGAAACTCTGTATGCCCCCGAATTCGCATCCCTTCATAACAAGGAGTTCGCAAGGAAGGTTACATATCTCGTTAAAAATTACCTCCCTTACCGTTCTACCTCGACTGAGGATGGTGTTAAGAGTTGCTTCCTTTGCATCTCCTGTTTTCACGCTCCCAAGGTTCTTCGCCTTGCCCACGATGGGTTATTGTCTTACCATTTAAGCCACAATAAAACTGCCCAAAGAATCTTTCTATATTTCATTTGGTCCGGCGCTGCCAAAGAAACTGCAGAATTTTGTTGATCCTGTGATATTTGCCAAAAGACGACGGCAAAAGGACGAATCGCACCTGTCCCCATTCAAAGGACCCCCCATTATTTCTGAACCCTTTTTTAGAGTGGCTATCGACTTGATTGGCCAAATTCAACCCCCGTCGAGTGAAGGACACTCATATCATTACGCTCGTGGACTTCGCTATGAGGTTCCCTGATGCAGTTCCCCTAAAAAGAATCGATAGCATAACGTGCGCGGAAGCATTAATGGCTATCTTTTCTCGAGTCCGCATCCCTTAAGAGATATTGTCTGACAATTTACGTCCAAACTCATGGAATACGTGGAAAAACTTCTCCTGATAAAACCTCTCTTCACAACCCCTTTTCACCCTGCGGATAACGGAGTCTGCGAAAAGTTAAACTTGACTCTGAAGTCCGTCCTGATGAAGCCGTGCCACGTTCAGTCTCAAGAGTAGTAGCGGTATCTGCCAGTCGCTCTCTTTGCGTTCCGTAAGATTCCTCATAGGACTTTAGGGTTCGCCCCGTTCGAACTCCTGCATGGGCGAAATGTCCGAGGCCCTATGAGTATTTTCAGCGAATTGTTCATAAATCCCCGCCTCGATGAACAATTAAAACCTCGTATCCGTATGTATTGGACCTGAGAAACCGCTCAGAGGAATGCGCCGAGATCGCGTATAAAAATACTGATCTTAATTTGGACAAATGCCGGACTTATTTCGACGTAAAGGCAAAAAATCGACGCCTCCGACCCGGTGATGAGGTACTGCTCTTTCTCCCCACTGAATCTAATAAACTTTTACAGTGGAAATGCCCGTTCCCGGTTTTAGGAGCACGAGGACCCGTGGACTACCTCATAAAGACCCCCCTCCGGTAATAAGTTGTATCACGTAAACATGCTTAAGCGATACCACCGCCGCGCGTGTATTAATAACATAGTTGCACTTAACGAAGAGGCGGTGATGGAAGGTGCTTACCCCCCCTCCCTTAACGAGCCTCTCAATCTGATACAGACAGTTTCCGTCGAGTCAGATAAGGATCACCCCCTACCTTCACTCCTCTGTTCCAGTGAAGAAACCGCCCTGGAACTCGATTTGAAACCCCCAATTGGAACCCCCGCAAAAGCTCAACTGGAAGTTATTAACTGAATTTGAGAATGTGATTTCGGGTAAGCCAGGCTGTGCGCGTGATTTCATGCATGACATGTCTCTGAAGACACAGGAGCCTGTTCGGACTAAACCGTACCCCTTGCTTGTGCATCTTTGTCTGCCCTTTAATTCAGAAGTGGAAAACCTATTAAAGTTGGGTATCATGGAGCACTCCACCTCTGATTTCTGCTCCCCCATTGTAATGGTAAGGAAGCCCGATCAAACATTCAGAATGTGTGTAGATTTCCGGAAATTGAATTCCGTGACGGTTTTTGACGCGGAATCAATCCCGCTCATTGACCAGAACCTACACCTGTTTGAAGAGGCAAAATTTATCTCAGAAAAAGACCTATGTAAGGCCTATTATCAAATTCACCTCAAGGATATTGCTCGGAAGTACACTGCTTTCCCCACGGAGAAGAGCCTAATGCGATTTAGGCGTCTTCCTTTTGGTTTGGTTACTGCTTGCAGTAACTATAATAGAATGATGCGGCGAATCCTGGATGGCCTAGGTAACGTGTCGTTTTATTTCGATGACGTGTAGGTTGCCACACGCACATGGGAACAACAATTAGTCTCCCTTCGCTCCCTCCTCATGAGTTTACGGGAACACGGATTGACTATTGGGCCTAGTAAATGTCATTTTGCCTATAATTCCATTCGTTATTTAGGTTTTCATATCGGGGAAAGCCAGATGACCCCCCTAGCAAGATAAAGCAAAGGCTATTGCCAGTATGCCTCTTCCGCGCGTACGAAGAAACAGCTCCGATCCTTTTTGGGATCCACATCTTTCTACCCGCACTTCTCCACTTAACGCCTTGTTAAAGAAGCAATCCCCAGATCTCCTCGTGAGGAACCCCCAAACTTAAGGGGATAGGCTCACTTCTGCCTCCATTCTAAGACTCCTCAATCCGACCAAGCCTTTCAGAATCAGAACCGACGCGTGCAACGAAGTAGTAGGATGCGTGTTGTTGCAATGCGATGATGATTGCAGCCATCCGATTGCATAACCAGAGGTGACATTGATGAGTACACATCAAGTGATGGAAGCATTGGTTTAGTAAGTGAAATATGAGTAAAATGCAGAAATTTGTATCCCCTTGGTTAGAAAAATCTCAAGGTTTTAAGGTTAGAGATACCTGCTCGAATAATTATAATTCAATATAATAAAAGTATGGGTAAGTGGAAAAACTGGACTTTATTACTATACAGTATATAAATCTCAAACGAGAACTTTATATCTGATATTTCATTTTAGTACTCATTGCCGTAGTCACATCCTACTATAATTACAGAAAAGTTTGTGATTCCGAGGAGAATCCGAACATGGAAATGATGCAAGTAAAAGTTAACTTGGTGAATTAATGGGAGGGGGGAGGATAATCTGAATCGTCCTTCTGAGTAGTCTGAGAAAAGGGCATTGATAATTATTAATGTTTGTCTAACACAACATGGCTAATAAATAACAGCGTCTCAAAGGAATGAGCACCAACTCTCTCAGACCCGAACTTTTTTCCACACATCAGAAAATAATGAATTGTGGTTTTTGGACGTCAGCTTAATTATAATACTGAATTTAATAATTATTTTTGAGATTTACCTGTATTTTAGACATGTATCATATATGATACGTTCGATCGCAACGGTTTAAAAAACTCTTATATATATTCTATATTATTACATAACTCTTTCTGAATAACATAATTCAAGTGTGGCTTAAAAAGAAAAAGGGTTTAAAATTTGAATGATTTAGCCCCCTAACCCCCCCTCCCCACTGAATCCGCGCCTGATGGTCAAGGCTGACTCAAATTTCCCCATAACATAACCAAAAATAAAGATGAAAAAGCCTATCAAACTCATCGTAGTCAGAGTATCCGTCTTCTCTGTATCCCATGGTAGGCTTCCCTAAACCAAAATTCGATGGCATTCACGGAGTGATATGAGAATTGTTGGCATAGGTCCCTTCCCCGAATGAAAACAAGGCCTACTGACCAAAGTCGCGTGCTCTCACTTATTCTGATTTATGTCCTTACGACCTTAAAAACTTTAAATAATTCCCGAACTAACCTTGGGAGGACCTTGGCAATTATATCATTCGAAAGAGAATGTAAAACAACATAAGTCTCAAATACCGTTAAAATCGGCCGAGTAGTTGCAATGTTATTACCAAAACAAATAAAAGCAAAACAAGGACCGACTGACCGACATAGTGAGATATAGAGTCGCACGCGACTAAAAAAAGGAAGGGAGCAACAGGTATTCTCCTTAGGATTTTGTATAAAATACAAAATATCTCTTTATTTAAATATGGAAATTACCTTACTTCTAAATTATAATTCCCTTAATTAAATAAAAAAAAAGTTTAAATACTTCTCACCTGCAAAGGCACTAAAATGTAACAATGAAAGACATGCTGCAGCTGTTATTTGGAAGATTGTGGGCCCTCCAGGCTCCATACCCGCCACTTTGTCTTCCCGGCCCCAAAACTGGCAGGATGATTTGTGATTATATATCCTCAACAGATATCCCTATCTCTAACTTCAACGCTTTTATACACATCTCCCCTTTTCAAACATTCCACGAGATTCGTCCTCTTTGGTAGTTCGCTTTAAATTCGACGACAAAAAGCATTTCCCCTTTTAATTAAAGGTATCATATATGATACATACATTATTTTACAACTCAAAGTAAATACAAAAAAGTCGAGTAAAAATTGGAAAATTTTATTTATTTTCTTACAGCATAACTGAGCAAAATATCCGAGGAATACTCATAAGTGAAAATAGAAGATATTTGAATGGGGCTTGAATTTATTCTAAGGGGTGTTTCTCTGACTTTATACTTATGATTGCCTTCCTCCCTGAGTTAATACTTAGGATTGCCTTTTTCTCTGACCTTATACTTATGATTGCCTTCCTCCCTGAGTTAATACTTAGGATTGCCTTTTCTCTGACTTTATACTTATGATTGCCTTCCTCCCTGAGTTAATACTTAGGATTGCCCTTTTCTCTGACTTTATACTTATGATTGCTTTCCTCCCTGAGTTAATACTTATGATTGCCTTTTTCTCTGAATTATACTTATTATTGCCTTCCTCCCTAAGCTAATACTTAGGATTGCCTTTTTCTCTGACTTTATACTTATGATTGCCTTCCTCTCTGAGTTAATACTTAGGATTGCCTTGTTCTCTGAATTATACTTATGATTGCCTTCCTCCCTGAGTTAATACGTAGGATTGCTTTTTCTCTGAATTATACTTATGATTGCCTCCCTCCCTGAGTTAATACTTAGGATTGCCCTTTTCTCTGAATTATACTTTTGATTGCCTTCCCCCTGAGCTAATACATAGGATTGCCTTTTTCTCTGAATTTTCCTTTGTATTGCCCTCCCCCTGAGTTAATACTTAGGATTGCCTTTTCTCTGACTTTATACTTATGATTGCCTTCCTCCCTGAGTTAATACTTAAGATTGCCTTTTTCTCTGAATTATACTTATGATTGCCTCCCTCCCTGAGTTAATACTTAGGATTGCCTTTTTCTCTGAATTTTCCTTTGTATTGCCTTCCCCCTGAGTTAATACTTAGGATTGCCTTTTCTCTGACTTTATACTTATGATTGCCTTCCTCCCTGAGTTAATACTTAGGATTGCCTTTTTCTCTGAATTATACTTGTGATTGCCTTCCTCCCTGAGTTAATACTTAGGATTGCCCTTTTCTCTGACTTTATACTTTTGATTGCCTTTCTCTCTGAGTTAATATTTAGGATTACCTTCTTCTCTGACAACTATACTAATGATTGCTTTCTTTCTCAGACATTATACTTAGGATTGCCTTCTTTCTCAGTTAATACTTAGGATTGCCTCCTTATCTGACAATATATATATATATATATATATATATATATATATATATATATATATATATATATATATATATATATATATATATATATATATATATATATATATATATATATATATATATATATATATATATATATATATATATATATATATATATATATATATATATATATATATATATATATATATATATATATATATATATATATATATATATATATATATATATGATTGTCTTCCTCTCTGAGTTGATAATTAGGATTGTTTTCTTCTTTGAATTATACTTATGATTACCTTCCTTAGGATTGCCTTCTTCTCTGAGTTTATACTTATGATTGTCTTCCCCTCTGAGATGATATTTAGGCTTGCTTTCTTTTCTGACTTTATACTTATGATTGCCTTCCTAACTGAGTTAATAATTAGGATGCCTTTTCTCTGACATTATACTTATGATTGCCTTCCTCCCTGAGTTAATACTTAGGATTGCCTTTTCCTTTAAATTTATACTTATAATTGCCTTCATATCTGAGTAAATACTTATGATTGCCTTCTTCTCTGAATTTATACTTATGATTGCCTTCCTCTTGTTTAATACATAGAATTGACTTCTTCTTTGACTTTATACTTATGATTGCCTTCTTCTCTGAGTTACTAGTTAGTATTTAGGAATGCTTTCTTCTCTGACTTTATACTTATGATTGCCTTCTTCTCTGAATTTATACTTAGGATTGCTTTCCTCTTTGAATGTATATTTAGGATTGCCTTCTCGGAATTTATAATTATGATTGTCATTTTTCTTAATTTACACTAATGATTGAATTTTTCTTTGAATTTCTACTTATGATTGCCTTTCTCATAATTTCTATGCATAATTACGTTTTCTCTGAATTTCGATTATGATTACATTTTCTCTGGAATTTTTCTTATTATTGCCTTCTCCGAATATCCAAGTATGATCGCCTTTTCTTCTAAATTTATACCTACGATTGCTTTTTCATCAGAGTTTCTACTTATGATTGCCTTTTCCGCTCCACGATTGGTTTCTATTTGGTATGAAAGCTTCAGGGAGGCTTCCTCGTTTAGGTTTAGTGGCTAATTAATTATTACACGGTTTTGCAGTCATATTTTTTGTTCCTTTATTTTCTCTCTTCCTACTCATTATTTCTTCTTAAAGTTTCATACACACATTTATTTATACTTCATGTATGGTAGAAAAAAACTGATACATGAACAGAAAAATAAAGGAAAAGTATTCAGATTTGGAAATTGACAAAGCTAGAAGTGAGAAAGATATCTAAATCGAAATGGATAGATTGTAAAAGGGAGATAAATCTAAAATGGGAGATAAATCTAGAAAGGGATTTAAATCTAGAAAAGTGATAAATATAAAAAGGTAGATAAGTCGAAAGAGTGGGTTAAAGCTAAAAAGCGAGGTAAATATAAAACGGGAGATAACTCTAAAGATGGAGATAACCATAAAAAGGGAGATACATCTAAAAGAAGATAAATCTAAAATGGAAGATAAATCTAGATAGGGATTTAAATCTAGAAAAAGTGATAAATATAAAAAGGTAGATAAGTCGAAAGAGTGGGTTAAAGCTAAAAAGCGAGGTAAATATAAAACGGGAGATAAATCTAAAGATGGAGATAACTATAAAAAGGGAGATACATCTAAAAGGAGATAAATCTAAACGGGAGATAAATGTAAAAAGGTGCTAAAACGGAGGGGGGGGGGGCAGTAAGATCACGAGATAAATCTGAAAAGGAGCTAAAACGGAGGAGGAGGGGGGGGGGGTAAGAACGCGAGATAAATCTAAAAAGGAGCTAAAATGGAGGAGGGGGGGAGGGGCAGTAAGAACGCGAGATAAATTTAAAAAGGAGCTAAAACAGAGGAATGGGGGGGGCAATAAGAACGCGAGACTAATGATGCTGATAACTCACGTATAGCTAGGTGTTGTGTGTGGGTGGTCTAGAGCTTCTAGGTATTTTAAAGTTAGCGCAGCGTGTTGTCGGACATGTAGCTGGATGAATGTGTGGTCTCTCCCGAGTTTACCCAGCTTATGTGTTAGACGGGTATGAGTGTATGTATGTATTTTTTGTTTTCATGTAGTGTAGACCTGAGTGTGTAATAAGGGAAGCGACATGCTCGTTTCAGAGCAGAGTACCGAATGCGGTGTGCTTTCATCTTCCATATGTGACTCGCAGCTTATTAGTGTAATTAGAGCCTCTAAAGTGACAACCGAGCCATCAAAGGTATCGAAAATTGTCACACTACGGCGCTTGCAGAACCATTACAACCAGACACCTGTGGCAGCTATTTAAAAAGCGCAAACCCTTCTCCCCATAAATCCCCCTTTTTTCATTTTTCCTGCAGGGCATTGCATTTATATATATATATATATATATATATATATATATATATATATATATATATATATATATATATATATAAGAGAACCAGGGCAGCAGAAAAGAAATGCATTTTTCTTTCTTCATTTAATTTCAACCAACGTTTCGAGGGCCAGCCTCATCTTCTGGGTACTGGAATTATATTTAGTATAAATACAAAGTAATTCTAATTGACATTGGATAGGGGACATAAGGGGAATGGTCTTACAAGTCACTTTTTTGTATAAGTCATGATACCACAACGATAATTGATGGAATTGCATTGGTAATAGCAACATTACAAAAATTAATATGGAAGTGGCAAAGTAAGGGAAACATTAATTTAAACTAACATGAAGGTGGTAAAGTAAGGGAACCATCTAACGTGCAATATGTAATGGGAAAGACGAAGTTTGGTCGTTAAGTGTGGGTTTACTATCTAAAATATATATGGATTCAAGGATTCGTAAATCAGAGAGGGTATTAGCTGTAGAGACTATAGAAAAGTCTTCGAGTTTTACCTGTAAATTGGAAGAATTGGCGTGGAGTCGGATGATAGAATAGTCAGGTTTGTCTAGGGGCAAACCCGCCGTACGGCAGGACCTCCCGGTGTGCTGTTCAACTCTTGAATGGAGAGTTCGGCTGGTAGAGCCAATAAAGGTCCCATCACTCGATGGACACAAGTAATTATATATAACATAACATAACATAATTTCACGGCTGAAAAAAGCCACAAGGGCCTATCAAAGGTCATCCGCATCCGTCAAAACCCACCCAAAAAAAGCACCATCACCAGGAAAAGACAAAATCAAAGTCCCCCACAATATAATATAACAGATGAAAAAAGCGACAAGGGCTCATCATAGGTCATCCGAGTCAAACACTATCTTTTTTAAGGCACCCAAACTTCCAGGAAAACTGCATCCAGAAACAAGGGTATCACCAATCAAGGCTTGTCAAGAACTAAATCATGCAGCTATAGATATATACAAACAATATTAATATATACAAAACTTAGGAACCATCACAACCTTTCCTCCCCATAAACTCCGTACGATTTTCAACAAAATAATTGCAATAATACTATAAATATAATTCTATGACTTATTTTTTAATTCGTATATTCTATCACCCTTTCTCTAACTTGTGCAATAATGATGTAGTTTTATACCAATAAATAAGAGCATTGATGATTTCCACAAAATTATTAAAATATTGTACGGATGCTTCCGAGGAGGCGGGTGGTCCCGTAGGGAGAGTCCGCCCATCTGTAACATTCTAATTTTAGAAGGCCTAATGTTTTACTTCGAAGGAAATAATAACTGGGAGTCAGGCAGAAATGTTAATTGCCATAAAAAATAAGAAAATATATATTTTTTCACATTCATGCTAAGTAATAAAAAAAGGAAAGAATCTTTTCCCACATTCATGTTGCAATTTGAGAACATAAACCATTAGGCCTATCTCATAGTATAATTTTGAAATGAAACGCCAAATTTATATAAAGCAGAAGATCTTTTAGTTTTCTGAGTATGAGGAGTAGGAAGCACTCCTAAAATGTGTTGCTTATTTATACAGACTCGTCCCGAATATTAGGATATCTAAATGTGTTTCCTGTGCTACAGTTTTCAGATAGTCGTAGATATGTTACATTGAAATCCCCGCTATCATTTTCATTATTTGCAGTTTGCCTACATAAAAAAACTTGACTTTCTTCTTTGTCTCCAACTCAATCAAGATAAAATCATCTTTCCAAGGTGATTTTTCAACAAACTTTGCTCACGACTGTAGAGCTTTCAAATTCATCAGAGAATTATTCTTCATCTGAAGAAAAAAACATACATTACATTTCGGAACAATTATTTATAAGTGCATAGACACTTTACTCTTTACTTTTCGCATAGTCCCAAAGTAAAACATTCCGTTTTTTCCTCTATATTTTTACGGGGTTACGAGTTGTTAGTCCTGAATATATGGATTCTGAATTATCCATTCAATATCTTTGAAATTGGCCATAAACTATGTTACCCTTATCCCTTTCTTCTAAACTGTCTTTCCTCTGCAAAAAAGGCGTTCTATAATATAGCTCCTGCTATCCCTTTTAATGTTAAAAACATTTTGTTTTTACCCTTCTCTGTTTGTTTCATTGACCTTCCCCGTCTTGTAAAAAACTTTAACATTTCAGTTGCTTTCAAATACGAGTCAACTATAAAAACATTCTAGTTCACAATAATTGTAATAATATTGGGGGAGTCTATTCGGTCGAATGTTCTGTTTGACCAGAAAAATATTTGGGACAAACAGGAAAGCAATAATTATCTGTCCGTATTAATCAGCATAAATACAATGTTAGGGGAGTTGTAAATAATAGGGCGTTTTTTGTGCATATGTCCGAAAATAACAACTTAATTAATTGGAATTCAGCAAAATTTATTTTTCGCTCAAATGACTCAATTAAAAGAAATCTTGTTGAATGTTCATGTATAAGCCAATTTAATAACTTTAACATTTCAACTGGCCTTTTTAAAATTAATGTTGTTATGAAAAAAACTTATTCTTAAATAAATTAGCTTTGACTTATATTCATTTTTTTTTGCAATTTTCATTTTTATGGGAACCTGCTGTGTTAATTTGATTATTGCATTGATTTTGTATTTACATTATTTTATTTCTGTTCCTCTCTCCTTGTCCATCTTCCCTTCGTTTTAATTTATTTCTCGTGTCTCTCCTAATCTTCCTCTTTAGACTATCGCTTTATCCGTTAACTGTTTTGACCCTTTTGGCTCTGTTCTTGACTCTTTCTTACCTCTCGGTTTGACCTTGCTACCTTTGTTAGAGCTAAATCTTAATGTGAATTTACCCATCCCTCTCCTACTTCCTCATTTGTGATTTCTTGTCTTAGAGGCGGTCCTTTATCTTTTACTAGCTTATATACGAGTATACCCTTATTATATTATTTTCTCTTGTAGTTACCCTTGAGAATGAACTGAATAAAGTTCGAAAGTACTTGGAAGCACCTTTTCATTTTTCCTGCGGGACATTGCATTCGTTGTGAACCTCACGTCCTACTTTGTGAGTTATTCATTTCATATATATATTTATATATATATATATATATATATATATGCAAATTTTGTTGAAGACTATTGTTATTTTGCCTTAATTAATTTCCTTTGGCAACTTTATCTTGTTCTATCTTTTTTATTCCATCTTGTAGATGGTGGATCACTTGTCCAGTATTAATCTCTTTTTTAAATGAATGTGTTTGGTAAGAGCCAAACTAAATTGCTGAGGTTTCGATCTTATTCGATCATCTTCGGAGCGTTTTGAAATGTTTATGCCTCCTTTACCGATGCAATGAGTGGAGTGAGGATCTGACAAAGTGAAAGAAAACGATTTTTAAGGGGTATTTATTCCGCCTTGGTTAAACGTAACGTTAGAGGAAATAAGACACTCACTGTCTGTGGAATTTTAAAAATAGTTTTAATGTGCAATTCCAGCTTGTCGCCTGACTGTTGATGGCCGGCTTATCTTCATTTATTAATATGGGTTCTAAGATGTTAAGCCTTGCTTTATTAACCTCTTTTCTTTTAATAATGGTGTCATCAATGAGCATATCTCTCGTTAGGTTAATATTATGTAAACTCTCCATATATATATATATATATATATATATATATATATATATATATATATATATATATATATATATATATATATATGATGGCGCCAACACCTGTTTCAACTCATGCTTCCACGAGAAGCGATTTTTAGTGTTTCCATCGTGAGAAAGACCATGAGCTTTGATCGTGGCGGTGACTGGGCTTGGCACTCATTTACCGACCCGTAAACTAAAGTATGAAATGTTGGGTTGGATTGTGTCAGCTCCACCCACCAAATTAGGCTTCGAACCGGATCCCTTTGATCCGAAGTCAACGATGCTAACCATTTAACCAACGAGACAGAGAAAAGGAAAACACCTCTGAAGATGCCAGGGAGATCTTGGTTCGAAACTGTGCCGTGGAGATCGTGCTCTTTGACCGAGAGGATTGGCAACTAACCAAGGTCGCCCCCCGGGTGAAGGGAAAAGGGCTGTAGATGATAAAGGGCGAATAAAAAACGCACCGAGACTTGGCCGCGATTGGGTCTGATTCGAAGGAGGAAGCTTCAAATTAAGTGCTTGGGATTTGATCGAGTTTGCTACCTTGTTGCCGGCCGGTTGTCTCCCCCATAAGCTTGTAGGAAGCATGGATCTAATAACGAGAGTGGGGAGCATGTTTGTTTAGGAAAAATGAGGCTCTGTATCGAAATTATTTTGATTTTTTTGTATCGAAATTATTTTGATTTTTTTAAAAGAAACACGAAACCGTCAAGGTTGAAAGGCCAACCCTCTACGCCGATTTAGCCTATTAGATCAGACAATTAGAAAGACTTTATTATTAAATTTTGCTACGGCTTTGAAATTAGGTGAATTATCTACCTTAAAACAGACATCAAGTGGCAAAATAGAACAAAAGTAGATGATTTGATGAAAATAATAATAATATTATAATAATAATAATAATATAATAATTATATTATAATAATAATATAATAATAATGATAAATAATAATAATTAAATGAACTGAGGAAAGTAAATAAATAAAGGTTTAATTACTCTGGTTTAAAATTGGGTTTTATATAATATTCACTTGTAAAGTTTATTCGCTTATTTTCCCGACATGAAAAAGGATATTAATTGGATGAATTATAGTTAATATCGCCACTTTATTCCTTTGAATACCAACGTTATCCACCCTTTGCATAGAAATAAAGAATGGGAGAAGAGACAGATTGAAGAATAAATAAATAAAAGAGGAATACCGTAGTTGAAAAGGTAGGGACTAAGAGAAACCACCATAACAAACTTACTGAGCGGATACGACGTTGGTCTTCTAACGTCGCCATACCGGGTTCGATCCTCATCCCCCCCCATCTGGGGTGGGTGGGAATTCTGATATTTCTCAGCACACACATAATCAATTACAATACTGCTTTCTTTCCTCTCCCGTCTTCGCAGCACAACACCCGCCCACACACACTCTGTTACAAGGATTACTACCGATGGGTATCTATATCCACATACCTCTGAAGCGGAATAGGTCCCTCTGCCCTGAGGCGATGAAGGCTCCATTTGAACGCTGTTTGATGGCATAACATAATATTTCCTGGCACCTCTCCCCAAACAGGACTCACCAGCGATTGTCATACTGACCTTTATGTCTATTTCATTATCCGGTCTTGATCTGGTATGACAAGGCAGGATGGTGAGCTACTACTACTAGTAACAAAACTTACAGACTTATTTCATTTTTAAAAGGACAATCACAACAGAATTTTTAAATGAAGTTGTGAAAAGTGGAGATGTTAGTGAAATTGAAAATGAGTAGATAGTGCATAACGCCGGTAGACGCTACCTACCGGTGGTGTTGTGGAGTTGTACGGCCGAAATTCTCCTGAAATCACCGAGGGAAGGTGGCTCCCCTCCCCCTCGCCACGTCAGAATGCTAATTAAACTTCCCTTCTTGCAAAATGTGGAGGCGGAGGTGAATCAAAGTGGACCAAATTAGTGCCGTCAAGCAGCCGTCAATTCTGAAGGTCTTCCGCCTTGAATCATACTCGAAGTCAATCAGTGCAGAATCCAATCCATTTCACTGCACCTCTATAAAAAACACACATACACACTGCACTTACATAGTCAGGTGGGCGCTAAAACACATAATTATACTTACATTTAGAATTCTTCAGGGAAAAATTAGATTAAATAAGGGATATTTAATTATCCCTAGCGAGAAACCTCTGATTGCGGACCGGACTCAAGGAGTATAGACCGACCGGGGTCGTTATTTTGCCGGGATTGGAGGCGGAGCCGGAGATCATCAAGTGCACATTGGGGATGGAGGGCGCGCAATCTTCCCAGGTATAAATTATTATCCAGGCTAGACCTGACATATCTTTCAGAAAAATACTTTTAATTTCTGTCCATTACGATTCAGGTGATTTCATTTTAACCCCCATCATGTATTGCATCTTGTTCAATCTGACCATTTACATAGATTTCTATTCTTTGTGCTGGATTTATTTTCCACTTTCTCTATCCATAATTCTATTTGGGCATAAATTATTTAAAAAAAGAGTATTTCCTAAACCTTGAAGAGCAACGAGAGGAATCACACATTCTCACCATTCCTCCACTGTATAAGACTTTGCCTTTGTTGTCATCTTGAACTTCATTAAGATACCGTTCGCTCGCAACACAGTTCTGTTGGAATTTCATATGGGTTACATTACAGGTGGCAAAAACTCAATCCATCCATCCTAATTCAACATTTGGGTAAAATTCTACAGAATAACAGAAACAGCCGTCCTAGCTAAAGGGCGAACCACCTCGCAGAAGATTGTTCATTGATTGTTAACCGTTGCAGTGCCCTGATTTTAATTACTAGGTAAATATTGAGCTAAAGCATTATTTTTACAGATAAAAATATGCTATTTATTGTAATGAATATGAAGCTGCATTTTTTTAATAAAGGAAGATGAAATCTACAGGAATAATCGTAATATCTTATGCCTTAACGCTAGAAACTCCGAGGGAGTACATTTGAATAGAATGGAGTCTGAGTCAAAGACTTGCTCAGTTGTGTTCTGTCGTCCTTCCAGCTTCGAGCATGACATCCAGGGTCCATATATTCGTGGAGGAACATGACTTGTGGATATTTTTTGTTCTTTTTTATTTATTTGGAGTTTTATGTGGGATTTGGTCTCGCTGAACTACACACTGTGCACTTTTCTTGTGGAATTCACGTTCACTGATTTCACTTGTTAAGAAAATTGGTCCTATTTGTTACCTGTGGGGCTCATGTTGGCTGATTTCAGTTGTTAAGACAAGTGGTCCTATTTGTTTCCTGTGGGGTTCATGTTGACTGATTTCAGGTGTTAAGACCATTGGTCCTATTTGTTACCTGTGGAGTTCATGTTGGCTGATTTCAGTTGTTAAGACAAGTGGTCCTATTTGTTTCCTGTGGGGTTCATGTTGACTGTTTTCAGTTGTTAAGACAAGTAGTCCTATTTGTTACCTGTGGGGTTCATGTTGGCTGATTTCAGTTGTTTAGGCAATTGGTCCTATTTGTTACCTGTAGGGTTCATGTTGGCTCATTTCAGTTGTTAAGACAATTGGTCCTATTTGTTACCTGCGGAGTTCATGTTGGCTGATTTTAGTTGTTAAGACAAGTGGTCCTATTTGTTACCTGTGGGGTTCATGTTGGCTGATTTCAGTTGTTAAGACAAGTGGTCCTATTTGTTTCCTGTGGAGTTCATGTTGGCTGATTTCAGTTGTTAAGACAAGAGGTCATATTTGTTACCTGTGGGGTTCATGTTGGCTGATTTCAGTTGTTAAGACAATTGGTCATATTTGTTACCTGTGGGGTTCATGTTGGCTGATTTCAGTTGTTAAGACAAGTGGTCCTATTTGTTACCTGTGGGGTTCATGTTGACTGATTTCAGTTGTTAAGACAATTGGTCCTATTTGTTACCTGTGGAGTTTATGTTGGCTGATTTTAGTTGTTAAGACAAGTGGTCCTATTTGTTGCCTGTAGGGTTCATGTTGACTGATTTCAGTTGTTAAGACAAGTGGTCATATTTGTTACCTGTGGGGTTCATGTTAGCTGATTTTAATTGTTAAGACAATTGGTCATATTTGTTACCTGTGGAGTTCATGTTGGCTGGTTTCAGTTGTTAAGACAAGTGGTCCTATTTGTTACCTGTGGGGTTCATGTTGGCTGATTTCAGTGGTTAAGACAATTGGTCTTATTTGTTATCTGTGGGGCTCATGTTGGCTGATTTCAGTTGTTAAGACAATTGGTCCTATTTGTTATCTGTGGGGTTCATGTTGGCTGATTTCAGTTGTTAAGACAATTGGTCCTATTTGTTACCTGTGGAGTTCATGTTGACTGATTTCAGTTGTTTAAGACAATTGGTCCTATTTGTTCCCTCTGGAGTTCATGTTGGCTGATTTCAGTTGTTTAAGACAATTGGTCCGATTTGTTACCTGTGGGGTTCATGTTGACTGATTCCAGTTGTTAAGACAAGTGGTCTTATTTTTTACCTGTGGGGTTCATGTTGACTGATTTCGGTTATTAAGACAATTGGTGCTATTTGTTATCTGTGGGATTCATGTTGGCTGATTTCAGTTGTTAAGACAAGTGGTCCTATTTGTTACCTGTGGGGTTCATGTTGACTGATTTCAGTTGTTAAGACAATTGGTCCTATTTGTTACCTGTGGACTTCATGTTAGCTGATCTCAGTTGTTAAGACAATTGGTCCTATTTGTTACCTGTGGAGTTCATGTTGGCTGATTTCAGTTGTTAAGACAATTGGTCCTATTTGTTACCTGTGGGGTTCATGTTGACTGATTCCAGTTGTTAAGACAAGTGGTCTTATTTGTTACCTGTGGGGTTCATGTTGACCGATTTCAGTTATTAAGACAATTGGTCCTATTTTTTATCTGCGGAGTTCATGTTAGCTGATTTCAGTTGTTAAGACAAGTGGTCCTATTTGTTACGTGTGGGGTTCATGTTGACTGATTTCAGTTGTTAAGACAATTGGTCCTATTTGTTACCTGTGGACTTCATGTTAGCTGATTTCAGTTGTTAAGACAATTGGTCCTATTTGTTACCTGTGGGGCTCATGTTGATTGATTTCAGTTGTTAAGAAAATTGGTCCTATTTGTTACCTGTGGGGTTCATGTTGGCTGATTTTAGTTGTTAAGACAATTGGTCCTATTTGTTATCTGTGGGGTTCATGTTGGCTAATTTCAGTTGTTAAGACAAGTGGTCCTATTTGCTACCTGTGGGGTTCATGTTGACTGATTTCCGTTTTTAAGACAATTGGTCCTATTTGTTACTTCTGGAGTTGATGTTGGCTGATTTCAGTTGATAAGACAATTGGTCCTATTTGTTACCTGTGGGGTTCATGTTGACTGATTTCAGTTGTTAAGACAAGTGGTCCTATTTGTTGCCTGTGGGGTTCATGTTGACTGATTTCAGTTGTTAAGACAAGTGGTCATATTTGTTACCTGTGGGGTTCATGTTAGCTGATTTTAATTGTTAAGACAATTGGTCATATTTGTTACCTGTGGAGTTCATGTTGGCTGGTTTCAGTTGTTAAGACAAGTGGTCCTATTTGTTACCTGTGGGGTTAATGTTGGCTGATTTCAGTGGTTAAGACAATTGGTCTTATTTGTTATCTGTGGGGCTCATGTTGGCTGATTTCAGTTGTTAAGACAATTGGTCCTATTTTTTATCTGTGGGGTTCATGTTGGCTGATTTCAGTTGTTAAGACAATTGGTCCTATTTGTTACCTGTGGAGTTCATGTTGGCTGATTTCAGTTGTTTAAGACAATTGGTCCTATTTGTTCCCTCTGGAGTTCATGTTGGCTGATTTCAGTTGTTTAAGACAATTGGTCCGATTTGTTAACTGTGGGGTTCATGTTGACTGATTCCAGTTGTTAAGACAAGTGGTCTTACTTTTTACCTGTGGGGTTCATGTTGACTGATTTCGGTTATTAAGACAATTGGTCCTATTTTGTTATCTGTGGGGTTCATGTTGGCTGATTTCAGTTGTTAAGAAAACTGGTCCTATTTGTTACCTGTGGGGTTCATGTTGACTGATTTCAGTTGTTAAGACAATTGGTCCTATTTGTTACCTGTGGACTTCATGTTAGCTGATCTCAGTTGTTAAGAAAATTGGTCCTATTTGTTACCTCTGGAGTTCATGTTGGCTGATTTCAGTTGTTAAGACAATTGGTCCTATTTGTTACCTGTGGGGTTCATGTTGACTGATTCCAGTTGTTAAGACAAGTGGTCTTATTTGTTACCTGTGGGGTTCATGTTGACCGATTTCAGTTATTAAGACAATTGGTCCTATTTTTTATTTGTGGAGTTCATGTTGGCTGATTTCAGTTGTTAAGACAAGTGGTCCTATTTGTTACCTGTGGGGTTCATGTTGACTGATTTCAGTTGTTAAGACAATTGGTCCTATTTGTTACCTGTGGACTTCTTGTTAGCTGATTTCAGTTGTTAAGACAATTGGTCCTATTTGTTACCTGTGGGGCTCATGTTGATTGATTTCAGTTGTTAAGAAAATTGGTCCTATTTGTTACCTGTGGGGTTCATGTTGGCTGATTTTAGTTGTTAAGACAATTGGTCCTATTTGTTATCTGTGGGGTTCATGTTGGCTAATTTCAGTTGTTAAGACAAGTGGTCCTATTTGCTACCTGTGGGGTTCATGTTGACTGATTTCCGTTTTTAAGACAATTGGTCCTATTTGTTACCTCTGGAGTTGATGTTGGCTGATTTCAGTTGTTAAGACAATTGGTCCTATTTGTTACCTGTGGGGTTCATGTTGACTGATTTCAGTTGTTAAGACACTTGGTCCTATTTGTTACCTGTGGAGTTGATGTTGGCTGATTTTAGTTGTTACGACAAGTGGTCCTATTTGTTGCCTGTGGGGTTCATGTTGACTGATTTCAGTTGTTAAGACAAGTGGTCCTATTTGTTACCTGTGGGGTTCATGTTAGCTGATTTTAGTTGTTAAGACAATTGGTCATATTTGTTACCTGTGGAGTTCATGTTGGCTGATTTCAGTTGTTAAGACAAGTGGTCCTATTTGTTACCTGTAGAGTTCATGTTGGCTGATTTCAGTTGTTAAGACAATTGGTCTTATTTGTTATCTGTGGGGCTCATGTTGGCTGATTTCAGTTGTTAAGACAATTGGTCCTATTTGTTACCTGTGGGGTTCATGTTGGCTGATTTCAGTTGTTAAGACAAGTGGTCATATTTTTTACCTGTGGGGTTCATGTTGACTGATTTCGGTTATTTAGACAATTGGTCCTATTTATTATCTGTGGGGTTCATTTTGGCTGATTTCAGTTGTTAAGACAAGTGGTCCTATTTGTTACCTGTGGGGTTCTCGTTGACTGATTTCAGTTGTTAAGACAATTGGTCCTATTTGTTACCTGTGGATTTCATGTTGGCTGATTTCAGTTGTTAAGACAAGTGGTCATATTTGTTACCTGTGGGGTTCATGTTGACTGATTCCAGTTGTTAAGACAAGTGGTCTTATTTGTTACCTGTGTGGTTCATGTTAACTGATTTCAGTTATTAAGACAATTGGTCCTATTTTTTATCTGTGGAGTTCATGTTGGCTGATTTCAGTTGTTAAGACAATTGGTCCTATTTGTTACCTGTGGGGTTCATGTTGACTGATTTCGTTTGTTAAGACAATTGGTCCTATTTGTTACCTGTGGACTTCATGTTAGCTGATTTAAGTTGTTAAGACAATTGGTCCTATTTGTTACCTGTGGGGTTCATGTTGATTGATTTCAGTTGTTAAGAAAATTGTTCCTATTTGTTACCTGTAGGGTTCATGTTGGCTGATTTTAGTTGTTAAGACAATTGGTCCTATTTGTTATCTGTGGGATCATGTTGGCTAATTTCAGTTGTTAAGACAAGTGGTCCTATTTGCTACCTGTGGGGTTCATGTTGACTGATTTCCGTTTTTAAGACAATTGGTCCTATTTGTTACCTGTGGAGTTGATGTTGGCTGATTTCAGTTGTTAAGACAATTGGTCCTATTTGTTACCTGTGGGGTTCATGTTGACTGATTTCAGTTGTTAAGACAATTGGTCCTATTTGTTACCTGTGGAGTTGATGTTGGCTGATTTTAGTTGTTACGACAAGTGGTCCTATTTGTTGCCTGTGGGGTTCATGTTGACTGATTTCAGTTGTTAAGACAAGTGGTCCTATCTGTTACCTGTGGGGTTCATGTTAGCTGATTTTAGTTGTTAAGACAATTGGTCATATTTGTTACCTGTGGTGTTCATGTTGGCTGATTTCAGTTGTTAAGACAAGTGGTCCTATTTGTTACCTGTGGGGTTCATGTTGGCTTATTTCAGTTGTTAAGACAATTGGTCTTATTTTTTATCTGTGTGGCTCATGTTGGCTGATTTCAGTTGTTAAGACAATTGGTCCTATTTGTTATCTGTGGGGTTCATGTTGGCTGATTTCAGTTGTTAAGACAATTGGTCCTATTTGTTACCTGTGGAGTTCATGTTGGCTGATTTCAGTTGTTTAAGACAATTGGTCCTATTTGTTACCTGTGGAGTTCATGTTGGCTGATTTCAGTTGTTAAGACAATTGGTCCGATTTGTTACCGGTGGGGTTCATGTTGACTGATTCCAGTTGTTAAGACAAGTGGTCTTATTTGTTACCTGTAGGGTTCATGTTAGCTGATTTCAGTTGTTAAGACAAGTGGTCATATTTGTTACCTGTGGGGTTCATGTTGACTGATTTCAGTTGTTAAGACAATTGGTCCTATTTGTTACCTGTGGACTTCATGTTAGCTGATTTCAGTTGTTAAGACAATTGGTCCTATTTGTTACCTGTGGGGTTCATGTTGGCTGATTTATTTCAGTTGTTAAGACAAGTGGTCCTATTTGTTACCTGTGGGGTTCACGTTGGCTGATTTTAGTTGTTAAGACAATTGGTCCTATTTGTTATCTTTGGGGTTCATGTTGGCTGATTTTATTTGTTAAGACAAGTGGTCCTATTTGCTACCTGTGGAGTTCATGTTGACTGATTTCCGTTTTTAAGACAATTGGTCCTATTTGTTACCTCGGGAGTTGATGTTGGCTGATTTCAGTTGTTAAGACAATTGGTTCTATTTGTTACCTGTGGCGTTCATGTTGACTGATATTAGTTGTTAAGACAATTGGTCCTATTTGTTACCTGTGGAGTTTATGTTGGCTGATTTTAGTTGTTAAGACAAGTGGTCTGATTTGTTGCCTGTGGGGTTCATGTGGACTGATTTCAGTTATTAGGACAATTGGTCATATTTGTTATCTGTGGGGTTCATGTTGGCTGATTTCAGTTGTTAAGACAAGTGGTTCTATTTGTTACCTGTGGGGTTCATGTTGACTGATTTCAGTTGGTAAGACAATTGGTCCTATTTGTTACCTGTGGACTTCATGTTAGCTGATTTCAGTTGTTAAAGACAATTGGTCCTATTTGTTACCTGTGGAGTTCATGTTGGCTGATTTCAGTTGTTAAGACAATTGGTCCTATTTGTTACCTGTGGGGTTCATGTTGACTGATTCCAGTTGTTAAGATAAGTGGTCTTATTTGTTACCTGTGGGGTTCATGTTGACTGATTTCAGTTATTAAGACAATTGGGCCTATTTGTTATCTGTGGGGTTCATGTTGTCTGATTTCAGTTGTTAAGACAAGTGGTCCTATTTGTTACCTGTGGGGTTCATGTTGACTGATTTCAGTTGTTAAGACAATTGGTCCTATTTGTTACCTGTGGACTTCATGTTAGCTGATTTCAGTTGTTAAGACAATTGGTCCTATTTTTTATCTGTGGGGTTCATGTTGACTGATTTCAGTTGTTAAGACAATTGGTCCTATTTGTTACCTGTGGAGTTCATGTTGGCTTATTTCAGTTGTTAAGACAAGTGGTCCAATTTGTTTCCGGTGGAGTTTATGTTGACTGATTTCAGTATTTAAGACAACTGGCCCTATTTGTTACCTGTGGGGTTCATGTTAGCTGATTTCAGTTGTTAACACAATTGGTCATATTTGTTACCTGTGGAGTTTATGTTGGCTGATTTCAGTTGTTAAGACAAGTGGTCCTATTTGTTTCCTGTGGGGTTCATGTTGACTGATTTCAGTTGTTAAGACAAGAGGTCATATTTGTTACCTGTGGGGTTCATGTTGGCTGATTTCAGTTGTTAAGACAATTGGTCATATTTGTTACCTGTGGGGTTCATGTTGGCTGATTTCAGTTGTTAAGACAAGTGGTCCTATTTTTTACCTGTGGGGTTCATGTTGATTGATTTCAGTTGTTAAGACAATTGGTCCTATTTGTTACCTGTGGAGTTCATGTTGGCTGATTTTAGTTGTTAAGACAAGTGGTCCTATTTGTTGCCTGTGGGGTTCATGTTGACTGATTTCAGTTGTTAAGACAATTGGTCCTATTTGTTACCTGTGGAGTTCATTTTGGCTGATTTCGGTTGTTAATTCAATTGGTCCTATTTGTTACCTGTGGGGTTCATATTGAATGATTTTAGTTGCTAAGACAAGTGGTCCTATTTGTTACCTGTGAAGTTCATGTTGGCTGATTTCAGTTGTTAAGACAAGTGGTCCTATTTGTTACCTGTTGAGTTCATGTTGGCTGATTTCAGTTGTTAAGACAAATGGTCTGATTTGTTTTATGTGGGGTTCATGTTGGGTGATTTCAGTTGTTAAGACAAGTGGTCTAATTTGTTACCTGTGGGGTTCATGTTGACTGATTTCAGTTTTTAAGACAATTGGTCCTATTTGTGAACCTGTGGAGTTGATGTTGGCTGATTTCAGTTGTTAAGACAAGTGGTCCTATTTCTTATCTGTGGGATTCATGTTGGCTGATTTCAGTTGTTAAGACAAGTGGTCCTATTCGTTATCAGTGGGGTTTATGTTGATCGATTTCAGTTGTTAAGACAATTGGTCCTTTTTGTTACCTGTGGGGTTCATGTTGGCTGATTTTAGTTGTTAAGACGATTGGTCCTATTTGTTATCTGTGGGGTTCATGTTGGCTGATTTCAGTTGTTAAGACAAGTGGTCCTATTTGCTACCTGTGGACTTCATGTTGACTGTTTTTCGTTTTTAAGACAATTGGTCCTATTTGTTACTTGTGGAGTTGATGTTGGCTGATTTCAGTTGTTAAGACAATTGGTCCTATTTGTTACCTGTGGAGTTGATGTTTGCTGATTTCAGTTGTTAAGACAATTGGTCCTATTTGTTACCTGTGGAGTTCATGTTGGCTGATTTCAGTTGTTAAGATAATTGGTCCTATTTGTTACCCGTGGAGTTCATGTTGGCTGATTTCAGTTGTTAAGACAATTGGTCTTCTTTGTTACCTGTGAAGCTGATGTTGGCTGATTTCAGTTGATAAGACAATTGCTCCTATTTGTTACCTGTGGAGTTCATGTTGGCTGATTTTAGTTGTTAAAACAATTGCTCCTATTTGTTACCCGTGGAGTTCATGTTGGTTGATTTCAGTTGTTAAGACAATTGGTCCTATTTGTTACCTGTGGGGTTTATGTTGACTGATTTCGTTTGTTAAGACAATTGGTCCTATTTGTTACCCGTGGAGTTCATGTTGGCTGATTTCAGTTGTTTAGACAATTGGTCCTATTTGTTACCTGTCGAGTTGATGTTGGCTGATTTCAGTTGTTAAGACAATTGGTCCTATTTGTTACCTGTGGAGTTGATGTTGGCTGATTTTTAGTTGTTAAGACAATTGGTCCTCTTTGTTCTCTGTGGAGTTGATGTTGGCTGATTTCAGTTGTTAAGACATTTTGTCCTATTTGTTACCTGTGGAGTTCATGTTGGCTGATTTCAGTTGTTAAGACAATTGGTCCTATTTGTTACCTGTGGAGTTGATGTTGGCTGATTTCAGTTGTTAAGACAAGTGGTCCTATTTGTTCGTCTTTGGTTCATGTTGCCTGATTTCAGTTGTTAAGACAATTGGTCCTATTTTTTACCTGTTGAGTTCATGTTGGCTGATTTCAGTTGTTAAGACAAGTCGTCCTATTTGTTACCTGAAATGAAAGACGTGAATTAAAAAATATGGCATAGTTTTACTTAAGATATATTAATGGGCCGAGGAGAGGAGTTAACGACCTTGTGACTAGTTGTGAGGTAGTACGAAGATGGATCGAAGTATATTTGTTAAGAGTATATTGGTGAGTGTTGGCAGTGTGAAAGGTTGTAAGAACGCGTTAAAAGTGTGTTGATTATATGAATGTTTAAGAGAGGAAGGCACGACTAACAAGCAAGTGAGTGATATTAGCCATGACGGTCGTCATGATAGGGTTTTGTGAAGGGGTTCTGCTTGGGGTTTTTTACCCAAGGATGAACCCTGAGTCAATGGGGTGTTAGAGTACATACAGTAACCCATCCCCACTATAGGCCAATATAGCGTGGAAAAAATGATGTGTGGTGTTAAATAGGAGTTAATCTGGTGGTCGTGGTCGTACGCAAACCACACTTTGTTGAAAGAGGCTCAATGCTGACGTTGAATACGATCTTTAAAGACCGATTCGCATAAAGACAAATCTATGTATCTGTGTACTCATATTTTGGTTTGTGCAACTACGTACATGGATGTATATGTATGCGTGAATTAAGAATCTGAGGAGACCAAGTAGCACAGAGGATTATTTCCTACTGCCATGTAATTAGCTCTCTTGTACTCAGGATTTGGGATTCTGGTTACAAAATCTCCGAGTTCTGCCCCCTTCTTGTCCCGTTTTATTTCTTTCTACTGTTTTCTACTCATTTTCCTATACAGAAAGCTCACTCCTCTCATGGGTAAGAATGCCTAATTGGATAATACATATCATTATTTTCTCTTTCCTAATTATAATATTAAATTGAATTATTGGTCAGGAGAGATGGTGGGGGTAAAAGTCAGACGGAAGTAATTAAACAGTAAAGGGTGATAAACTGGGCAAAAGAATAGTCAAGTTTCAACTGATGCGTTCTGAGGCCAAACAAGCAATTCATTCATACGTTTTCGCAGCTGCGAGATTTACGGTCGAAGCCGTTTACGTAAACGAGATTTAATAGAAGCCCGATCATGAATTGAAAAAAGAAAGAGATCTATGAATATATATATATATATATATATATATATATATATATATATATATATATATATATATACATATATATATGAGGAGAAAAATAAAGGAAGAAAGATAGAGAGAGAGAAAGAGAGGGCAACTGAGTGAGTAAGTGTATGGGATTGAGAGAGAGTAGGTGATAGACAGAGAGTTAGAAACTAGAGTGAAAACAGATAGAGAAACAAGGTGTACTGACCAAAAGGTCGCGTGCTCTTACTTATTCTGATTTATGATCTTACGACCTCCAAAACATTCAATAATTCAAAGACTAACCTTAAGAGGACCTTGTAAGTTATATAATTCGAAAAGGAATGTAAAACAACATAAGTGTTTCAAATTTCGTTAGAATCGGCCGAATAGTTATGATGTTATTGCCAAAACAAAATAATTGATGGGCTAACTTGGGAGAACGATAGAGGTTAAACCATTCGAAAGAGAATGTAAAACAACATAAGGGTTTCAAATTTCGTTAGAATCGGCTGAATAGTTATGATGTTATTGCCAAAACAAAATAATTGATGGGCTAACTTGGGAGAAGGATAGAGGTTAAACCATTCGAAAGAGAATGTAAAACAACATAAGGGTTTCAAATTTCGTTAGAATCGGCCGAATAGTTATGATGTTATTGCCAAAACAAAATAATTGATGGGCTAACTTGGGAGAACGATAGAGGTTAAACTATTCGAAAGAAAATGTAAAACAACATAAGGGTTTCCATTTTCGTTAGAATTGGCTGATTTGTTACAATGTAATTACAAAAAGAAAAACTGGGACCGACGGACCGAGCGTTCGACCGACATAGTGAGATGTAGAGTCGCCCGTGCCTAAAAAAAAAGAAAAGGAGAAACATATAGATAGAGAAATAAGTAGAGAGAGGGAGAAAGAGAAAAGAGAGAAAAATATTGAAAATATAAAGAAAAGGAAAAGGATAAAAGACAAAGAGAGAGAAAAGATAAATAAAAGGATAACGGAAGACAAAATTGGCATCAAACGACTTCCTTAGCCGAGTCGCTCCCCTGTCATGAACCCATTAAAACATGTGTGGAGAATAATAGACAAGGCTTTTGGAAAAATTCATGGACACGGTCCATGAACTTATTACTCTTATGCCTAGGCGAGATTTCGATCTAAAAGACGCTAAAGGGAAGTCAACAAAATATTAATATGTCCTTTCATTGTTCCAAATGTATTTTAATCTTTAAATTTACAAATAAAGGTATTTCACTAAATTAACTAAGTATCCATATAATTCTTGCGTATCGCTGTATATGGCCCAACTTTTGCTCAATGTATCAACAATCTATTCTTGATCAAAATGTGTAACATAAGAGAAGTGCAAGCAAGCTCGTTAAAAGCTCAGTTTGAATGAGTCTTTTGAGACTCAGGATGGCAGAGTGGATTCGCCGCTCACTAATAGTAGTCCAGCGACGTGGAAAGCTGTTCGCAACTCGTCTACGCTCTTTTTTTTCTTTGAAACCTTTCCTACTTCCATTTATCTACAAATGTAAAAAACAAGGTACGCTGATCAAAGTCGCGTGTTCTCACTTATTCTCATTTATGTCCTTACGACCTTCAAAACTTCCAATAATTCCAGGACTAATCTTGGAAGGACTTGGAAATTATATTATTCGAAAAAAAATTAAAACAACATAAGGGTTTGGAATTTAGTTAGAATCGGTTGAATAGTTACAATGTTATTACCAAAAAAACAAAAGAAAAACGGTGACAGACCGACCGATTGACCGACAGACCGACATAGTGAGATATAGAGTCGCACGCGACTAAAAATGTTGATATACTCTAGGTAAGGTTGAAATCTGGAAATGGTGATCCCATTAGCCCCTTGCGTAAACATTCGTTGTGTGATAAATACTATACCACCTGAAACAAAATTTTGGATAAACCATTCCAAAATTTACATTTTAACCGAAAAATAGATAAAACAAAATTGTAGCAGCTGTTTTAAATCCGGTTTATTGTGATGTCATATTGAAAAAGATTTTCCATTTCAATGTTATCAAAATCTTCCAAGATTTAAAAAAATACTGTATTAGTTCCATTAACCTTTTTTTTGTTTAAAAAAAAAAGGTATATAATTCATCGTCTAATCTACTTTTATTTCCCAGAGATTTATTCTTACAAATATGAAATCTAATCTTTGACTTGACATTACCTTTTTGGTTATTTTCAACACTTCCTAATTGCACCACATATTCAAAGTAGATAGAAAGAAGCAGTTTACAAAGATATATTACTATATTTTTTATTTATTAATCAAATTTCTCTGACTGAATGTTTGTCTAAATTCTTTGATAGCAGCTTATTCGACTTCACTTGTTCTCTTGTTATTGTTATCTCTTAATAATCGCGTTTTATCTTCTTTCTCTTTGTTGGACAATCGTATTCTTGTCAGTTCATTACAAATCGGCATTCAATTGTTAACCGATGGAACATTTGTCGTGGTAGCTATCTTAAGGAATTATCCCGAGTTAAATCGTCCGAATAATTTGTTCCTTTCAGAATAGGAGTTAACTCGTTCCTAACTTAGCTTGTAATTTTTGACAGAAGTAAAATAGCTCATGTTTTTTGTTTATTTTGAGACAACTGAATGGGCATATGCAGATGGTATACCCATAGGTAAAAGAGACCCCTGCCCCCAAGCGAAGCGCTCACTGAAATAAATCGATGCCTTAAGGGGTTACTATTTGTAGATGCATTTAATCAGACAGTTCATGGCAAGTCTCCTCCTTAAATCATCTTAAATCTGTACTAACAAATGAATCTTACATTGTGATAATTATTCAAGGTACTAATTTTTTTATTCACGCAAACATAGTTTATTTCATGTATAACAAAACCCTAGAAATTGGATAGACTCAGGAAAAAAAATGTATAAGTTTCTTTCGTTGTTTAATCAAAGAATTCCTCATTAAATTAATTTAGAATTGTATCAGATTATATTCTTTCCCTTATTGTTCATGCAGTACTATCACAAATGCTGTTTTGGAAGTTTCCGTGAATTATATCTTACTGATCTTTCATGGTGACAGTCTTGAATTATTTGAAGGAAAAATTCTCACCTAACATATAATGGTAGCTCGAATGTTTAACAACTTGGTTCTTAACCAATGGTTCTGAACTTTTACTATTAAGGAGCGTCACGCTCAACGCTCTTTAATTACCTAGTGCTGATTGATCTCTTTTCTTGAATAATGTCGTCAGATTCGCTATTTCATAGGTCATTTTCTTGTTCGGGTGATTTGTTAAGTAATGCTCTTACTAACTATCCGTACAAATTTAGGGCGAATTTTTTCCCCTTAAATCAAATCGGATAATGAGATTTGTTGGGATTCATTTCTCCAATGTAGAACATTACTTCTTAAATTACCATCATTAATGCTCGAAGTATTTTATTAATTGAAGATATAGTTCAATGAATTGTCACTCTGAGCGAAATTCGAGACCCTAATGCTATTTTGCATTCTCTTTCGAATGATATAATTGCCAAGGTCATTCCAAGGTAAAAGTTATCTCAATTTCAGTTTGCAAGTTTTGTTTTGTGAAAACACGAACACAAATTTCGTTGAATGAGCAAACATAAACGCATTAAAAGAGTTCCCAACTTGGAGGTTTTCAAGTGTAACTTTGATTCAGTGATTTGTGAACTTTAATTCGGTGTTAATTACATTTTTTTGTTTAAGTATGTTTTAAAGAATTTCTTAGAATAAATAATGATCGATTTCTTTAAGGCAAATTAGATAAAATTTCAATTGCATTTTACCAAAATGATTAAGTTGAAATCTCATTGCAATAGTGAATAAAAATACGTAAAAATTGAATAAAACAGAAATTGTCATGGTGACAAAAAGCAGCGTGAGAATGCATTATGGTAAATTCTGTAAGTGCACTTTGAAAAGTAAAGAATATATTTTCCCTAAACGTGAGGTTACTTCAAAACATAAATCGAAAATCTTTGTTTTGAACCCAATTACGTCAGCGCCATTTTTTACACGAGAGAACACTAAGAATCTCAGGGTGAAAAATTAAGCGGGCAGAAATTCAATTACATATCATTCATTAATGTCTGTTATTCATATAAGTAATATAATAAAAGATTTTGGAAAAGGTAGTTCTATTAAGAGTATTAAATTGCATCGGTCTAAGTGCGGGCAAGTAATTAAAAATATAGTTTAATGTTGCACTACAATAAGATTTGAAAAGGGAGGTTGAATAGAAAAGTTTGATTGAGCAATAAACTGGCATTAGCATGCACAATACTTGAGTATAGTGGTAAGGTATTTTTCCGAAAATGTACATACATAGAATTTAAAACTGAGTTTTTACAATTACCTCCTGTTTTTACTGGAAATGACGCATGAACTAGCTAGACATGAAAGGAACTTGGAGAACTGCATCGGTTTAGCTAGTGATGGAGCTGCTGGCATGGTAGGTAATACAAATTCCGTTGGGGGTCGAATCAAAGGCGTAACACTTAATTGTGTGTAAATGAAATGTGTTTGTCATTATCTAGCACTGTGTTCAATATGCGTTTGCATATTAATTTTTGACACGTTAAATCCAGAATCTGAAAATGTTTATAAAGGAACTTTACTATTTCAGAAGGCATCAAAGACTAGATGGCTTGTCAAATGTACAATGATGTTTAACATTCTCTCAAACTGGCAGGAATTGGAAACTTATTTTACACTAGTAGAAAACTCTGGTAGATCAGATATAAAATTCAAAGCCATAATTTTGAAAAACAAATGCTTTGTCATAAAATTAATCATCTCTAGGTTGTGTTTTGTTCCCTAATTGCAAGAGACTTTGAAGCAGTTAATGCACTCTTACAATCGAGAGAAATAGATCTAGATAAGCTATCCCATGAGGTAAAGTTACTAATTAAAACACTAACAGCAAAATATACAGACTTGAAGGTACTGACAAGACTATAGAAACTGAGGAATATGTGCCAATTCAAAAAGATATAGACAATGAACTACAAACATTTGCTAGTATTGTAAAGAAGTAAATATAATTGCTGAGGTTAAAAGGTGTTGAGTGTTTATTATTGAAGCTATTGACCAAATAAAGTGTAAATTATGTGATGCAGCAAAGATATTCCAAAACCTTTACTCGCTAAATCCTGATATAATACAGGGTGCGGCAGAACCGATTGAGCAGTTTTAAGGAGTTATAAAAAAGTAAGGGGGGTATATAGAGACGGTACGCAATATTTGGGGGGTACATTCCCGAGGGGAGCCCTGGGGGGCTTTGCCCAGGGAAGCGAGCCATTCCTCGGAAACCGGCAAGGGGACACCTGCCCTCTCCCCCCGAGCATTGACTCATCAAAACTGTTCAATCGTTTCTGCCGCACCCTGTAATAAGCCAAACCGTGAAAGGAAATTTTGAAGAGGTACAATGTTGCATTTAGCTTTAGATAAGTTAGATCAAATAAATAATCCGTATAAGGAAATTCATTAAACTGATTAGAACGAGGAAAAATATTTTTGGAAATAATGTAATTTCCAAATATACAGCAAATTTTGGCTAGGTTTCAGTAAAAAAGATTTTAGCATTTAGCAAAATATGTTTTTAATTGTGTAGGTGCGAAAGGAATACTATTGTTAAAAGAGTCTTTTCTCTCGTAACGGCAATCACAACACGTCCGAGGGATCTTTTCTCTTATTATGATGCAAACTTCTCCCCTCAGCCAGATGGCTTAACAGCCGGTTGCTAGAGTGAGTAGCTCCTCAGATATTTTTTCGTGCATGGCCGGTTACTCGAGTGAGTAGCCCGTGACATTTTTAGTTTTTTGATATCTTTCGTTTGTTCGGAAGGATAAGCATTGTTTTTACCCTTAAAAAATGACAACGTACGAACTTGCTAGGGAGGTGCAAAATATCGAAAAGTAGTCAAGTATTTGCTAGAAAGAGGCATTTTGCATCAGTAGAGAATGTTTTTAAAAATGGACACAGCATGAAACTTTCGTTGTCCCATTACCCACTCGTATGCCGCTTAGGGTAATGACTTTTTGACTTTTTTATCAAAAATTATTTCCTGTAGCACGAATGAATGAACTTTTGCCTAGTAATGACAAAAATTACTTTTATTCCATTGAAATATTGAAAAAGGTCACGCACAAACCACTTTGAAATATAATATAGGCCATTTTAACATTTTATATGTGTTAAAAATAATTATATTAAATATATGTCATCAAACAGACTTGTGCAATAATTTATGTACCATAGAATTGTATAGAATTTTCCATAAAATCATCACGTCATCGCTTAGGCGATTTCTGTAGAGTTCCAGAATTTTCTTCAGCCATTTCGCGTGCGGTTTTTTGCGAGATGTTTAAAGCGGGTAGTTACTAGTTCAGTTTTAACGGCGTTGATATTATTATTGCCTTATTATAATTTTTGTGTATTCTCCAGCGTTTATTGTAAAGAGATCCTGGTATTATTTGGTAAGCTACATTTAACTCTCTCACTAATTATATAATATAATAGCATATAATATTTTATTAGTGTTTGCCTTCTCTCTTATTTTTTATAATTGTAATTTGCTTGTTTTTTAATAATATATAAAAGCTCAATAACAGTTTCTTTAATTTTTTACCTATTTAATATTTAGGTTTATTTTCTATTTCAGTTGCTGAGTACAAAACATGTCGTTCAATAAGAGCTTTTTTAACAGGGAGAAGAACAAGAAAACCTGGACAAATAACTTAGTCCAGTTTCAAGCATCATCAAGAAAAGGCAACGTGGTAGTTTATGAAGCACCCTTGAGTGAACGGAGTGGCATGCTCCTGAAAATCCACGTCGTTGGACGCTTTAAATTTCTTGAATCCACCGCCAAAGAACGGAGGGAGAGGATTGGCCTAATTGTTGTGGAGCTAAAAGCCCTATGGGGCAAAACATTGAACTTCCCGCATATATCTGATCAAGCCATTTGTGAAAAACTAGAAAACCTTCTGAAAGACTATGAGTACTGCAGAAAGAAACAAAACTTTAATTATTTGAATGAACTGTTTGACGTGACCAAGGTGAAAGGCAACTGGTTGTGCAAAGAAGATGAGAACCTCTATAAACAGTAAATTTTGACCAAAGGCCAGGTTGGTTATTCCACTGGTAAACCTGCTAGTGCCAAGACCATCCACCCATCCAAGCGAAAGAAGGCAATGGAAGCAACTTTGTCCCCACTTTCCAGCTCAGCACCACCTGATTGTTCCGAAACTAGCACGGAATCATCCAATAACAACGAAGACAGTTCTTGGGAGGATGAGAATGCAGCATCAACGAGGAAAAGGAAGCATAACCCAACAGGCTAAGCAAAACTCCTTGCCACAAGCTCAAAACTGTCGTCCAACAGAGCAGCAAAGGTATGTCACCAGCTTTCTGGTGAGGGGATTGAAATCCCAACCCCATGTCAGTCAGAAATCCAGAAGGCTATCTACACGAAAGTTGCTCAGGTGAAGAAGCACTTGGTGAGCAAGCTTCATCTGAAAAAGTGGAGCTTACTTTGACGGCAAACGCATTGAGGACTTTGAATATCAGGTCGTAGTCCTCAAGAATGAAGAGAAAGAAATAAAGTTGGCTGCGCTCAAATGGAAGGATGGGAAAGCTGCAACAATTGAAAAAGGGCTCCAGGGTGTGTTAGAGGAGTTCAACCTGTGGGGATCAATTGTTATGCTTATCGCCGACACAACAATCGTGAATACCGACAAAAAGACAGGCATTGTTGTTCGACTGCAGCAAATGTTCGAAGATAAAGGTCACTCCAAACCCAAGTTCATCAGTTGCCAGCACCATGTCCTGGATCGGATTCTTCGCGTTGTCATGGACGATGAGTTCCATTGGTCGAGCAATTGTGATAAATTGAAAGCATCCTTCAGCAACGGTAAAACTGAGATTTAGGAAACAGGCGGCTGCGGAGACGACATGAAGTTTCTCTATCACCTCACGCGTGTCTTCCGTTACTTCTCTGAGATGAATGAGGTCCCCTTTGTAAAGTTTCAAAAGATTCCAAACATCAGCAATGCACGTTGGAACTTTCGTGCCATTCTAGCCCTTCTTGCCTTCATTCTGATGCCTGACACCCGGACCAGGCTGCGTAAAATCTGTTCATTCATTTCTTACTCATGGGCTGACCATTGGTTCAGCACCCACTTGTTCCGCGCTGAAGGTTTTTATGAACTATCTGTCGCTCTGAATGAATACCCAATAGGTCTCAAATACTTGAAAACCCACTGGAAAACAGATGAATTTCTTATCAATATTGCCCGAAGCAACCAGTGCTGTGAGCGTGCGGTCAAAGTTATGCAAGACTTGCACGGGTCCTGCCGCAACAAGGACAACCTATCACTGAGATTCATCCTGTCCAATGAAATTATTGTAACTAATTTACTTCATTGTATGTTTGATGACCCTATATAATGTTATATATATGTGACTCATAAGCTTGTGTTCAATTTGTGTATATGCTGTCAGTGACTTCAAAAACAAGACAAAAAAAGCTGACAAATAAAATTTTTAAAATCATTTTGTGCGTGAGTTTTTTTTTTATCAAATCACCTTGAAAGTAAGATTTTATATAATCTTTAATTAAAGCTCGTCAAATTATGACACAGGGATATGAGATTGTAAAAAATCATCACCCTAAATTGTCGCTGTCACAACCAAGGGTGTAAAAGCAAATCCGGATTAAGAAGCGATACCTGGTTAGAAGGGAAAAAATACCTATGGAAGCAATCATCTTTTTCGTTCATGTATGGGGCAACAACTTAACAACTACTATTTTTGTAACGAACACCTAAAAATGCATGTAATGCTATTACGGGCTAGAAGAACTATCTCCATGAAGTGTGCGCAAATTCGTTTATTCAAAATACTTATAAAGATCGGTCGAAATGGATTGACCGTAGTAATAGATGAATCCTTGTTCTCACGAAGAAAAAATAATGTCGGGAGGGTTTTGGCAGTGTAGTGGGTTTTCAGGGAGATTTTGCAGGGAAACGCGCGAGTGTTTCATGTATGCAGTTCCTCATAGATCGGCAGAAACATTAGTATCTATAATTAAAGAATGTGTATTGCCTGGCACGACTATTATTTCTGATAAGTGGCATGCATACAATGTAATTGATTCTTTGCCAGAGATGAGGTATAAACATTTGACTGTTAACCACTCGAAGAACTTTAAAGATCCAGAAACTGGTGCCCACACAAACCAAATAGAGTCGCTTTGGGCCAAGGCGAAAATGAGGCATAAAATAGAATGTGGAATCGCTCCTTCTCTGATCGACTCCTATATGTGCGAATTTTTATGGAGGCAACGAAATAAAGGAAACGACTTAGTTGCTCAAATTTACAAAGACATTGTAAAGTTTTAGAAATTAAATAATGGTTAGTTGTTAATTTTTTTTTTACTTTCCTTAACTTTTAGTTGTATTACTGTCCTATTCGCCCCACCATACCTCCCAAATAAATATAACAAAAATAATCGCATCCCTCGATTTCAGCGCATGAGAAAGACAGTTCAGACATCTATCTGAGGAGCTACTCAATCGAGTAATCGGCCGTTCAGCCTTCTGGCTGAGGAGACGAAATTGCGCCATAATAAGAGAAAAGACCCCGCCCGAGAAATAGAATGCAAGTTAATCTCCGAGATGCGCTTGTTAAAATAAGAGCGCATTTAAATGAAAATTTTATTTGCTGCAAGATTCACTGTCACTGACAGCATGCTAGTCAATTCTAAACCATATTTTTTTTAGCTCAATGGCAATAGAAGTTCAATTACAGGTAATTTTCAGCAAATATGCAAGTGGAAATAGTAGAGAAAAAAGGCGATATAACTGTTTCCTTGAAATAGTTATGATGATACTATTATTTTCTAGATTACTTACTTTATTATTACATTTCAATTCAAAATTATTTGCCAACCTGGACTCTATGAGTATTTGTGGGCGGCGGGAAGGATTTAGTTAGGTTAATTAAACTAACATAACCTAAAAAAGAGGAGCGTCTTCGCCCCTCCTCTGCACTTCACAGGCAGACCTTCAGTTTGTGGCCAACGTCTTGGTCTATTTTTTTCACATCGATGCTTATTTTCTAAGCATAGAATCTAGAAAAAAACTTTTGCAGCAATTTTTTTTAAATATGAAAAAAATAATCCTCACGATTCCGTTTTGACTTGCTGCGAAGTGCCAGGTCAAGGTGGCGCTTTATTTTTCAAAAGGACTAAAATTCAATCGTACCCATTTAGAGCCATGAAATGACCCATATGACCACGGAACATATGGTTATTCACCCTGGAGATTTCAAATCTGCCATCGGATTTGGCGCTGGATGGCGCCATCTAGTGGCAGAAGCCTCATTTAGCCATTCAAAGGCACTTGTAAGTGATTTGAACCATGGGAAACCATCAATGCAATTACCATTTATCATCTTATCACAAAACACCGCCGGTCATTGGAGAGACTTTTCCTCTTGTTTCTCCACCTAAATTTGCTCTAATAATTTCATTTTCCTTTTAGAAATAACCGCTAAAATTTTCGAATATACGAATAAATCAAATAAAAATAAGACATACCTAAACTTTAATTTTTTTTTATTAACTTTACCATTTGTAATTCTTTTTGGTTTAAAAAAATTCAAAACATTCAATAATCATATCTATTTCTTTAGTAACTTCACCATTTTGTATTTTCAAACTCTAAAGAAACTCTCAGAGTTCGGTCACAACCGAATTAAGAAAAAATATCTATTATTATTCAACCTCTCCAAAAAATCCCGTTGTTAAAATATAGTGTTATAGATAATAGATAACTAAATGATTGGAAGCAAGAGAGAAATTCTAAACTCTTGCCTACAGGAATTTATGTAGCTTGTAAGGTACAAACAAATACACAAACATCCAAAACTATAGAACAAAATAACCAAATATAAATTTTCTTAAAATTTCTCTTTAATTTCCGTGAAATATGCGTAGAATATTCTTTGAAATTTGCTTCTAATACTGTCCAAATTTCAGTTTATTTAGCAGTCTAAAAAGAATGAGGAAAGTAGTGTCTATTTGAAGAAATAATTGTCCAAAAGTAGAGAACTCAGAAAACAGCATGATTAGCTCATAGTCCTTAAAAAATATTAATTAATAAGGAGTATGTAGACTATTGTTTTGAACGACTTGAACACATGTGTTTCCTATCATCATCAATTTGCCCCATAGTTTGAAAGAATTTTATTCGATTCTTCTTCCAACCTTTGCCAGAGATCTTTAACATTCGTGATTTTCGGAGACACAACATTCTTATCTATCTTCCATTAGTTTTCTATCAAGTTTAAATCAGGTTCTGCTAGAGCTAGTTCATCCTGTCGATATGTTCAGTATTCAAGGACTACTTCAACTCATTTGCTGTATCACACGGAGAAGGGATCACATGTTCCTAAGGCCGATTATTGTATACCACAGCGTTTACCTTGCAACGTACATGGACTTACTCTAGCTCTTGAACTCATGTTCACCACCATAACGTTTCCACTTTCAAATTTCATCATCTTTTTCTTGTATATTATATTGAATATTTCACCACTACGACGCCTTACATGCTTCCCATCCGATTCCAACAAATTACATTAGATTTCGTTGATGAAAAACACTTTCCGTCTTTTCAGCATCCAATATGATGCGAGATGCTCAGTAGCGAAGGCCAAACTAGTGGCATAATTCTTTTTACTTACGAGGGGCGGTCAATAAGTTTTGCAATTCGGATATAAGGAAACGAGATATGAGGAAAAGTGTTTTATTATTTTTCAATATAACTACCTTCGACTTCAATGCACTTGCGCCACTTGTCCCTGAGGCTTCAAATTGCCGACAACCAGAAATCTCCCGACTGCTGTTCAATCCACTCCTGGACGGCGAGCTGGACATCTTTATCGTCCCCAAACCAGCGTCCACGCAGTGCAACCTTGAGCTGGCGGAATAAAAAGTAGTCGCTAGGGGCCAGATCTGGACTGTAGGGGGGATGGTTGAGCTCCTCGAATCCGCACTTGCGCAGGGCAGCTTGTGCAACTCTGGCCTTGTGGACTTTGGCGACGTTGAAGTCGATCATGGGGCGTGAGGTTTCTAGGGACCCAACGGGCAGAGACCTTGGTCATGGCTAAATTGTCGTGGATGATGTTCATAACACTTCCATGTGATATTCCAAGTTCTCGCTCGATTTCTTCGACCTTCACCCGTTCATTTTCGAGGATCATTCTCTCCACACGGGCCACATTTTCCTCGTTGGTCACGTCTGACGGGCGTCCTGGACGGGGGTCATCTTCGAGGGACTCACGACCATGGCGGAACTCCCTATTCCAGCGAACAATGGTTGCATAGGAAGGGGCGGTGTCGGTGTACACTGCAATCATGCGTTCATGGATCTCTTTTGCATTCTTGCCTTCCTTGGTAAAAAATTTGATCACTGCGCGGTGCTCAACCTTCTCCATTGTTGAAAAATTTGTGACTGACGATCTGCGATCAGCTACTGCTTCTTAAATAGACGAGGCAGGAGCGCGCGGCTGCAGGTCCTGACTAGTCATAACTTGTCCTAACACCCCCACAAAGAGCCATCCCCCTTCCTCTGTTTTGCCCTACCGATTCGCAAAACTTATTGACCGCCTCTCGTATAAGTGGCTTTTTAGTAGATGAGAGTGGTGTGAGCCCCACTTCTCTCGGTATCATAATGGAGTTTTTATTCTACTTGGAATCACACTTTTTTGACTGATTACAATGCATCGAAATGTCGGACAGTCATTCCTTCACTCTTCCTCTGGATTCACCTGCGTTTTGAAGGAGTTGTCGCCCTAAACTCGTCTTGCCAGCCTGATATATGACCAATAACATTAATAGAAATCTAAAATACAATTGGGACAGTCTTGCATTAATAATTGTACATGCCTTACGAATTTTATCTTTAAACCGAAAGTTATCTTATCTTTCTCTAGTTTTGGGGGGCAGTCTTTATTCTGATACCGATTACTTTCCTCATCATCTTCTATTCATTGTTTTATAAAATCAATTTTCTAAACTATCAGAGGTAAATTTAAAGAATCTGGGCAATTTTCAGGGAAATTAAACGAGTATTCGAATTTTTGTATAGATTTTGGGCTTTTGTTTTTAAGTGTTGGGGGCGGGATACACCTTTGCGAAACAATTGCCCACCAGTGCAGGTTTTAATTAAAATCTGTCTATAGCTTTTATTTCTATTTAATATTTTTCATTTTAATAAATCTATTTAATCAAATTCTATATTTAAATAAATCTACAGACGAGAAACGATTCATTTAACTTTCAGCCTTATGTGAGAGTGCAAAAGAAGCACTGTCACATGAGGCTGAAAGTTAATTGGTCATTTTAGGGGTGAGGGTTGTCTTTACTAATGGGCACTGGGTAGAATTTTTTTAATTTGTCTGCCCTCAAAGGTGCGTTTTATCTCTGGTTTGGGACCTACTTTTTAACGTAGAATCCGAAGTAGAGGCATCAAAAGGGTATGGCCATGAAGACGACCCAAATCTGGAATGCATCCGGATACTTACTGCACCGGATGTGTTGGTAAGGTAAAGATTTCTGACACTACCACAATACTAGTCATAAAGGATAAATATGTATATCACTGGAAAGACTGTAAGGACTAAGGACCTGTCCTAACTTTAGGTGTAGAGGTGTGAAAAGAGCGGTAGCGCTGTTTCAATTCGGCTAAACCGTAGGCCCTCAAATCAAAAGGAGACCACACTATCAAGGTAAATGAGGAGACTGGAAGAACTGCACAGAGTAGTGAAAATGAAACCGATGCTACACCAAATTACGAAGAAGATATGGAGGAAGAACGAAGAAGAGTTGAGAAATGGTTGGGAAGAAAAACTGAATCTAAGAAAGGGAGTTGAGATCAAACGTTAATTTCAAAACAGCAGGAGGAAAATAGGTAGAAACCTAGGTCCGTTGTACTCTTATGCATCAATTGAAGCTATAAAGCAAGGGCAATAATAGGTAGAAACCTAGGTCCATTGTACTCTTATGCATAAATTGAAGCTATAAAGCAGTTGTTCCCAAACTTTTCTGATCTTTACCCACTTTTCATATATGATCCTTATCCATGCTCCCCCCTCCTCTCCAATCCATATCTCGTGACAACAGTGACTGTCTCTAGTCCTACATTTATTTAGGTTCATTATGCAAAAACTCCGGCGATACCTGTAATTTTATTTATTCAACCGCATATTTTTTCTGTTCTTAAATATTGAGTTATGGAAACTTGCAATTTACTTTTTGTCAAATCTAAAATAAACATTAAAATGATTTCTAAGAAGTAATTTCATGCACATAAAATAATTTTTATAATTTGAGAATAGGCCTACCTGTAATTAAAACTAATAATTTCCAAAAACCTTTCTCCAATATACAAAAGTAGAAAAAATAAATTTCACTGCATAAAAAAATGTAATCAAAAGCAATCTCATCATTTTTGTACTCACAAATTTAATAATTCTGAACGAAATCCTATCATAGGGAGTCATAAGTAACAAAACCAAGTCCATTAGTGGAAACATCACCTTCTCTTCTCCTAGCAAGAACCTTCATGTGCAAGTTTGTTTGTTCAAACTCCAATTAAGCTAAATTTGAAGGGTGACGTTGAAAGCCATCGACCAGCATCCTAATTCTTGGCTTTGCTTCACTCAAAGAACATCGTAGGTCATGCTTCACATCAAGTCTATTGCGATACTTTGATTTAATATACAAAAGTTGAGAGAATGCAACCTCACAGGAATAGGTTGATGGAAAGGGTAGTAGTTGGCAGAAAGCTAAGTTACATAAGTTTGGGTATGAAGCTGCTATTGATGACCAAAATACAGTGAGAGATTCCACTTCAAACTTCATTTTGGCTCCTGTATCTTCCTGAAGTGTCAGCAGTTCACTCTGGCCATCATCATTATCATCAGGTATGCATGTCACTGTAGCAGTGAAGGGGAACCTTACTACACAAGAGGTTTGGCTTTGGATATCTAAGAAGTACCTTTTAAATTCCTCCACTAAGGGTTCAAGATGTTGAACAATCAAGTTCTTTGTAGCAGTATTACACTCCTCTGCAATGTCTGACACTGTTTCCAGCATTGCCAAGTTTCCTATTCAAACTTACCGCCTCCAATTCTCCATCTTACGAATGAAATCTTTAATTTTGTCCACAAAATCGATTATCAAAGTTCCTTTGCCTTGGAGTTCAAGGTTGTGTGTGTTCAACTGTTTAAATATTTCAACAAGGTAGGCTAGCTGTATTTCGAAGCCATATATAGACCATGCTAACACCAAATCTTGCTTGTCCTGTACCTCAAGGAAGAGTCTGATCTCTTCTTTGAGGTCAAATACACGCTGAACTACATTTCCTTTGAATAGCAGGGGAACTGCTGGATGAAATAAGAAGATTTCATAAGCTGCATTCATATCACGGCAGAGTTTCTTGAAAAGGCGTGTGTTTATAGCACTACCTTTTACAAAGTTAACTGTCTTTATAATAGTATTCAGGGCTTTCTGTAATTCTGAGGCTAAGGTTTTTGAAGCAAGAGCTTGTATGTGGATCATGCAGTGGAGAGGTATAGCATTTAGTGATTTTTGCATAACTCTTGAAGAAAAACCTGACTTAAAACCTAACATGGCTGGAGCCCCGTCTGTGCATATCCCACAGAGATTGCTCCAGTTGAGACCATTTGCTTCAAAGAATTCTGAAAGTTTCTGCATTACATCTTCACCTTATGTAGATTGCTTGAGAGTTTCACAAAACAAGAATTCCTCTTTCATCTCTTCACCATGAACATACCTAACAAAAACCATGAGTTGTGAGCAGGACTGGATGTCAGTGGACTCATCGAGTTGAATACTGAATAATCCAGCTTCTTTAACTTTCTATATCACCTGTTATTTGATATCATCTGACATAATAGCTATGCGGCGTTGCACTGTATCATTTGAGAGAGAAATAGCACTCAGTTTTTTTACCACTTTTCTCACCCAAAACAAGCTTGACCATAGATTTGGCACATGGCAAAATTAACTCCTCCCCAATGGTGTGATTTTTCTTTTTCTTTGCTATTTCAAGGGATACCAAAGATGATGCCTCCATTAATGCAGCATTTTGTTGGTGAATGCAACTGCTGGCACCAAGTCATGGTCATATTCAATTCCTGTCGACCAAAGAGAGAACGATCCTTGCCAACATGTTAGAATGTGTAATTTAAGCTTGCTAGGCCTCAGTGATTCAGCGGAGAGTATTTTGTGACAAATCACACACTGTGGCTTCACTACACCTTTATCATTAATGCTTGTAAATCCCAAATCCAGATAGCTGTCATCGTATTTGCGTTTCTTATTAGAAGCCATCACAGAGGGGTCTGAAGGGGGAAGAAATACTGCTGTAGCTAAATGACATCACTCATAATGAGCCTACAAAAGGTCAAAATGAAGCTTTATAATACATGAATATATGGTATGTAGTGGACTAACCATGAGAAGGAAGATTATTGCAATTGGTTTGTGTTTATATTTATATTTTTGTTTTTATATTTAATATAACGTCTTTGGTATTCCAGTGGACTACCCTATGAGAGGGAAGATTATTGCAGGTGTTAGCTAATTTGACTTTGCCATTTGACCAGAAAATAGCATTCATTAACTTACTTTACCAATCACTTTTTTTCCAAAAGCAGATGACCTCGATAAGCCCTAGATTAGTGGCTTTTTATTATCTGAACTTTCCTAATGTTCTAATTTTCTAAAAGAGTAAAACCGTCTTTAAACAACATTTTCAAGTGGTTCATAACAATGAGAAGTTGGAAGGAAATACAATTTCAGTTTACTAAACTCTCAAAAAACAAAAACATTTCATGAAGTGTGCAAAAATACAAAGATATTTTTTCTCTTCTTCTTAATACACTTCTTGATGCAAAACTTGTTTACCATTAAATTGGTATTGATGGTGGCTTAAGTCCCAATAATACTAAAATTGGCGCAAACAGATTATGTGAAGGAGCCACACATGGACAAAGTGTTTGCTTTTTTAACTGTGGCCTCTAAAATGGTACTGTGGACTGGTTGATACTCAAGATTCAAGACCAGGTTCTCATACAGAAACCATAGCATAGGAAGTATTAAACAAGTTATTGAGTAAAAATTGGTTGGTATCGAGATGAATCCCAATGAATTATTTTATAAAGAACACAAAATCATATATAAAAAAGAATTACACTGAATAAAGAAAGAATGAGGCCTATTACTCAAGCGTCTGGCATTGTTCAAACGTATACCGAGTACAGACGCACCTATTCCTCTGGCTGGCTCAGCTGCTGACTGGCTGTTCTAGTGTGGTGGGGCTTGGGATTTTTATGTGTACATAGCCTCAGCTTGTGGCCCCCTAAAATTCGCTGTATGGCCCCCAGTTTGGGAATCTAGGCTATAAAGCAAGGGCAATAATAGGTACAAACTTAGGTCCGTTGTACTCTTATGCATCAATTGAAGCTATAAAGCAAGGGCAATAATAGGTACAAACCTAGGTCCGTTGTACTCTTATGCATAAATTGAAGCTATAAAGCAAGGGCAATGCAAAGCGAAGGAAAGGATGAGGAAATATCAGGTTCGAACGAAAAAAATGTCCGATTTTCTATATTAAAATTTTAGATGGAATTTATTAAAGTAGTGCCTCTAGTTTTTTTTTATTCAGGAATGTTAGAATGAGTCATTTATACCTTTTTTTCAGATTATAAAAATAATGTCCATAAGCTTATTAGGTATTCACCCCAATGGTGTCCCATCTAAAGATCACATTAGAGCACTTATGGAGATGGTGCAGTAAATAAAAGAAGTTGCTGGTGGTGGTTTTTACTTTTTCTAAGTTTGGATTTTAGTCTAAAAGACAGACCAAAAGAAGGTTGTTCCTCACCCCCCCTAAAAAAATTGATTTCGAAGAGTTGGAAGCTGTTGTCACAGCAACTTCTAGAGAACTGCAGAAGAATTTAAGCTAACTCATAGGACTGTCACACGTCAACTGAAAAGGATTGGAAGGGTTATAGTGATTGGAAACTGGGTCTCGCACGAAGTTTCTACAGCGAATCTGAAACAGCGTGTTGCTTAGTGTGACTCATTGCTTTCACAACACTTTCAGGCACTATTTTGGAGCATGTTTGTTACTGGTGATGAGAAATGGATCCTTTGTCATAACGCTAAACGCCGCCATTTGTGATTCAATCGAGGAAGCTGAATTTCTTAACAACCGAGACGAGGACTTCAACCCCCCAAAATCATGTTGAGAGTATGGTGGGATATTTAAGGAATCGTCCGATATGAACTGTTAGCCAACAATCAAACAATTAAGGAAACAATGTAGATAAAAATCAATCAATTAAGACTAATCTCTACTGCAATCAACTACGTCATTAAAAAGCCCCTTTGGTCCAAAGGCGAGTCTCCTTCGTCAACAGAAGTGTTGTCATTCTCTATCACGATAATGCCCGTCCTCACACAGCTCGCATCACCAAAGATCCTTTGGAGGATCGCGATTGGGAAAAAAATCCTTCATTCTCCATATTCTCCTGAACTTGCTCCTTCTGATTTTCCCTTATTTAATGTATTACAGAACCATTTGGATGGTCTTTGGTTGACATCAAGACAAAAGGTTGGAAACGAGTTGGATTCATCAAAACCTAAAGAATTTAACAAGCGTGGCATTTATAAGCTTATTGACAGATGGAATAAGGTTCTCGGCAACAATGCAGATTATGTTTATCATTAAATATTTCCATAGTCGTATTTTTTTTTTCATTTTTAATAAATAAACCTAAAATCGGAGATTACTTTCGTTTCAACCTGATTAGATAGAGGGTAAAAGAGAAGAAAAAGCTATGTATACGAAAATAGAGAGGAAAGGAACTCGAATAAGAGAAAAGATAATCCAGACTCCAGGAAACTAGCAAACACCTATAACTATCCCTCCTACTTCTCTACACATATTCCAATTTCCACACTATCCTATTTCACCTACTACTTATTTTTGCCTTATTACACCTCAAGAACCTCAAGAAGCATTGCATATTTCCCCAAATCCCATTAATTAGGTGAGACTATAAGATACTATGGAGTAATTCTGATACTCTTGTGTGAGCACAATTTCTACCAATAACTCGATTCATGCTCGTATTTAAACTCTTAAAAATCCTTCACTTCTTTTAAAATTCAAAAACTCCGAAATTCATAGTAAAGGAGAGGGATCACCCAGGAAAACGGGGTTGGGAATCCTTCGAGTACATTTTTCCCACATATTTGCAAATGTTTGTTACGAAGATGTTTGGTCGATGCGAGGAACATAAAGGTTCGTAGACACAAACAAATGGGCTAAATGGACACATAAAATCGTGAATAATAAGATAGTAGGACGGGGAGCCATGTGTAGCTAGAAGTTCACTCTAGAAAAGACTATATAAAAAAGCGAGGAAATAAAAGCTGATATGAGTACCAACAGTAGGAAGCAATATATAGATAGACGAGTCAATTAATGTTGAGAAGGACTTATGTATACTGATTAGCAGCGATCTCAAATTCTCGAAGCAGTGCTTACAAGTGAAGAAGAGTCCTCAACGCTTGCTGGGTTACATCAGGAGGCAATTCAGCTTTCGCAACAAGGAAGTTGTTGTGCCCTTGTACAACTCACTGGTGCGGCCTCACCTGGGGTACGCGATTCAGTTCTGGTCTCCTCACTATCGAAAAGACATCGATCGTTTGGAAATGGTGCATGCCAGAGCCACGAAACTGACCACATCGCTAAAGAATAAGACATACCCGGAAAGACTGCAAGAGCTCTGTCTCTTTTCACTCGAGACTCGAAGACTGCGTGGTCGTCTCATAGAGACTTTCAAAATTTTGAAGAGCTGTGTAAATGTCGAGTACACGAAGTACTTCACCCTCAACCGGAATGCGACTCGAAATCACGGGTGGAAGGCCGAGTTGCCCAGATTGAATACGCTTCCGGTGGGTAAGTCCTTCGCGTACGACATCTGCAACACGTGGAATAGACTGCCAGCGGTAGTTGACAACAGTAGCAGTGTTGAATAGTTCAAGAGTCGTTCGACTCGACAACATATCTTTTAGAACATAATGTGGGGATAGCAATTTTTAGGGCGTGTCATTGGGATAGTTGAATCTAGATTAACTTAGGATAACTAAGTTTCATCATCTAATGGGTGCCTCCTCGGCATGGGCCGCAGGGCCTTTGAAGTATTTCTTTTCCTTTTAACTCCTGAAAACACGTGTGTGTGTGTTAGTGTGCTTTTGTGCTGACCTTCATTTGTGCTCCTGCTTGCTCACTCCAATCATTCCTTGTCTGAGAGACAAATCGATCTGTTGCAGTTGCGTTGCCCCCAAGAGAGGATCGAAACATAGGCGACTACTTTAACTAATTTGTTTGGTGTGACAAACGAAAACACGCACACATACGTACGTGCATACATAGACTTCGGGACAAAAACGTACCCATGTGTGAGCACCGCTGTCACGAACCATGTTTAGACCAGTCTTCCCTGCGGGACGGGCATGGTCAAAAGACACGCTAGTCGGCCCCTCTCATCTAAACTAGTTTCATCTTTAGACTACACAGGTTTTATAACTTTTTCACATATTCACGTCACCCAACTTCACCATTTCTGTATGAACCTCTTCACGAGGTCCTAATGGCGATGCTCTCGATGTCCTTCACCCTATTGTAGACACTCATGACACGAAGCTGACCCCAAGCTGCCGTTCTTTACTGAGATATGCACCAGACGTGTGGGTCAAATCAATGATACCCCCCACCCCCATCCGGGGACACATTTTTGCCCGTAGTCCTACATACGTACAGGCACCTGAATGAATACAAGCGGGGCACCGAGTCTGACTCTGGCTTCATTGCGCACACCCATCACCCTGCTACCCAGACATGGTACGGGTGTCTCTCCCTAAACTAGGGAGACGTCCCACGCTATCTGGTTCATGGTAAAACAGTTCTACCTCTCTTTTTGCACCCAACGACCCAAACTAGGACCGGCCTTTGATGCCTACGGTCTTGCTTAGTGATGTGGTAGTGACAGAGATCAATATTTGCTCTACCAACACATAGTTTTGTTGTAATGGTTTATGGGTTCAGTCCAGCAGAGACAGGGTAATAGATGCTCTGCCGCTTTATATTCACTATCAGCCCAGAGAGTATAAATAGGACAGCGCTATCTCAAGAGGACACCTCTGCGCTTCCGACGATTTTTCTCCGTTTCCCTGTTATCTTTTGGATACAGGAGGCAAGGGCCAGAGGAAAATTTCATCGACGCTTCTCACTGAGAACAGTGATTCGGCAGTCTATACCGTAGACGGTATAAATATCGTGAGGTATACGAGATTCATTAAAGCTCCCCTGCTCCCCCACCCCCTGAATGAAAATTCCTTTATTTCCCTGGCTCGTCATAGTGATATGACGTAAAAACCCTCCCCATCCCTGCCCCGCCGTGACTTGGCTCTGTGAATGTGACTCTCCACATAGAGTTCCGTTGCAACTATGCCGTTCTACTTAGAAAGGGCATAATTGCAAACTTTGGAAAAAGGAGGTCTGAGGCTTAACCCGCTGCGGAACCTAAAAGAAAGAGCAAACCTGGATTGGGAGTTAGTTACCAACGCGGGGAGGATTAATACCCTACCCTGCGGCACCGTCCAAGACCACAGAGGGAAACATCACCGTCTCTGTGAGAAGTCGGACGTAACTGAGAAATACCCAAAACCCAATAGAGGGGGCGGCACCCCGACTGTAGTCAGGTGATTCGGGCTTCAGTCATCATTAAGTCTGTCATGTTTTCACACCCTATGAGGAGCTCAACCAGGTCCATACTCACTCATTAATCATCACCGCATCCGAGTCATCTTCACGGGGTCGTTATCGGCGGGACGGGGGATTCCACATAAAGTAAAAGGAAAGTAAGTTAAGAAAAACCGATAATCCAATGCGCACAACAACACTACCACACTCACACTTCTACACACAACAGATAAAATACCCACTACTAATAAACCCACCACCAACAATGAACACATTTCTCAACCAACAAACCCACCACCAACAATGAACACACACTTCTCAACATAGCCGCTACACACGACACTCCATCACAAACATAATAAAGACTCTCACAGGCTACAAACTAGTCTTCCGCTCACAGGAGGACGCAGTCAGATTCCACGAACTTGCGTCGGACACACTCGCCGCACAAGACCTTCAGACAAAATTAGCCGACAGTGTACACAAGAAACATCAAACACGCATCCTTAAGACCAACCCCCTATGGTTGGCTTTCTCCACTTATGACACACCTCAGACAGAAGTATGGGGAGGAGGTCATCAGAGACGTCTATTACAACCGCACAAAACAATGGGCAGTAATTACACTGTCCGACAAACATAACAAAATATTGCTGCTAGACCAAGGTATCAAGGTCTGCGGCACTCTAACGCATCCACACAACATCGAGCCACAGCTAAACATAAAACCCACACGGTGCCACCGGTGTTACAAAATCGGACACTTGACATGTAATTGCCAAGCAGACCTGGTCTGCTCCACGTGTAGTATAGTGGGCCACCAATACAACACCTGCACCTGCAACGCCACCACATCCTTCTTCACAAACTGCGGCGGAGACCATGTCGCCGTCAACCCAAAATGCCCTTACATAAGTAAGGCCCACTCTGACACCGTAGCGGCAATACGGCGTCCACAACCCACCAACACAACCACACACTCCGCGCCCGCCCCACTTCCCCTCACAAGAATATTCGCTGCTGCTGCTGGTGCAACGGTGTCCACACCTCTCCCTATCCTGCCCCAGCAGCAACCCAGACTCACCCACATGTTCCGACACCAGCCCCCACCTGAACACCTTACACCCAGAGGCCCCCACTACTTCCGACAGCCACCCCTACCCCACATCACACATCCAACGAGACCACACACCCAAATATACACTTGGCCGCTTTGCTTCCAACGGCAGCAAAAGATATGTCGAGGGGTGACCCCGATTATACTCAAAGATACTAAACACACTCTTCGCCTCGCACGGTCTAGAACAGATCACCTTCCCCGAGAAGGTGTTCGCTCTAATCGACGAGCATACACACAGGAGACCCGCACTCCTTCCCGCTCCGGTTGGCACGAACACCTTCATATCTGGACCCACCGCCCCCTTACACCACGCCCCTCACCCTCACCATGCTCCCGCCTCCTCCCGCACTTCTTTCCCTGCCCCTATGCCCACTGCCCCCACCTTTCTTCCAACCGCCTCCTCTGCTCCCTCCACAGCTACCACTCTTTCCTCCTCTATACCTAAACTCTCTCCTACCAACAGCACTCCACCTTCGGCAACCTCGACTCCACCCTCTTGTTACCAATCCCCCTGCCACCTCCCCCCCTGTCTCACAGCCTCCAACTCCACTCACACTTATACCACAACTGCCACCTCCTCCACCTCCCCCAAGCCCACCGCACCCTCCACAATACTCCGCATTAAACAAAAAAAACTCCACCACGAAAACGCCCCCACACACACAACCACGTGTAAAGCCGACCAACCCCCTCCCTGCTGTTTCTTCCTCTTTTCCTTCCACCCCTCCTTCTTTGTCGTCCCAACCTCCCCTCTCTCCTAAAACCACCCCTCTCATAATCTGAACCACCCCCCTACTATCTTTACTCCCTCCTCCTCTTCTCCTAACTGCCCCCTCCTAGACTCTAGTCTCTCCAACCATGTTTCAAAGACACCATCTACTCTTCCACTATCGCTAACCCTCCCTCCACAGAACACACTCTCCCCTCCACTACGGCCTGCCCACCCAATAACATCACTGACAACCTCTCCACTCCCTCGAAACTACAGCCAACACGCTTAAAGGTACTAGATCCCCACGCCTCCTGGGCAATATCCAAGGAGAGGGGAACGGTCCTGGCTAAATCAGCTTCACGCGCACTCTGCCCACGACAATAGGTCGCCTCAACGTAACACAACTAAACGTACGCAGTTGGCACGGTATTCACGATACTGTTGCCAACTGGGTCCTAAACACACAAAGACCTGGCATAATACTCTTGAACTCGACCAGCCTACACCCTCCCAACAATAGACTCCGCATTGCAGGCTAGCACACATATCTAACTCCACAAGCGCTGCACCTAGGATCAGTGATGCTAATAAAGCGCTCTATACACCACTTCCTCATTCAAACACGCGATTACTTTTCTAGCCTGCAAGGTACAGACAAGCTCCAGCCCCATCCTAGTGGCCACGCACTACAGACCACCACGCCTACAATTAAACATAGAAGTCCCATTCCGGGCTCTATCAAACCACAACCTTCCTATCTTCTTTGCGCGGGACCTCAACGCTTTCCACCCAACACTCCTTTCTAACACCACGAATAAAGCAGGAAAGTACCTGGCCTGTGCCCTGCCGCGATATCGCTGTGAGCACATCGGCCCGGCCTTCCCCACATTCTTCGGTACTCGCGGAAGAGCCACGTCTCCGGATGTGGTCTTCCGCAACGACCCCGCTACGCGCTTCTACACTCACATGTCACCGGGTCCTCAAGTACCCTCTGATCACATACCGATATGACTTATCATATCCACATCTCCCATATTCCTATCCACACCACCTCTTCTCAACTACAAAAACACGAACTGGGAAGAGTTCAAGAGACACATAACGGAAGACACGCCACAAAACCTTGACCTGGACTACACCAATCCAGACTGGTTAGATGACCACTGGTGCTCAATCTTAAACACTATAACCGCAGCACGCGACCTACACACACCACACAAAACCTACACATGCATAAAACATTTCACATATTCCATACACACTCAGAGACTCATCACACAGTACAACAATCACAACACTAGAGGCCCACGACAACACAACATCACTCACCTACATGCGGACGACACTCGTTGCACTAACCCCTCCTTATTCTGGTGGGGAGTAAATAGGATGATAGGCACCGATCTACCCAAACCCATCACCCTCCAAGTAAATAACCAAACACTTACAGACACCAACGTCATTCTAAACGCATTTAGTTCCCACTGGGGCACAGTACACACACAAACACAAACCCACCCAAACCACACGCGTAAGAGCACTTCCAGGAAGTCCAGGATTGGTGTCGGGTCCATGCTCACGAGCTAAGGCCCGCCCCCCCTAATACGAATGGAACTGCTTGACTACACATCTACACTGACCACTCCCATCACCGTCGAGGAAACAAAACACTACATTAAACAACATCAAAACGTGCACCTGGCCCCTCCGGGCTACCAGCCGCACTAATACACAACCTCCCCGCAAACATATACCCTCACTAGCCTCAGGCCACTTCCCCCCAATATTCAGTCTCTCACAACATACTTCTACACAAAATGAACAAAGACCCCAAACACCAAACAATTACAGGCCTATCGCTCTATTAGAGCACCTAGGCAAAATACTTGAACGTATGGTCAACTGCCGCCTACGGGATACATGGAAGAGAAGGACTGGTTCTCCCCCCACCAATATGGGTTCAAGAGAGGCCGGTCCACTCAGGCGGCTGCGACCATTGTTCACGACATAATATAAAAAAACGCCAGACACGCAAAAGGACACTCTCCATCAGCAAGGATGTGGAGAAGGCCTTCGATAAAGTGTGACACGAGGAACTCCGTTGGAAACTCACCAACAATACGGAGTAACCTCTCTGCACCAGAAGGCTCGTCTCGCACTACCTCACTGAACGGAGATGTCACATAAAATACAACCATTCCCTCTTACAACCCTTCACACCACGCTTAGGCGTTCCCAAAGGAAGCCTACTAGCACCCACACTTTACATCATGTACACAAACGACACCCCACGCCCACCTGAAAACTGTTGTCACGCATACACAGTGTCCTACGCCAATTACGAGACCATTCTCGTCAGCGGCCGTGGACAAGACGAGATCGCGCTCCACGCACAAATAATACTAGACGCAAAAACAGAATACGAAGATAAATGGCTGATTGCCATGAATCCTCAGAAGACACAGATGACACTCTTCGGCGCAAGAGATCACTTCATGCATAACCTAAAAATCTTCTCACACACACTAGACATGAACCACCTAAACCCAACAAGGCTCGACTACACACAACATACAAAAATCCTTGGGGTAACTTTTGACAAGACCCTTAGGTTCAATATACACCAGCACATAATACAAACAAGAGCAGCACGCACAAACATAATGCTGCACAGGTTATACTCTGCGGGCAAGAAACTACAGTTACACCTATATAAAACACGCATGCGAGCTCACGTACGCCCCACTGTCACTCGTAGCTGCGAGTGCCACGTGGCAGCAGAAGGCTCAACGCATTCAGAACTCTGCTCTGAAGCGCGCTTAGCGCTCTCCCTTGTTCGCTAGAATGTCCACACTACACGACAACAACAAAATAGCAACTCTCAACACACACGCTCACCACCAGACTCACAAAACAACTCGGGAAACTCGCCAGAAACCCCATATACACTGCACTAGACGCAAGACGGTATGTTGCGTTGGCACTGCGATACCCCGCAGCCCATGACCACCCGCAACCCATACCGTTCTTCGCATGAATTAAAAGCATTATGACTAACGCGTTTTAGACTAAGCAGACACGCTCTCCTTCCTGACCACCCTCCAACCGTCGTCCAGTCACGAACACCTCGAGACCCACCCAACCACACCACGCATCGGTCGGTGTCTAGCCAACGACCTATCAACTCTTCCTATCTCCTCTCAAGTTATTTCCGTACCCTTTTCCTCTACGACTGCCTGTTCGCCTGTGTTACAGAGCGATCCCTCTCTGTCCTTTCTATATACATCATTCATTCATTCAAGAGCATCAGTTCCGTGAAGAAGCTGGTCAGCAGCGAAACGTCGGAATACAACTGTCCGTAGAATTTGAGCCTTCTCATTCTATATACCTTATCATATTCATCGCCGAAAGCTCTCTCTCTCTCTCTCTCACTCACACACACACACACACACACACACATATATATATATATATATATATATATATATATATATATATATATGAAATGAAAAACTCACAAAGTATCACGTGATGGTAGCAAATGAATGCAATGTCCCGCAGGAAAAAATGAAATGGTGTTTCCAAGTACTTTCGAACTTTACTAAGTAAAGATAAGTTACTTATCCTTGATAAGGAACTTAATCAAGTTCGAAAGTAATTGGAAACACAATTTCATTTTTTCCTGCGGGACATTGCATTCATATGTATATATATATGCGGTTAAAATTGCAATGTTGTAGCTAACTAAGCCCTTCATCAAACCCTCGGAAGGAGCTCTTCTTACAGTCAAGAGAGGATATCGCATAAGCCAGCCATTTTAAATAATTCTCGATATATATATATATATATATATATATATATATATATATATATATATATATATATATATATATATATATATATATATATTATCATCATCATCATCATCATCATCCCTAACTCTATAATTTAAGAACGGGATTTTTTTTAATATTTCAATAATTTCATCTTAGTTTGGTTATGACTTAAGTATATTTAATATTTTTATCAAAAGGTCATTTCTAAGAATTTCTTTAGAGTTTGAAAAAACAAAATAGTTTAGTTCAGAAAAAATAAATAGGATTATCCAATGTTTTATAATGTTTTAAAAGAAAATGAAATACAATTGGTGAAGTTCAGAAAAATGATTAAAATTTAAGTAAGGCTGCTTTTTTATTTTATCTATAACTATATTTTAGCAACGTGATTTTTTGAAAGAGGGAAATAGTTTAGAGTTCCTTTAAAAATTAGTATAATTAGCTGCTTTTTTTGGATTTTAAATTTTAATCTTAATAGCGAAACGCAAACTCTCCTCGTAGGGGGGAGTTGCGAAGCCATTCCCTGGTGTATATATATATATATATATATATATATATATATATATATATATATATATATATATATATATATATATATATATATATATATATATATATACACCAACAGGACTAGTTTTGGCTTTCACCATTATCAACTGTATAATGAAATGTAAGACGTGCGACTCCAGTATATAGGCGAAAGATAAGACTAAATAAAATAAAAGATATATATATATATATATATATATATATATATATATATATATATATATATATATAATATATATATGCGTGGTTCTGGGGGCAACTTTTAATCTTGAGGAGCGACGGATTCTGGCGGTTTATAAAAGTATTTGGCAACATTATTCGAGATATATTTTTTAAATTTATATTCTCCTTCCATTTATAAACCGCCAGAATCGGTCGTTCACCGGGTTTCAAATTTGCCCCCGGAACTACGCATATATTTATATCTTTTATTTTATTTCCTCTCTTTTCATTTGGTTTACTCTTATTTTTCCCCTTTGTATATTGGAGTCGCATCACTTACATTTCATTATACAGTTGATAATGACAAAAGCCGAAACTAATCCTGTTTTTAAATAATTATTTTTTTCACCGGATATATATCTCCTTAATGTGATATATAATATATAATATATATATATATATATATATATATATATATTTCGTAGTTATTCTTGGCTCATAAAACGACGGATGCAAATAAATTAGTTTCTTTCGCTCTTTGAGTCGCTTTTAACCGGAGAATAAAGAAAAAGTAATCCGAAGAGACATTTTTGAGACAAGATTAGAATTGTCGTGGAGCTCCGGCAGCCAATTGTACATCAAAATGAAATAAATAACCTGGAAGCGATTTAATGAAGACTGGAGGAGCAATAAAGTTTGGCAGGGGATAAATTGGGACATCCGGAGTGAAGGAGGGGGAAGGGATACTCTATGAGAAACCTCTCTGTCCTTAGCATTCTTTACAGGCAGGATCAAATTTTCAGGGGTCTGATGTGTGAAGGGTAAACTTACGATTATTTCCTTCCATATTATTCAATAATAAAAATAATGTGAAATAAACTTAAAAAAAAGATAAAGGAGAATTACTCTATTATTGTTGAATGAAATTTATATCACATTTAATTTTAATCTTTCCTACACTCTATTTTAATTCAAAATCTTTTTCGCATTTAATTTACTCTCTACCATCACTCTGGGTGAAAATCACTGAATGCATTTTATTTATATTCTAATATTTAGTCACAAACTTATGATTGGACAGCTCTGTGTGTACAGTTTGTGTATGCGATTTTGTATCTATGTAGGAATGTATTTTGCGGTTGTATTTAAGAGTAGATGGCGTTAAGGAGGATGTCTTTCCGAGTTTTATTGCCGCTTGAAAACCAATTTTAAATTTCAAACATATTTTCCAATATTCCGTTCGAGTTTAAATTACCCCATAATTTGATTTTTGCTCATTTGAGCTTTTAAGGGGAGATGGACTGGGTGGAGGGGGGGGGGTTCTAAGATTCACTCAACCAACCTCGAATATGGGCAACAATGCGAACTTTAATCACATTAATGATCAATTGTATTTGAAAGGCCAATGGATAGATATTTATCGACGGGAAAAAGTCTTCTTCAATATTGATGGGAATTCGTATTATTGGAAATGGAGGAATGTGAATGTTAATGAAGAGTGATTAGAAGCGAGTGGGAGAATTGTAGACTTCTGTCGCTTTTCGCCCGTACAATTGAGAGGTGGGTGTAGAATTCATTTATGTTCATATAGGATGTTTGGGAGAGTGAGTCTGATAGAACACATAGCCCCCGTTATGGGCCCATTAATAGACATGGTTCTCTCTCAGCTATATTACGCAATCTCTTTCGTCCCTGTATCCTGAGACAGGTTTAAGCTGTTGCCTTCTTGACTCTTTCTTTCCAAGTTTTAATCGTCAAATCCTTCCTTTTCTTACCCGTTCTCATCTGTAAAACCTCATTCACATCTGGTCTGTTCACCGTCTGAGTTAATATATGTTGCTGTTCACCCAACCTTTAAAAATCCTAGCATGAACCTTAAAGACCTAGCAAACTACTACGCCTCTTTCACCCCACTCCATTCCGTTCTAAAATCTTTGAAAGTATTTTAGATCCTTTTAAATCCTAAAGGATTTTAGATTTTAGCCAATGTAACTGACCGACTTTATCGATCGTCTGATGATAGTTATCATTCTACTCTAGTATTTGACAATCTCTTATATGCGTTCTATACTGTCAATCGCACTCTTCGTCCTCATCGTCTTCGGGAAATCTTCTCTGCCTATCATCTCACACTTAGTCTGTTCACGTTGTGAGTAAAGTGAGATAACTAAGCCAAGAAGAGGCGTTTTAATGTTCCGTAATGCTCGTTTCTGGCTCTAATCCTTTTTCGTCTCTATTTTCTTCTCCTTGGCAGCCAAATGCCTCGCATTGGAAAAACATTCCATCTTTTTCTGATGATACACAAAACTACCTATCTTTCTCTCCAGCCATGTTTACTGAGACTCTTAGAAATCTATCTACATGCGGCATTATTACAGAATAGCTCTCAAGCAACAGAAAGCAATTTTCTGAAACTCAATCGTAACAAAAGAGGGTTGATACTAGGGAGGGGAAGAGGGGGAAAACCTTCTGATCTGGCTCTCTGTAAAACTATACCATATTTTTTAACTTTGCCTGGTCTCCGGCTACCTCTTCCAAAACTTAAAAATCTGGCTCCTTATATTTTATAGTCAATAACTTATCAAAGCCCATGTTACCAATGCCTGCAAATTCTACCTTTGCTTTCCCCATACTCTTAGCCATATCTGCCTCCACTTTAATGACCATAGTTTCGAGATTACCATCATCTCTTTCGTTTCCTAACGTCTTCATTACTATAACTCTTCACCTATCCTTTACACTTGTTCATAACATTGTATCCAGTCTTCTTCATCGTCGGGTGACGTTTCTCTATTCTCCCCATCCGATCCTGCATTGAATTCACACTCCTCAGTACCTCTAAGATAATAAATACTACCTTTTATCTACCTTACTCACTGAACTCTTCTCACTCTTTGAAAGCCCTACCTACTAGCTCTGACCTTTAAAATTGTGCTTAGTACTCTCTAATTCTATTCGCTCCTCGCCCTCACTTGGTGCTTTAAAACCTACCTCAGAGACTAAAATTCCTATCATTCCTTTTCTTATTTAAAAGACAAGGACTTTGTAAATGCCTATAGTCTTGAAGATCACCTCAAATGAATGTTTTGTAATATTTTGTACTGTAGAGGGGGGACTTGATAGAATATAGAGGTCTCTAAAGGAATGGGCATTTATTAGAGGTGTTCATTTGAGCCAATACTCACATGCATGGATAGAAGTTACAAGTGAAATTACAGTTGATATCCGATATTAATTGATAAGATACAGTAATCCCGTTTACAGTTTACTGAAGAGGGGATTTAACTTTATCAAAACGTCCTGGAGAAAGGTTGAGCCAATGACGTTGAGACATAGACTTAGATTAACTCATCTCTTCCTTTCTCTCGCCCCAACTGTGTATCCGATTCTTCAATCGCTCAAGTATCATTATTTATTAATAATCGATTTTATCGCCAGCTTTCGAAATACTTTTTTTTCTCTTCAAAGTTAATTTTATCCAACAATACTCCCAATTGGAATCAATAGACAGCTTTGGTTAAGATTATACATTTTATACGTTAGATTATTTAGGTCATTTCGTTATTTTATTTCATTTTTAGAGAGATTATTTCTCTTTTTCTTCACGTTTTACGAGATTCTGAATTGGCTCGTATCAGTGGTTGCTTCTGAAAGGTTTCCGAGAAAATGAAGTGGAAAATAGGCGAAAATCGTCAGGTGCGCGTAATACGAATGCGCAGCTGGATGGTTGTTCATAAAAGGAGGTTGATGGATAGGTGGATGTTAGAAGGGAAGTGGGTAGATAGACGGAGGTGAGAGCTGAAGTGGATAGATAGACGGAGGTGAGAGCTGAAGTGGATAGATAGACTGAGGTGAGAGCTGAAGTGGATAGATAGACGGAGGTGAGAGCTGAAGTTGATAGATAGACGGAGGTGAGAGCTGAAGTGGGTGGAAAGACGCAAGGTAAAGCGGAAGTAGGTGGATAGACGGATATTAGAGAAGAAGTGGGTGGATAGAGGGAGGTTATATACGAAGTGGGTAGATAGAAGAAAGTTGGAGCGAAGGTAGGGGGATAGACGCTGGTTAGAGAGGAATTCGGTGGATAAAGGGAGATTAGAGCGTAATTAGGTGGATGGATGCAAGTTAGAGAGGAAGTGAGTTGATAGGCAGAGGGCGGAAATGAAGCGGGTGGATAAACGGAGGCTGGAGCGGAAGTGGGCGGACAGGCGGAGATTAGAGAGGAAGTGAGTGGATAGAAGGGGTTAGAGAGGAAGTGCGTAGATAGACGGAGTTTAGATAGGAAGTGTTTAGCTATACGGAGGTTAGATCGTTAGTGGGTGGATAAACGGAGATTAGAGAGGAAGTGGGTAGATTTACGGAGGTTAGAGAGGAAGAAGGTTGGTAGAGTGAGGTTAGAGAGGAAGTGAGTGGATAGAAGGGGTTAGAGAGGAAGTGGGTGGATAGACGGAGTTTAGATAGGAAGTATTTGGTTAAACGGAGGTTAGATCGCAAGTGGGTGGATAGACGGAGATTAGAGAGGAAGTGGGTGGATTTACGGAGGTTAGAGAGGAAGAAGGTTGGTAGAGTGAGGTTAGAGAGGAAGTGAGTGGATAGAAGGGGTTAGAGAGGAAGTGGGTGGATAGACGGAGTTTAGATAGGAAGTGTTTGGCTAGACGGAGGTTAGATCGCAAGTGGGTGGATAGATGGACTAAGGTATCCGAGAGTTACCATAGAATGCCTTGGTGGAGGCAGGCTAGCATTAACACTTTGTATGGGGGGACGGAGGGTAGATGAGGACCAATTGCCGAGGACAGGCGGAAGTTGACCAATGAACTTGACCAACCGTTTCATTGTCAGGTACCCAATGGAGGAAAGCACCCTGCATAAGGTTTCAAGTTAATTGGGTGGTTTATAGCCCTACAAGGTATGAAAAACAATAGCGGGGGGGGGTAGAGGAACGTCGAGGCACCGTCTTTACCACTACGGCAGCAGATAATCTGTCGAGGCAACGGGAGGCATCGGTGGAGATGACCGTGACCTGTGAGGGAGTGAACGCGTTGCTAAGGAACTCTGAAGAACAATAGCCGTCGTCAAGGAGTCTCAAAAGGGCAAGAGTTTGGTTGCAGATTCTTGCAGGAGTCTTCATCCGCGATCGGATAGATCGGATTCAGAGGGAATGATGATAATAATTATCATAATATTGTTGTTAAAAATGAAAAGAAAGATCACAAACAGGCATACCAACAACACGAGCTCATTTTTAACGGTGGCGAAGTAAAGCAGGTCTATGGGTCATGCAAATCTCGTGTTGTGTTCATCTTCTGGCCAAAACGAATCGCTGGCTCAATGGAGCCAGCTAAAACCAATGCTACCAAAGGTATTTGAGGTCACTGAGTTTAAATATGATATAAGTTGATCACCAGGTGGCACTGGTTCAATGTAGCTAGCTAAAGCCAATGCTACCAAAGGCAATTGAGGTCACTAAGTTCAAATATGATATAAGTTAACTGTGATAGAATTGCCTGCTGGCTGCCGCGCCTCGATTCTATCACACATTGAAACTCATGCTTCCCACGTGCATCCTGCGAGAAGAGAGTAGCATGGCGTCCTTATCGCCCAACATTTCCCGATTATCTTCTCTTGCTCCAAGTTTAATCAAGGAGGTTCAATCCCCCGTTTGCCTACAGGCGTCGATCTGGCCAGATTGAATTAGGCTTATGGGAAGATAAGATTGTTCCAAGCGCTAGCGGGACATTCCATGGAAGTCCCCCACTGTCCCCTACCCTGAGGGGCTGGCTCCGGCTATTTATGCGATAGAATTTCGCGTTTGAATCAGATCGAGATTACCTTCGTCAGGCATCACGCCGATCCGGTCTCCCTTGTGCACCTAGGAACTCTTTACCCCGAGAACCCCCTTATTGTCCAGAAAAAGACAATATCCTTGAGTGCCAAAGTTCGTGCTCCTCGAGACGCCAAGTCAACAGGGCCCCCCCCTCTTGTTCAATTGTTTGGAAGAGAATAACTTAAGAACAGTCATCGTTCTTCGAGCCCGTTCGACAAGAAACGGTTCTCGCTCCCCTGATATCACGTCAGTGGTAATTTGATGCCCCCCTTTTTAACGTTCTTCAAGAGAACGCTTGGTTACCCCAATAACCTCAATTGTTCATCTAGAACATCTCCGATATCCTGTCTCAAGGATCGCTCGTACTTACGAGCCCTACTTCGCTCATACTCCTCGAAGTCTGTCCTTCTCCCCTCTTTAAGGACAACCCCCCTAAAAACCCCTCCTCCTGGGAAGGAAATCGCCAGTCGGAACGAAACTATTCCTTCAAATCGCCTTCATCTGCACGATGACCTTATAAATACGAAAGCTACGAATTGCATTTAACTATTTAACTCTATGCCAATGTAACTCCGTGCTTTAACACGGATTTAGCCGACCCTTTCCCTTCTTGTTTGTTTTGTCATTTTAATCCCTCCAAATCTTAATCCACCGCTTAGTCAAATTTATCCCATGACCTTTTTTCATTTCATGTGTATCTCCCATTTTAATCCCCGGTCATGTAAATATTTTCCATGTGTTGTTTTGTTAGATTAATTAATAAAATTCTATTTTATTAATGCTTGCAATATTATTTATCCTTGGGCTCCGTTCCACTTCTTAATTATACTGAAGATAAATAAGCCCTCTCCAGGCCTATTTATTAACGTAGAGTCATACTCGGCCATCTGATTAAACCCCGCACTCGAATATAGAATAATCCACACAAAGAATAGATATATAGTATTCGTCGGGAGCCTTTTCTACGACATTGACCACCGGGTGATGCTGGCTCAATGTAGCCAGCTAGAACAAATGCTACCGAAGGTAATTGAGGTCACTGAGCTCAATTATATCGGCCATTTTTAGAGATATGAAGGTCAAACCAATGTAACAATAGTTCACAAATAAACTGGTGAAGTTAGGGGAGGGGATAATTCAATTAACGATACCTTTGGAGTTCGTAAGTATTTTTGAAGGGGACGGTGAAGATCTTCTTCTGGTGACGATGATCGTACTTAGTCCGGCCGTCCGAGGATACCGAATGAGAAGGTAATCCTAGACCGGTGATATAATGATCCTATGCCGGATCACGAAGGTGAGCCATACGGTGACTCAAATCGGACTTCTTCCTCGAAGTACCTGTCCGATTATTCGGTTCCTGGAGTGGGTAGCCAAAACCGATTACCTAGCTATGCGTAGGGTAATCTGCAGATGGAGGTCTTGTGTAATCTCAGACTCTGAAGGAGATGGTGGTGTTTGTGAGAAGTTTGGCACCTATAAGTACCGTGACGGCAACAACCAATTCCCCGAGAAGTTCCTTCCTTGCAGCGGGCGAACGGTTTCCTTTGTGGATGGGGCTCCACACAAACTTGACGTATGTCCAAGAGCTTCTGCCTGAATCCAGGGAGAAGTTTTCCTTTTATTTCCCTCGCGAGCAGAAATCGAGAGAGAGAATCGAATTCTCGTAAAATCCGCATCGTCACGCGAAAAGCCTTTTTTCATCTTTGGGCAGACAGTATGTCTTTCACGCCTTCCAGCTATCTCGGAGTTTACGGTAGTGCGAAAAAGGGCGACAGAAAATTCGAGGCGAGAGGTGCATTTAGAGATACGAGAGGGCACGCAGCTGGTGTCGGGGTATTTCTGCGTACACTTATGTACGCGGTATTTAGACTTCTACAATGATCAAGGGTGGAAGATGCTGAGATGTGGGCAGGGCATTCAAAGCCCCTAATAGTTTATGCATACAAAGGGCATATGTACATAAAAGTGTGAATCCGAACCCTTGTTGCCCCGACCCTTATTATCCCGATGCCAAATGAGCGAAAAACTAAATCGCCTCCTCATCTTTTCCTTAGCTCGAGTCTTTGTAAAAGTACCTGTGACTCAGAGTTCTCAAAATATTCCGCCATTCGGGCAGACGAGCTGGCATAACACACATGTATACATACACTCAGTTCTACGGATACGTGCATGGCATGACCACACTCAATTATTTGAAGCTTCGTCATCTTTTAGAGAATTATTCCGTTCCTGACGCAGTTTAATTACGTGATCATTCATTACATCAATTAAGGCTTTGGTGCTATTGTGACATCTGCCATTATTTTCTATCTGCATTTCCTTGTATTTCGGGACTCAATTCCCATTATATGAGGATAATGAGGGTAAGAGAGGACTCAGAACCATGGAGGGAAGGTAGGAGAGGAATGGATACAACGGCACACGTCTACTTCTTGTAGACGAGGGATTTATGCCTATTAAATAGATTAAGGCTTTCCCCAAAGTATAAACTCTAGATCCCTCAAGGGGCTCTAAGTTTGTCAGTAGTCTCGAGTTTTTATAAGATCTATGGATGTGTTGGGATCAACGAGTGGATGTGTTAAGGTCAATATTAAACAACTCTAAAGGTTTCATACTTGAGTTTTTAATTGTTGTTTTTTTTAAGATACCCGCTAATGAAGATGACTATTTTAGGAGGTTTGATGGTATCTTGTATCAAGGCTTATTAAAATGTTTTGAGATGTCGTAGGCGCAAGGGCATTTTCTAATTTTAATCTTATATATCGATTATTCCTTTTATCATTTAAAAACATTTTAAATTAGATTAAAGAGAACTGCGAAATACCCATAATATGAGAATTCTTTGAAATTTTTCTGAGGTGGGGGAGATATTCATGGTTTTAACCAAAGGTTGAGGCCATTTTCACATTCAAATTACATTAAAAACAGCAAGATGCACAAAACACTTTGCTTGAGCCACTTCTGTTTTATAAACTGACCCTCAGTTTTTACTACTATTTCACCGTTTGTGAAATAAATTTCAGTGAATTGTATTAGTTTGAGGATTCACTGAAAGACGTTTTCAGCGTTATTAATCGATCTCGTAAATGGTGTGAACGGGAATCACGAGGAAAACTCTCAGACAATATAACTGTAGAGGGAATTCGTTGTAAGAAGAAATGGGGGAAGCAGTATAATTAAAATAGGGCGAAATGATAAAACTGATTAGCAACTATTTCAAATTTATTAGGCAATTAAATTTGGACCATACCAGTGACCGATTCATAGGAAAGTGGGAATAAAAGAAGTGGTTATATAATATATACTCATACTGCAGAAGGAAAAGGTATGAGTTAATGAGAATAAAATGAATTATAGTAAAGAGTGCAGGGATTTCATGCGATTTTAATAAAGGATGGAAACGCTTGTGGTTTTTAAGAACACTAGATGGAAACGAAAGTGATTTTAATAGAACTGGATGGAAACGACTGTGGTTTTTAAGAACACTAGATGGAAACGAAAGTGATTTTAATAGGACTAGATGGAAACGAATGTGTTTTTTAATAGGACTGGATGGAAACAAATGTGGTATTAATAGGAGTGGATGGAAAAAAATGTGGTATTAATAGGAGTGGATTGAAACGAATGTGGTATTAATAGGACTGGATGGAAATGAATGTGGTTTTAATAAGATAGGGTGGAAACGAATGTGGTTTTAATAGAACTTAATGGATACGAATTTGGTTTGAATAGAACTTAATGGACACGAATGTGGTTTTAATAGGATTGGGTGGAGAAGAATTTGGCTTTAATAGGACTGGAGGGAAACGAATGTAGTTTTAATAAGACTGGATAGAAATGAAATTGATTTTAATAGGATTGGATAGAAATGAAATTGATTTTAATAGGATATGGTAGAAATGAATGTGGTTATAATAGGATTGGGTGGAAATGAATGTGGTTTTAGTAGGAAAGGGTGGAAATGAATGTGGTTTTAATAGAACTGGATGGAAACAAATGAGGTTTCAATAAGAATGGGTGGACACGAATGAAGTTTTAATAGGATTGGGTGGAAACGAATGTAATTTTAATAGGACTGGATGGAAACGAATGTGGATTTAATAGGTAAGGGTGAAACGAATGCGGTTTTTAATACAAGTGGATAGAAACGAATGCGGTTTTAATAGGATAGGGTGGAAACGAATGTGGTTTTAATGGGACTGGATGGAAACGAATGTGGTTTTAATAGAACTTAATGGACACGAATGTGGTTTTAATAGGATTGGATGATGACGAATTTGTCTTTAATATAACTGAATGGAAACGAATGTGATTTTAATAGGAGTGGATGAAAAAAATGGTTTTAATAGGATAGAGGAAAAATTAATGTGTTTTTTTTAGGACTGGATTGGAACAAATAAGGTTTTAATAAGATTGGGTGGAAGCGAATGTGGTTTTAATGGGATTGGGTGAAAACAAATGTCATTTTAATAAGGCTGGATAAACATAAATATGGTTTTAATAGGCTTGGGTGTAAACGAATGTGGGTTAGATAAGACTGGAAGGAAACGAATATGGTTGTATTAGGATTGGGCGGAAACCAATGTGGTTTTAATATGCCTGGATAGAAACGAATATGGTTTTGATAGGATTGGGTCTGGATGAAAACGAATGTATTTTTAATTAAAAAAATGGAAGTGATTGTGGTTTTAATAGTATATTTGGTTGAAACGAATGTGATTTTAATAGGAGTGGCTGGGAACTAATGTTGATTTAATAGGATTGTGTGGAAGCGAATGTGCTTTTAGTATGATTGGATAGAAATGAATGTGGTTTTGATAGGATTGGATTGAAACAAATATTATTTTAATAGTACTGGATGGACACGAATGTGATTTTAATAAGATTAGATGGGAACAAATGTTGTTTTAATAGTACTGGATGGCCGAATGTGGTTTTAGGATTGAAAGGAATCAAATGTGGTTTTAATAGGACTGGATAGAAACAAATGTGTTTTTAGTACGACTAGATGGAAACGAATGTGGTTTTAATAGGATTGGATATAAAATGATCTGGCCTTAATAGAACTGAATGGAAACTAGTGGATATAGGTTTGTGAATAGAAAAAGAGAAAGAAGCAGTCGAAAGGACAATTAAGTATGGTTAAATGTGTTTGAGGTAAGAAATAATGGGAGACCGATTAGTGAATGAAAGCATCTGAAGTAAGAGTGATAAAAAACATTCATCAATTTATAAAGAATTCAAATGAGATAAAGTGAGTGGACTCGTAAATATTTGTAAAAGAATGTGACACATGAAAATGTATCAAATGTAAATATGAGTGGTTTTAACAAAGTGATTACTACGGTAGCAAACCAATTAGGCTAAGGGTTAAGCAGGGAAAGGAGTTGATGAGTACTAAAACGTCTGGTGAGAATATTAGTGAATATATACTATAGTGTAGTGTGGACAATATGGTGTTGTGAATATTGATGATATGATGTAAGGCATATGAATGTGGGACAGTAAGAAAATTGGAGGTGAGCAACAATTATATCTATGTACAAGGTGGTGTGAAAAGTCAAATTAAGTGAGATGATATTAATTAAGGTAAATAAAGGAGTAGATTTTTGATCCAGTACAGGTTGTGTTGATCAGATATTTATTGGACCACATTTTTTATAAAGACCACTGAAAGTTGTGTTTGGTATGCTCATTATATAGATCTATAAGGAACCAATGATAGTTAATGGATTGTAGTGAGTGGTATCTGGTTGAAAGCGTAATCGATATTGCAGCTTTAACGGCCTATAATGTAACTATGGATGAATAAAATTGGCCCTCAAGGCCTGCAATGTAACGATGGATGAATAAAATTTGCTGTCACGACCTGTAATGTAACTAGTAACTAGAAATGAATAAAACTTGTCAAGGCCTATAACACTAGCCAACAAATTTTAACTTTGTTTCTGCTTCTTGAGTAAATGTTATTGTAACTAACTATTCTGGTGCGTTGATTCCAAATATGTGCTCAGATATGTCCTAGCACGTAAGGTTCCTGAGTTATGCAACTAGTCTATATGGCTCACTATATGGCACACTTTGTCACCTTGGATCAATTAATGATATAATTATTATGAGTTTGAAAGAAATGAGACATTTCTGGGCAAATGTTTGGAATCGAAACACCCTATTTGGCATTATGTACGTCCTTTTGCAGACCCAGAGAAGATATGCATTACATATAAAAGAGGTAGTACTCATCTAACTATAAATTTCTTCAAAAATGTTTGAGACTCTTGCTCTTGCGCTTGTACGTGGATATATTATCCTCCCGTGGTAGGAACCAGCGGTAGTCACCCATCATGTTTTCCTTGAAGAGGCCTTGATACCTGTTTCCATCATTGCGATATCTCGGTTGAACCTTTCCCCATGTTCGGCACAAATATCCCCCATATTAGATGGAAAGAAATCTAGATGCGAATGCAAGAAATGCATCTTAAGAGACATCCGACACCCAATTCGTTGATAGGCCTTCAGCATGTTGTCCACTAGTTCTTTATAGTTTTCAGCCCTATGATTACCAAGGAAGTTCTGCACTACATGGACAAATAAATCCCATGATGCCAACTCAAGTGGAGTTAGTTTATTTCTGAACTCCCTTTTATGTATCAATTCTCTGATCTCCGGCCATACAAAAGTGCCAGCTTTAAGTTTTGCATCGGTTTTCTTTGCCCCAAATTTGTGGATGTACCAAAGGCATGTGCTTCACATTGTATCGGCTAATTATGTGTTCTTCTCTTTCGGACCACCTTTTAACAATATATTGATTCCTGTCGTCACGGCTGTTCCATAAGCATAGGAAGCACATATTCTTTGTATACCCCAGCTGCAGCCCAAGAAGTAAAGAAATTACCTTTAGATCACCACAGATATTCCACTTATGATGCGAATAATGAACACCTTCCAAACTAAATTTCATTGAGTCATATGTCTCTAACATCCCAACAATAAGTGCGACAGGAATTGAAGTTTTTTTGTTACCATTGTTTAGCAACACAGCTTTGAGGCTAGCAGTGATTGCATCGATGAATATTCTCCATTCATCAGGTAAATGCTCGTTTCCTAGCTGATTCATGAGGCTATTAACATCAGTACAGAAACAAACACCATCTTCTTCTTTATAGAAGGCAGCTAAGGCCTCATGGCGTTTATGGAAAGTAGATATTTTTGTACCGTCCTCTAGAAGATTCGATTGCTGTAGTCTGGAGCCGAACAGTTTTGCTTTCTCCTTTAACAATGACAAATCCTTCAGCAAATCATTCAATTTTTCGTGATTGATCAATTGGATCTTCTTTTGCTTAGAATCATCCTAATACATTTCATCGTCATTGTTATCCTCCTCTTCAGGCGATGAATCATCTTCTTTAACTGCTAATGGAGGAACTCGGATTGGTATCTCCATATTATGGGGAACTGGTTTTATAGCTGACTTACAATCTGGATATACAATTTTTGACATGTTCTTATTGAGAATCGCGCAATATTTGTCATACAAAAGTAGCAGTCAAAAACATGATTTGTTGGCTCACGCCACAACATTGGTACAGCAAAAGGCCCACCCTCCCGTTTGCCATTTAACCACTGTGTGAGCCCAACACACATTACAAGATTTGTGAGGTGCCCAGGGCTTGTCTTCTTCACCAACTTTACAACTAAAATAATAATTGTATGCAGTTTTCACTCTTTTAGCTAATTTTTTCTGCTGGTTGCTTGGAGAATATCTTCCACAGACATAACAAATGTTGTCTGAATTATTTATACATCCTTGCCGATTCATGTTTTCAACTTAGTTTGTATGTATCCTGTTAAATGCTTTGTACAATCTTATTTCACTTACAAATTAATTGAGAGATAAATCTGAAATAAAAATGCAATTAATCACTGTATGTAAATACCATTTCAACAACACCACTATAATGGCTAAATTTAACGATGTGATAAAGCAGGAGTGTAACTCAGGAACCAAAAACAGAAAACAGATGCTCTTACTACGGCAGCCGAAGCAACACTGCCCATATGTTTAACTAAAGAGTATGTGTGTAACTCATGAACCTTACGTACTAGAACAATTCTGATTGCAGATTCGGAATCAGCATACTCGATTTAGTATAAATCACAAGCTAATACCCACGTAGCAAAATCATTGTTGACTAGTGATAAATGTAACTATAGCTGAATAAAATTTGTTTTCAAGGCCTATAATGTAACTATGGATGAATAAAATTTGCTGTCAAGGCCTATAATGTAACTATGGATGAATAAAATTTGCTGTCAAGGCCTATAATGCAACTATATATAACAAATATTTGTTTTCTAGGACTATAATGTAACTAGGAATGAATAAAATTTGCTACCAAGGCCTATAATGTAACTATAGATAAATAATATTGGTTTTCATGGTTTATAATGTAACTATTGCTGAATAAAATTTGCTGTCAATGCCTATAATGTAACTATGGATGAATAGAATTGCTGTCAAGGCCTCTAATGTAACTATGGATGAATACTATTTTCTGTTATAGCCAATAATGGAATTATGGATGAATAAAGTTTGCTTTCAAAGCCTATAATGTAACTATAGATGAATAAACTTGTTGCCAAAGCCTATAATGTGAGTATGGATCAATAAAATCTGCCCTCACGGCTTGTAATGTAACTATGTATAAATAAAATTGTCTGCCTGTTGAAATGCTTGGAGGAAAGATGAAACTGAATGCAAAAGGTAACAAGATTGCAGAAGATACCAAAGCATTTGGGAACGGTAAAAGTTTTCAGCGTGGTGGAATATTTATTATCTGATATAAATAATTCTTTGTCTCTTCTATTTTTGGATTTTGAGCGACATCTTCACTCTATTTCTTGGCGTATTTCTAACAAGATTTTTACACTGGTTTGATAATTCCCAATAAGACCCACATCCTTCCTAACTGGCACTTAATTATGATTAGGACAAAGTCTTAAATGTGACGGTTATTCAATCTAACGAGTAGAACTTTCCATTTATCTACATTATATCACTTTTATCATTTAGTTGAGTACGGTTTGATAATTTATTCTACCATCAGTATTAATATCATTTACATAAAATATAGTTATCCCCAAACCGACCCTTGTGGGACTCTACCACTTCGTAAGTGAACTTTTCTTCGTAATTTTTGTTTTTGATTATCAGTGTTCGAAATTCATTACATCCGCATTACCTAAGCTCTACTTATAAGTTTATTTAAATTAATTTTTAGAAATATATTTCTTTCGAAATGAAAAATTAAACTAAATGAAATACCTGATAAGGTAGTCTAACGCCATGAGACAAAAAGTTAAATCCAGTAAACCAAAAAAGCAGTCATAGGAAAATTTAATCGAAAGCTACACCATAAAAGCAGACATTTTTATGACTACAAAGCACTCTGAAAGCACATGCCTACATCAACGCCATAGTCATTAAACCCCGCATTATTAAAGAAAGTGAATAGATGAGCATAAAACTCTGTATCAGAATCTGTTTCTAACCAGTCTAAACAAATCTCCCTTCACATTAATGCCCACCCCGCTTTGAATACAAAATTTAATCCAAATCCGTCCATAATTTCTTGAAAGTATCTTGTACACAACAGTAACTAAACACAGACCATCACATAGGCGCCCACCTCCGTTGATGGAGATAAAAATAGCTATATATATAAACAATTCAGGGATCTTCTCTCCCTCTTGCCGCATTAAGGGTACGGGGCGCTGCAGCCGATTTATCTATATCTTTCACACCCAGAGATAATTTTATGAAATAAAACAAATGAAAACCAACGAACACCGAGAAATTTCTAATGTTTAGCTGGCAATTTTGATGAGAGGTTAGTAACCTTTTTACTCAAAGTACCTTGTAATCACTCTACTTGTCGCATTTTGTATGACGAAGAGACATTTAAACTATCCCGAGTATATTTTGATAATTAAATCATTTTGGTGCTGGTTTACACCTTATCCCTAAGGTGGAAATCAGCCCCACCGGAAAAGCATTTTGATGAAGCTTTGAATACAGACACCGGAAGTAGTGCGATAAAGATGTTGGCAGAAATCCAGAGTAGCTAGCGCTCTGGTCTCGACCACAAGCTTCCTTCCCAAAGTTAGACTCGTTCCTTCAAAGTTTAGTGGCAGAATTATCATTTGTTGTCAATAATAGGCGATGTATTTACCGTCTTACCGTTCATATAAATTACCCATCAAGCAGGTGAAATATCAGTGACACCCTTTCGCATCTTTAGCCACACAATGAGGTTACATTCTCACCCCTGCGCGGAGCTTTCCTCCCGTTTCTGAAGATCGAGCTAATTTCATCTTAGGCAATTTTCAACGTTTACCACAAGAATTCAGCCCTTTAGCACTCACTTTCCCTTGTTGGGTTGAGGTCCTTCCTTTTATGTAGCAATTCTCAAGACTGACGACAAGGGTTTTGCTCAAGCGGATCCACGGCCATTTCCATTCAGCCGAGACCTTCTCCTTTTTAGTCGCGTGCCAGTCTATTCACAAGTGACTTTACATCTCACTATGTCGGTTGATTGGTCGGTCTCCGTTTTAATTTAATTTTGTTTTTGTAATAACATCATAACTATTCGGTCGATTTACCCAAATTTTAAAACCTTATGTTCTTTTACATTCTCTTTCGAATGCCATAATTTCCAAACTCCTACCAAGGTTAGCCAGGTAATTATTTTGTTTTGGCAATGACATCATAACTATTCGGCCGATACTCTGTTAGACTAGACTAGACTAAACTAGGCTATAATATGCTATACTCTGCCTGGCAAGCCTAGAATAGGCTATACTATGCTAGGCTATTATAGGCTAGTCTATACTATGCTAGGCTATTATAGGCTAGTCTATACTATACTAATATATAATGTAAATACAAGGGTGAGATATACGTATTATACTAATTTAGGCTATAAAATGCTATGCTAGGATAGCATATAGTATGTTAGGCTAGACAATAGTAAGCTATGCTTCTCTCTGGTATAATAGGATAGTATAGGCTATACTTGTCTAGGATAGTTAATGCTAGGCTAGGTTATACTATGCTAGACTAGGCTAAGCTATACTAGGCTAGACAGGGCTGTACTATGCTATGATAGGGTAGGCTAAAGTATAATAGGCTAAGGATGGCTATACTCTGATATGCTAGGCTATGTTAGGTTATGGTAGGTAATACTATGCTAGGCTACGATAGTCTAGCTAACCAAAGCTATAATAGCTAAGCTATGCAAGGTCATTCTAATATAGGGCATGGTATGCTATACTAGGCTATGCTATAATATCATACGCTTGGCTATATTATGTTAGGTGTGGTTATGTTAGGATTGGCTATACCAAGCTAGCCTATAGAAGGCTAGGCTAGGCTAGGCTAGGCTATCGTATGCAAGGATATATTGGCTAGGCTATAGTAGCCTATTCTAGATTGGCTGGATTGGGCTAGGCTGCTCTAGGCGACGCTAAGCTAGGCTCTGGCATGCAATGCTAAGCCTTACCTGGTTAGGCTAGGCTAGGCTATAGCAAGCTAGGCTACACTAGGCAAGGCTAAGCTATGCTATACTATAATATTCTAGGTTAGACTAGGGACTACTAAGCTAGGCTAGGCTATACTAAGCTAAGGTAGGATAAAGTAGGCAATACTATGTTAGGTTATATTTGGCTAGCTAGATTATACTAAGCTAGGCTAGGTTAGGCCCGGCACAGCTAGGCTATTCTATTTTAGGCTAGGCTTGGCTATACTAGGCTAAAACAGAGTATCATATGTTATGCTATACTAGGCAAGTTTAGGCTAGGCTATGCTAGACAATACTACCCGTTGCTAGGCTAGGCTATTCAGAATAGGTGAGGGCACGCGACCTTTTGGTCAGCAGACCGTGTTTCTCTCACTCTCTATCATCCACCGTCTTCTTTTCACTCTTTTGTGTCGATGAACTCCTTTGTCGCTAGACATAATGACACATTTTAGGACATATCAACTCGGCATTCTTCCTGCCGCCTCACTCTTTCCGACGTTGCTATCTTTATCACAGACGAAAGCACAATGTTACGGTATTGTTACCATGGTGTCGAATTGTCCTTTACCATAAACTTCGTCAAGGTGAAGAACGTACAGTTTTATGGCTCATAATCGCTCCTTTTGGTAAAGTTCACCGTGTCAGCAGTTCTTGTCTTATTGATCCTTCAATCATTTCACCTCTCTCGAAGACCCTCGTTCTCTAAGCCTTTACACATTTTTTTCTTAGTTTATCTGAATTTTTTGCCGTCATTCGTGTAGATCCTCAATCTGTCGTATTTTTCCGCCATTTAATTTAATATATGTATTTTTGTCAAGTGCCCTTATATCCATATTTCCTTCTCAGTGAGGAAACGACTTCCTTCATTTTTCCACTTCAGCAACATAATGCCTCTTTGGCCATAAAAATAGCAGCATTTAATATTTTCTTCTTTTTATTACTGGGATAATAAATACCCGCTCATAAAAAAAAGCATTCATTTACTTCAAATGACTTTAGAATTATAATGTTGCATATTATTCAAATGCCTTTATAATTCAGCATCATCTCAGGGTGTTCCAAACTTATGTAACTCACTTTATATTTATAACGTTAAAAATGTGCTTTCAGTTCTTTTTTTTCATCTATGTTTCATTTTCCGATAAAAAAAGATTCAATTTCAGCGGCAGTTTAAACAATTTCATTTCGCTCCTCGGACGTTCTCTGTTAATCGTGTTCGCTGCACTGACAGCTTTTAAAATTTTTCAATATTCAAAACTTTCTAAATGCCACATCTTTATTTCTGAAAATAATGTTGATAACACTGGAAAACGAAAAAAAACAAACAGCCATTCAAAGTGGTACCTCTATGGGGAGTTATTCGTGAGGGTTACCAGTTTATGGTGGTCACTATGTTTATAATGGTTCGCTTAGCTTAAGTGATGCCAAGCGAGTACCAATTTAGAGGAGGAATAACTTGAGGGTGAGCTTGGGTTGCCCGTAGAGGGCTGTCGGAGGAAAGCGTCTGAGGTTTCACCGTCGAGTTTGCTCTGACTCGCAAAGTTCTTAGGTAGAACTCGTTTATAGGCTGGGTTCGAAAGATAACTTGGTTATCACTGGATTAAAGGAAGGACTCAAAAGGAAAATGGTGTTTTGTAGGTTTTATTCTTAGCTTAGGTCTACCTTAATTAGGGAAAGCGAGATAGTCAAGTCTTACGCGGTTTGAACCATGGAAAAGCATCAATGCAATAACCATTTATCATCTTAACACAAAACGCCGCAGGTCACGGAGGGACTTTCCCTCCTGTTTATAATACATATACAATTGTGATTTAACATTATATATAAGTATTTCGCTTTATTCTACATTAGTTCATTACTACTACATGGCATATTATTTTATAGTTAATATGTGCGCCCAATTTCAAGATTTCATAGGTCCAACAAGGTACTCATTTGTGAGGTTCCTTGTTGAGCCTACTTCACCTTGAAATTCGAGCGTCGCTACACTTTTACTTGCTCAATTTGGATGCGCTGAATTCAAATCTGAAGTCAGATTTTGTCGATAAGCTACACATTTTTTGAAATTCAGCTTTTTCATTTTAAGGAAATTTTTGATATCTTTCGCATAATGTCAATGTCATGAATAACTAAAAAGACTGGTTTCACCCCAGTGAATTGGTTGAGTGGACGTCTAATAGCTTCAAATGCAAGCCAAGATCGCCTCCTCGTAAGATCCTAGCTCAAGGATCGGCTGCCTCTAGTGCCAAACTTGCTCACGATTGAAAAGACGCAGGCGTGAATGCTTCAGCGCGCGCAGTAAAGCGGAGACATTTCGCCAAAGGTCTGCGAATAAGCGCCTCATCTCGCAAAGAAGAACCTTGCCGATAGGCTGCATCTTTGTAGGAAATATAAGAAATGGAGTGTTAAAGAATGGGGCAAAGTAATATTCTTTCATGAAACTCCCTTCAATTTGTTTGGAACTTCTGGAAGATCCCTTGTTAATAGGAGAAAAGGGAAGCGCTCTAACGACTCCTGTCTCGTGCCCACGGTGAAGCCTCCGGATACTTTCCATGTCTGGGGCTGTTCGTCTTCTAAGAGAGCTGGATCCTTAACAATTTTGCTCAAGAATACTGCCATGAACTCAAATGGACCAAAACGTACTACATCAGAACATTTTCCCAACAATGTAGGACCAATTTGAGGATGATGACTGTATTTTCAGCATGATGGCTCAATTTATCAAGAAGCAAAAGCAATAAAAAAAGTTATTGGCTGAAAGGATGGAAATAACGTCGAACCTTTTGACCTTGGCTTGGGAATTCGCCAGATTTGAACCAAATAGAGAATTTATTTTCGATAATAAAACTGGCGTTTGACAAACAGAAACCATCCAATTGTGAATAGTTGAGGGGCTTAGGGAACAAAATAGAGCAATATGAGTCAAGATATCGTCACAAATTTGATCTCCAGGATGCCAAAACGAATTGAAGCAGTCTTGAAGAACGAGGGACACAATTGTAAATATTGACAGCCGCATCAATTGACTATATTTATTAATAAAATTGGTTTTGGCTCTAAACTTTTGTATATTTACCTTCAAATTATGATACAAACTTACTAAAACAAAATGCAACCTTGTATTACTTCTATTAATTTACTTATATGAAAAATATATAAAAGTCCCAAAACTTTTGGCCATGAATATGTTAAAATTAAGCTTGAACAAACCATTTAGGCAAATAATCTGTAATTCTTTTGGTAAAACTTACGGTCAGCGGCGCAAACGATGGGACGCAAAATATTTCGTCCCTGTTTCAATATGTTTCACCTTTTTGGAGTAAATTCAAGGCGACTGCTCGTGTGGGGCTTATCACTGCGGAGGGACTCCCCTACGATGATCCTGAGTTCCAATCAATTGGGGGGTCTGGGAGAGTATATAATCATAATTGTTTAGAGAATAATGTAAAAATAGCGCCGGGTATATTTGAACTAGGATTCAAACGCGCATCAATATGCATGCGCGGGTGAACGAAACATACACGCAAAAAAATTACACTTTTTGGGGCGCGCCGCCGATCTTCATGTTACCTTCTTTTATTAACAACGTGTGTATTCATCACATTGCGTACTAGAATTTGAAATAAGACAAATAAATCAAATATGAAACACGTATATGTATTATTACTAGTCAACTACTAGTTGTAAACATTACTAATTCCATACGAATAGGTATTTTCTTTTTCATCGAATTTAAAGCGAAATGCGACAGAGGACCGAGGACCGAGGAGTGAAGACCGAGTACCGAGAACCGAGGCCCGAAGACATATCCTGCAGAAAGATGGTAAAGAAAGTTTCTTAGAGAAAGTAGCGAGGTTATACTTAGTCAAAATGTGTGTAAGATATAAAACTGCAGATCCTCATGCAGGCAATGGGGTTGGAGGTCGGGGAGTAAAGTGTAGATATTGAGGAGGAAGGGCACGCAGCCTTCGAGATGTCAACTATAGTAAGATTACCCATGTTACACCCGATCCCCCCTTGGGGAGCGTAAAAGGATAGATAAAGAAAAAAAAAGATGGAGAGAAGAAGAATAACTAGAAGAACATGATCTAGTGAACCTGCGGCGAAAATGGACAATTTAGTTACCTAGCCACTAGGTGGTTCCACCAGGTGGTCAGCTGACATCAGATTTTGTTTCAGAAACCTCAATTACCTCTTGTGACATTGGTTTAACCTTCAAGTCTCTAAAAATGGCCGATTTAGCAACTCTAGCCACTAGGTGGCGCCACCTGGTGGTCAACTTCTATCATATTTGAACTCAGTGACCCCGAGTACCTTTGGTAGCATTGGTTTTAGCTGGCTACATTGAGCCAGCGCCACCTGGTGGTCAACTTATATCATATTCGAACTCAGTGACCTCAAGTACCTTTGGTAGCATTGGTTTTAGCTGGCTACATTGAGCCAGCGTCACCTGGTGGTCAACTTATATAATATTTAAATTCAGTGACCTTAATTACCTTTGGTAGCATTGGTTTTAACTGGCTACATTGAGCCAGTGCCACCTAAGGGTCAACTTATACATATTTGAACTCAGTGACCTTAATTACCTTTGGTAGTATTGGTTTTACCTGGTTACATTGAGCCAGTGCCACCTAAGGGTCAACTTATACATATTTGAACTGTGACCTCAATTACCCCTGGTAGCATTTGTTTTAGCTGGCTACATTGAGCCAGCGACTCGTTGCGGACAGAAGATGAACAGAATACGAGATTTGTATGACTCATAGACCTGCTTTGCTTCGCCGCAGGTAAAAAGGCGGGTGGAATGCAGCATATGCCCTCCCAATCGGAAATAAGGGAGAGGGGAGGCAAAACCTTAATACAGCTCTTCACTAATATGATCAAATCGGATTTAACGATGATTTTATTCCTTAGGATAATTTTATTAAAGCAACGGGCGTAATTGGTTTTGAAATTCCAAGCAATTTTGTTTAACCTGTCTTAGTGAATTTAATTTTTTTTTTAACTCTGTGAGCGATGTTTAATAAAATTAAAATTTAAGAAGTTTTTCCGAATTAAACTTTTGATGTTTAATTTCAACTTTTTAAAAAGGTTTAAAAATTGATCTCTAAAAGTACGGCCGCATCATTTGCATCCCCTTCTTGAGACTCTAATACATCAGTTTCGGAATATCAATGGACAAGCAAAGGTCACCAATACAGCAATAGGAAATCACAGGAAAACACTTGTCTTCCTAAAGAGATATACCAGCTCCAAGTGAGATTGGAGGGAGGGGGGGGGCTAAGCCTCTCCATCAAGTGTTCTTTTCCTATTCTCCTGTGATAACGATCTTGGTTTCTCCCATTTAATCCTCCTCCGTTACTCGTATTTACCGACTCAGGTATAGAGAATAGAAGAGAAGACCACGTTACCCTGCTGGACGCATACCCCACTTTTGTCTAAGCGAGAATACTTTCCAATTTCGCCAGGGTCCATATATAATATAAGGAAATTAACTAAGGCAAATAGCCGGTAGACAATAAGGAAATATTCACGAGAGGACAAAATGAGTGTATATTCCTCGCCTTGATGCTAATCTGCTTCGTTATTTTGCTACCCTCTGTTATTTAATTTTCGTTTGAATAGTGTCCGAGCTTCTAATTATTCTCTCGCATACATACGACTTCTTTACTTTAAAATAAAACTAATTCTTCTTTTATTATTTGTCATCTGTCGATCTTGCTATTTCTTCATAGAATCATACCGCTCGATTTTATGCTGGCTGTCTACTGCGCGTAAAATGCCTTGCTGTAAAGCAGCTGCCTCTCTTACCAATATTAATCTTCTTCTATGTCATCTACTATCTTCATCCTACATTAGTTTCATTCCTCCTCTGTGTTTCTCCAGTGAGTTGCCGTCTGATACAAAGTCCACTCGCGATTCAGATTGCTATAACTCGATTCAATCAATTGCTAATTCCTTTGCAGAATCTATATCACTTCCTATTCATTTGCAGCCCACGCGTTTATTTCTCATCCGCTACCATTCATTGAAATCAAAGAGGTTTTTCCAAGCTTCTATTAATGTGTGTACTAAATAATTAATCTCATATTGTCTTTATTCTTGAAAAATTACTTTCATTTACTTAAGAAAATAAACCATTAAAATTTTGCTGTTTATTTCTTACTCCACCTGGTGTCTCTAAAGTCTGAACACACAGGGAATATCACACAGGTCTCTTCGTTCACCAGACCTTACACTTCTTAACTTCTTTTTATGGGGTATGCTAAATGAGAAGGTGTACGGTGAAGTGGATGCGGACCGTATCAAAAGCTTTCTTGCCAAAATATGGGTTTGATTTAGTTTACCTTTTGGCATAAAAAACGGCTCTGATGTGACGACACCCCCTTCTTCTTCCCGTGGTGCTCCGACGCCATTTTGTAATCGGCTCATACATCCGCTGAGCATATAAATGCTACTCTACGTGCGAACTTTTCCACCAAGAGATCCCACGCGTAAAACAACCACTCGTGAACAAGGGTTTCTCGAACAGCATGATTGACAAACAACTCCAATGATTTTTAAATAATCGCTTCAAAGATACGGATACAACGAAAAGTAATCAGGGGCCAGTGTACAACATCAAACTGTACTACAGAAATCAGATATCCACGGCCTATAAAATAGATGAAAAAACATCAAGATTATTAACCGTAACATCAAGGTTAAGAATCAAATGGATAAAATTCAACTTATTATTTACTATAAAACAACAAAAGCCAACAATCTTCTTATGAAAAACAACAGCTGCCAAAACTCCTCGAACCTCAAGTCAACCAACATAGTTTAAGAGTTCATCTGCCCCAATAAAGACTGCAAGCTTTATAATAATTCTAAATATATTGGCGTGACAACTACCACGATTACGAGACGTTTAACTATGCATCTGCAAAGCGGAGGACCTAAAAATCATATGAAGAGCGCGCATAACATCAACCTAACGAGAGATATTCTATGTAGTTGACAACACCGTAACTTAAAGAAAATAGGGAAATAAAGCTAAGCTGAACATCCTAGAAGCCATTTTAATAAACATAGGCCTAAGCTGGTCATGGAGAACAATCCTGTAATGTTTTGGAACAACATCCGAAGAATTAGGGGATTGCCTCCCAGTCCCAGAACCCAAATCAAGGATGGAGACGACATCAGTGAGGACTCAGAGTCTTTCGAGAGGAAATTTATAACCCACTGGCAATAGATTTTCGTTCTATCCCCTGAGGAGAACTTACAACTTCGACCAGGACTTCGAAGACCAATTGCTTGATGACCTCGGCACAGTGATACATAAACCCACCCACACCCGAAAGTATCTCAGGAAAGAGTAATGGTTGACCACGGATTCCCGATAACTCTCGAAGAGACCTTGAACATCATAAGCTCCTTCAAGCAGAGGGCACCAAGCTGGTCTGGGATTAAGAAGAACAACCTCGTCAATGCTCCAAGGCATAATATTCAGGGTTTGATGAACACAATGAACGCTGCTCTGAATACAGGATACTTCCCTGAAGGGTACAAGATGGCCAAAATCATCTTTATCCCGAAGGGAAACAAGCCCCCAGACCAGGTGGTTAACTATCGCCCGATCTCTCTTCTTGAGATACAGGGAAAAATCTTCAAGAAGATTATAGCAGACAGGCTACAAGCTCAACTGAGCGAGTTAGGAGCGCATAACCCCCAACAACACGGGTTCCGCAGGAAAATAGGCACAGATACCGCCCTGGCACTCCAAACAGAGAAAGTAGCATATTCCCAAGCGAACAGGTGTTATGTAGACATTGTGTTGAGGGACGTGCAAAAGGCCTTCGATAAAGTCTGGCTGAAAGGACTTCAATACAAGATCCTGAACCTCCAGCTAGACCCAATCCTGGAAAGGATCCTCTGTGACTTCGTCATGGACAGAAGGGCCTGTCTCATGATTGAGGGTTACAGAGGTCCTGAATTCAAACTCAAGGCGGGTGTTGCCCAGGGAAGCCGCCTGAGCCCTCTGCTTTACCTGGTCTTCACGATCAACCTCCCAACTCCTGTGCACAGGGACACGATGTATCTGCAATTCGCAGATGACATCACGCAAATTGTTTTATGCTCGGGGAGGAAAGCAAGGGCACAGGCAGCTCGCACAACAGCAGAAATCAACAACATCAACCAGTACGAGAGACGATGGAAAATCAGGATCAACAGGGATAAATTCAAGATAGTCGCGCTGAGCCGCCAGTTAACATGAACCGTCATCATAAATGGGAGGAGATACGGCTACTCCACTGAAGGCATCATCCTGGGCCCAAAGATCACCGACCATGGGTCCTCGAGACACCACACTGAGCGGCGTAACCTGCCAAGAAGAGAAATCTCCAAGCTATACAGGTTTAGAGATCTTAGCTCGGCCAACATCAGGAAAATATATCTGATTTATCTCCGAGTTAAGCTCATCTACCCCGCAGTGGTTACTCAAGCGGCCAGTAAATCTTCGATGAAAAGACTTCAACGTGTCCAGAACACTGAATCTCTACTTATTAATAAAGTCAGAAGGCTTGATCGCCTTAGACAAAGAGATTTGCACAGGAGGAACGTTTGGAGCCCATCAATGTCAACACCCCAAAACTTGTAAAAAAGGTCTGGTCCAGACTAACAAATGGTGTCATTCCGGAGCTACAGTGAACAGGCGGCAGGCCTAACATACCTGCGAAGCTACGGGCAAAAGTCTAACGCCGACGTCATGAGGGTCAGTAGGTAGAGCCGAACCGGATTAAATATAAACCTGCTTCATTTGGCTGATCCATGGGCTTGGTCGAAGGAAAAGATTAAGGCCTGGAGAAATTACTTTATATATATATATATATATATATATATATATATATATATATATATATATATAAAGAGAGAGAGAGAGTGTATTGGCCAATGGCTAACCCAGAGAATACATAAATTAGCAACATATTCTTTGCAATATTTATATATATATATATATATATATATATATATATATATATATATATATATATATATATATATATATAACTCATAAGAATAAGGAAAAGCGGATTTATAAGTTAATAAGACCAAACAAGGATCGCACATAGATATAGATATAGAAAGAAGATCGAGCGAGATAGCAAAAGGAATAAAATAATATAAATCCTTTTACCCGTTAATGAGAACGAAAAATGGGGTGAGGGGGGTCGAACCAATGCCATTGACCACTATTCGCTTTAAACCACTGCTCTGACGATTAAGCTACAGCCCAAGTCCTCTGGAAGTGGGTTGTAAACTTAATAACATGATAAATAATAATAATATAATTAAAGATCATGGAAAAGATAGTGTCCTTGTAAATATTAAATTGCATTGAACTAAGTGTAGGCAAATAATTAAAATTGTAATTAGCGCTGCATTAAAAGAAGATTTGAAAAATAATGTTGAGTATAGAAAATTTGTATTGCTGATACACGAATCAGCGGACATTTATATACAAAAAAACACTTACGCAGAGTGTAAAGGTATTTTTCTCAATACGTAAGAAATATACTGGGTTTTTAGGATGAGTCCCTGTTTCATCAGCAATGGGGCATGGAGTAAATCGATATCATATGAACTTGGAAAACTGCATTAGTTTAGCAATTGATGGGGCTGATTGCATGGTAGGTAATAAAAATTCCGTTGGGGTTCGAATCAAAGGCGTACCACTTAAGTGTGTGCAAATAAAATTTGTTTGTCATTCTCTAGCAATGTGTTCAATGTGCGTTTGTAAAACTTGCAACGAGTCTTGGATATCTCATTACTAAAATATTTTAGTCTTAAATCGTAATTTAAGACAAGAAGAACCGATATTTATTTTTGACACGTTAAATCCAGACTCTAAAAATGTTAATAAAGGACTTTTATCATTTTCGAAGGCTTCAAAGAATAAATAGCTTGTCTAAGGTAAAATGATGTTTAATATTCTCATAAACTCGCAAGAATTGTTAACTTATTTTACAGTAGTAGAGAATTCCGCTAGACCACATATAAAATTCAAAGCCATATTTAGAAAAAAAATTGCTTTGCGATAAAATTACTGATTTCTATGTTGTCTTTTGTACATCAATTGTTAGAGACTTTGAAGTAGTCATTGCAATGTTGGAATCCAGAAAAATAAATCACTATAAGCTATGCTATTAGTTATAGTTAATAAAAAAAAACTTTACAATAGAACTTAAAATCACGATGATATACTAACAAAGCTATAGAAGATATAGTTTATGGAGCACAATTTAAGAAAAAAAGAAATAGACATTGAAGTACTACACGTCTATTTTGGCAAAGAAGTAAATAAAATTGCTTAGGTTAACGGGCATTGATTGTTCATTATTGAAGCCATTAACCAAATAAATTTTAGATTGTGTGATACAGCAAAGGTATTCCGAAGCTTTTAGTTGCTAAATCCCGATAAAATATTTAGCCCAAATGTGAAAAGAAATTTTGCAAATGTAGTTATGTTGGATTTAGCTATAGATAGATTAGATGAGGTGGAACAGCAATATAGAAATTTTAATTAAACTGATTAGAGAGCAAATCTATTTTTAAAAACAATGGAATTGCCAAAGATACATCAAAATTACGGCTAGTTGTGAGTAACATCATAATTTTAATCATTTTGCAGAAAAGCCATTAAACGCCTAGTTTCGAAATGAATGCTTTTGTTGAAAGTCTTTTCTCTCGTAACGACAATCAAAATAGTTCCGAGAAACAGATTGCAAGTTAATCTCCGAGATGCTATTGTTAGACAATTTAAAACAAGATGTACTCTATGGCAATAGCAATAGAACTTAAATTGCAGGTAATTAATTCTCTTCAAACTATTTTAATGAAATAGTTATGATGTCAGTAAAGATTTTGTTAGACGAGTTACTTTATTACATTTCAAACAAACCAATTTTAAATAAATCACAAAAGCTCTGCTTTTGTAGCTTTATGATGAAATATTTACTAAAAATAGGCAATTTTTTTTAGCCATTTTACGGCTATAAACAAAACCACAGAGTTAAATTTATACAATTTTATTGTAACTTTCCCAATAAATATATAAAAACAACACAAAAGTTAGAAGTGAACAGTTTTCCTCGATCTCCGTTTTAACGTAAATCACTTTGTCGTGCAAAGCCCCCAAATGTAGCCAGTCTCCTATCATGTTTTCATTGTATTATTTTTGGTATCTATGTTCAAAGTTTAGTATATCATGTTGGAAGCGCTCTCCTTGTTCCTATGAGTATGGTCCAATATTCGCCTTGAACTTGTCAAGATGGGCATCAGGGATATACACCTTCAGGGACATCCTGCAGCCCCTTTGGCCATAGCTTTTCACTAAGTTTTCATCCAGTTCAACATAATTGTCAGCCTTGTGGTTACCCTAAAGGCCCTGACAGATCGAAACAAAACACTTACAAGCATCTTTTTACTTTTAGTAAGCTTTTCAGGAAATTTTGAACAACTTGATTTTACTAATTTGTGGTCGAACAAAGAGACCAGATTTTACCTTTGCTTCAGAGAGTTTTGGAAAGAAATTTTGAAGATACTTAAAGGCTGCAGAATCTAAGAAACTGCTTCATGAAACCTACGAGTAGATTTAAATGAAATGTAAAGAACAACATTTTTGTGATTCTATCAATTACTCATGCTTGACATTATGCCCTCCAACAGAGTACTCAGTCCTCTTTGGGCAGTGTTTCTTGTGGTAATGTGGTGTATCATCCAGCGCTCCGTCCGGCCCCAGTTTAGCCTCTCTTCATTCCTTCAGATAGCCTGTATTTCTCTCCTACCTCGTTGCTTTTCATACAACCTCTCCCACAACTTTCTCTGGTCAGCCTCTAATTTCACAGGGTAGATGCTGACCTTCTTCTCAAGCCAACCACCCCGGATCGGGGCTGAGAGGGGAGGGGACATTGTTCTCTAACCCCTGAGCTCCAGTTCGGGATGGTTTTTTTTTTAACAACCTGCTTCATCCCCACCCATACCTTCCTCACATCCCTTTTCCTCTCCTCTTCACATTCTATCAATTTTACGCCGTGTCCAAGGTGGAGCCGCCATGCCGATGGACTGCCAGGCCACCAGGCGGGAGGGGTGGTCCTGAATGGTGGCGCCTGGCTCTGCCAGGCCTGTAAGCACCTCTTGCAGTGCGGGCTACTGCAAGAGGTGGTGAGCGATTGCGTCCCGTAAAACAAAGAGGGTCACCATGCCCAATAATGCAAAAAATAAACATCTTCCCTTAATTCCCCCTAAAACAACGGAACCGCCCTCGTGCAGCTCCACAGAAAAGATGGAGGTCCCCCCCCTCCTGTGCTTGCGCAGGGAACCCTCCATACTTCTTTAACCGGAGAGGAGGCTTCCCCTCACCCCCTTCTCTGGAGGTGCTTTTGAGCACCTCCCTATCTCCAGCGGCAGTCCCTCCTTTGCTTTCTAAGGGGACTGCCAAGAAAGCCAGCAGGCAGCCCATTGCCGACCGCCCCTCATGCAAGCGGCTCGGTAGGGAAAACCCCCTTAGGGAGAGAGGGAAGCCAGACCCCTTCGGTCGCTTCTCTCAAAAGACCTGCTGGCAAGAATATTAAACCTAGCCGAGGTCAAGGCTTGTGCCTCCCCACTAAAGACTTATGACGCTGCTAAGGGGACCTGCGATGTCCTGGGAGGGGATGGCCAACTGGAGGACCCTCCTGTGATAAACATGGTCCTTGAGGAAAACCAGCCTCAGAAGGTAGGGCCTTCCATGGGGGCTAATCCGGGCTCGGCACCAAGCACCGAACTCGAATCCGCCCCTATGCAAGGTCCTCGTCAAACGGCTGGGGATTCTCAGGCAGTACAAGGAGGGGAGGGATATCCTCCGGATGATGCCTCTGCGACACCAGGACCTTCTCCATTTTGGAGAAGGACCTGGCTGAGGCCGGCCCATCTGGCCTAGGGGCTTCTACCGGCGGGGGTGAGAAGCGGGTTCATTCCCCGCCCTCCTCTCCAAAAAAGAAAAGGACGAAAAAGACCAAAAAGACGAAGAAGACTCGGGGCTCCTCTCCATCCGCGGGAGCTACGGGGACGGATAGGTGTGTTGCCACTTTGGCAAGCGACCAAGCCAAGAACGGCACATCCGGCCCCTCTGCCCCCCCGGGTACAGAGCTTCTGACCATGACAAAGACCAAAAGGGCACAGAGGAGCCTCCATGACATCGGGGCCCCTCATTCAGAGGTTACATGGCGTTTTCGAGCCCGCTGGCTTCAAACGCTTCCTCGTTATTCGCTCCACTGATGGCACCATGTTGTCCAAGGGCAACATGATCCATCAGAGAAGAGGATTAGCTAGTGCAATTGGTAGAGAGCCGAGGGTAACCCGTTTCTCGGACGGGAGCCTTCTGGGGAATGCGGCAAATCCCGCCAAGGCGGCGAAGATAAGTGCTCTTCGGACACTTCATGGCACCCCGGTGAGTGTGACGCCGCACTCTACCATGAACTTTGTGAAAGGAGTAGTTTATGCGAGGGAACTCGTTGACTACTCCATTGAGGACATCACCCTAGAGCTGGCCGACCATGGGGCGGTCAAGGTCGAACGTGTGATGAGAAAACAGGGAGGGGCCTCGAGACCCACGCCTACACTCTTCGTCACGTTCGACTGTGACAAGCTACCTGAGTCGGTGCGTGCCGGTTGGTACCGCTACCGCGTAAAGGCATTCGTGCCACTGCCGCGGCGGTGCTATACTGTCACCGCTTCGGCCATACGAATCGCTCATGTAGACGTGCAAAGTCGGGGTCACCCGAAGTCTGTGTAAATTGCTCCAAGGTCGCACACGATAAGTCCAAATCGTGTGTGGCTAAGTGTGTCAATTGCGGAGAGCCGCACCCTGCTTCTTCGAAGCAATGTGGTGCATATCTCCTTGAGAAAGAAATCCTGGCCGTTCAGGCCCAGGATCGACTCTCATTCCGCGAGGTAAAGGACTTGGTCCTGGCGCCCCCCGCTCTGCCTGGGACGTCATATGCCTCAATAGTTAGCAAGGCACCCTCTGCTCCTGGCCCATCCAGGCCAATGAGCATGGTTGTTTCCGCGCCCATTCGGAGCCCTTCTGTAGGCTCTACCCAACCCGGGCGCTCCCCTGGTAAAGCTGGCGGCAAAAAGGGTTCATACCCTGCCCCGGCTAAAACCAGGGCTCCCCCCTCTTCCCCCAGCGTGACCGTTTCCCGTAAGGCGAGTCATTAGACTCACAGGAGGCAACACCCCTGAAGATGGTCACTAGGCCATCTTACGTGGTTCCTAAAGCTGTTCCCCGAAAGTAGGACAGCAACAAAGGAGCTTCGGCCCCTTCGCCCATGCCCCGAGGGGGAGCGAGTGGCTCGGAGACGGTGGTTTCTCGAAAAGAGGGCCCCCCGCCTCCAAAGCCGCAACGCCTGCCTAAGGTTTCGAGGCGGAGGGAGGAAAAGACTCGCATGGCGAGCCCAACCTCCCCTAATAAGTCCTCGAAGGCGACGGCGCCTTCAGCGCTTGGTCCGGCCAACAGCGCCCGGGGTTCTGCCCCCGGGAAGCGTACGGCCATTCCCGTGAGGGTTTTCAGTTCGAGGAGGGCCCCGCGTCTCCTCCAAGCTAGGCCTGGAGGGCATATTCCTTTAATGGAATTGCCGTGGACTCCGGGCCAACTAGGAGGAGCTGCGGAGGCTCGTTTCATCCCATTCCCCGTTAGCTATCGTTTTGCAGGATACCATGCTAGGCGCGTGTCCCCTGCCCGCCCTTCCGGGGAATAAGGGTCTTGCGACCCCGCCACCGCGGGATGGCTGGGCTGGGGGATGTGCGGTTTACACCCGGCATGATGTCTCCGTTCTTCCTTTCTCTTTAGATACCTCCTTTCAGGTAGTGGCTGTGCAGCTGCACCTGGATAGGAGGTATACTCTGATTTCTGCGTACATTCCACCGTCAGCTGACTTCGACGCGGGGGACTTCCGCCGCGTCGTGGCACGGTTGCCGAGGCCCTATCTCTTGCTTGGAGATCTGAACGGCAGGCATCTTCTCTGGGGGGATTACTCCATAAATCCCAGGGGACAAGTCCTTGCCGATCTGATCGAAGAGCTTGAGATGGGTGTCCTAAACGTGGATGAGTTTACGCATCACTGTCCGAGAACCGCTTCATTTTCTTGCCTCGACCTATCTTTGTGCTCTTGGAATGCACAGCCAGATTTTGATTGGGAGGTGGTCGATGACCTCCATGGTAGTGATCACTTTTCCATTCAAATATCATTTTCAGGGCAACTGCCGCCTGAGAGACCACCTCGGTGGTGCTTGGCGCGGGCGCGGTGGCCTGAATTTCAGGAAATGACTGAATTCTCTATCTCAGTCGAGGAGTTTAGGTCGGTAGATGAGGCCGTTGAGTTCTTCTCCGGCAACCTCATCGCCGTAGGCCTGACTACTATTCCTAGGACGTCTGGCCGTTTTGCACGCCAACCACTCCCACAAACAGAAGCGTTATGCCTACATGCGCTATAAGCGCCGCCCGAACGATTTCACTGTCGCTGAATTTCGTCGGGCTAGGGCTAGGTTCCGGTATATTTCCAAGCACGCCCGCTGCTCTTCTTTGCGGACATACGTGTCTTCACTTAACGGGAATACCCCTTTAGCTGAGGTGTGGAAGCGAGTCAAAAGGATTTACGGCAAGTTCTCGCAGGACCCCCCTCCCGTTCTCCAGGAGAATGGGACCGCAATCTTGGACCCCGCGTCCGTGGCGGAATCCTTAGCGACCGCTTTTTCCGCATTCTCTAGCCGGGATGCTGCTCCGCCAGCATTAAATGCACGTCGTGATGTCGCGGAAGGCCGCCGGCTGGACTTTACCTCCAGAGGCGGAGAACCCTTCAACGACAAGTTTACTGTGAGTGAGTTTCGTTCCGCTCTCGCTTCGTGCGCGGACACCGCCCATGGTCCGGACGATGTCCCGTACGCCATGCTTCGACACCTAGGTGAGCGAGGCATGACCTTTCTGTTAGATTTGTTCAACAGGATCTGGGTGGAAGGTCTTCTCCCAGACTCCTGGCGAATCGCTACTGTGCTCGCCTTTCACAAGCCGAGGAGAGATCACTCTACTCCGACCGGTTTCCGCCCAATCTCTCTAACCTCTTGCGTGTGCAAGTTGATGGAGAAATTGGTAAATGTTAGATTAGCCCATTTCCTGGACAGCGGAGGCCATCTGTCTTCCGCACAGTGCGGCTTCCGTTTGTTCAACTCCACGTCGGATGCTCTGCTCCGACTGGAAAATGCCGTCTGCGAGGCTTTCCTTCGTAGACAGCACTACACCACTGTGTTTTTTGATCTGGAGAAGGCTTATGATACCGCATGGCGATACGGTATCATGGAGACTCTCCACACGATGGGGGTGAGGGGACGCCTTCCAATGTCAATATTTGAATTTTTGCGAGATCGTCGATTCCGCGTACGGGTGGGGGGAGCCCTCTCCGGCCCAAAGGAGCAGGAAGAGGGTTTCCCGCAGGGAAGTGTCCTCAGTGTCACACTCTTTGCCCTGAGAATCAACGGCATCACCTCGGTGCTGCCGAAAGATGTTCTCGCTACGCTCTACGTTGACGACCTTTCAATCTCTTTTGGCGCGGCCCAGATACCAACTCTGGAGCGTCGACTCCAACAGGCATTGAACCGCGTCTCTCGCTATGCCGAAGCGCACAGGTTTCGGTTTTCTTTGGCCAAGACTAAGGTGGTGCACTTCTGCCGTCAGCCACGGCTTCACCCCGACCCAGATTTGTTTCTTAATGGGGTGCGCCTGAATGTGGTTGAGTTGCACCGTTTCCTTGGTCTTGTATTCGACCGACGCCTCACCTGGGAGGCTCATACTCGCAGCCTTAGGGTCTCTTGTACCCGCGCCATGGACATTCTCCGTTCCGTGACGTTCAGCGCTTGGGGCGCTGATAGGGCTACTTCCTTACTTTTTTATCGATCCTTTGTTCGCTCGAAGCTCGACTACGGATGCGAGTTTTATGCATCCACAGCCGAGCGTTTATTGCGGAAGGTGGATTCGATCCACCACACCGGCCTCCGCCTTGCGACCGGTGCCTTCCACACTTTCCCTATTGAGAGCCTGTTGGTCGATGCTGGGGAGATGCCACTTGCTCTGCGCCGCGTGCAGTGCATCACTCGCCTGTACGCGCGAGCCCGGCGCCTCCCTCAGTCGCCAACAGCTCTTACTGCATCCGCAGCTGATCTCGATGGTGCCTATGCCGCCGAGAGACGCCAGTCATACCCTAAGCCCTTTGGGTTTAGGGCCAGGAAACTCCTTCGAGAGGTAGATATAGCTCTCGGGCCAGTGGCGCCCCTGGTTCTGCCCAGGACGCCACCCTGGAGGATACCACATTTGGCTATTTGTCGCCACGCCTCTGCTCCCAAAGCTTGTACTGCGCCGGGAGTATTGCGTTCGACCTTTTGGGGGCACACATCGTGTCACGCTGGTACCGTGCCAGTGTATACGGATGGCTCCAAGTCCCAAGAGGGGGTCGGCTTCCACGCCGTATCCACTCTGTTTGAAGTCAGCGGGGCTCTACCAGGCGCTGCGTCTGTCTTTACGGCCGAACTGGTGGCAATACACGACTCGGTACGGGAGATTACGCGACGTGCCCGGTTCCGAGACCGGATTGTGATCTATAGCGACTCACAAAGCGCCCTGAGTGCTCTCGGGGCATTGGAATCTCCGCATCCCCTGGTTCGCGAAATCCGTGACGCCACGGTTTTGGCGAGCCGGGCAGATGTCGAGATTATCTTCTGCTGGGTTCCTGGACATGTAGGAATTGCGGGGAATGAGCGAGCCGATGAGGGCGCCAAAGAGTCCGCGAGGACTCTGCGACCAGACCAGCGTTTCGCTCTTCCTCACACTGACTACATGACAGGAATACGTGCAGCTCTTCGGACTGCTTGGCAAAGAAGATGGGAGACGGTCGAAGGGACCTTAAAGTTGCGTGCCATTGCGCCGCGACTGTTCCCATGGACCTATCCCCCAATGTCGCGGCGGCTTCAGGTTGCTTTCTGTCATCTCCGAATCGGGCACACTCGTGTGACGCATCGCTATTTGATGGAGCGCTCGCCTGCGCCCTATTGCAACGACTGCGTCGTCCCCCAGACTGTTCGGCACATTCTTGTCGAATGTCCCAGTCTGGGTGATCTTCGCGCACGACACCTGTCCCGGTACCGGGATGGGCGAGGTCGCTACCGCCTGTCCCTTGTACTCGGGACGAGTGCGTGCACTTTGACTGGTGGACTTTTTGACTTTTTGGGGGAGGCCGGCCTTCTCCATTTTATTTAACTCGGTTTAGTTGTTGTTGTTTTTGTTATTGTTTTTGTTATTGCTTTGTTATTGTTATTTCTTTTTATTGTTGTTTCCTGTTCAATTTTTTAAAGTAGCCTAGAACCTGGCTGTTTGTTTACGGCAACTTATGCCTAAGTCGGCAGTCGCCAGATAGCCCCTTAAATAAAAAAAAAAATGGTGTATCATCCCTACTGTCGCAAAGACAGAGATGACACGGGACCTTGGTAAAACCTCCCTGGAGACAATAAAATTGCTACCATTTTCAAGTCCCCAATCACTTCCAAGCCATACTCCTTATTATTTAAAGCTTGTAGCAGGAGCTTAACACTGTTGTAGTCACCCTTGAGTTATAATGAATGAGCCAAGGAAAGGGATGGATACTTATTCCAATTATGGAGAAGTACAGCTTCGATGCTTCATGAGGAGCTGTCAATGAAGAGCCTCTACTCATCTAGATTACATGTAATTCCAAATACATCACAAGAGTAGTATTGAAGTTCCCATAGCGAGTCTACACACACACACGCATACACACACATACCTGAGCATACATATACATAATCTTTTTAATGGACCCGGCCTCCCTCACCCCTCCTCCGCGATTGGTTTGACGTCAAACTGCTCCCAAGATTAAAGAAGCAAGGATGAAAGAATTCTCCTTCTCAAAAAATCAAGAGAATGTGATGAGTCATTTTGTAGACAAATTAAAATATTATTTCATCTTTATTTTATTCATATTAATCCGAGAATATTATAAATGCAAAAAAAATATATACACAAAGAGGAGTTATAATAACTGATAAGAATTTAGTGTATATTAACTATTTTTAAATGGTATGTAAGCTTCCTTGAAACCAAAAGGTATGGTTCGATTACTCCCTGGGAGCACAACTCGTTTACGGAATGTCTTTCTGAAAACCTTTTCCCCTCTCACCTCTTTCACTCCACCGTGTTCCTCGGCTCTGAAACCGAAAAATCGAACAGGGATATGATTATCAGCTTTCTCTCCATCTTCATCAGCTCCAACTAGGCGTTACATAGTATCGTAGGTGATTATATCCTTCCTTTGAGGGTTAATGGTTAATCCTATAGCACGAAGTATATACTTCACCCCATTCCTCGCTTGGATACGTACCGAGTAGGATTTGGTATCCATAAAGCCGAATGAATCTCCATACGCATCGCCAACGTACAAATCTTTCATCTCATCGGTGAGATCATCAAGGAATTCTCCAAGTCGAGGTTGTGGATCTTCTTTCCTAGTAATGAAGATGGCACTGACTGTGTCACAGTACAACAACCGTTCACCCAACGAGTCTAAGAGGCCGTAGAGCTTGATTCGAGCATAAGCTGTTGTGAATGAGGCAATTGGAAGATTCGTTACGAGAGAGTCAACTTCTACATGTTCAGCATTCTCCACTTTCGCTATGTATGCATTGCCAACTACATCCAAGGCGTTCTCAATATGATCATCGTTTTTGATTAACTCTATAACATCATGGTCCGAACCACATATGACCGTTTTCAAACCGCGAATCCTTTGAGCGAACTTTCCCCAGAGACTGTAAAGGAATAAAATGTGAACAGGAGTCATGGGCTGCTTTTTGTGTATATTTATTATTATCTCCTTCGAGTTTTAGAAAGTATTGACTTCAAATTCGTTATTTAATGCTTTAATACTTATATAATCACATTTTGAATGCAATATATCAACTAAATAAGATCAATAGAGAAAACTAATCGCAGGAAGAAATCCTTACCTGTTTAGACAGAGCTTTGTCTAAAACGCTTTCCAGGATTTCTTTCGATGTTGTTTGTTTGTATTTTGATCCCTTCAGCATCATTCACCATCTTCAGATATGCCGTTTTCTCCCTTTTTCCATTCACTCCTCGCAGGAATCCAAAAGCCTTTATTTTTTCTTTTAGAAATGTTTTGATGTACTCTGCGAACAACCAATCCCTCTTTTCAAACTCCCAAAACTCGTAAATTTTCTTGACTTTATACATCTTCTCCAGTGCAAGTTTCAGTTCCGGCGTTGTGTACACTCCGCAAATCATATGTTGTTTCTCAGATTTATCGCACTCGCGTGAGTTTTGCTCTGCCGCATGTGGTACAGAGTTTAAAGTAAGTTTACTACCTATGGATTGAGGGAGAACTGAAATATACAGATCATTAGGGGGAAGAACATCAACTTTCACGATACCGAAATATGTCTTATTCACACGGTCGATGAATTCTTGAATAAACGGAGTTTCTCGCACAGATACGCAATGTCGAGGTGATCATACGAGATATGGATTGTTTTTCAAGCAGTGCGGATATAAGGAGCACAAATCGACGTAATCGATTTTTACACCTTCGGTTCGTGTGTAGTATAATATAAATGTATAAATGGGTTACATCTGCCGCGGAAAAGTGCTCTCCCAACATTTAATACACTATTCACTACATAGGTGGAGATTCTATTAACTGCCTCACGTCGTCCTGAAATGGTTTACATTTACATCATGGTTTCAAATTCTCACTCTCAGAGAATGATAACCTTGTATTTGCTACCAAGAATTCGATCACTCTCTATTGTGTTGTAGTAGCGGTCCAACAACCCACGTCCACGAATGGAAACATCTTGTTTGATACTACAGTCGTGTTTCTGACACCCATGCCAATAGCATCCATGAAGGAGAAACATATTTCCTCCTCCTGATGGCGAAAACTGTCAGGGAAAAATATACTCCCACTAACAGAAAGGCTTCGCTCACCACCGTTTCTTGCATGGAAAATCGGGAATCCTCTAACATGTTCCTCAAACATAAGCCAACGTATATCCTTATAATAAAAGCTTTTAATTTTTTCCTGTCCAAAATTGAGATCGAATTTTCTTTTATACACCTTGTAACACAATGAGGCTATTGCAATGCAATACTGCATAGGATCAATGTTAAGTAATCTGATGAAGGAACACCTAAACTTTTCAAAACACAAGCGAAGGATAGAAACATCTTGAATGCAATACTTAATCAACTCTATACGAATATTGTATTCTTCTTCATGGAAATTAGCGTAAATATTACTGTCATACTATACTTTTTACTCAATGCTCATTTTCTCTTAGTTAAAATACATTTTTTCAGGAATCGGAAAGATATAGTTCAAGGTTTCCTCAGAAGAAAATCGTAAGGAAAATAACCTTTCCCCATTTCGAGGATTCGCATTGTTTTGGGCATTTTTTCCAGCGATAAAGGCATGAATAAGAGTGTGTCCTGAAATATTATGTCCTAAACGAGCTCTATCTTAACAATTTTTCGTCCTCACTTCATTGGATTCGAAGTGAAGAGATTAGGATTAAATTATTGAAGCAACTCGTCATAGATGAATTAGCCATCGAATTTGGCATTATTATGTGCCATCACATATGTTTTCACATTTTCTCTCGATCTCCTTATTCGTATCAACTCTTTTATCAAGGGTTTACAAGGGGAGTTTTTACCATCTCTTTCAAAGATCCTTGTTCGTGGACCAGAATTCTTGCATTTATCATATGTTTTATCCTCATTGTCAAAATAGAGTTCACAGATAACCTGCATAACCAACATATAAGGAAAAGTATGAATGAGCCCACTCTCCCATAAGTTTCAATGTCATAATACACGTCATTCCATTTCTTGATCATCGACTTCTTCGACCTTTTCCTCCAGCACGTATGCACTGCTACATCCGCTTTATACTATGTATAGCATTTCGAACAGAATAACGTCTTACACTAGTGTTGTTGCATTCCGTTTGCATTCTGCATGATTATATGATTACCTCTACGACACATACAAATCTTCACACAAATATGAAGCTTCTTATGCGTGTTAAAATACGATTGGTTGTAAAATGATCGATTGCACTCATCACATAAAATTCATAGATTTCTTTCTCCATCACAATGCCCGAGACACTGACTGCTCACTCCTTTGCATCTTTTAGATGGGCCGTTACGTTGTCATGAATGTATAGCACGAAAAAAACGCATGTGGTTAAAACGAGGTATCTTCTTTTTAATATACGAGGGGGGGTCAATAAGTTTTGCAATTCGGATATAAGGAAACGAGATATGAGGAAAAGAGTGTTATTATTTTTTTAATATAACTACCCTCGACTTCAATGCACTTGCGCCACATGTCCCTGAGGCTTCGAATTCCCGACAACCAGAAATATCCCCACTGCTGTTCAATCCACTCCTGGACGGCGAGCTGGACATCTTCATCGTCCCCCAACCGGTGTCCACGCAGTGCAGCCTTGAGCTGGCGGAATAAAAAGTAGTCGCTAGGGGCCAGATCTGGACTGTATGGGGGAAGGTTGAGCTCCACGAATCCGCACTCGCGCAGGGCATCTTGTGAAACTCTGGCCTTGTGGACTTTGACAACGTTGAAGTCGATCATGGTACGTGAGATTTCTAGGGACCCAACGGGCAGAGACCTTGGTCAAGGCCAAATTGTCGTGGATGATGTTCATAACACTTCCATATGATATTCCAAGTTGTCGCTCGATTTCTTCGACCTTCACCCGTCGATTTTCGAGGATCCTCCTCTCCACACGGGCCACATTGTCCTCGTTGGTCACGTCTGACGGGCGTCCTGGACGGGGGTCATCTTTAAGGGACTCAAGACCATGGCGGAACTCCCTATTCCAGCGAACAATGGTTGCATAGGAAGGGGCGGTGTTGGTGTACACTGCAACCGTGCGCTCATGGATCTCTTTTGCATTCTTGCCTTCCTTGGTAAAAAATTTGATCAGTGCGCGGTGCTCAACCTTCTCCATTGTTGAAAAATTCGTGACTGACGATCTGCGATCAGCTACTGCTTCTTAAATAGACGATGCAGGAGCGTGCGGCTGCAGGTCCTGACTTGCCATAACCTGTGGTAACACCCCCACAAAGAGCCACCCCCCTTCCTCTGTTTTGCCCTACCGATTCGCAAAACTTATTGACCGCCCCTACGCATCATTAATGGTTAAAATTGGATAGTAGGTTTCACCTTCAAGACCAATGAATTGGAGTGAGGCTGATTTTTCAGGATATGTTGGTCGATGGAGTAAATGGAATTTGCGCTCATCCCCTGTAGCTGTGAATGTGAGGATCTTGCATCTCTGCTCGCGTTCTATCAAGGAAAACTGATCTGTAGTGATAGAATCTTCATACAAATGATAACACTTTCTTGACAATTCCTGAGATTCTTGTATTATTGTTGGAAACTAGAAGTGTTTTTAAAGAACATTCTCCTAAACAAACTTCTGGTAGCTATGATGCATCACCTTCTGAATTTAAACCTTATAATGGGAATCGCATCACTATTTATATAAACGGGAATGAAGTTGAAAGACAATTTGAATTAGACCATTCGGATGATGCAGATCCAATTGCTTCAAGGGCTTTTTATTCGTTATATAACGGTATACGGTATATTGAAGGTGGGCACAGTATTGGACTTACGTATGAACAATTTCTAAAACAGAATTAAAAATATTTATTGCATTAACGTAAATCAGGACGGGAGTGCTACTTGACTTGGCGATGCTCCAATCCTATACAATAGGGCCCATTATCAATACAGTTACAGTTTAGATCTCCATTAATAGAGCCGGTCTCCCTTGTTATATATGCAGTTTCAGTCTATTATTGAGATAGATAAGTATAATAACGTACTAGTTTATTCTTAATAAAATGAATGAAATAGAAATAGAAGAATTTGTATCGAAATAAAACTATGAAACGAGGTTTTCATCGATGTTTTGCGAGAGACATTCATCCATAGGATCGTCAGTTATAGGTGTGGCGTAAGTAGGCCTTGTCTTGATTGCAAGGCGATCCTATAAGGATTTGGAAAAGCGGCTTGCTTACATGTTTATTGACGTACGGTCCGAAGGCTATTAACCGATCAAGGTTTGTAAGTAAAAGGCTCCTTTGTGCAAGGAATTAAAAACTTGTATTTTTATACCACTTTGAAATGTTTACACTTACGGTAAAGATTTAATTTGCGCAACGGAATATTTTAAATCGGGTTATAATGGCAAGAGCAAGAATAATGGATATTCGCAGAGCGGTGAATTAAGAGTCTGATAATCAATCAATGAATGGGTCAATAATAATCTATAATAATAATAATAATTATGATAATCCTAATAATGATAATAATAATGTACTTTGAATGAAATGTTCTTATTTATACCCGGAATCATTTTGTAGGCGACTCGTAGCTCCGCCTTCCTTTAGTCGTTGAGGCGGTGCTTAACTACCTACCCACCCAGCGGAGCCTGTGATTGGCTGAAATTCTCCACTTCGTATCTTAGTTTGGGGTTCTCTCCTCTACGAGTTTATCACAGAGACTCCGTTTGCTTAAAACTAAGATGCCCTTTATCAGATTTTACATTAAGGCGAAACATCTTTTGTCGCCGGTTCTGTCCAGAACCAGACAGCTCTTATTACTATGTTTGCTTATCTGCTCTTACACTCGGGTGTGATAGCCTTACATTGTGGTCGGGTTTCAAACCAGACGTTCTAATTAGATTCCGCTGATTCACAAACTGTCTCCAAACGACCTTAGTTGATTGCTCCTACCATTCCATCGTTGATACTTTGACCTGACAAAATGTGTCTTTGTCCTTCTCTCTCTCACTCTTTATTTGTGTGTGTGCAGTTATTGTACACTACACATATATGTCTGCTTTTAATACTGCCAGCAGCTTATATGATTAACCTGGACAGCAGCCATCGACCTTGGTCGCATTGGGCAACTGTGTTTGTAGACAAATATTTGAGTGTTATTTTGATAGCCTATGTCTAGGGTTCCAGAACTATGTTTATATTCGTAAAAACTTAGTAAATATGAATAAAATTATTATCCTCAATCCATTCAGAGTTACTTTTCAGACTCTTGAGGCTTGTTTTGTGTCTATTTCATTCATCAAATGACAATCGGTAAATCATATCGAGCTTTTATAGAAAAATTTGATTCTTATAATGATTAAATAAACGAAGAGAGCATAGTAAGGAAGACTTGTAGAATGTAAAGAAAATTAATATTATACACTTAATAAATATTAATTGTTAGTTGAAAATATTTAATTATCTAGTCTATGTACTAAATTGTATATATTATATGCCATTATGTAATCCGGTTTGTATCAATTAAATAATAGTTATAAATAAAATAATTCACATTACTTTGTTTTTGTTTATGTTTTTTAGATTTATTAATCTGTAGAAATGTATCCATATTTGAATTTAAATGTAAAATAAATCATTATAACAACCTTGACTTTTTTAAAACACAAGTTACCATAAAAATAAGAAAATTACTTACTCTGTAAATGAAGCTATAAAGTGAGAAAAGATCATATGTGTGTATGCTCGTGTATGTGTGTGTGTATCTGTAGATGCCAGATGTCTTTAATTTGGTCTAGACATTATGATCTTTGATTAATCTTCCGATAGTTACTGATGTGGAATAAAACTGGCCCTTTGCCTGTAAAACAGTCTAGACATATCTCATTTATGAATATTCAAACCGCGTCAAAGGCACCCTAACCTAACCATTGCTCGAAAAAGGTCACTGACCTAGTCAAACAAAGACTCGGGGATGTTCTTTAAGGGGGGGAGGACATTTCGACGTCAAACTAATCAGGGGGAGAGGGGGGAAGGGGTTGGGGGTCATTATGACGGTCATGTGTGTGCGTATTCTCGTGTATGTGTGTAGACTCGGCTTGGGACCTTCGATACTACTCACACAGACCAGATACATCATTCCAGTAGCATAACCCGGTTTGAGAAGTAAAGAATCTTGATAAATTTTTATGACTCTTCCTTAGCTTGTCACTTGCACATTTTCATCCAGCAAATCCCACTTTTTGAGTCAAGAGGCAAGAAAAATTTTTTTAGGGGAATTCTTTTGATATACGGAAAAAACATCTAAATTTGCTTTTAAATACGGAGAGCTCTCCCCAAGAAAGTGAAACCAGGGTAGGCCTCGCAAGCGTTTCAAGGACTGTGTAAAGGCGGAATCGCTGCAAAATAACTGGAAGAATGTGAACAGGACAGAATCTATTAGCCTGCTCTTATAAAGAAGGCCCATAACCGCTCTGAAGAGGAGCGACGTTCATGTGTCACTGAGGCCCGAAAGAGAAGGAAGGCCGCACCAGCCGTACCTGCAGAAGCTGGGGCAGTTACCCTACCCCTGATACTCATCCCCAACTCTCGCCTGTGGCTCCAACTAGTTGTTAACTTAGAACAACAACCACATCACGGACAACCATCTAGGCTGATGGGCTAAACCAGGTGAGGGAGCACTACAACTTCAAATTGTGGTGTTAAGCAATGCCAGTTCGACTAAGTAAAGTCTGGAGCAGTGCAGATGTGACAGCAAGGTAGTGACACACATTAGGGTGAGCCAGGCATCAAAAGTGGTTATCAGCCACTCACCGGAGAAGAGGAGTAGAGCCCTCACTACGTACTTATCCTAGTTTAAACATGGACTTGTCAATAATTATGGAAGTCCTTGGCTGCTGGCGTCCCGAAGGATATGGCACAGCGTGATGATGATATTGATACAAAATCCTCCAGCGTTGCCTTAATTTTAATACAGTTTCTGAACTTCACTATTTTTAATTGTTTTTTTAATTACCAAAGTTTCGATAATCGTATTTTTTCTTCCTAAAGTCTTAGAATGAAATTTGATCAGAGCTTCAAATATACGAAAAACAGCCTTGCGTATTGTTTTTCGACCTGGAAAGAAAATCTTGGAAAGAACTTGGATAAAAGCTTCAAATATACTTAGTTTAGTCCTCAACTAAAATTAAAACCGTTAAAAAGTGCATTCATAAAATTTAGTGTTATGTAAAAAAAGAGGGATTAACAGCCGATATAGAAAGGGTAGAATCACCTAAATAAAATCTTCACTAAAATACCAGAGAGAGAGAGAGAGAAAGATAAAGTGAAATAGACACGTCAAATAAAATATAATTACAAAGAACAAAAAAAATGAAAATATAGAAATAACTATCGGTTACAATGCACAATTTCATTTAAAATAAACTTTTTAGCATTAAATCAACTTTAAAATATATTGAAAATAGAATAGAAGTATTAACGAAGACGCATTCTATAATATTGCGCTTGGCATAATCTTCTCAATGCTAAATAAATTCAGCAGAATTCCAATTAATAGGATGAGCATATTAAGATTTACAGATATTCTTCCGAGAATCCCTACCTCGAATGTTTTCTACAGAAGAGCTACATAAATAACAACTATCTTACCGTTATTGCAAGGAAAAAAGGCAAAAGGGCTACACCTCATCAATCTAAGGGTCGTTTCACGCCCTTAGCGTTCTATTCTAGCCGAATGGGGAGACCGGTAAAAAATTTTAAATAATGCTCTAATGGTTTTTCCGATAAGACCATTTCCCTTATATACATAAGGACGTTTTATTATTTGAACACGTCCAACGTCGAGTGAATAAAACAATTCCTGAACTACGAAATAGATCGTACGAAGAAAGACTTGTGCACCTCTATTTACGTTCGCTGGAAGATAGGTTTCTGTGCAGAAAACTTAATGAACTTTTTAATTACTAAACGGATTTACAATATAATTATGAATAAATATTTGAGCTCGATAATTGAGCGATACCATAAATAATGGTTTCAATAAAATAAACAGAAGATTTAATAATGCGATAAAATATCATACACTTGGGCTGACTTGCCTAGGAATGTCGTTGAAGGTATAATACTAAATAGTTTTCGAATAGAATAGATAAATATGACTTTAAAATATTACCTTACAAAAATAAGAATTGTGAAACCAGTTTTTTAATCATATTTTCTTATCCTAATTACCCGTCCTTAAACTAGGAATTCCATCCTTGCCCAATCTTTTTTTAGCTAGACTGAATTCATCTTAAGGTCCTTGCTGGCTCTTATTTCTGTAATTCTGTAGTTATGAAGAATTACTCCATTCAGAATTTGTGTATTTATATTTATAAATGGTCTACAATATAATCAAGGCTAATTTTCTGGTCTAGGTCACTACCGTCAATGTAATAAATCCCCCCAAAAATCCCACTTTCTTGAAATATGATGAGAATTTTAATTTTCTCTTTTTATATCAAGATACAGTTGTGTGTGGATGCAATAAGTTTTTATCTTTCATTCCGGGTCCCAAAGGCTCTTCGACCTTGGGAGAGACCAAAGTCTCTCATTAAATCCTTGAGTGAGAAAGAAGTTGAATTTCATGTCTTAAAAAAGTCAAGACAAATTCTATATAATCGTCGTCGGCATTTCCTTTCTTATGGCTTATTTTTTAAATAATTAAGACCAACATATGGAGATGGGGTTGGTAGATCAGAACCATGTGGTAAAGGGGTCTTATCACTGATCAGGTGGAACCCCTCTTAATTAAAAAAATATCGTTGCTGTAAGATTGGGATGGAAAATTAGTTTCTGGTTCATTTTGTTTTCATTTAAATTTTCCCAGTCAAAAATAGTTATCGTTAATAGGATGTATGATTTGGCACAATATCAAAATGTAAGGAAAACAATATCGCGAGGACAAACAGACGCTAGTTTGGTTACACAGCGTCAACAGTTACGTTCCATATGGTCCGATACTTTACCCCCCCCCCCCCACCTACCCTTTTCCCCGCTGTCCCCAAAATCCTTGAGATCGCCACAAAGAAGGAGTACAATCAACAGATTTCGTAGTCCGTTAATATAAACAAAGGAGGATAGGATACCTTTTAGAATAAAAATCTATGAACAGGCTCACTGTCCCCTCCTGTTGTTTATGTCTAGTTTCCCCAAATAAATGAAATTTCACTTTCTCCGAAGTAAACTAGAAGGGCGAATGGTCACAACGTTGAAAAATGATGCCCTAGGAGAGAGGCTCAAAGGTGGGCCCTTATCTCATCTCCCCTCCCACCAGGGGATAATCGACGTATATATAGTTCGATCTATAGAAATGAAGAGAAGAATCGTAGTAGAAATCAGGAGAAGAAGACAAGTCCCGGAGGCAAACCCGGAATCAAGAAGAGAGTGGAACCGAGCGGGAATTTCCTTAGCGAAGCTGTTCCTGTTGTCACATCGAAGAGTAGACCAGCGGTATCGAGAATCATTCTCATACCAATCTCGTTCAGAGAAACCCCCTATCTCAGTTTTCCGAATAAAAACAGAGATATCCCTCACCATTGGGGAATACCAATGTGAAGTTCCACTCGAGAAAAGACTCATCTCTTGGTCAAGTCTCATCATCGACAAGCCCGCAAGTATAACTCAGGGATTGGAATAATCGTACATCCACAATCCCCTCACTTATATCTTCAAGTCAAGAAGCATCGCTACACGCTCTCCGCTTACCTCGGGTTCAGCTGTTATTCCCGAATAGACTCAACCAGCGTATCCTTCGCTCAGAGAGACGGAAAGCTGTGTTTCCGAGTCAGCCTCACGTCTCGAAGCATCGCATCAAAGAGGTTCTCGTTCAAGGTCATCCAACGCCAGACTCACTCTTAGTTAAAGGTAAAAGGAATCCAACTTATTTATGTTCGTTAGTTACCATTCCGTACTAAAGTGAAGTTTTGCGTCAACCATCGCGTAGTACTCATTGGTAGTATTAATTTTTATTTAGATCCTCTTATTATAGCCTTAGTATATTTAAAGTTTTAATATTTCATTTTTTTATGCAATTGAAAGTATATTTTTGCGCTAATTGTTTAATTAAATCCTCGTAACGCTGCATATGGCAATAGATATATAATATTACGAATCTTTCCCGGTTAAAGAATCAAAAATAAAGCACTCTTAGAGAAAAGTGGAACGGAGTTATTCATGTAAGGAAAAAACGTGCATACATACTCGGCCGTATACCACGACACAAAAGAATACCAAAAGCAAGAGCTTTCTTCTTACCTTAACCTGGATGTGGGAGGACAACGCTCTAGCTTCGTTGTTATTAATGGAGTTGCCTCCCAAATTTTCTCTATTCTCCAACAACAACGGTTTTCCTCAAGGTTCTGTCCTGCCCCCCACACTTTTCTTTCTGTTTATCAATGATTTGGCCTCCTTCACAAATAATCCTGTACGCAGATGATTCAACATTTTAATCATTTATATTTTTTATTTCTGTTCCCTCATCTTTGACTCGTGTTGCCTCTCCTCTCGAAGTAACTATCTCGACTAACTTGAACTTGGAGACAATTTCTGAGTGGGGCGGACAAAATCTTATAATTTTCATACCTCCAAGACGCAATTTTTAAACATTCCATTATCAAATTTCCCTACTAAACCTTACGTTTTCTTTGATGGTTCGATAATTACACCTGTTGACTATATGTACTTACTGAGTGCTATCTTAACATCCAAACTTTATTGGAAGCCTCACATTTCAGAAAATGGGTATTCAGGTGTTGAAAATTCTTTTCTCCTGAATCGTTACTTCAAATAAACAAACAACTGTTACGTCCATGTCTGGGGTACTGCTCTCCCATTCGGGGTGGTTTTAGCTCTGTACACTTGATAAAGTTGAATCCAAACTTATCTGTCTTATAAACTCTCCAAGACTAACCGCTAAACTTAACTCACTTCCCTTCGCAGTAATGTCTGTTCACTTTTCGTCTTCTTCAGGTATTACTTCGGTCAATTTTCCCGGGAACTTGCCGCTTGTATGCCCGACCTCTATCTGCATCACATAATACTCGGCAGGTTTCTGAATCGCTCGCTTATTGTTTGGCGACCAGAAACTCAAAGGTGATCCATTTTGATCACTGCTTCTTTCCTCACACATCAAAACTTTGGAACTGTTTTACCTTTTATGTTACCACTCATAACTACCATCGGTCACCTTTCAAACAAAAGGGCTTTCACTCTCTCAGAAATCTCAAAATACTCTTCCATGTTTACTTTTTCTGTTTCCTAAATCTATATACAATTAAACTTGGGTCAGCTTTGATGTGGACGCTGGTTCGTGTCAGGTAACTTCAACTTTACAAAGATTGCTATACCTGGAACCAGGAAGAGCGTCTGCTCTGTGTAGCTCCAGAGTTCACAGTAGTTTCAGACTAGATTGAGACTACCTGGGCTTTATTTATTTCTAGAAATTTGGATTTTACCCTTTTATAAACTTTATTGACCAGCGGCTAATTTTAAGGCTAGTAGTCGAACAGCTTTCGTCCACTCACTCATGGTCAGGGGCAGGGGGGCTGGTACACCTCTCCCTCCTAAACATAGAGTAGGTACTGACAAAGGGCCTCCGGGTTTTTTTCCAGAGTAGGTTTAATATACTGTTGTGAATGAGTATATTTTTCTGCAGATATGATCACAAATCCAGATGCCCTAAAATGCCAAGATGCCCTAAAATGATCATTAACACCACAACGATACTTTACTACTTTAAATAAACTAATTAATGTCATTTCCACTAAAAGACCACAACCTTCAGTAAATATCCTCATCGTGGAAAGCCTTACCACAAAGTTTGGTGGCGCATTAAGTACACTTCCTCTTCCTCCCTTTACCCTATCAATCACAAAGCCAACCATCATTTTTTCCACCGCAAATGGACCTTCAAAGCTTCTCGGACTACCGGGGTTCATCCTTACGAGGGCGGGTTTTGAACGTCCGCTAAAAAAAACCCTTTCATGCACACCACTCCTACGAACATTGATAGACTTCATCCTTCACCATTCCTATGAAACAGCCATGGCAATCACGTACCCTTGTCTCACCCCTCTCCTTCTCCTTTCTCACCCTAGCCATCGTTCACCCGAATGTGCCATTTCCTTCCATCTCACACCATCTAACAGTTTATTAAGGATTCCACACCTTGATTATAACTTGCCATAATGTTGTTCTAGCTCCATAAGCATTTTCCTCTTTGGGCCATGCCACTCCTCAATCAAAGGCACTGTTACACCTTATTTACTACCGCCATTCACTCCATTCCACCCAAATTCTTCCTTCCCTTTCCTGTTTTCTGGGCGTCAAAGGAGTAAAAGTCATCCTTGATGCTTACAAAGCATCTTGGGCTAATTCTTCTGGGCTGTTTTGGCGCGACTTTTACCTTTCTGGCGGCACCACTGCCACAAATCTTGCCAAAGGCACCAGAAAGAGAACGGTTCATTCACTGTTGAGCCATGTTCCTTCTCACTTGAGCAACAGTGCCTGGCTGGAGATTTAGATCTTTACTCATCGCTTTCTAACTCTTCCTCTTAATCTAAAAAATTAACAGCGGACTCATTAATATCTGTAGAATGTTCTTGTATGTGGGATGGTGCGCCATGTCGCAACGATGGATGGTGCCAACGCAACATATTTTCCAATATTTCAACGACATTGACTTCAGTTTTAGAGTTTTGTTTTATTATTTTTGTTTATAGTCACTTGCTCGAAGTGGATGAGGAGCGTATCCAATGCAGTGTCGACCAGGCAAACCATTGCTACTGTAACGGTGTTCACAAAGAGTTTTAAACTACTGTTGACAACTAGAAACTTCATGTCTTTACTTGTATTAACTAGGAAACTTTTAGAATTGGTTTGGAATACTTTTTTACCATGTCATAATACGACACTGTTCATAATTTTGATATTTATCTCTGTGGTGAACATTTTGTTTATATTTATTATAATTGATAGTGAAACTCCGTGTTGTAAAATGGTGAAAAAAAATACTTGGCATCATTTTTCTAATGTAATAAACAGCTTTCAAAGAGTGAATTTAATATTTACTCACCCTACTGAGCATACTTTACACACATTCTTACATCCCACAACTTTAACACTCCTTTAGAACCTCTTTTTCAAAGTCTTTCTTGGAGGAAATACGTCTTCACTTATTTTGAATAACTAAACAAAAAATAAAACCCTTTTAAATCATTCACACTCTACTCTGGAATGTTACAGGAAAATGGAAGTCTCTCCATTCCCTTTTTGTTTGCCCTCCTTGCTGTAAAGAAGGCAAGGGAGGAGAAATATGGTTTCTTTATAGGCTGCTTTGTTTTCACATTCTGGACAGAAATGCATTCAAGATGCGCGGTAGGAAAATTCTTTTTCCCCCCCGAGTTACTTTATCACCCGCCTTTACGACCATAATGTATGTAGAGTATGTAAGTATATTGAGTATGGAGTGTGCTAGCATGTTGCGGGTGGCGAAGTTTATGTTCGCTAAGGGAAGGCGAACGCTTCATTAAATTTGAAAGCTGCTGCGGAGGGCGGTCAAAGGAGCGAAGGAGAAGGGCCAAGAGTTCAGCGGTACTAATGACTCATAAAGATAATAGATAATACAAGTCTGCATTTTGAAATGGAGGTTAAAGAGGGTTGTTTACTTACAGTTGATTCGGAGACGTTTTGAATAATGATTTTAAATATGATTTCAGTTTTAGTCGTCCACGTAGAGATTTTGTACAAAGGGCTGAGAAAGAGGTGAAGATTATTGTGCCGTTCATTTATTATTGAGACAATTTTTAGATAAAACTACGATGCAATTCAATACAAATTATTAGTACATTTGAAGAATGTATATAAATAGTCAACACTTTTTTAATGTTTTTATGGTATTAAGGTAATTTTATTTATGTTCAAACTTCCTTTGCTTTTATTTCCTTCCACTTTCTGGTAGTTGCTTGCGGCCTTTGTTTAGAGTTCACCAGTAATCCAACACCATGTCTGCAGTCCACTATCCCTGGTACTTGAGATTAATTTATTTAATACCCCTGGGAAATTTATTACCGTTTTCCTCACTCAGATCGCCAAGGTTCTTCTAGAAATAGTACTCTAGGTATAAGTGTCGAAAGTGTACTTTAACACTCATGTTACACCTAAATTTTGGAAGTTTTGCAACATGGTATCAACTATGGCTTTGTAATTCTAACACGTATTCATGGTTTTCTCACCCTCGCCATTTCCTTAGTTTAGGAATGTCAGGGCCATCAAATATTCCTGCTTTAATTTTCTCACTGGTGATGTTTGTGAATTTTTTTTTAAGGGTACTACAAACATGGTCCATCTGAGGGCATAACTTTAACAACAGCTTCATGTGCAAAGATTCTTATCAATACTTTAGTATGTTCAATCAAACGCTCGTACAAAATCTTTTTCACCCAACCAACATATATTTTTTGGGGGGGGTGGGGACTAATTCCTTACCACCCAGTCTTTTTCTTTAGCTCTGTTGACCTAAAAGCATGCTTATGCTTTAGAAGTTTCTACACACTTGCCAGTTATATTCTCCATACTTGATAATAAGCAACAGCTTGTTTACAGTTTCATTCTTCCTTATTTGGTCATAATACTCTGCTGGAATAGAACCCTACATTTTGTCATTGTTGTAGAACGACCCTTAAACTACTTTTGAGGGAGTCGGTGAATAGATTCCGCTCTGAGGGGTTGCATTCGATCTCATATTAGTTCAGGAGGTCTGAAGTATTAGAGTAAAACACCAATCATTCATCCTGAGCAAAGAATAATAAGAAGTCATGCTCCCTACGACGATACCAAGAGAATAAGTCTTCCGGTGCTAAAAACCTTTTCGATTTTAGCCTAGAACCAACTTGAATCCTTAGGTAGGTTCAAATCACTCAAAAAATCATTGGCTTCTCATTGTGTGAAGAATTGCTGGCTAAGTTCGTCGGGAATGTAGTCAACACTTGTGTCTTATCCAGCACAAGCGAGAGAAGGGGAGCTAGAAGGTCATTGGCATGAGTTGCCGAACGGGGATACTATGATACGCTATCTCTTTATTTTCGGCACTGTACCCATCGACTTTAGTAATGAAGAAATAATAGTTAACGTTGTTACTCGGCTTTGGCCATACCATTGGTACTCAAAAGGTCATTATTTTTTATTAGCGGTTTCTCTGAGTTTTCAACCCTTCTGAACAAGTGGGGCAGGCCTTGAGTAGAGCTTAAGGTTTGTCTTCATTACAAAGTGTAACACCCAAATAAGCGAAATATACATAACTTCTTGACAAACATTGTAATATTTTGTCTCTGTTTAAAGTCAACATAACTGTCACATACAGTACCGTCTAAAAAGATCAGAACTCGTTTATCTCTATCACAACATCTTTCATAACTTCTGCAAGAGATAGTCCAAGGTTTCCAAAATTGGTTTGCTATAATGTACAGGACTAAACTACGTGTAGGTAAAGTTTATGCAAATTTGTATGAATAAAACGAAAGTTATCAGCAGATAAGCAGTTTACTAGAAGAATTGTCCAAAATGAAAAGTGTCTAAAATGATCCGAAGGTTTAGGTTTCTTGTAGAGAGTTCCAGCAGTGTTTGGATAGCAATTAACTTCAACTCAATCACGTCTAAGTTAATCATTCTCTTTCCAGATTTCGTCCAGGTAGCACGCCTAAGAAATCTTTCATACCTCTGTCCGCGATTAGATCGTAAAGCTGCGCCAGCAAGATGGTCTTTCAATTGGAGCCACTGTAGAGAACGTTAAGCGTATTTTTTTCAACTTATGGCAAAACAGGTTTAAGTAAGGGTAGCAAATCAAGTGGTAGGACAAGGAAGACCTCAAAATTTATAGAGAGCTTAGTGAGATTTTTGCCAATCAATTTTTCCAGAAAGACTGTCTTACGTTGGTTGGAAGAAGACAATTTCCACGCTCGTATGCATGCGGTCAAGTCATTGATCAGTCTGAAGAACAAAAAGGCTCGTCTTGTATTCGCGACTAAGCAGGTTAAATAGACAGATAACCAATAGAGGCAAGTCCACTTCAGTCACTAATATAAGTTCAATTTATTCTGATCTGATGGCAGCAGGTTTCTACGTCACAGAACAGGCACAAGATTGTCAATTGCACCAAACAAAGTGCAAAGTTTGGCGGATTAAGTCTTATGGTCAGGGAGTGATATCTTTAAAAGGCAGTGACACTTGTGCGTTTATGTGACAAAGTGAATGCACAAGTGGACAAGGAATTGCTACGATAGCATGTTTAGCTCCATCTGACAGCCTTTGAAGCTGAACCAGTAATTTTCATGCGAGATAACGCCCCCTGCCACACGGCTAAGTCGGAGAAGACCTTTCTGAACGACGATCACAGCACTATTATGAAATGGCCTGAACAAAGGACCTGAATCCCATTGGAAATATTTGGAAAATACTCGAAGAGAGATCTAATGCAAGGAATCCGAAAACAGTTCAAGAACTCTAGGAAATTCTTCAAGATGAATGAAGCAAGATTAATGCTGTAGATGTCAAAGAATCATCAATAATAAAGGCCTTCGTTGTTGTTGTTATAGCTGTCCTTCGAATACGAAGACGACTCAAGCTTAATTCGATGAAAATGGAGATGAATTCATGGGTAAGATGATAAAGGGATATGTGTGAAGGGGGTGATTGAATGAAAGAGAATGAGATGGTAAAAAGATGAAAGATGAGTAAAGCTGTGCTTGCGCAGTGAGTGGATTAATGTGGAGAAGGGCTTGTGCTGGGCCTATCCCCACAGCCTAGCCTCACACAGAACTGATGGTGGCAAGAATTAATCGGGACTACCATCGACTGTGAGAGGTTGCAGAGGTCTGCCGGACATCCTGTTTGCCGAAAGCCACCCAATGCAGGACCCCACTCACAGCTTTTTCATTCGGGGTTCTACTCCCGTAGAAAACTTTCCCAAACAAGGGTAACTCACAGGTCGGATGGGGTTCTTCTCGCTAAGGAAAAGAACTGTTCAAGAGCTTCTGAACAATGGAACCCTTCTGAATAATTTTAACAATCTGCTGTCTACTGATGATTGTCAAAATTGGTAATGCAATCAGCAGGAACAGTCTCTGCGACATCTTGGGTGGCTTCTATCTGCTGTCTACTGATGATTGTCAAAATTGGTATGCAATCAGCAGGAACAGTCTCTGCGACATCTTGGGTGGCTTCTCTCAGGTCATTTTGTTGTTAATTGCTCGCCATTTCCGTCAACATCTCTCTCCAGGATGGTTCTTAAGTCATCTATTAGATCTATGTCGCAATTGTTCGGAGGCATGTCCATAATTGAGTCTCCTACAAATCCTTGTTCTTAGAGAACTTGTAGACAAGGCTAGGAACATTATCCTGCATGGTCAAAAGATCTCCTCATCCTTCGATCCATTTTTAACACCATTCAATTTAGAAGGACCGACTAGCTTGTCTTCACCATATCAGCCCGGATCACCAAATCCGACTCATATCATCAAAAGCCTAGCATTAGATTCGAATTCAAAGGCGATTGCAAGACGTCGTTAGGATCTCTAAGTACTAATTACTCAGCCTTTTGCAAATGTTTTCATCATCATCACTAACTCTATAATTGTATAACGGGATTTTTGAAGATGGGTGAAAAATTAATAAATGTTTTTTTCTTTAGTGACTTATGTTTTTTTATCAAAGTTATTTCTAATAATTCTTTTATAATATCAAAAAACAAAATGGTGAAGTTCAGAAATAAATATAGGTATGGAAATTTTGTGAATTTTTTAAAACCAAAAGAATTGCAAATGGTGAAGTTCAGGAAATGTATTTTTATATATTTTCTTCTATAACTATATTTTAGCAACGTGATATTTCGAAAGGGGGAAAATTTAGTTTAGAGTTCCTTTTTAAAATTACCAGGCAATGGCTTCGCCACTTTTCTCTACGGGGGGGGGAGCTTGCGCTTCGCTATTAAGATTAAAATTTAAAATCTAAATAAAAGCAGCCATAGTTAAATTTTTATAAATTTTCTGAACTTACCAATTATAATAATAATAAAAAGGAACTCTAAACTAAATTTCCCCCTTTTCAAAATATCACGTTGCTAAAAAATAGTTATAAAAGAAGATATATAAAAATAAATTTTCTGAACTTCACCATTTGTAATTCTTTGGGTTTTAAAAATTCACAATATTTCGGTACTTATATTTATTTCTGAACTTCACTATTTTGTTTTTTTTTATATTATAAAAGAATTATTAGAAATAACTTTGATAAAAAAACATAAGTCAAAACCAAACTAAGATGAAATTATTATTCAAATACTCAAAAAAATCCCCTTCTTAAATTATAGTTAGTGATGATAATTGGCGAAGTTCAGAAAATTGATAAAAATTTAACCGTGGCTGCTTTTCTTTAGATTTTAAATTTTAATCTTAATAGCGAAGCGCAAGCTTCCCCCGTAGGGGGTAGTGGTGAAGCCATTGCTTCGTCTACTCATAATTTAATCGTTATACTCCGATAGAAATTTGTTTCCATTTCCATTCTTATCATTTTGGGCACTAATTTTTCAAAAAATTGCATATATGTTGATAACTTTTGTTTTAGTCCTCCAAATTAGCAAATCGTTACCTACAGGTGATTTATAACTGTATGTTATGGTACACCAACTTTGGAAACCTTGTCACGGGCTCAGTGGCGAATGAAACAGGAGAGTAGAAATCGTCTTTACCCACATACTTCAAAGCTGTAAGTTATCTTACTCCAACTTAGAAAACCTTGGCTTTTCTCGGAAAAAAAACTTAAGATGTGTTAGAAATAGAGTGGTTCTGATCTTTTTGGACGGCACTGTATATCGATAAATATCATTCAATGGTCTTTAATGGATTTTTTTTAGAGACGTGGTATTTTTTTTATATTTGGATAAAAAAAATACCTTTACTTCATCAAATGAATTAAAAGATGGCACATGACCGTTAGGTAGGAGGGGAACAAAACAAGGAATAGAGAATAGAGGACCCCGCATACAGGTGTTCCATAGGTTTCTCATAACCATCTCTCTGAGGTGGGTGTTTGGATCATCTTGGTCCTTGCCTTGAATTTCAGGATTGCTCTAATGTGTTCGACAATGAAATTCTGGCGAATTTCCAGGTCTTACTGGTAAAAAAAAATCACTCTCCATCTTTCATCACATTTTGTGTCTCATTGACGAAAACATGGAGGATGGAGGCACTGAAATGGTGAAAACAAACACCGGAAGGTTCCAACACATTTTCTTGCCGTTTCAAAGAGGATCTCATTTTTTTAGCAGAGTCATCTCGCTTAAGTATACTCATGTGCCACTATTTTCCTCTTCTTTGATTATCAAGAAGAGGAAGATGGCACGGAAGTCATCTTCCTCTTATTGTAAAAGTCACAAAACCGAGGGGAATTTTCAGCGAACACGTTAGATTTTAGTGGCTTCGGAATTCCCTGGAGGACATTTAACCCTCCTTGACAGCGGTGCCCAGTCAATGCCAAATTGGTGTCGCTTCGTTTGAGTTTTCTGCACAATTAGACCTTGAAGTTTTGGGTGTAGGTAGAAAGTTTTTTCATAGGAGCGGAATCGATAAGTGCGTAGACGCTGTTATACCCCTTCTTCCAATTCCCACTCACACAAACATTCACCACAGACACGTTTGTGAACGTTCTACCGCACCAAGTAATGAAGGTAGACACATACATGTGACTTCAAGGAAAGCATTTGAAATCTTCCCTACCCTCCTTAGGGACAATTTTTTTAGTATAGCTTACCATCATTGCTGGACGTCTTATTTTATAAAGGGGTTGGCGCGCATCCTCGTTACTTACTGCATATACTACTCGTAGGAAAAAAATCTTTCTGGTGCGCGATTTTCCAGACCAGAGGACCATATCCAGGCTTAGTCAACTTATACGACACACGTCGGGTGACGGTATGGGTCTTCCACTCTCACATACATTAAGATTTAGCTTAAATACTTTTTTAAAATAAAATCACACTTCGAAAAAATAAGAACAAGCACTGTACCATTTTATCAACCAGTGCCCATTTATGTACCACGCTATATATCTGCATCCCTTTTACACGAAAGGTCTTTGATAACCTGTGGATTGGACTGGGGATAGAAAGAGATAAATAGGAAGAAACTCAAGAACAGTGATAACAAAGAGTGAATAAAGACTAATATACCAGACAACTACGCACACCAGTAACTACACACCAATAGGCGTACGTACAAGAGAAAAAAAAAATAAGTAAAGCGAAAGAACACTTCGTTGTTGCATACAAACAAGTGATTAACTTCGATGATTCTCTTCGCTGAAGGGGAAAAATTCGCCCAGTCTTAAATGATGAAGATCGAGCGATAAGGAAGAGCCAATACTAGGATGCCGGTTATTCTTTATCTCGTTCCCCCTTTTACCAATGGGATTTAGGATTTTGGTTGGGCGGGGGTCGCAGGAAAACGAAATTTGTATTTCCTCTTTTTTCCGTCGAAAACCATTTAAGGGCACAAAGCTATTTGCAAATCCATTAACGCGGAGTGATTGAGGAAGTGGAGGCGCGCCTCCTCTTTTTATATGTTGAGCTGACTAGTACATACACTCATATTATTCTCTATATTTTTCCGTCTGACTGCCACCATCCCAAAGGGAAGAAAAGGTTAAGATTAATTAATATTTCTTCTTTCCTTTATCTTTTTTTACATTAATTATTAAGGTGTATTTGTGTAGATTTGGTAAATGATTCAAATGAATTTTCTCATTTACTCATTGTCTAACTCTGCCAAGGAATGTGATTAGGCCCCTAATCTGAGGGCAATTTTAAATGTAAGTGGTTAAACCATAAAGGGAAGGCGTGAATGATCTTGCTAAGTTAGAGATTTTCCCGTTTTAAATGTATATTTACAGCAAAACATAAATTGGCATAAGTGAAAGAGAAAAAGCAATGTGCACAAGAATTAAGAATGCAGTCAAATAATACTACACCGTCGCGAGGAGCAAAATAAATTAAGGCGATGGATAATCCGGGTTGTAATCGGATAAAAATGAATGTCATGTAAAATCTTCATGGATCGCTAATGACTGCTATCGCAAAAGTTGAAGTCTGTTTTTCTTCACGCTCCAGGAAGATTCACGACGGCTGAACAATAACGAGACGTCAGTCTGCCATAGTTACGTCGTCAGAAAAGAAAGCACAGCTTCACGTTGGAGTGTCGAAACGCTGTTAGTAGGGTGTCGCTGAAAAGAAGAAATAGGAACGCAGTCAAAAGATGGTTAACAGTACAATGACTCTAGAGAACAAAATATAGGAGTTTGAAGGTTCTAAACACTATCGAAATGAATTGACCCGGCTAGAGAGCTAGATTCTATTAAAGACTAAAGGAACTAGCTGCACCTTGTGTCTTCCTATTGGAGCTGGCGCTGAGCGTATCGAGGATGATAATCAGAAGACTCCGCCAATGCGGTTATATGATAGTGCAGTTTCTTTGTGGTTTGATGATGGTTTCTCTGATATCTGTGGCGATCCATGACCTAAGTTATCACTACTGCACAGGTACAATAGAGGATTGGTCGGGCAAGACGAAATGCTGTTGTTAGTTCGTTAGTTAGTCAGCGCCAATCCTTCCATGATACTGGGAGGATCCACAATGAAAATCTACATAAAGGTCAGTATGACAATCGCTGGTCGGCCGAGGGGCCCCAGGAGTCGGTCCTCTTTTGGGGAGAGGTGCCAAGAAATATTATGCTTTGACACCAAACAGTGTTCAGGTCGAAACCTTTGTTACCTCGGGGAAGAGGGATCTGTTCCGCGTCAGAGGTACGTGGATATAGATACCCATCGCTAGGATTCCTTGGAACAGAGAGTGCGTGTGTGTTGTGCTGTAAAGGCGGGAGAGGAAAGGAAGCAGTGTTGTGATTGGCTATGTGTGAGGTGAGAGGTGTAAGATCTACCCACCCGAAAACGGAGTGAGCACAGCGCGTCCACCAATTGGTCGCCAAATCTCTCCGTCCGCTGAGGTTTGTGTCCACTCATGCTGGGATTCGGGATCGAACCCGGTACCGCGACGTTGGGAGGCCAACGCCGTATCCACTCGGCTATCATGAGCTCTTCGAAATGCTGTTGCCTTTACCACGTAAATAAAACTATAATCAGCACATATATTGTTATATTACGTCAACCCTCATTACTTCCAGGGGAGATTTCGATCCAGGAAATCGTTGTCTTTACCTGTATTCTTAAGATATTTCTTTTCATAACCTTTAATTTAAATGTATGTCAATTTGTTTGCGTAGTGTTTTGAGTGCGTTCATAAAGTGAATCAATTTTTATAATATCGCAACCATTCATAATCTCGAAGACTCGTGGAAGCATGAGAGCAATGTCAATCCTTTGTTTGTCTTCATAAGGTTTATTTTGCAGCTTCAGAATAAGCTTTGTCGCCCTACGTTGTACACTCTCCAATGTGGCGATGTCCTTTTTCAGATAAGGACACCAGAAATGAGTTACGCATTCTAGCTGTGGAAGTACGAGCGATTTGAATAATGAATCTACATTTTCTCTACTCTTATATTTGAAATTTCTTGCTATAAAACACCTTGACCTATTTACTTTTTTAGCGATTTGGACGAACTACTTCGAAAACTTCAAGTCACTTCCTTCTAACACATTTCCTAATCGATGACCGCCTAACGCTTTCCATTTCGAGAGCCAATTTGCATAACTTAGTACATATTGAGATTGAAATTCACCTGCCATGCAACCGACCAATCAATTATCTCATTTAGTTCGTGCTGTATTTCCTCTTGTTCTGAATCGCATTTGGATACCTGACCTAGTTTAGTATCGTCCGCGAACTTGGGAATCCTGCTTAATAGACTTTAATCTAAATCGTTTACAAAGACAACGAATAATACACTACCCAAGATTTCCCCGTGATACACGCTACATGTGAATTTTGCCCTTCAGACGATTCTCCACCTTTCACCGCTCTGTGCTTCTGCTTTATAAGACAGTTTTAGATCCAACGCAAGAGATTACCTCTTAGCCCGTACGCTCTAAACTTCTCCAAAAGTATCCTATGGGGAACCGAATCAAACGCCATTTTAAAATCACAATAAATAATGTCTACGGATTAATGAAAATCATATTTGTTTGTCAATTTGAAAAATTCTGACAAATTCGTTAAAGACGAGGTCTGTAGGTATTCTTGAATCCGTTTTGGTTTGGATATCTTTAATTATGTTTATCAAAGTAATCCACGATTCTCTCTAACACTTGACTCAAAAAGTTTATTTACAATTGATGTTAAACTAATAGGTCTATAGTTTGTTAAGTTATTATTTTGCTTTTCTTTTTTTTTAATGGCGTAAAATTTGTAATTTAATGTCTGAGCGAATAATACCGCCTTTTAGAGATCTGTTAAAAATTCTTGTGAGTGGTGCTATGATCACGTTTATTTAACTCCTTAATATGTATCGTGGTATTGCAAGGACCGAGTGGTGGTGTACGTACGTATAGGTTTGTTACGTACTTCAAAAATTCCTTGATTACGTTTTCTCTAAGAGTACTATATTATTATTATTACGTTATTTTAATCTTTGAGGATTGCTAGTGCCATGCTCAGCGTTTCGAGGATTGAATTAAATACTTTTGAGAAAATAGACCTTTAATTACAACATGAAAAAAGTGAAAAAAAGTGAAATCTAACAAAACAAACTATACAGCTATGAATTAAACGAGTTTAAGTGAGACTTACTAACTTAAACAAATTAATATAAAGTAATGGTTGACCCAAAGCTCACTTTAATATTGAACGCTAATTGACCTTCTAAAAAAATAATGGAATTTATTCACCTTTAAAAACAACCACACGTGAGCCCAGCTGGGACTGACCTTGGCCTCAATTTTTATATGGACGCAAGAATGTTTTTTTGTTTGCGGCCAGACGTGTGGACTCGTTCACAGACACTCCAGATGTTTGACTGGCACGGGGACAGGTTTGAAGAACCAGATGATTTTGGTGCAGGCGACAGATGGCGTTAAGCACGTTGTCTTAGTCAGATGATTTCAACAACGGGACCGGGAAAGTATGCTTCTTCCAATCTTCTGTTTAATCTTAGAATGTTTCGCACTGACGAACGATGAGCAAACGAGGGAATCTTTTTACGAATGAGGAGTGTTTGAGGAAGTTTACTTTGGGGTATTCCTCAATGGCGAGGACTATCTCTGGGTTTTGTTGTAAACCAGGATAGGGGGTATCTCTGACGAGAGAGGGTTGAACTTGTTTCTCAATACAAGCTAAACTAAATTTCGGTGTGACCACCAGGAACTGGTTAGGCATGAGCTTCTTCTGTGTTCCTTTCGTTGGGTTGCCGGGCACTCTAGCCGTACTTCGACGTCTCGATCGCTAACTCGATCTTCAGCGTTCTTCTACAGTTATCCGCATATATACTTCACCCCACCACTGGGGGTAGAGGAGGGAGGGGGGATGAGGTCTTCAGAATTAAGCCTCCTTTCACTTAGCCCTAAAGGCACCTTCTGGCTTTTTGTCAACGCTCCTCTAATTTCGTTTATGAAGTGAAATTAAATATCAACTCTTAGGGAAAATATTGCCGGTTTAACCAATGTTAGGATCGCCGGACCCGAAACTTGATGATTCGAGCATCTCGTGGTTTTGGGAAGGACTTTCGGGTGGTCCTCGAGGCAAGGGTAGAGAGGGGGGAGTTAAGTAATCCGGTTACGCCGCTTAAATGCTAGGACGTTGCGGTTACCGAACAGGACCTCTGTTTTCAGGGTGGCATATCGATTTCCTTACAATATGTCTTGAGTGAATTTTGAGATTTTTATTTTGTTTCTATAATTTGGGTGTTCACTTAAGATTGACAGGTATGTTTTCTTCTATTGAATTCAAATATACTAGGAGAAGCAAGAATGTGACTTATGTCTTACAGCGTAAATGCCTCAGAAAATTTCCGCTTTATATTTTGAGCAATACCACCTGTGTCGCTTAATAGTGTCATTTTAACTACTCCTATCGAATCCCGAATCGATTTCTATTGATTTATTTCCGTATAGAACTGTTTGGAGTTGTCTTTACACACTTTAGAAAGATCAATTTCATACTTGCTTTTTGCATTTGTTGCTTCGCTTTTTACTCGCAGATAAAGAACATAATTTTGGTGGTTTACAATGTTGCTATTCTCTTTGATTTAGTGATAGTAACGGTTTATTTCTTTTATAGCAAACTTAACAGTATTATTGATCCATGGCTAGGTTCAATTTCGTGTGGGAGTGTTTACCTTTTTTATTAACTTATTCTTTAACCCAATAAATATTCTCAAAAATGTTCGTACATCTCTGCGATACTGTTTCCCAAACTCGGGTTATTGCCTCTTTGGTGTTTTATTTAAAAAGCCGGTTTTAGGTTAAAACGAATACCATTTGTGATCGCTTATGCCTATATGTTCGCCGACATAGACACCTTCAACAAAGGTTTCTTTATCCGTATCTATAAGAAGCTCGTTCTGTTCCTGAGGTCACAAAGTTATTCGCTCATAACTAACGGTCATTCACGCCTGTGCGTAAACTGCCGGGCGCGCGCGTTGAAACGTTTACTTACTGCAAGTATATGATATTATATTATATGATAGAGAGAGTGCGCAACTCTACTGAATCTTCCTTCACTCCACAACTATTAATAATAATCAGCAAGTAAAGATATTTTTGTGCTACAATATAATAATTTCAAACAATATTTATCTGTATAATTTGCAACATGATTTTTTTCTCCTCCCTGGCAACACCGGATACCTCCCCTAGTTTGTTATAATCGAATGAAAACTTCGGCTTCTTCGTTATCAAGCCACCTTTGCGTAAATATGTTTGGGTTATCTCAACTTTTCAATTCAATTAACTTCTCGCTATTTTTAGCATAATCCTTTGCTGGGTTTCACTTAATTTAAATAAATGAATGTCCATTTGAGCTCCAGTTCTTATTTAATCATTAGATATGGTTTTATAACTCTTCCGTCACCTCACTTTTTAGAGATTATGATGTTGTCACTTTCCGCTTTCGGCTCTCATTACTGTTATCACTTTATCTCCTCCATTATTGGAGCTTATCCGCCCAATTATCGCTTGTCTGACTTTGCGGGCATTGCCATACGATGTAACGACCCATGGTTAAAATCTCACTGAGAACGGCGTTAGGCGGTGGGAATTGACTATCAACCGTAGCAAAACAACTTGTTTTTCGTCTATTTTTGACTCAGGACCCACCGGCACCATCTGTGAGCATATGGTTAAAATTGGGTTAATTAGATGGATACTTTAACTCAGAGGTTGATTTAGGTATGGGCAATATGGAAAATCTTACCTAGGGGGTGCATGGATTGCCGGGGGAGGAAGTGGGGTTAGCAAGTACCCACCACATATTTTAACAATTGAACATGTGTGTAGTTTTAAATGTTAAGACGTTACAATCAATGAACAAGTTGGTTTGTATATAATTGTTGAAATGTTTCTTTATAAATTTCTAGTTATAAATATATTTTGGAAGGTGGGTTCCATTCCTAAGGATGGGTCGCTGAAAGGGGGTTTCGCCCAGAACACCCATATATGCTAGGACCGATACTGCTTAAACCTAGTGACCCATTATCAATAGCAAACTCTAGTAATCGGTATGTGTGGTGTTCTAATATGCGGTCTACCGACATGTTTAGTGCTCTAATCTACCTTAACCTTAACCTTCCCGGCATGATATCATGTGGTTACAGAGAGGGTGGTTAGTTTTGAAGGTTAGGAGTTGATTAGAAGTTGGCTAGTTTTGAAGGTTAGGAGTTGATTAGAAGTTGGCTAGTTTTGAAGGTTAGGATTATTAGAGGGTGTTAAGTTTTGAAGGTTAGGGTGTTCATTAAAGGGTGGTTATTTTTAAGAGTTAAGGGGTTAATTAAAGGTTGGACAGTTTTGAACTAGGGTGTTATTTAAATGGTGGTTAGTTTTGAAGGTTAGGAGGTTAATTAAAGGGTGTTTATTTTTTAAGGTTAGGGTGTAAATTAAAACGTAGTTAATCCTGAAAGTTTGTGGGGTTATTTAAGAGTTAGTTAGTTTGTGATTTAGCTAAACTTGAAATTATACCAAAGGGCGGCACGAATTATTAAAATAACATTAAAAAAATAAACACCCTTTTCTTAAACACGACTGGAGGGACATCATCTAAAGAACCTGCAGCGAAAACCAATCAAATTTGGACTCATAAACCTCAATTACCCCTTACGACATTGGTTTGACCGTCATATCGCTAAAAGTGGCCGATTTAGCACTTCTAGCCACTAGGTGGCGCCACCTGGTGGTCAACTTATATTATATTTGAACTCAGTAGCCTCATTTACATTTGGTAGCATTGGTTTAAGCTGGCTACATTATGCCAGAGACTCGTAGCGCACAGGAGATGAACACAACAAGAGATTTGCATGACCCATAGACCTGCTTTGCTTCGCCGCAGGTAAAAATACTGTTTAGAAAGTCAAAGATTAGATAGACTGTCTATTAGAGTATAAATTATATCGATAGGCTGCATATTAGAGCCTCATTTCGATATGTATAGAATGATCTTCATTATTGTAAGTGTACTCTAGGGAAAGGCATTAAATAGTAATGCAGGTAGAGAAAGGAGAGTTGCGCACCTGGAAAGTATCTAACACCCCATATACTTTATTTACTTAGCGCGTTTAATAGCCTAAGTATTCTTTGTTAACATATTCTCACTCTCTTTAACTTCGGGGAAGTAAAGCAGGTCTATGGGTCATGCAAATCTCTTGTTGTGTTCATCTCCTGTCCACAACGAGTCCCTGGCTCAATGTAGCCAGCTAAAACCAATGCTACCGAAGGTAATTGAGGTAACTCAGATCAAATATGATATATGTTAACCACCAGGTGGCGCCACCTAATGGCTAGAAGTGCTATGTAGAGATATACGAGTGAACTGAGGCAGTTAAGAAGTTGCGAGTGTATATATATATATATATATATATATATATATATATATATATATATATATATATATATATATATATATGAATGCAATGTCCCGCAGGAAAAAATGAAATGGTGTTTTCAAGTACTTTCGAACTTTATTAAGTTCCTTATCAAGGATAACTACAAGAAATAATATTATATTAGAGGTATATATCTACGAAAGAAAGGTATGAAAGACCGCCTAATCCCAAAGATGTTAATGTTTTTCTTACTAGACTCAATTCTCTCGTCCCTTCAATTTAATTTACCCACGAGATGGAAAATAATAGAACCCTTCCCTTTCTTGATCTTCTTATTCATAGAACTCATACAGGTTTTAAATACTCTATCTTTCGTAAGCCTACTAATTTAAATTCTTATATTCATTTGTACTCTTCTCACATCCCTAAAGTTAAACGTTCTGTTTTTTCTTCTATGTTTTTACGGGCATTACGAGTTGTGAGCCCGGAATATATGGATTTGGAATTTTCCAATATCTTTGAAATTGCCCATAAACTTTGTTACCCTTACCCGTTTTCTTCGAAACTGTCTTTCTTCTGCTAAAAAGACATTTTATCAAACTCTCCCTACTCTTCCTTTTAATAGTAATAACATTTTAGTGCTACCTTTTTCTCTTTGTTTTAGTGATCTTCCCCGTCTTTTGAATAACTTTAACATTTCTGTTGATTTTAAATATGAGACGACCATTAAGAATTTATTAGTACGTAATAATTGTAATAGTTTGGGGGGGAGTTTATTCAGTTGAGTGTTCTGGTTGCCTAAGTAAATATTATGGACAAACAGGTAAACAACTTTCTGTTCGCATAAATCAACATAAATATAATGTCCGAAGAGGGGAAGATAACAGTGCTTTCTTTGTCCATATGTCAGATAAGGACCATCTAATTAACTGGAACTCGGCAAAATTTATTTATCGTTCCAATGACCCTATAAAAAGGAATATCATTGAATGTGCTTTTATAAGACAATCTGATAATTTTAACCTTTCCCCTGGTTTATATAAAATAGATGCTATAATTAAAAGACTAATACTTAAATAAATTAGTTCTGACTTTTGTTCTCAGTTTTTTTTATACAATCTTTAGTTATGTGGCCCCAATTTTTTTTTTTAATTGTCAATGCTCTGTTATGTACATTGTATTTTCCCCACTTTTCAATCCTCGTGTCTTATAATCTCCCTCGTTAGGCTTTCTCTATTTCTTTGAATCTGTTACCCTTTCCGTCATCTCAGTTTGACCTTACTACCTGCTTCTTGTAATTCTTAACGTGAATCTTTACCTTGCCCCTTCCGTCTTCCTCAATGGTGATTTCTTGTTTTTGAGGCGGTCTTTCATACTTTTCTTTCGTATATATACCTCTAATATAATATTATTTCTTGTAGTTATCCTTGATAAGGAACTTAATAAAGTTCGAAAGTACTTGGAAACACTTTATTTCATTTTTTCCTGCGAGACATTGCATTCATTTGCTACCCTCGCGTGATACTTTATGAGTATTTCATTTTATATATATATATATATATATATATATATATATATATATATTTCGAGGTCTTTCCCATGGCGAAGAAAAACAATGAAAGAAAAATAAAACTCACCTGGGATTCTCTAAGTCATTCTACCCACTCTCCGGTAACATACAAGTACGATAAAAATGGTAAATTTAGGAGACAGTTATTCCTGACCTTTGCTCAAAAGGCCTACCCTCCGAGGGTTTATTTATAAACAAGCAAGTCAAAAATTCAAACTGTCAATCTCGTATTACGCTCTCCCAGAGCGACACGACGCCAAGCACTGCTGAATTGATAACCACTTCTGTCGATTCAACATGAGATCCAGTTTCCCTAAGTTCAAAATGTCTAGGAAGAGAAATAACAGACGCCCAGAAGCCAAGGCACCCTTGGTCTCCCCTTGCTACCCCCTTCCTCCTCCCATTAACCCGCGGGAGTAATTCTAGTATAAAACTCTTTGTCAAGAGAAAAAGAGGACTTTTTCGTTTCGTCACGACATCGATAAGAACTTGCCGGAATAGAATTTCCCAGCAAGTTAAGGAATTTCATTTTCTTGGGCAATACCAGATTGCACCAAGCATAATCGGCACAGTTCGATTACCAAAGATCGTCAAGTGATCTTACCCTATCTGAGTTTGACACCCCAAACTAGATAGATTTCTCACCCAAAAGAGAAGCTCTACAAGCGAAACCAAATCGCTAGAAAATCATACAGCCATCTTCAAGCCTCGTCTGAGAAAACCTATTCAAGGTCATATACGCCCGGCGCATCGCCCCTTCAATCGGGGTTTTGTTTTGGTTCCTTCTCCTCGGTCGCCTTGAAATTCCGCGTGACCTCATTCGTCCACCCCTCGTTTGAAGTAACGCCCTCTATTGAGAAGCAAATAAACTACACTCACGACGCCTCTCCTGACAATATTCGAATGAAGTTTTTTTCGTTTGGATTCTCTGGGTAAACCTCACTACCTTATGTGAGTAATCAATTCTATTTTCATGTCCCCGTGCGTTTAAAGTGGATTATTTGTATATCTTAAAACAGAATTTTTTTTTAAGTAAATTGTTGTCAGTAACGGGACTTAAGAACCATTTTTTAAGTTGTATTTTGTACTTGTATATATTGATTTTGTTTGAGTTGATTAATGTACAGTAAAGGTCTATTTTGGTTGAAGTGTTTAAATTATCCTTGAACGAGTTTCGTTAGCAGTATTTAGTATATTAAAGAGATAACTCTCCTTTACATTCATTCAATAGAATAAAAATAAGAAAAGCGTTCTTAGAGATCGATCCTAAAGCGATCACTGGAAGTACGAACGTACGACCCACTTCATTAATCATAATAAAACATAAACAAAAATAAACTCGGCTAACCAACAACATGCTAAATCTGCTCTTTTTAGAGATATGAAGGTCAAACCAATGTCAAAAGGGGTAATTGAGGTTTCTGAGTCCAAATCTGATTGATTTTCACTGCACGTCCACTAGATCATGTCCCACTAGTTCTTGCTTCAGCACTTTCTTTACCGGCTTTCTCGAAATTCAGAGCAGATTCGCTCGTTGGTTTTCGATTATTTGTTATAGTTGTTTATTCAAGCCTGCTTCTGGAGGTTTTTGGAGCGTTAAGGTGATATTCATAGTTTTCCTTATGTCGGTATTCTTCCAAGGAAGGAAATTCTTCATGCCATCATTTGACTGAGTTTCTACACCCGATTTATTCCAATATTGTTTCGTTTCTAGCTTTCTTCATTCTAACTTTCCTCTCCTCTTCTTTTTAGCTTTCACTTTTAAGTGGTTAGCCGATTCATGGACTGTCAATAGGGTTCTTAAGCACAATATTACAATTATATATGTGAGTCATTTACATGTGTGGTGTAGTCAACATGAGGTGAGATAAAAATTTCTCCGAGATTCTAGTTCTGTATCTGAGTTCTGAGAAACTCCTTCGATATTACTATCACCTTCAGAACAATTCATTCCAATTGATTCAAATCCATTCTCTTGAGTTCTGAGAGTCTCTTAACCAATTAGTCTCTCCCTTCAGAACCATCCATCCTAAGTGATTCAAGTCCATTCTCCTGAGTTCTGAGAGTCTCTTTACCAATTAGTCTATCCCTTCAGAACGATCTATGAGTGGTTCAAGTTCATAACTTCTGACTTGTTTCTCCTCTCGCGACTTTGGTTATATTGTGGAGCAAAGTCACTACCGCTCCTAACTTGTATTTCGACCAAATTAATCCACTCCTGAATGTGGAGTAGATGTGTTTTAGAAGAATGCGAGGCTCCTCCATAGTATGTAATTATTTTAGTTGTTGTTTTGATGATGAGGCTCTGGAGGAAGTGGGCCCTCTCTCCGGTGTCTGAGTAGTCCTTTTTCTCTGCAGTTTTTTTCTTTTTGGTTTGTTTTTTGTTTTTTTTCTGTTTTATTTTTTATATATTAGCTTAAAAATTTTACTTCCTTGTAATTCCATCTTCTGTACCCTTCTAGGGTGCCACAAGAGAAATAGAGATTAAATAAAATAACCTGTAAGGTGGTATTTAAGGTACAAACGATCTGCTACAACGTGTTCTTTTTTACCGGGCTTACCCTTTTTTTCTGTTTTTTTCAACTTTAGTCCTTCCTGGCGAGTGAGTATGTGGGGAGCATGGACCTGGTAATAAAATTGTACCAGCAATGTGCCTCGCTAGAATAGGGAAAATTGTATCAAATATCCACGCGTATATATACACACACACACACATATATATATATATATATATATATATATATATATATATATATATATATATATAAGCATTTGTAAACTGGCCAGTAATTAAACAGAAAACCGTGAATTCAGATATCAATGAAAATAGGCGCCAGTGTCTGGAAAAGAGATTAAGACAAGGCAGCTGTCGCTTCGTCAGGTGTTATCAAATTTATATCAAGAAAGCTTCAATCTTTAGACGCCATGAACCCATGACCACGGGACAACAGATTAACATCGGTGGAGGAAATCCCACCCTGCGGGCAGAGCTAAAAACGGCGTGCCCTGGCGGCAGGAAGAGGCCACGCCTTTCTCCTTCCCTACGTAATGAAGAAAAATGCAGAACGCATCCTTATTCTTGATTCTAACTCTTGATCTCAGTGTTGCCCCGTTATTAATTACGTTTCGTTTAGCGTAGCAAAGCTCCCGTCTTAACCGCCTAAGTCTTGTTCTCGTCACTCTCGCTTTCCTGACCGGTAGTAAGAAATTTCCCTGACCGTACTCGGTAAACGCGAGCCTCATTTTTATCTTGCTTGTTTGTTTTGTTTGTTTGGAATTAAACCATTATTTTTACATGATTCCTCTCAGTAAGTCTCGATCACAAGCCTTCGGTAAGCCCAACAAAGCCGATATATTATTTGAGTATCTTTTGGAGTCAGATACAAACTTAACACCACCCTTCAATTTACCTTGGGGACAGTAGGGACCTCCGTGTCATTTTTAACTATGTCTGGAATTGTTACCTTTACCCGTCTGTACCATAAAGCGACATCCCTGGACGGCCTTTCTCCTTCTACCTCAAACTTAACTGCCACCCCTACCTCGCTACCAGTGGTCGTTCCCATAATACCTTATAAAACTCTGGTACCCTATAAGTGGTGACCTTCTCCCCTTCAAAGTGGCGACCTTCGCCTCCTCCCCCCCCCTCCCTATAAAGTCGAATTACATCAGATTCCTTATCCTATTTATTAAAATTTAGGCAGTCTCATTTCTAACGTTCATTTATGTCATCTTTACCTCACTCTATGACTCCTTTCGATATTACAAACTCGGATAATTGAGAGACACCTACTTAGCGAAACACTGCTATAATTAATCGACTATGTCAATCCTTCTAACGCATCGTTCCCTCTCTTTAATCTTTTTTCGTCAATCCTTCTTTATCTTTGTATGTACGTTTTCTTCATGACCTCATTGCCCTTATCTTCTTTGGCCCAAGTTTCCATTTTATTTAGTAAACTTCTAAAGCTGAAATTTAATTTTATTTTTGCATCCTTCATATGACACATAAGTAAATTGTATTTTTCTAGTTTCGTTCATTTTCCCAAAAGAATTTTTCATTTTTATTTCATAAAACTTTCCCAACGATAAAACTAATAGAAGTTATATTATTTTAATACGTCCATATCCTATAACGCTATTTCTATTTCTTTACCGGTTCAGCAATGAATCAAGTGAGAATTCAGTTTATTCTAGTGAACTGAAAACAGGTAATAATATGTATTTTTACAGGTGTAGCCGTCTACTAGATATAGCAGCTTTCAGTTAATAGCGGTGATGAAGTCAACTTATTTATTACTGGTTAATTTTTCAAACGTAAAAAATGTAAAATGTAAAAACGTTTAATAAAGGAATGTATGTAGGAAGTAAACTAAAAAATATTTAGGTCAACTTAAATTGAATTATATTTATAGGTCAACATTTTGTTAGGTAATTTTTGGGGTAAACCTTTTTAAGTCAATTTTTATGTCACCAAATGTTAATAAATACATTTAATTGTCATTTCTTTATATTTCTTTATCAAATTTAATTATTTTTATTTAATTATTAAAAATACGTAATTACTAATTACAACTTACTTCAATTTTTTTTTTGTGTGATTGGCTGAGGGAGGGTTAATATAATCTTAACTTATGATCGGGAACTGCAGTTTCCGTTCAGTATTTGATTAAGAGTACAAAGAATATGATATACGACAGTACATATAAAAAAACGTTTCTTTGTTGACAAACAGAAGTACTTCAAAATATCAACATCGCTTCCTAGTACATCAGAGAATAAGACCAAACAGGTATTATTAGTTTAAATTGATAGAATTTTCGGAAAAAAGGTGTAAAAGCATTTTTAAAGCTAATATTATCCGCAAATTATGTATTCCCAGCTTAAAAGACCAGTTCAATGAAGTGGATACGAGTGTACTGACTAAAAACGATATGGACTGATTGTTGATGAACATGTTAAGCATGAATATGGCCGGGATAAATGACGGATCATTTGAAGTCTAGGGATCAAATTTATACTCTTTTGCGTATAATCGTTTGTGGTTGTGCGAGACTGCAAATTCAGCTGCTAATTCCCAATTAAATATTCACATTGTTAATGATTTTTTCAAGAATTGAGATTTCATAAGATGATTTTTGTCTCCTTGTAACAGATGCTGCTTGTTACATGTCAGCAGCTGCTGAGACCCTCAAATAACATTGCCCATGACTCCTTCATGTTACGCGTATTGCTTTACTGCCAAATTCTTCCATAAAAAATAATAGTTTTCTACCAAGATGTCAGTAATGATATAGCTCAAGTCAAGGTAACAGCAATTAAAAACAAATCAAGGAAAGAGACGTTTCCTGAAATATGTTATCCACCACAACCACATGACTCGCTGGATCTGTTGGTTGAAAGCTGGATTTTATTATGCTAGAAATCTTATCAAGGGGAATAAAATCGTCAATGATTTTCAAGATATTGAAATCCTTGTTCAAAAAGCGAAAGAAATCCTAAACTGCTAAGATTTAGCAAGGTACTGCTTGAAATACAGAAGGATTACTTAATTGCAGAACTTGTGACAAAACTAGTGCTATACTAGTAAAGATGTTTAAAAATCTTTCTCATTGTAGACCATGGCAATGACTCGTTAAAAATGTCAGTTTATATAAATATAATACGGAAGATGCAGAATCTGCGCAAACTGGAGATGAGGAGAACTGAAAGGCCTCATGTATTTTAATGTTTGCTACAGAAATGTCAGCTTACCTCTACCTCTGTAGAGGAGCCTTTTTCAATGCTTAATAAATTATTTACCAAAAAGACAAATATCTGACCAAGAAGACGTAAAGAAATGCGGAAATAAATCCCTCTCTCCGCCTGTCCATTGTATATTTGTAAGCTTAAGTAAATTCCATATACTTGTTGCACCCTTATTTGGGCTTGGCTTTAATAAGATGATCTCCTTTCCTTGTGAAATAGCGTTTGCTTTCAATTCATCGTTTCCGAGGCTACATTATTAATTAGTTTATTTTTATATATTATTTGAGTACTCTTAGTTAGAAATTATATATATATATATATATATATATATATATATATATATATATATATATATATATATATATATATATATATATATATATATGTATATATATAAAGGGTCTTTCAATAAGGTCGCTCAATTTTTAAATGTAAATAAAACAAGTTGTGTGTAATATATTCACTCAATTTATTTAAAATTTGAAAGTACATTTAATGGCATTAAATGTGGAATATAACGTCGTTCAAATATCCGCCGTGGCTTCCCTTGGTGGAAGGTATTTGGGAGGCCCGATTTTCGATGACTTTGTTGCATAAATCTGGCTGAATTTGCTGGATGGTGTTCGTTATGTTGACTTTGAGGACATCAACTGTTTGCGGATTATTCGCATAGACCTGCGATTTAAGGTAGCCCCAAAGAAAGTAGTCTAATGGCGTTAAGTCGCATGATCTCGGTGGCCAGTTGACGTCGCCGCTGCGCGAGATGACCCTGCCCTGAAATCGCTGGTGCAAAATGTCTATCGTGGCGTGCGAAGTATGGCACGTAGCGCCGTCCTGTTGGAACCACATGTCTTCAGTATTCATATCAGGCATATAATCCAGTTTTGGCCACAAGAAGTTGCTTATCATCCATTTGTAGGTCTCGCCGTTGACGGTTATGGCAATCCCATCTTCGTTCTCAAAAAAATACGGACCGATGATTCCGTTAGACGAAAATCCGCACCAAACAGTGACTTTGTTGGGATGCAATTGGTGCTGGTGTATCTCATGTGAATTGTTTTTGTCCCAAATCCGACAATTTTGCTTGTTCACAAATCCATTCATCCAAGAATGGGCCTCGTGGCTCAAGATGATTTTTTGGGGGAAATTTGGGGCAACTTCCAACTTCTCTAGAGCCCAATCAGCGAACACACGGCGTTGTCTATGTTCGTTTACCTTAAGTTCCTGGATAAGTTGGATTTTGTACGGGTGCAGACCCAAGTCTCTACGCATAATTCACCAAACTGAAGTCGCAGAAACGCCACGTTCTTGTGAACGACGAGAAATTGACTGCCTCGGATTTTCCCGTACACTCATTTACGGCAGCGATGTTTTCAGCAGACCTTGCGTTTCGGCGACGTAGGGATGTTGGCTGATTGTTGATCGACCCTTTTGCCTCGAATTTGGCCACCAAGCGTCGAACAGTGGACTCGGCAGGACGATTGTGGCGAGGATAGAAATCACGTAATGCGCGGAACGTTTGTTGAACAGGGCACTGATTTTTGATAATAACATTTGATGATTTGCACACGCTGTTCAACGCTATAACCTTCCATCGTGACTTGCCAAGTACTACTGAACAGTTTACAGTGAGGTTGCAAGATGTCACTTTAACAACATGACCACTATCACATGACAAAAAGCTCAAGCGTCTTTGTTGAAAAACCCTTTATATTTATATATATATATTTATATATATATATATATATATATATATATATATATATATATATATATATATATATATATATATATATATATATATATGAAAATTAATGCAATATCGCAAGAAAAGATGAGGAATTAAACCACATTTTCCGAAGACAATTTAATTCAGAACAGTTTCGGTGTATCTCACACCCTTTTTCAACTGACACTGGGCAGGAAAATGAGAAAAGCAGAACACAAGATCCCCTCTTTTTCCCCCCAATCCCCTACTTGTGGCTAATCTGGGGGGGTTAGGCCTAAACATATTGAAGGGCTGACATTTTACTATTTTAGGCCTAACCCCCCCCCTTCCCCAGATTAGCCACAAGTAGGGGATTGGGGGGAAAAAGAGGGGATCTTGTGTTATACTTTTCTCATTTTTCTGCCCAGTGTCAGTTGAAAAAGGGTGTGAGATACACCGAAACTGTTCTGAATTAAATTGTCTTCGGAGAATATGGTTTAATTCCTCATATATATATATATATATATATAAATAATATATATATATATATATATATATATATATATATATATATATATATATATATATATATATATATATATATATATATAAAGGGAAAATCATATGACGCGTGATATACAATGAATGTTAATAGCCCATGGAAAGGAAAAGTGGTCTCACAACCCTGTAAAACGCTGAGGAATCCATTACGTGGGTTGAGGATGGTGGCTCAGTCGATGAGCGTCGTGGTTCTGATAGCAATGAGCGCTTGATGACACAGGTTCGGATCCAATCCTTTATTTGACTTTCATATAGCGGTTTAAATATCTTTCCTATTTTCTCCGTTTCTAAATCTCCCATTTGCGTTCTTAAGATTTTAAGGGTCAGGTAATATATTCTTCGCGTTTTACCAGGTTGTGATACCACTTTTCCTTTCCTTGGGCTATTAATAACATATATATATATATATATATATATATATATATATATATATATATATATATATATATATATATATATATATATATATATATATATATATATAAAGATGACCTAACATGGTCGAAAGACGTCTAGGAATAGAGAATGTCATTCGCGGATGTTTTTTCTCGCCTCAAAGAACCCGTTAAAAAACTTGTAAGAAATATTAAGAAAATACAAGTTAAAATTAATAACGCTGCTACAGCTGTGGACTTCATAGAACCTATATATATATATATATCGTACGACATCTGGTTTCTCTCATCATCCCTCTTTCGCGAGAGGGTCTTGGTTTGAATCCAGACTGAATACGTGAATATTTTTCCCAACACAGGAAAGCAATTGTAAATAAGCCTTCGCCATTTAACCGATCCAATAGTCTTTAATTCCTACTCTCTGGTATCTGTGATCTTTTGTACTCATTAATGAAAGTACTCAATCCTCTAATTGTCACGGGTATTTTCATCATCTCGGGGTATTCAATATTTAGTTTGATTTAATGTCATCTCATCAAAGCCTCATACGTTTTTTGACCTCCGCAATAGACTTGGATGCAGGATACGTGATGTCCCAAGTATTGTCCTTGAGCTGATTAAGAGTTGATTAGATTTGAGGTCAGATCCAAAGCCGGATGTTAATTCTGAAGCACTTTAATTTTTATCAGGATATCTCAAAAAGGTTATTGAATGATTTAGAGGGAATTTGGTGGAGTGGTGGATCTTTGGCTACTCGAAAGATCATTAGATTTTAAAGTGGATCTTGACACGCATGAGGATTTTGGATCACTTATCTAGTTTATGAATGTGAACAAGATATCTGAGTTATTGAAGGATCTCGATGAATTTTCATGGAGGGGCTGGACCTTGGATCAATGAAGATTGAATTAGTTTTGGGATCGGTTCCAGATCCTGAATTGGATTTGGGGTCAAATCTTAGCTTTCTTCAACGTTACAAGATTTAGCAGAGGTCCTCGCCCTAGGACTGCTTCCTAGTCTCTTAATCCCCGATCTGCCTTGTATTTGAATCAGTACTATGAAAAATTATCCCCTGTCCCCTCTCTTGAGATGATGTTCCTGTCAGTTCGTTGGAAATATCGATACTAAAGTGCGAAAATGCAAAGGAATCAGGGGCCAGGCTGTGAGGGGGGCGCTTTAGGAAGGGTTTTTACGATTTTCGCTCGAGTTCAGGTGCTTTCACTGGACATAATTTCGTTTTATTGCCCTCTGTCCACTCTTTACGACGAGCATGATCAATTGCAGGAGGGCCAGGTTCCCAATCGTGTGTGGAGGGACGAGGGACGCTTTTACATGTCTGTAGGTGGAGGTTCAGGAGATCATGTGTGGATATAGGCTCATTGGTGTTAGTAATGAAACTTATTACAGGAGGGCGAGCTTCTCGGTCGTGTGTGAAGGGACCCGGGACGCTTTTACATGTCTGTACCTGGTGTTTCGGTGGATCATGCGTCAATAATATACGCCCGATATTTTTAGCAAAGAAATCTTGAAGCGTGTGTATGATGAAAATCTTTACGTGTGTTGGAATTTGGATTATGTAGGTGTCAGATATCGTACGTGTAGGTTCAAACATGTACATGTAAGACAGAGTGTATTTGAGACCCCTGTTCGGTTGCTTCCTTACTTGGAAGTAGAGTTTATTTCGGTTAGATAGAATGTACCGCTAAATCTACATGTACAAGGCAATTTTGGCATTGAAACCTCTACATATGTAAGGCAATTTTGACATGGAATTGTGTACATGTGTAGGAAAATGTACTATGTTGACATGGGAATGTGTGGGTTAGTTTGTATTTTATACATTGTCAAGATGCTACTCCCTGATTTATAAAGTTAGTCAAATTCAGAAGATGAGTGGAATTTGGGGCCTAAATACTGGTGAGGGGGGGCAACGATAATTGGGATCCACCACCCCCGCCTTCTAAAAAGAATACTGGTTCAAGAGCCCTTGGATAAGCCCCCCACCCCCACCCACCCCACTTTGGGGATGATCAAGTTCGCTGGTTATAGGGGAATAGATGCGTGTAAAAAATCATTTTGCGGAGGGGGAGGGGGGAAGGGACCCTAAACTGAGCAGGGCGAGGGAAGAAGGAACCCCAAACTGAGGAGGGGGAGGGGGGGAAGAAACTCCAAACTGAGGAGAGGGATGCGGTATAGATTGAATTAATGGCAGAAGAGACTCCATTTGGCCGCGTAGGTAGCGCCATCCCCCCTCCCCGTCTCCTCGTAAACGAGATCCCCCGACTGGCTAATGAAATGCACATAAAGATCAGAATGCCAATCACTGGCGAGTCCGAAGGCATTAGCAACCGGTCGTTAAGAGGCGGGAGGAAAAGTGTCGGGGGATTATTTCTGTTGTTTTTTTGGCCACCAAAAATCGATGATGTAACCCATCTTGAATCCAGGGATGGATGCACCCAAACCGCGTAAGGGAAAGGGCGTTATGAGGGTGTCGATAGACAAAGTCTATCGGCATTCCGGGACAGAGGAGAGAGCGGGTATGGTGTGATGGTTATGTTCGTGATGGTACGAGTGGAGCTACCTAACCGAAAAGCTTCTCCGACCCCTGTCCTAGTACTTCTCGTATCCCTACAAGCCCACATATGAGCACTCACGCAAACCGTGCCCATGTTTCCCCCTCCCATTTAGTTCCGCCTTCCACGTTAGCCATACTCTTTTTGACGTCATTTGTAATCTTGAAATTGGCTACTTTTAAATGCAGATAAATCCAATAAATCGACTTAAATAAACCCCAACGACCTCAATGTTATTAAGTTTGTATTTGCTCCATAAAGACCTTATGTTCCAATCTCTCGAGAGTACTATTAGAAGTTACCATTTTCTCTTGAGTACTATTAGTTACAAATTACTAATCTTTCGGGACTACTAGTATTTAAAAATTGTCATTAGCCCGAGAGTACTATTATTTAGAAGTTATCAATCTCACAGAGATACTATGGATTTGAAATTACTAATCTTTCGGGAGTAATATTAGTTAGAAGTTACCAATCTGTCTGAAGTACTATCAGATAAAAGTTACAAATCTTGTGTGAGTACTATTAGTTAAAAGTTAAAAATCATTCCCGAGTACTATTAGCTAGAAGTTACCAATCTCTTTTGAGCACTATTAGTTGAAGTTACCAATCTGTCAGCAATATTATTAGGTAGAATTTAACAATCTCTAGGGAGTACTATTAATTGAAATTTATAAATCTCTCGGGAGTACTATTAGTTAGAAATTAGCGATGTTTTGGTAGTACTATTAGTTAGAGTTTATCAATCTCTTTTGAGTACTATTATTTAGAAATTCACAATCTCACGGAACTACTATTGGGTAGAAGTTAACTAACTCAGGTGAGTACAATTAGTTTAGAGTTACCATTCTCTCAGAATACTCTTATAAGTGACCAATCTCTTTGAAGTACATTTATTTTGAAGTTACCAATCTCTTGGGAGTTCCCTTAGTAATAATTAACCGCTTGCTCGTGAGTACTATTAGTTAGAAGCTACCAACCTCTCGAGTGTAATATTTGTTAGAAGTTACCAATCTCTCTGGATTACTATTAGTTTGAAGTTACCAATCTCTCGGAAACACAATTAATTATAAGTTACAAGTCTGCCTCGAGTACTATTGGTTAGAAGTTATTAAACGTTCGTGATTATTATAAGTTCGAAGTTACAAATCACTCTGGAGTACTATTAGTTAAAATTGATCAATCTCCTGTGGGTATTCTTAGTTAGAACTTACACATTTTTCGGAAGTACTACCTGTCAGAAGTTACCTATCTATCAGTATTACTATTATTTTTAATTTACTAATCTCTATGGAGTAGTATTATTTAGAAGTAAGTAATAGCTCGGGAGTATATTATTTAGAATTTACCAATCTCTCTCGAAATTACTTCTTGTTATAAGTTACCAAGCTCTTAACAGTACTATTATATAGAAGTTATTAATCATTCGGGTGTACTACTAATTAGAAGTTACCAATCTCTCGGGAGTACTATTAGTTCGAAGTTAGCAATCTTTCTGGAACACTATTAGTTATAAGTTACCAAACATTGGAATAACATTTAGTTATAAGTTACCAAACCCTCGCTAGTACTATTAGTTTGAATTTCCCACTCTGTCGGGAGTACCCTTAGAATTTACTAATCCATCGGGAGTACTATTATTTAGAAGGTGCCATCTCTCGGGAGCATCATTAGTTAGAATTTACCAATCTGTTGGAAATATTATTAGTTAAAATTACCAATCCCTCTGGACTACTTTTAGTTAGAAGTTACCAAACTCTCGGGAGTACTATTAGTTAGAATTTTAAAATCTCTCAGAAGTACTATTAGTTATAATTTAACGATCTCGCGGGGGGAGGCATTATTATTTAGAATTTACCAATCTGTTTGGGATATTATTAGTTATAATTTACCACTCCTCTGGACTACTTTTAGTTAGAAGTTACAAAACTCTCGGGAGTACTATTAGTTTGAAGTTACCAATCTCTCGCGAGTGCTATTGGATATAATTTCCCAATCTCAAGGGAGTACTATTATTTAAAATTTACCAATCTCTCAAGAGATTGTTAAATTACTATTAGTTACAAGTTACCAATCTTTCGCTGGTACTATTTTTATAATTGCCAATCTGTCGGGAGGACTATTAGTTTGAAGTCACCAATCTTTCGAGATTACTGTTACTTATTAGTTACTATTATCTCTGAATGGAGTACTATTAGTTAGAATTTACCAAACTCTAGGTAGTACTATTATTTAGAAGTTACCAATCACTCAACAGTAATATTAGTTTTAAGTTAGCAATCTCTCGGGAGTACTATTAGTTAGAATTTCCAATCTCTCTGGAGTACTATTAGTTAAGAATTTACCATCTCTTGCTAGCAATATCAGTTAGAATTTACCAATCTGTCGATATTACTATTAGTTTGAAGTTACCAATTTCTCCCGATTCCTATTAGTTATAAGTTATTAATATATCTGAATGGCTTATTTAAGCGATTTTTAGACTGGAATCTCAAACATTATATTATTATTATTATTATTACTATTATCATTATTATTATTATTATTTTTATTATTATTATTATTTTATTATTATTATTATTTTTATTATTATTTTATTATTATTATTATTATTATTATTATTATTATTATTATTATTATTATTATTATTATTATTATTATTATTATTATTATTATTATTTTTATTATTATTATTATTATTATTATTATTATTATTATTATTATTTGTATTATTATTTTTTATTAATATTATTTTTATTATTATTATTTTATTATTTTTATTGTTATTATTTTTATTATTATTATTATTTTTATTATTATTATTATTATTTTTATTATTATTATTATTATTATTATTATTATTATTATTATTTGTATTATTATTTTTTATTAATATTATTTTTATTATTATTATTATTATTATTATTATTATTATTATTATTATTATTATTATTATAATATAGACCATACTTTCGGAAAAACGATTCCAATGCTAGTTTCACAACATCTCACTTGAGTCCTTTGTTTCTTGATCCATTGGAGCTTTTATGGTAAAAAAATGAATGAGATTTAACAAACTAAAAACCGTTTAATTTCTTCAAAATTTAAATCAGTTCTCCACTCAAACTACCCGTTTCCGGTGTTAGTTGAACTCTTTTTTTTTGGCACCGAGGAGGGGGGATGCCCGTTTTACATTAAGCTTAGTTGGGTATGAGTACTTCAATAGGAGATAATAGTACTCAACCATTTCTAGCATTTATGCATCTTTTCCTATATAAGAACACCCGAGTTGCATCGCATATTCCTATCGTGACCTGACGATGAATTTGCTCGGTGGATTGAGCGATCTCTTTAATACTTGAATGTAATTATTTTCAAGATAAAATCTAAGAATTTGTTGCCATTTTTTGCACATCTCTAGGCATTGATTTAAAAATTTGAAGTCGTTATCGATGGACTTTTTCTCCTAAATCTTTTTCATCAACATATTACGCTTTGTTTTTCCTGTATTCAGACATTATTTTGTTGCGTATCGTTTGAATTTTCTGCGTCAGAAACTCTAACAACTTTTCCACCCAGTTGAGTACCATCACAAAATTTAGGGAGTAGACAATAAAATTTTGGTTTTCTCTATCATCAGAATAATAAAGGGAAGCGGTTCCAGTACAGATCCCTGATGGACTCCACCAGGAAAATAGGTTAGACAAAATTATACGTACCCTATCGCTATAGAAGATTGCTTTAAAGATACTGAGGTGACTCGTATGTATATAAATAGGTAAATAAATATGGAATTCTCTTCGAGTGAGCGTATGGGGGGGAGGGGCTATGGAAGGTCGTCTCTAATTATGGGGGAACCTTGAAGGTAATCGTGAGGACAACCCAAGAGCTTTGAAAGGGGGACGCTGGTTGGCAGTAATGGTGATAGATTACCGAGTTATCGCGTAATTTTTTGGCAAGGACTCCGGTTTATACAGATGACCCGGTTGGTTTGCGTTGCCCTTCCTTATTTCCTACGAGACTTATTTTGTTGATTGCTATGGGGTGCCCTAAGCCGAGGGGCGGTCTTATTCTAGGGATGGGGTCAAAAAGCCCGGAGGATGGGGATAGACCACACCAAGGTAGAACACCGGTATTTCGGGACTTATGTAATCGCGAGGAATTGCGATTAACGAGGAGAATGAGCAACGACTGTTTTCCCGATTAATAAGGACTTGAAGCAGGAAGATTGAGGAACGTCAGGATATTGGTCACCAAAGCAAAAATAGAATTATTATTGAACTAGATCTTATTAAACTTTACAAAAGTTCTTTAATTAAGTTTTAAGTTATAATTATAACATAAATTAAGTTCGAGGTCAAGTGCGGGCAAGGTTTGAAGGAGGCCGGATGAATTGAGCCTTTAAGAGTTACCCTTTAATGTCTGCGTTATGTACACGACTATATACAAAGATGAATTACGCGAATCCGAGAGATCGGACTGAAACGATATATAACACGATATATTGCTATATAAAACAGTAATCTAATTATTCTCTTTGTTCTGGCTTCACACAGTTATATATTCAATTTAAGCCACGCCCTACAAGTTCCTCGTCCAACTAAGCCACACCTCCCTCTTATGTTCCGGCCTGTTGATTTGTCGGTATTAACATAACTCGACTTTTGATTGGCTACTGCCAAACATATTGATAAGAAAGGCACTCCCCGACTATTGAGTAAAATTCTATGTAGGCGGTGGCATGTTGCCATGGAGACAGCTTCGTAATCTGGTTTCTATTTGTTTAATATGATAGCTATCCGGTTTATTCTAGATTCTGCCTTGATTATAATGTTTGCCTAAGATTGCCTTGACATTCTCGTAAACGGCGCTAACTTTACTTTTCTCTTTCTCTCTGTACTTTATATGTGTAGCAACTCTCGTGTGTGTTCTATTTTGGACGTACACGCCGGTCGCTGCGAGCGTAAGGCATTTAAGGTTTCTCTATTTCATTGTAACTCCACTCTGATTCAATTTCATTAACCCACGGGCGCATTTTTCGTTTGGTTGTAAATTTTAACGTTTCCCTTTAAATAATTTTTTGTAGGACTACAGAAATAGGCTCATAGAAAATGTTAACAATTTAATCTGGCAAAATCAATTATCGAATTCATATGTAAAAGGTAGAAAAGGTTTGAAAAGGTAGAAAAGATATCATGCGCTCGTGGGTAATTAATTACCGTTCCCTGTTTTCTTCCTGTAAACGAGTCCTCTACCAACGAGAAGGAAGTTTGCCTGGATACCGTTGAGCGTCAAGCTTTTTAATTAGTCGCCGATGCGTGACTTTATCATAGTTTTTTTGTCACTCTAAGTAGACCAGTTCTATGGCTCTGTTTTGCTTCATATTTTTAAATTATCTTTTGGGGTAAAAAAAGCAAGTTTGTAAGGCTGAATTTATTATTTGGGTAGCCACGTTTTGGGTCTCGTATTAGTAGTCTATGTCTATCGAGATGTTCGACTGATTTCTTTTCGAGGATTGATTCAAGTAGTTTAATAATCAAGAAACACAAATTTGCCTATAGTTAAATATGCTAATTTGAATATTTCCTGGAAGGATTCCTTTTTATAGTGATTAATTATACAGGGTGTCCATAAACTCTCTTTACAATTTAATATTTTATTACAAAGACAAAGGATAAGATATCTTAATCATACTTGTTCTATTGTACTCAGTGGTTTTCAAAGTGTATTAAATGAGGTAAAAAAACTTTCATATCCACTGAGTACAATAGGACAAGTCTGATTAAGATATCTTATCAATTGCCTTTGTAATAATTTTTTAAATTGTAAAGAGACTTTATGGATACCATGCATATTTTTGACAGAATTAGAGCAATGGTCTCTTTTAATTTTTTAAAATATCCATGAAAAATTATATCTATGGGGCAATGGTAGAATAAACTTTATCATCAACTGATATTTTGAACGCTGATCAAATGCCATCCGTGATTTGATAACAGCACATATTTAAGGTGTATTTTTATTTTGTGCACCCTGTATATTTTCATCGCGTGGATACATGTGCAAGATAGAGAGGTGTACACAAGGTGTATTTTCAACTGCGGCAAAGCAAGGAGGTCTATAGGTCATGAAAAATCTCGTGTTGTGTTCATCTTCTGTCCGCAACGATTCGTTGGCTCAATATAGCCAGTTAAAACCAATGCTACCAAAGGTAATTGAGGCCACTAAGTTCAAATATGATATAAGTTGAGCATCAGTTGGCGCTGGCTCAATGTAGCCAGCTAAAACCAATGCTACCAAAGGTTAATTGAGGTCACTGAGTTCAAATATGATATAAGTTGACCACCAGGTGGCGCCATCTAGTGGCTAGAGGTGATAAATCGGCCATTTTTTGAGATATGAAGGTTAAATCAATGTCACAAGAGGTAATTAAGGTTTATGAGTCCAAATCGGATTGATTTTCATCGCAGATCCACTAGATTACGTCCCTCTAGTTAATCCATCACCAGACCAACTACTACTTTTTTTCAAAGTGGCTTACATCCACTTCACTAATACACACCTATCCTCTCCAACTCGTTCATACTCTAACAAAGACAAAGCCAGCATCATTTTGTCCACACCCAATGTCCTAAATAACGATGAGCATCTATTTCAGTCAGGGTTCATCCCTGGGGAGAAGGCTCAAGGCATGCGCCCATCACAAGCCTCCTCCTTGGACACCTATCACACATAATATCGTCTACTTGCTCTTCTGACAGATCTTTATCTATAATACATTCATTTACATAGTCAATCCATCTTTTACGCGGTCTTACGACCATTCTTAGACACTGGCAATTTCTTCTTCTTACATGCCCATACCACCCTTTATATAGCCAGTTTTTATCATTTTTTTGTGTATGTTGAAGGTCCTGACTAGTTACCAATTGCCGTGGCAGAATAAAGGCTTTGAAACTTCTATGAATAATGCCCGCTGGTTTCAAGAGACCAAGACTTGAGGAGACCTGGGCGTTGGCCCACCAATAATGGGAATATCGGTTTTGGCCCCAATAACCAGCTCTCTGCGGTCGTTCCCTGCTGCATAAGGCAGGACTGCTTATGGTGGGCGGGATTTACGCTCAGGTCAACTCAAATTCAAGCGTGCCGTCTCTGGTTCTGCCACATGACTGATCTTCAGATCCTGGCATTCTTGTAAACGACTAGTACAACTTCGTAAACGATCTACTCTGCCACTCATCTTCTTTGGCTGCTTAGTATTGAGCTGCAGCTCTTAAGGAGCTATCGTCCGCTATGCAACTTTGTTTCCGTGTGTGTTGCCACACAGGCACGAACCCAATCTTCTAACGCGACCGAAGTTGGAACCCCTGAAATGCCCGAAATTCTGAGACGGGATAGGTAAGGGAAAATGGACTTTAGGGATACCCCCAACAACCACCATTTTCATCAGAGTGGTCACAAGTTCCAGAATTTCAATTTCGGACTATATTACAATAAGCAAAACCTAGTTCCAGCTAGATTTTGGGGGAGGGTGAGGAACTTGACAGTCTACCTCTAACTGGTGGGGAGATCCTCTCATCACTCCCGATTGACAAAGGAGTTTCTCCTTTACTACTTTTAGAGTTGGCTCTTGTACAGCTTTACCTCTTTCAAGGAGGTACATCGACTGTGCTTTCTCAGGGCCCCTCTAATCTCTTCCCAGCGGAGAGGAACTTCTTCCCCTCCCACGTCTACACGCTTTCTCAAAGTCGCTCCCAGGTGACTCTCTCTCTATCTGCCAGCGGGCTTCTCTTCTCTTTCACCGGGACCCGAGCAGGGAAGCAAGAAATTAAATACAACCGCCAAGACTTCCGCTCCCGATGGGAGCATCTGGATCGAGCAAATCCTCTTAGAGGAGCAAAGCGTGGCGGGATCCACTAGACCATTCTCTCCACTCCTGGATGCTCGTCTTCTGCCTCATGCTGGAGGCCGATATACCTGCGGGCAAATCTTATCGAGGGAGGTTGGCCTACTGGCCACCATGAGGCGCCATTATACACAAGGCTATGAGCCTAGTGAGTCACTGGTCGCCATCACCAACATGGACACTGACTCGGTTGTAAACATCCCCAAACCTAAGTATGCTCCTTGAAAATTCCTTCTGAAGTAACTCGGGCTTCAGAAAAATCGAGAGGAGAGGAGCACCCTCATCCATCTTATGCAACCTTCACCCGTTAAGCCTTGGAGCTCCTTTTAGTGGGAGAGAGGATAGGGTGCTTTCCTCACCTGCCTCCTAAAAAGAAGAGCACTGAAGTTAAAAGTAAAAAGACTAATGGTTCTTCTCCTTTTGGGGTGGTTCCAGTGTCGGACGGGTCGCGTAAGAACTGGACAGATGACAAGGCCAAGTGTGGTAAGTCCAGGCTCGGGACGCCTTCGTGTTGAGGGGATGAGTCCCCAAAAGATAAGCCTAGTAAGGTGAGCAGAACCTCAATGACGTCGGTCCCCCCTTATCGAGATATTACCCGACGTTTTCGAGCCTTCCCAGCGATAGGACATGCAGGCCAAAAGACAGCTCCATCAGTGTCAGGCTCTAAACGGGACTCTTCTGGTAGATTCGGCTGACCATGCCCAGCCAGACATTGTGAGTGCTCTGCAGATACTCGATGCTTACCTGTTCAGGTGGCACTTCATTTTAATATGAACTTCGTGAAAAGTGTAATCTATGCGAATAAACTCGTTGACTACTATTTATAAGATGCCACAGAAGAGCTGGACGACCTGAGAGCGGTCAAGGTTGAACTTGTGAGTAGGAAAGAGGCGGGGGCCTCAGGAGCCACCCCTACAATCTTACTCACGTTCGATCGTGAAAGGCTCTCTGAGTCGGTGCGTGCTGGTTGGTATCGCTACCCCATTAAAACATACGTGCCATTACCGCAAAGATGCTATCTTTGCCATCGCTTCGGCTATATAAATTGAACGCGCAAACGTGCTAAGTCGGATTACCCTGAAAATTGTGCAAACTGCTCTAAAATTTACATGATAAATCTGTATTGTGTAAAGTCAAGTATGTGACGAGTCGTACCATGCTTCCTCGAAGCAATGTGAATAGTACCTCTTCGAGAAAGAGGTCCTGGTCGCTTAGGCTGCGATCCGATTCACTTTTTGAGCGGGCAAAGAATTTTCTTGTCAAGCCCTGTGGGATCCGGAACTCCCTACATCTTTTAAGTTAAAAGAGCACCCTCTGCTTCCTGCTTAAGAACAAAATAGCCAAAGCGCCATTCAGAATCCTGCACATTATAGCTCTCCTGGGATTCACCATGGTAAAGCTGGTAACAACACGGGCTCACGCTTCATCCCGGCTAAAACCACGGGTCCATTCCCCACGCACCCCTAAACAGAAATAAAGCAAAGCGGCCGCACGCCTATAAATAATTGTTAGACTCACAAGATGCGACCCTCAATAAGGTGATCGAGAGGAGAATAGCTACGATGGAGGCACAGAATCCTCGCGACTCATCAAAACTCGACCACTTTATAATATCTGTCGGCACATATCTGCCCACCAAGCTTCTGCAGAAACAGGAGTACTGTGCTTGTTTTCTCGGAGCATACATCATGCCACACTTGAGCCGTACCAGTGTACAAAGATCGTTTAAAGTCGGAAGAGGATGAGGGCTTCTGCGTGTAGCCTCCTCCTTCTGTCTTCACATCCGAACTAGTTGCAATATAAGACAAGCGCGTTTAGTGCTCTCTGTTATTGGAATCTCCGCACTCCCTAGTGTGCAGTATCCGTAACGCTACGGCTACTGTCTGTTCACCGGATGTCAAGATTACCTTCTGCTTGGTTCCTAAACATGTAGGGAGTTCAGGAAATGACTGTGCTGATGAAGGGGCCAGGCTGCCCACACAGACTGAACAATTACTCTAACCTTTTGATCTTCTCCATACTGACTACATGGCAAGAAGTTGCCTTCATACTCAAGGAAAATTCCAGTAGACCTATGTTGCAAATTCTTGATGGTACTAGATCATTTTTTCCCCTTCAAATCGGACCCACACCTCGAACGGGATTATTAGATGCAGTAGTCTTCTGAACTTTTCTATCAAGATTGCTTTGACTCCCAGACGGTGAGACATTTATTAGTTGAATGTACTAGTTAAGAGGGAATAAAATGCTTATATTAAAAAAAAATGAATGCACTACTTTTGGGGAGCTGCGTGGGGGATACTTGCCCCTTTACCGTGACTGGCGGCGTCGAATACCGCCTGTTCCGTGTCGTCGAGAAGGACTCCTTTACACTGAACTTTGGTACCATTGAATTGTTTTGAGGAAGTGAGCCTCTTACATATTATTTCAATTATTAGTCGGTTGTAGGCTCAAGAACCAGAGCTAGGCGAGCCTACTTTGGCCCCGAATGTGCCTTAGCTCTTCATTTGAGGTTGTTGAAATATATTGTCGTTTCGTTGTTGTTTTCTATTTTGATTTGTGATTTTTTGCTTTTCTTTGGATTTTTTCACTTGGCTTGTCTTTTTTTTTTAATTTAGGGAGTTGTGCCCTAATTTGTCACCGCGGCCGATTACAGGGACATCTTGGACACGAAAGTCCTGCCATGGGTGAGAAAGATCACAAAGTAGGCAGAGTAAGTCTTTAAGCAGGAAGGGTGCCTCGGCCCACACGGACAAGACCGATCAAGTGTGTTTAGGGTCGAAAATGAACTTCTGGTCGAAGGACTTTGGGTGAATAGGGTTCTAGGCCTCATAGCCATCCATTTGTGGTTTAAATGGAAGGATATTATTATTCCCTTATATAAAGCGCTTTTAATACCTCATTGGAATATGCGGTGCATTTATAGTCTCCATATTTACCATCGAATACAGGGTGTGGGCGGATGTCGAGGGCAAGGCCTGAGAGGTTCGCCAAAGAGACGTCGAACAGCTGAAGTCCTCCCTCAACCGCTTGTGGGTCAGCATGTGGAAGGACTTCGCCTGGAACTCATGCTAGCCGGCGAGGGTGGTCACATTGATTATTATTACATTTTAAATACATATTTATATAGTAAAACAATGAAAACGTGTCTAACTGCACCAAAACTATCATTGCGTCCTTTGCTGAGAGCGTTGTAACGAGTGTAACAGGACTTTTGCAATACTCGGTATCGCAACTAAAAAAAAAATCCCAAAATTATCCTTATTCCTTCTCTATTGATGCCCTCAATGAAATCGATTCCGGGAAATACTCCTCCCCCCACACCCTTTCTTAGCTTAACCCCCAAAATGCAAATGAATGCCCCCCCCCCCTCCCTCGCCACCATTTCAGGTTGGGGGTGGATCGGTCACTTACACCTCTAAAATTCTCCTAATTTAATGACTTGGGAAGTACTCCTTTCCCTTCGCCCCCCCCCCCCAAATGCAAATGAATCCCCCCCTCCCTCGCCACCATTTTAGGTTTGGGGGGAGGGATGGGTGGTCACTTGCACCTCTAAAATTTTCCCTAATTTAATGACTTGGGTCTAATCGTTCCGCGGAATCTGGGAGGAAGAACGTGACGAGGGGAAAGGTAGGGAAAAAGGCGTCATATCTCGAGTTAAATGAAGGGTGGGGGGGCAGCTCTTTTTAAGGGGGTTTAACCCTATCTGTTACCAATGGTTGGAGTTTATTCGGGGGTAAAGTCGGTATGTGCGTATGAGAGAGCGAGAGCGCTTATGCTCCTTTGAGGTAACATCCACACATACACAGAGGATGATGGTAAGTATTGAAGCCGATTGATTGATTATATGGAGAAGGAGAAAAGCTTATGCATTTCAACTTGGGCATAAATAAAGGCGAAATGGCTGAAAGAAGACCCCAAAAAAGGTTAATTAGCAGAAAGGAAAGGATGGGGTAATTTGAAGAAGAGACCTTAAAGGAAAGGTAATCGCAACCTCATCAAACGTAACTGCTGGTAAAACGAGGAGGAATTTGAAGACTACGCGTGACATTCAAAAACTTCATGGGGAATTTAAAGCTTTCACAGGAGATTTAAAAACTTCACGACCATTTAAAGCCTCCATGGGAGATTTAAAACTTCATGGGGCATTTAAAGCCTCTACGGATCATTTAAAGCCTTCACAGGGTATTTTAAGCATTCACGGAGGATTTAAAGCTTTCACGAGGCATTTAAAGCATTCAGGGGCCATTTAAAGCCTTGAGGGGGCAATTAAACCCCCTTAATTTGAAGTTCTCAGGGGGTCATTTATATTGATAAACTCAGAAGCATATGGGCGGACAGACAGGTGTTGACAGACACACAGTGATGCCCAGAAGAGGTAGAAAAGACACAAACAAGACAAATAAACACAAATGTTTCTCAACTATTTGTAGCTTTCTATGGCGTCATTTAACCCCCATATTCCGGGAATCTCTGTCTCATTAATTTTTATCGCAGGTCATTTCACCCACCCATTGTGGCATTTGATGGGGGAAGTTCTCGAACCTCACTCAAATGCCGTCCTCCCTAAGAAGGATCTAAGTTCGTATGCCAGGAACAGGGACTTGTCACTAAGAAATCTTGACTTAGAGCCCCTTGATATGACGTCACTATGGTGAGGTTACTATTTTTCCTGGCCACCTGGCAAGCCACCAACAAAGCTGATTTCTATCATAGCTGTACTGAAAGACACGTCTCGTGCGAATGGCTACGTTAGTTTCCATGGAAACATGAGGTGGTGCCAACCGCTTGGTCGCGAACAAGAACTCTTCGTCGCGTCTCCTGTGGTGACGCGGCCTGATCGTTTGTGGCGAGGCTTTCGTGCGCGGCCAAACTGGTGCGGCCAGGACAGGAAACTAACGTAGCCATTCATACTATGCGCGTACTCTTGTGCAGCCATCATAAAATGAGCTCTGTTGGTGGAGTGGGTGGTGGTTAGTTAAAATGAGACTCCATAATGGTCGCAGCGTGTGAATGGTTCCTCATTAAACGATAAAAGAAGATAAAAGAAATTATATTTGTTGTTTTCGATTGTTTGTAAATCTTTTGGGGGAGGGTCCTTATTAATTTATTTGTTTAGATAGCTCTATTGTTTGTTTTCCATCCTTTCGATATATGTAGTTGTTCGTTGTTTTTTTTTCTATTTCTCTCTTTCCTTTCTCTCCCTCTCTCTCTCTCTCTTTCTCCTAACCTTAAAGAAACGAGAATAAGCGGAATAAGTAACGTAGCGCGATAATAATGACTAAATTCAAAATATTTCATTTTGAGCGTCCGAAAGCACAAAGTTTCGCTCTTAATCAGACCCTGTTCCTAACATAACGGTGCCACGCTAGAGGTCGTCGAGTGAGAGTGCCAAAGAAACGAGGCTTTTTCTCAGGTTACTTGGGGCTCTTGGGGGAGAAGAGAGTGATATGTACTCCCATTGATGCTTAATTGTCGACCAGAGCCACAAACCACATCAAATTACCAGACCTTCGTCGACAAAACACAAGAGGAAATGTAATAGATTGAGTGATAGTGTCAGAGGCAGTCAGTTTTCCCCCAAACAGATTTCTCCTCAATTACTACACCATATTTTTTAAATATGCATATTAATTGTGTAAATTTAGACCATCGTAGCCATTTATCACTACTCTGTGCTGAAATGTTTCTTTACAAAGAGATTTAAGTATTTTTTCCAGTCTTTAGGTGTTATTTTGGTTGAAAGGGGCCTAATATAGAGTAGAGCTCCCTCTAATACTTCTTCATGATGGTTACTATTTACTTCATCCATCCTGTTCAAGTATTTTTGTAAGATCTCAAGTATGGGATGTCAATGCAGGGTCATCCGTCCTTTTTCAATCGTGGGCGATGTCCTCTGACCACATAGTGTGATTCACATAAGATCAAATGACAATTGCTCATGCGCAGCGTAGGCCGACCATCGTTGGAGAAGATGCTCAAAAAGCGATGGTACTTTGTTTAGCCACCAACCAGTGAGCAGCAAACCATTTCGGAACCAGGGTAGGAGCATGAGTTCCCCGCCTGAGGATGGTATATATGAAAACCCATCTGAATGGGAAATTTGATGTGTTATGCAAAAGAAAAATGGAAGGACAACGGTGTCGTGAGTGACCATGTTTAACATAGTTGGCTGGGCCGCCAGCACGAACGTGTCAAACTTGGTGTCCTTCCGTGTTTACCGCTCTCTTCCTGCGAGCGCCAATATTTTTTGTGTTCATGCTGAGAGGGAATCAAACGCACTACCCATGTGTGGAAATCCACCGCCATGTACACAAGGTTAGCGAGTGTTCCGTAAAGTTTTATTTATTTTGTAGTTTACATGGTGAAATCTAAAATGCACACAGAAGAATGGTGTTATCTTCATACAATAAAGTTGCGGGTATATAACAGGAACTTATCATTTTTTTGCATAAAGGCGCGAAGTTTGAGGAAAAAGATGGATGAAATAAAGGGTTTAGTTGCGTGGGAAGATTTGAATTTTATCGTAGTTACGAAGACGGATAGGGAGTTCTAAAGGAGCCCTTATTAGAGAATTTAACTTATTTTGGATATACAGAATGGAAACAGAAAGCGTAAACTGCTCTTTTAAAATCATTTTTAATATGTTTACATACCATTAATTCAATACTATTTGCAGTTTTTTCCCGGATTTATTGAATTTTGTGGATCAATGTGTAAATTCATAAAAAAACACCCATTTATAAATATGAGAGGAAAATGCGAAGTAATCGTGTATTAGATATTTTCAAATCTTTGAACCCCCACTGCGACCAGATCTTGTGTTTCTGAAGCTATCAAATGGCTTAAAGAAACAGGCATTTTTTTTTTAAGAGTGAAAGCCATCCTACCCCAATGTGTGAATATACAAACCTTCATCCAGAAAACGATGAAGAATATCAGGTGAAAACCAGTGAGGATTGCCATACAACTTGCTTTGTAGGTCAAAGTGAGCCATGTGACCATACAAAAATTGCTGAAAGATTTTCTGGAAGTTCGTCCATTCAAGATAGCTAAAGGACATCTGCTTTCCAACCCAACTAGAAAGAAGACTCGAAAGAGCAACGCTGGTCCTCCACTGGCTCCTTGATCACTCGCATCCTCCATTTCTGTGGACGGATGAGAAGTTATTCACTGTCCAGACCACCCACAACACACAAAATGGTCAGGTTTGAGCACAAAATATAAATGAGGTTCCGCTTAAAGAGAAGACATCTATCAGGGAATGGTAGGCCAAAAAACGCCGCTTTTCCTTATTGAAGGGAGAGTAAAGATCAATCAATATATCTATTTGGAGATGTTAAAGGAGAAAGTCATCCCATAAGTTAATGTCACCATAGAAAATGCCGGTTTAATCCTTTAACATGATGAAGAGGCCTTATATACAGCCAAAATAGCTCTCGACTAGTGCTAGGTAAATTTTAAGGGGTTTTGGTACAAAAAAAATTGGCCTCCTAATTCTCTAGATTTGAAACCCATAAACTTTGGAGTGTAGTCGAAGCTTGAGCAGAAGGTTTGTACCAAATCTCATCCAAGTGTCTGAGTTCTGAAGTGTAAACTGGAAAAATGCTGGAAGGAAATATCAGCTCAAACTCTTCGTGCTACTTGCGCTCAGGTCATACTCAGACTTCATCGTGTCATCAACGCAAAAAGGAGGTCTAATTCGATATTACATATTTACATCATCTTATAGCATATAATTTTTTTCTTCGTTTTAGTCTCAACATTGTGTAATATTACATTGTGCTCTGAAAATAATTGAACGAATTTAATTTCTAACATATTTAATCGATTTTAGGCCGAATGATCGCGAGGTTCGGCAAAGAAGAAGCTGTAGATGAAGTTTATTTCGATTCCAAAAATTCTTTTAACATCTTCCCTCATAAAGGATTTTTGATAAAGCTAAAAACGCACGGAATAAGGAACTACAAACTAAAATCTGTTCTCTGACCTTTGCATGTTTTTAAATATGTACGAGTACCAAATCTTTCTAAGTGTCACTCCTCTCAGCCCACTTTGCGCCTGACTGATTGAAGACGAACCTATCAACCCCAGGCATCCTTTTATGCCTCGGTAACCTTCTTCATTCCCTTCCCACTCTCACACTTACATACATTCTCGCGTTACGTCCTCCTGCCTATCAACTTACATAGACCTTCTCCCTCTCTAACACATAGGCAAAAATATAAACATAACTATATATGTCGTAGAATAGGCTCTCGACGATATACCATATATAACTATTCGTTGAAGAAATTATTCTAATATTTCGAGTGCGTGGTAATCTGATTGACCGAGGTTAGTCCAAAAGGGAAGGGGGGCCTGGAGAGGCTTATTTATCTTTAATATGCTTAAGAAGTGGAACGGAGCACAAGGATAAATAATATGCCTATCATTTATAAAATAGAGTTTTATTAATTAAACTATCAACAACACACAAAAAAAAAATGTTTACATAAACGGAGAATGAAAAGGGTCGAGGGAATATCTGACTAATCCGAGGATTAAGATTTGGAGAGATTTAAAAAGGTAAATAAATAAAAATTAAAGGGGGGAGGGAATGGTTCGCTAAACCATTTAAAGCACAGGGTAGCGTTGACAAAAGGTTAGATGATTAAAGGTAATGCTCAGCTTACGTAATTACAAAGTTGTTGTGCAGAGGAAGACGATGCGATGGAATCTTCGGCCACTGGCGATTTCCAGCAGAAAGGTTCTTCGGGGGGTTGTCCTTAGCGAAGGGGAAGGACTGTCTTCAAAGAGTGAGAGCGAAGTGGGGCTTGGAAGTACGAGCGATCTTTGTGACAGCAAATCGGGGATGTTCTAGATGAACAATGGAGGTTATTGTTGAAACCAAGCGTTCTCTTGAAGAACGTTAAAAAGGGGAGAATTAAATTATCCTGACGTGATGTCTTGGGAACGAGAACCGTTTCTTGACGAACGGGCTTGAAGAACAATGGCTGTTTTAACGTTGTTCTCTTTCTGAACAACAGTGGGGGGGGGGGTGAAAACCGTCTCTTGTCAAACGGGCTCAAAGAACAATGGCTGTTCTAACGTTGTTCTCTTTCTGAACAACAGGGGGGGGCCTTGTTGACTTAGCGGCTCGAAGGCACGAACCTTGGTAATCAAGGGATATTGTCCTCTTCTGGACAAAAAGGTGGATCTCGAGGTAGAGAGTTCCTAGGTGCACAAGGGAGACCGGACCGGCGTGATGCCTCGCGAAGATAATCGGGATCTGCTTCAATTTGGAAAAGCTATTAAATAAGTACCCGGAGCCGTCTCCATGGCGTAGGGGATAATTGAGTGGGGACTTCGGGGGAATGCCCCGGTCGCGCCTGGGAAAATACCTTATCTGCCCATAAGCCTAACTCAATCTGGCGAGATCGACGTATGAAGGCGAAACGGGGAAGTGAATCTCCTTTATTAAATATTTGCTATGGTGGGCGATAACGCGCTCTGCTTCCTCTCGCAGATGCACGTGGGTAGCATGTGTTTTCTAACATGTGATAGCGGCTGAATTTAAGCAGCCTCAGACCGTTTTATCACACCTAAAAACATACATATGGGCGAATGCCCAAATGCCACAGACACTCCTTTCCACGATTAACCAAAAACTAACGTATCATCTTCAACACCATCCCCACATTAAACCTACTGGCTCCCAAACTAACTTTCTTTCGGGAACCCTAAAATGGTGATTCCTGGCATTCATAATAAATTTTCATATAAAAAACAAACGAAACAGTGTTATGATTATTTTCGTTCACCTTGATTCATTCAATTGCCATTTCGCTTCACTCTATTTGTTTAATGTTTTGCCTTGTGAAATTTCTAAGTTTGACAACTTCCATTTTCCCCTTTGTGTTGTGGTTTTCCTTCCTTCATTCAACTCAGATCATCGCATCAATCCTCAATTAAAATCCAACATTGTTCAGCATCAGCTAGAGAAAAAAGTAATTAAGGTGATTAGTTACCTGCAAATAACGTCCATAAGAAGACTCAAGTCTTTTTTAAACTACGAATGGGAAGAGATTCACAGTTTATTGTCTAAAATTTCAAAATATGGTGATCCTAAATTAAATTCTAGATTAAAATATAATAGTCACTGAAAACTTTCAAAAGGACTTGGAAAGACTAGTTGAATAGTCCAGAAAGATAGTAGTTGCAATTAGTTGTGCGAAATTGTAAGATACTAGATATAGGTAACGAAAATCCGTGAAGAGATTACAATATGGGTGCATAAATTTTAAATGCAGTCACTATTGTAGGCTTAATAGCCAGGCATTTGGGATGATAATCAAAGCAATTTTTTATTCCCTTATATAAAGCGCTTTTAATACTTCATTGGAGTATGCGGTGCATTTATAGTCTCCATATTTACGAAAGGACATTGCAATATTGGAGCACCTTTAGCGTCGAGTGACCAAATTAATGGCTGAACTTAGAAATAGATCATAACAAGACAGACCGAAGCAGCTCAATTTACTTTTACTAAAAGATCGGTATCTGCGCGGCAAACATGTTGAAGTCTTTAAAATACTACACAAGATCACTAATATAAACTATGGTTCAATACTTGAACTATATAATCGACAAGCCACTAAAAATCACAGCTCCAAGCTGGTAAACAAAAGATTTATCACTGCAATAGCACAATATTTATTTTATTATAAAATAAAAAACTTGGAATAACTTGCCTAAGAAAAAGCAGCAAGATTATCCTAGCGCGGTAGACTAAGGTCATAGCAGAGAAAATTGAAAGAAGCGACCCTTCATGGTCAGCACCATTTGCTTGAGGAGGAGAATTAATCCGAAGAACGAGGGGTAAGATTAGAAAGAGCCTAATCCAACGGGGTTAATCGACGAGACGAAGGTTGCAAGAAATTTTATGACCCAACGTCAAGTTCTAAGAGAACTATCATTCTCTCAAAGTTTGAATTTTTGTATTAATCAGGTTTCAAGAGAAAATTGTGGTGAAGTTAGTTGATTTAAAGTTTGAAATTTTATTAATCAAGTTTAAAAAAAAATTGTGAATTCATTCGATTTAAAAAATGCGTCAAGGGGATATATCGAAACTGGACTATTAGGGAGGGACTAGAGAGTGGGAGAGCCTGGTATATTACCAGAATCTTTCCAGGAGTGCAAACGGCCATCCGAGTTTCTTCAGAAGTGATGTCTGTTGATTGAGGATGCCGAGCGAATTATTTTGGTCGTTGTTTTCTTAAGGTTTCGAGTGTTGGGTCGCAGTTTAACACTCGAAATACGCCTTGGGAGACTTGATAAAATGGAGTAGGTTTACTAAGATAAATGTCTGAATGAATATTCTGGTAGGACGAAGCGAAATGAAGGCATTTGTATTTTCACACAACGCCAATCATGGTGGCCTCACCATATTTTCCTAGCTTCAGTCACGCCACGAAAATCGCTCATTTTCTTCAAATGCGAATAGCTTCGTTAGTTTCCACGTAACGTGGTGGCATCACTACCCTGGCCGCGGACGAAACTGTCTTGCCTCGCGATCTTTTTTGCAACAATGTTGGTGGCAGCACATCTCTCCATGTAAACTAAAGGAGCTATTCACACGAGACGCGACTTTGAGTGCGAGATAAATAGAATGAGCCCTTTTGGTGGTGTTCCTGGTCTCAAGGAAAATATGATGGCCTCGGGTAAAGGGTCTCTTAAAGTTCGGTTCAGTTTTATCGAGGGACACTTGATATAGTAATTGTCTATATACATCTTTGTATGGGGTGCGGCTTAGCTGAGCGGGAACACCGCTTGAAATTTACAAAGTTAAGGAACATCGAGTATGATTAGTCTTTGGATGAAGTCTTGATTCGGGTGGATGACTAAAACCCCTCAAAATTGAGTGCAGCTCGGACATATCAATTATTCAATTATACCTTTTTATATTGATGAGTTTTGGTATTTATACTTGTATTTCTAAAGGTTGACTGGTAGCATTTACCCTTTAAGTGGTATTTATTAGAGCTTATATTCTTAAACTAAATCGAAGAATTCAAATCGAATTAATTTTTTTTTAATTAATCAAGTTTTAAAGAGTAAAATCGATCAAATTTGAAAATCAATCAGATGTTGAAATTAATCAAATTTTAAAGGATACAATTAATCAAAATTTTAAATTAATTAAGAGTAAAATCCATCAAAATTCAAAATGAATAAAATTTTAAAAGTAAAAATCAATCAAAATTTAAAATCAATCAAATTTTAAAATTAATCAAATTTTACAGGAGAAAAAAAACAACAGACGAGAGACATTTGCGAAGGGGATTTTGTCCGGAAATCTTGAAAGCTACTGTATTTTCAATTTTTGCCACCCTTCCACCCCATTTTTGTATAAAACACTATTATTTTACCACTTTTTAGTATGCTTGCAATCCCTTTCATTTATCTAATTATTTTATAGACATATGTCATTCCCAAATATTTTCTTTTAAATTGCTTTTTCTCTTTGACTGCGTATGATCGCTGTCGTTATGCAATAGGAACTGATGTCAGGAACGATCTAATATTTTTCCGTGTGCATCTAATTTAATCCAACCCTTAAGGGTTGTTGCTTTTGTACATATTGTTTTTGTCCATATTCTTGTACGGTTAACAAAACATAGGAAGTTTTTTCCATGCGTACACATGCATGAAGAAGCGTGTAAATATTTGTTAATACGTTTTATATATGTGCATTATATGTATGTAGACCAGTAACATTGAAAATCCTGCATTTCGAGTGCAAAATTGGAAAAAAAGATAAGGAATAGAAGCCTGGCCTATGTATGTTGCCTTTAGTAATCTGGTTCATACTCAAATTGTGTAGTTGCACACCTAAAGGTTTAACATTTAATCTACTAATAATTTGTGGATTGCATTTCGATCATACAACAAATTGTTTCTTTTACTAAGACCTTTTTCTATGCCGTTTTTGTTTTAAAAAATGTTAAAACCTTTTTAACTGTGTAGTCGTGCTCAAAAAATGTTCATTGGAATTTGTACTCTTTCAAATACCTACTCAGTTATAAATATTGTTGTACTAGTTATAATTCATAATTAATATGAATTTATCAGGACAGGATAAGAAAACCGAAAAATATATCGACAGGTGAATCTTTGTTCTGCGATATGACCCGGATCCCATTCGCTTCTTGAGATTCCTTTCTTCAACCACTTTGGTCTTATTCGCTTCTTAACATTCGTTTCCCTTAAGCGACCTAAGTCCCATACGCTTAAAGAGGTTCATTTCATTCAAGCCTCAAGTCACCATCGTCTTATACGCTTCTTGACATTCGTTTCCCTTAAGCGACCTAAGTCCCATTCGCTTCAAGAGGTTCATTTCATTCAAGTCTCAAGTCACCATCGTCTTATACGCTTTTTGACATTCGTTTCCCTTAAGCGACCTAAGTCCCATTCGCTTCAAGAGGTTCATTTTATTCAAGCCTCAAGTCACCATCGTCGTATTCGCTTCTTGACATTCGTTTCCCTTGAGCGACCTAAGTCCCATTCGCTTCAAGAGGTTTATTTCATTCAAGCCTCAAGTTACCATCGTCTTATACGCTTCTTGACATTCGTTTCCAATGAGCGACCTAAGTCCCATTCGCTTCAAGAGGTTCATTTCATTCAAGCCTGAAGTCACCATCGTCGTATTCGCTTCTTGACATTCGTTTCCAATGAGCGACCTAAGTCCCATTCGCTTCAAGAGGTTCATTTCATTCAATCCTCAAGTCACCATCGTCGTATTCGCTTCTTGACATTTGTTTCCCTTAAGCCACCTAAGTCCCATTCGCCTTAAGAGGTTCATTTCATTCAAGCCTCAAGTGACCATCGTCTTATACGCTTCTTGACATTCGTTTCCCTTAAGCGACCTAAGTCCCATTCGATTCAAGAGGTTCATTTCATTCAAGCCTCAAGCCACCATCGTCTTATACGCTTCTTGACATTCGTTTCCCTTAAGCGACCTAAGTCTTATTCGCTTCAAGAGGTTCATTTCATTCAAGCCTCAAGTCACCATCGTCGTATTCGCTTCTTGACCTTAGTTTCCCTTAAGCCACCTAAGTCCCATTCGCTTTAAGAGGTTCATTTCATTCAAGCCTCAAGTCACCATCGCCTCATTCGCTTCTTGACATTCGTTTACCTTGAGCGACCTAAGTCCCATTCGCTTCAAAAGGTTCACTTCATTCAAGCCTCAAGTCACCATCGTCTTATACGCTTCTTGACATTCGTTTCCCTTAAGCGACCTAAGTCCCATTTGCTTCAAGAGGTTCATTTCATTCAAGCCTCAAGTCACCATCGTCCTATATGCTTCTTGACATTCGTTTCCAATGAGCGACCTAAGTCCCATTCGCTTCAAGAGGTTCATTTCATTCAAGCCTCAATTCACCATCGTCTTATACGCTTCTTGACATTCGTTTCCCTTTAGCGAACTAAGTCCCATTCGCTTCAAGAGGTTCATTTTATTTAAGCCTCAAGTCACCATCGTTTTATACGCTTCTTGACATTCGTTTACCTTGAGCGACCTCAGTCCCATTCACTTCAAGAGGTTCATTTCATTCAAGCCTCAAGTCACCATCGTCCTATATGCTTCTTGACATTCGTTTTCAATGAGCGACCTAAGTCCCATTCGCTTCAAGAGGTTCATTTCATTTAAGCCTCAAGTCACCATCGTCTTATACGCTTCTTGACATTCGTTTCCCTTAAGCGACCTAAGTCCCATTCGCTTCAAGAGGTTAATTTTATTCAAGCCTCAAGTCACCATCGTCTTATACGCTTCTTGACATTCGTTTCCCTTAAGCGACCTAAGTATTATTCGCTTCAAGAGGTTCATTTCATTCAAGCCTCAAGTCACCATCGTCGTATTCGCTTCTTGACCTTAGTTTCCCTTAAGCCACCTAAGTCCCATTCGCTTTAAGAGGTTCATTTCATTCAAGCCTCAAGTCACCATCGCCTCATTCGCTTCTTGACATTCGTTTACCTTGAGCGACCTAAGTCCCATTCGCTTCAAAAGGTTCACTTCATTCAAGCCTCAAGTCACCATCGTCTTATACGCTTCTTGACATTCGTTTCCCTTAAGCGACCTAAGTCCCATTTGCTTCAAGAGGTTCATTTCATTCAAGCCTCAAGTCACCATCGTCCTATATGCTTCTTGACATTCGTTTCCAATGAGCGACCTAAGTCCCATTCGCTTCAAGAGGTTCATTTCATTCAAGCCTCAATTCACCATCGTCTTATACGCTTCTTGACATTCGTTTCCCTTTAGCGAACTAAGTCCCATTCGCTTCAAGAGGTTCATTTTATTTAAGCCTCAAGTCACCATCGTTTTATACGCTTCTTGACATTCGTTTACCTTGAGCGACCTCAGTCCCATTCACTTCAAGAGGTTCATTTCATTCAAGCCTCAAGTCACTATCGTCCTATATGCTTCTTGACATTCGTTTTCAATGAGCGACCTAAGTCCCATTCGCTTCAAGAGGTTCATTTCATTTAAGCCTCAAGTCACCATCGTCTTATACGCTTCTTGACATTCGTTTCCCTTAAGCGACCTAAGTCCCATTCGCTTCAAGAGGTTAATTTTATTCAAGCCTCAAGTCACCATCGTCTTATACGCTTCTTGACATTCGTTTCCCTTGAGCGACCTAAGTCCCATTCGCTTCAAGAGGTTCATTTCATTCAAGCCTCAAGTCACCATCGTCTTATACGCTTCTTGACATTCGTTTACCTTGAGCGACCTCAGTTCCATTCGCTTCAAGAGGTTCATTTCATTCAAGCCTCAAGTCACCATCGTCTTATACGCTTCTTGACATTCGTTTCCCTTAAGCGACCTAAGTCCCATTCTCTTCAAGAGGTTAATTTTATTTAAGCCTAAGGTCACCTTCGTCTTATACGCTTCTTGACATTCGTTTTCCTTAAGCGCCCTAAGTCCCATTCGCTTCAAGAGGTTCATTTCATTCAAGCCTCAAGCCACCATCGTCTTATACGCTTCTTGACATTCGTTTACCTTGAGCGACCTAAGTTCCATTCTCTTTAAGAGGTTCATTTCATTCAAGCCTCAAGTCACCATCGTCTTATACGCTTCTTGACATTCGTTTTCCTTAAGCAACCTAAGTCCCATTCGCTTCAAGAGGTTCATTTCATTCAAGCCTCAAGTCACTATCGTCCTATACGCTTCTTGACATTCGTTTTCCTTAAGCGCCCTAAGTCCCATTCGCTTCAAGAGGTTCATTTCATTCAAGCCTCAAGTCACCATCGTCGTATTCGCTTCTTGACCTTAGTTTCCCTTAAGCGACCTAAGTCCCATTCGCTTCAAGAGGTATATTTCATTCAAGCCTCAAGTCACCATCGTCCTATATGCTTCTTGACATTCGTTTCCAATGAGCGACCTAAGTCCCTTTCTCTTCAAGAGGTTCATTTCATTCAAGCCTCAAGTGACCATCGTCTTATACGCTTCTTGACATTCGTTTTCCTTAAGCAACCTAAGTCCCATTCGCTTCAAGAGGTTCATTTCATTCAAGCCTCAAGTCACCATCGTCTTATACGCTTCTTGACATTCGTTTCCCTTAAGCGACCTAAGTCCCATTCGCTTCAAGAGGTAAATTTTATTCAAGCCTGAAGTCACCATCGTCTTATACGCTTCTTGACATTCGTTTTCTTTAAGCGCCCTAAGTCCCATTCGCTTCAAGAGGTTCATTTCATTCAAGCCTCAAGTCACCATCGTCGTATTCGCTTCTTGACATTCGTTTCCCTTAAGCGACCTAAGTCCCATTCGCTTCAAGAGGTTCATTTCATTCAAGCCTCAAGTCACCATCGTCCTATATGCTTCTTGACATTCGTTTCCAATGAGCGACCTAAGTCCCATTCGCTTCAAGAGGTTCATTTCATTCAATCCTCAATTCACCATCGTCTTATACGCTTCTTGACATTCGTTTCCCTTGAGTGAACTAAGTCCCATTCGCTTCATGACATTCCTTTTTCTCTAGTGTAACTCGCAATGTCTGCTTCAATTCAGGACATGAAATAGATCAGAATTTAGATTAATGTTATGAATAGCCTCTTTTATCTATTAACCTTGTACCCATGCCCTGGACAGAGTTTAATGACTTGGTTCTAGATCAATCAATGCCTGACTAAACTAAACGAGCGAACTTCTTACTTCGCTCCTGCTCGAAGAAATGCCTAGTTAAAGATATCGAAATTTCAACATTCACGGAGCGGTTCATAGTTTTCAGTATTATTTTTCAATGAGAGATAACTTCCGATTCTTTTTCCAATAATAGATAAGAGCTGTTTATTATTCTATTTTGATTTATTATCAAATTCAAGAGAGAAAAATTGATTGCCGCAATAATTTATAGTACTTAAAGCTGTATCTTTGCTTAAGTTACTTACTGACACTTTCTTTTGCCTACTCAATTGTTTTGATGGAGATTCAGGGAAGCAGTTTTTCTCATATTATTACAGTTCACTATCAACTATAAATGAGCATCACAGGTTTATTTGTGCTTATTTAAAAGTTTTCCCCCAATCTCAATGGACTGTAATGTGTAGAGACTAAGTTCATGTTCTTCTTATGTATACCGAACCGTCATGTAAAATCGAACGCTACGTACAGTCAGAATATGTAGGTATCAGGACACAAATTCAAATATACTTCCTACCAGGCAATAGCTTCACCACTTCCCCCGTAGGGGGGGAGCTTGCGCTTCGCTCCTAAGATTAAAATTTAAAATCTAAAAAAAAGCAGCCATGGTTAAATTTTTATAAATTTTCTGAACTTCGCTAATTAAAATAATTTTAAAAAGGAACTCTAAACTAAATTTCCCCCCTTTCAAAATATCACGTTGCTAAAATATAGTTATAGAAGAAGATATATAAAAATAAATTTTCTGAACTTCACCATTTGTAATTCTTTGGTTTTAAAAAATTCACAAAATTTCGGTACTTATATTTATTTCAGAACTTCACTATTTTGTTTTTTGATATTATAAAATAATTATTAGAAATAACTTTGATAAAAAACATAAGTCATAACCAAACTAAGATAAAATTATTATTCAAATACTCAAAAAAATCCCCTTCTTAAATTATAGAGTTAATGATGGTGATGATAATTTCGTTAACGAACGACTTGTAAGCAAACATAATGTCATTTTAGCTCCCCTTCATTTCAAATTTAAGTTAAAGTTCTCTTATTTCAGTCCTCCTATTATCAAGCTGCCATGTTCCTGCTTATCAGGCGGGCATCAGCCAGGGCAAGTTTTGATGCCCAGTCACGGAAGTAACCTCCCTAATAAATAGTGCTAGATTAGGAAAGAATCCGGACGAAGATTCGAACTGCCGACCCAGCGATTGATGGGCAAGCACGCTAACCGCTATACGATAGCCATCCTTCATAGCTTGAAAGATTTACCAGCCAAATTTTCACTGTTTTGGGGGCAAATTTTCCATTATGAACAAAGGAAAAATACAAAAGCATATCTGAATTGTATAGCCGGTATAGAGGAAAATATACATGTGATATTATTCGATTTTTACGACTCTGCCACGTGATCAGCCAAACAATACGTAAAACCGACACCGAAACAGAGTAAATACTAATTCAATCAGCCAAACTCTTCAGTTTAACTTTGTATGTGCATATTAAAGCTTTCAAACATGCAGATCTCACCAGCATCGAAGCAAATTGTTGAAGATGCATGACGCGTGGTGCCCATCGAAAATAAGACACGCCAAGTCTATAAACAGATTAAATAATTATTAACGTTCTAATAATATTTTGCTAAGTTCATATCATTTGGTAGTTTCAGTGATGGAGAGAGAAGAAAGTGACGAATCTCAGCGAGAAAGAGAAAATACGAACTCTGTGACAGAGGTGCATTTTTTATTATTTTAGGAGCTCATCTGGTGACTGCCTATTAGGGTAGAAGTCGCCCTAATCACCACAACCTAATACTAGTCTATATTAAAAAGCAAATAATAATATGTAAATAACAAATAACAACGATAAAAAGGACAAATACTAAAAAACAACAACAAAATAACGACAGAGGTGCAGAAGACTGCAGCACAGCGAGAAATAAAGAATGCGTTGATCGGTAAGAGTAACTGATAAGAATCTGCCCTCATGAATCATTTGGCTCTTGAGTCGTTGCCGATTGAGTCGACTCCACCTGAGTTGAATCATTGACACGCCCGAGAGAGAAATAGAGTTCAAAAATAGCTATACAAAATAAAACATAAAAATACAGGAATAATACAGTGTGTACAATCAAATGAACATCGATAAAATTATGCGCGTGTATAAAGAGTTAAATAGTGTTGACACTTAGAAATGTTCATTACTTGAGCCTACTCTGAGCAATTCCGGGAAGAAGTAGGGTATGGGAAGATCGCGTCTATAAGCCTGATTTTGCAAACTGCTTCGTGTGTGGTTTTGGCCAGGGTTTTGGTGGCTTGGGGCAATCTTTATGTTAATCGTGACTCCATATGTGTGGATGTATGTCTTGGGTATAGCAAGTGATGTTCCCACACCCGGATTGTTGTTGTGGTTTCAGTGGATTTGCTGCTTCGTACCATTTATTTTTTGTATAGTGGTGTTGATTAAAGTTCCCGTCTGGCTCCTGAAAATTTGTTGAGTGCTCAGACAAAGGTTAGAGAAGCAACCATGAATACTATTCATATTCGATCACCGAGTTTATGAGTTCTTTATGAGAGAATGAGTAACGAGATGGGAAACAATTTAGACCTTTTGGTACACCATATATATTTTTTTCTGGTGAATGTAGTCTTACACATTTTCCCTACTGTGAGTCTTAAAATGACCAAGCCAATTTTGATGTAAACAGTGAACGATCGTACTCGGGTAAGTCTGTAATGTGAATTCATACATTCACTATCCTTGAAGAAGTACTTAGGTCATTATGCTCAAGCTGTCAACTTTAAACAAGACACCTGTCAGCTAAGGGAAAGTATGCATTCAGTACTGACTCCAATCTGTGAAGTTATTATTTTTTTACTAATTAGTTAAATGTGGCTGAGTTTTACTAAGTTTTATTATATGTTCGCTACATGTTCAGGGTGACGATTAGCGCGGGTGCTCATTAACTGCGGCGAAGCAAGGAGGTGTATGGGTCATGCAAATCTCGTGTTGTGTTCATCTTCTGGCCGCAACGAATCGCTGGCTCAATGTAGCCAGCTAAAACCAATGCTCCCAAAGGTAATTGAGGTCACTGAGTTCAAATATAATATAAAAGTTGACCACCAGGTGGCACCACCCAGTGACTAAATGTGCTAAATCGGTCATTTTCCCCGCCGGTCCAGTAGATCATGTCCCTCTAGTGAAGAATAAGACACACAGTCTATACAGATTTAGTAGCTATTAGAGTTCTAATGATAGGGTGCTAAGTTTCTATTGACCGGTAGTCTCGGTGATGGAGAGTGCAAATCTCTGTGTGAAAGAGTGGCAAATCTAAGAGAGAGAGAGAGAGAGAGAGAGAGAGAGAGAGAGAGAGAGAGAGAGAGAGAATACGAACTCCACGACAAAGGTGCATAATGCTTCGACTCAGATGGAGAATGTGTTGAGTGTGAGGCTGCAGTAGTGACTATGACTCGGCTCTCCTCGAGCGACTAGCTCTCAAGTGGCACTAGATAAGAGTCGCCGTGAGTCATTGGCGATTGAGTCGAAGTTGTATGAGATACATGACGTATCTATGTTGGGCAAGGTAGGTCATCGCCTGACCAAGATTATCATGTACCTGTGACCCCGTAAATGGGTGTCAAAGGAAGCATGGGCAATTGTGCTGCAGCTAAGATTTGAATTATTGCTTGCACTCCTATTCCCTATTCGCTCGGCGGCATAGACACCATCGAGATCAGCTGCGGATGTAGTAAGAGCTGTTGGCGACTGAGGGAGGTGCCGGGCTTGCGCGTACAGGTGAGTAATGCACTGCAGTGGCGTAGAGCGAGTGGCATCTCCCCAGCATCGACCAACAGGGTCTCAATGATGGAAGTGTGGAAGGCACCGGTCGCAAGGCAAAGGCCGGTGTGGTGGATCGAATCCACCTTTCGCAATAAACGCTCGGCTGCGGATGCATAAACCTCGCATCCGTAGTCGAGCTTCGAACGAACAAAGATCGATAAAAAAGTAGGGCAGTAGCCCTATCAGCGCCCCAAGCGCTGAACGTCACGGAACGGAGAATATCCATGGCGCGGGTACAAGAGACCCTAAGGCTGCGAATATGAGGCTCCCAGGTGAGGTTTCCGTCAAATACAAGACCAAGGAAACGGCGCAATTCAACCACATCCAGGCGCACCCCATTAAGAAACAAATCTTGGTCGGGATGGAGCCGTGGATAGGGGCAGAAGTGCACCACCTTAGTCTTGGCAAAAAAAACCGAAACCTGTGCACTTCGGCATAGCGTGAAACATGGTTCAATGCTTCTTGAAGTCGACGCTCCAGAATTGGCATTTGGGCCGGGTCAAAAGAGATCTAAAGATCGTCCACGTAGAGCGTAGCGAGAACATCTTTCAGCAGCACTGAGGTGATGCCGTTGATGCTCAGGGCAAAGAGTGTGACACTGAGGACACTTGCCTGCGGGACACCCTCTTCCTGCTCCTTTGGGCCGGAGAGGGCTCCCCCTCCCGTACGCAGAATCGACGATCTCGCAAAAATTCAGATATAAACAATGGGAGGCGTCCCCTCGCCCCCATCGTGTGGAGGGTCTCCATGATACCGTATCGCCATGCGGTATCATAAGCCTTCTCCAGATCAAAAAAACACCGTGGCGTAGTGCTGTCTACGAAGGAAAGCCTCGCAGACGGCATTTTCCAGTCGAAACAGAGCATCCGACGAGGAGTGGAACTTGTGAAAGCCGTACTGTGCAAAAGACAGATGGCGGAAACGGGTCGGAGTAGAGTGATCTCTCCCCGGTTTGCGAAATGCGAGCACAGTAGCGATTCACCAGGAATCCTGGAGAAGACCCTCCACATAGATCCTGTTGAACAAATCTAACAGAAAGGCCATGCCTTGCTCACCTAGGTGTCGAAGCATGGCGTACGGGACATCGTCCGGACCATGGGCGGTGTTCCCGCAAGAAGCGAGAGCGGAACGCAACTCACTCACAGTAAACTTGTCGTTCAAGGGTTCTCCGCCTCTGGAGGTAAAGTCAAGCCGGCGGCCTTCCGCGACATCACGACGTGCATTGAATGCTGGCTGAGCAGCATCCCGGCTAGAGAATGCAGAAAAATCGGTCTCGAAGAATTCCGCCACGGATGCGGGGTCCGAGATTGCGGTCCCATTCTCCTGGAGAACGGGAGGGGGGGTCCTGCGAGAACTTACCGTGAATCCTTTTGACTTGCTTCCACACCTCTGCTAAAGGGTTCTTCCCGTTAAGTGAAGACACGTATGCCCGCCAAGAAGAGCGGCGGGCGTGCTTCGAAATATACCGGAACCTAGCCCTAGCCCGACGAAATTCAGCGACAGTGAAATCGTTCGGGCGGCGCTTATAGCGCATGTAGGCATAACGCTTCGGTTTGAGGGCCATCTCACACTCGGCCGACCACCATGGGAGTGGTCGGCGTGCAAAACGTCTAGACGTCCTAGGAATAGTAGTCAGGCTCGCAGCGATGAGGTTGCCAGAAAAGAACTCAACGGCCTCATCTACCGACCTAAACTCCTCGACTGAGATAGAGAATTCAGTCATTTCCTCATTGCAGGCCACCGCACCCGCGCCAAGCACCACCGAGGTGGGTTCTCAGGCGGCAGTTGCCCTGAAAATGATATTTGAATGGGAAAGTGATCACTACCATGGAGGTCATCAACCACCCCCAATTAAAATCAGGCTGTGCATCCGAAGAGCACAAAGATAGGTCAAGGCAAGAAAATGAAGCGGTTCTCGGACAGTGATGCGTAAACTCATCCACGTTTAGGACACCCATCTCAAGCTTTTCGATCAGATCGGTAAGAACTTGTCCCCTGGGATTTATGGAGTAATCTCCCCAGAGAGGATGCCTGCCGTTCAAATCTCTAAGCAAGAGATAGGGCCTCGACAACCGTGCCGCGACGCGGCGGAAGTCCTCCGCGTCGAAGTCAGCTGACGGTGGAATGTACGCAGAAATGATAGTATACCTCCTATCCAGGTGCAGCTGCATAGCCACTGCCTGCAATGAGGTATCTAAAGAGAAAGGAAGAACGGAGACATCATGCCGGGTGTAAACCGCGCATCCCCCAGCCCGGCCATCCCGTGATGGTGGGGTCGCAAGACCTTTATACCCCGGCAGGGCAGGCAGGGGGCACGCGCCTAGCATGGTCTCATGCAAAAAGATAGCTAACGGGGAACGGGACGGGACGAGCCTCCGCAGATCCTCCCAGTTGGTTTGGAGTCCACGGCAATTCCATTGAAGGAATATGCCCTCCATGCCTAGCTCAGCGGAGACGCGGGGGACCTCCTCGAACAAAAGACCCTCACGCAAATGGCCGTACACTTCCCGGAGGCAGAACCCCGAGCGCTGTTGGCCGGAAAAAGCTCTGAAGGCGCTGTTGCCTTCGAGGACTTATTGGGGGAGGTTGGGCTCGCCATGCGAGTCTTTGCCTCCCTCCGCCTCGAAACCTTAGAAGGGCGTTGCTGCTTCGGAGGTGGAGGGGCCTTCTTTTTGGGGAACCACCGTCTCCGAGCCACTCGCTCCACCACTAGGCGTGGGCGAAGGAGCCAAAGCTCCTTTCTTACTGTGATCATTTCGGGGACAGTTTTACGAACCCCGGAAGATGGCCTGACGACGAACTTCAGGGGTGTTGCCCCCTATGAGTCAAACGAAAGGTGGAGACGCGTGGCCGTTTCGCCTTACGGGAAACAGTCACGCTGTGGGAAGAGGGGGAAGCCCTAGTTTTAGCCGGGGCCCGGGTTGAGTAGAGCCCGCAGAAGGGCTCCGAATGGGCGCAGAAACAACCGTGCTCGTTGGCCTGGATGAGCCAGGAGCAGAACGTGCCTTTCTAACGATTGAGTTATATGACGTCCCAGGCAGAGCTCTGCGCGCCAGGACCAAGTCCTTAGCCTCGCGGAATGAGATCCTGGGTCTGAACGGCCAGGATTTCTTTCTCAAGGAGATATGCACCACATTGCTTCGAAGAAGCAGGGTGCGGCTCTCCGCAATTGACACACTCGGCCATACACGATTTAGACTTATCGTGTGCGGCCTTGGAGCAATTTACAAACTTCGGGTGACCCAGACTTTGCACGTCTACAAGAACGATGCGTATGGCCGAATCTGTGACATTAATAGCACCGCCGCGGCAGTGGCACGAATGCCTTCATGCGGTAGCGGTATCAACCGGCACGCACCGACTCAGGTGAGCTTGTCGCAGTCGAACGTGACGAAGAGTGTAGGGGGGGCCTCGAGGCCCCTCTCTGTTTTCTCATTACACGTTCGACCTTGACCGCCCCATGGTCTGCCAGCTCTAAGGTGATGTCCCCAATGGAGTAGTCAACGAGTTCCCTTGCATAAACTACTCCTTTCACAAAGTTAATGGTAGAAAGCGTCGTCACACTCACCGGGATGCCATGAAGTGTCCGAAGAGCACTTATCTTGACCGCCTCGGCGGGATTCGTCGCATTCGCCAGACGGCTCCTGTCCGAGAAACGGGTCACCTTCGGCTCTCTACCAATTGCACTGGCTAATCCTCTCCTCTCATTGATCATGTTGCCCTTAGCCAACATGGTGTCATCAGTGGAGCGAATAACGAGGAAGCGTTTGAAGCCAGCGGGCTTGAAAATGCCAGGCAACCTCTGAATGAGGGGCCCCGATGTCATCGAGGCTCCCCCCTGTGCACTTTCTGTCTTTGTCATAGTCAGGGGCTTCGCACCCGGGGGGGGCAGAGGGGCTGGATGTGCCGATCTTGGCTTGGTCGCTTGCCAAAGTGGCAGCACACGCATCCGTCCCCGCACCCCCCGCGGACGGAGAGGAGCCCCGAGTCTTCTTAGTCTTTTTTCTGTTCTTCTTCTTTTTACGAGAGGAGGGCGGGGAACGAACCCGCTTCTCACTTCCGCCGGAAGGAGCCTCTAGGCCAGATGGTTCGGCCTCAGCCAGGTCCTTCCCTTAAATGGAGAAGGTCCTGGTGGTCACAGGGGCACAGGTTAGAGGAGATCCCTTCCCTCCTTGTACTCCTTCGGAGCCCTCGGCCGTTTGAGGAGGACTTTACATAGGGGTGGATTCGGGTTTGGTGCTTGGCGCCGAGCCCGGATTCCCCCCCCATGGAAGGCCCTACCGTCTGAGGCTGGGTTTCCTCAAGGACCATGTCTATCACAGGAGAGGCCTCCAGTTAGCTATCCCCTCCCAGGACATCGCAGGTTCCCTTAGCAGCGTCACCAGTCTTGTGTGGGGGGGCACAGGCCTTGACCCCGGCAAGTTTTTATATTCTTGCCAGCAGGTCTTTTGAGGGAAGCGACCGAAGGGGCTTGGTTTCTCTCTCCCCCCTAAAGGGGTTTGTCCTACCGAGCCGCTTTGATGGGGAGCGGTTCGCTATGGGCTGCCTGCTGGCTTTCTTGGCAGTCCCCTTGGAAAGAACAGGAGGGACTGCCACTGGAAGCAGGGAGGTGCCCGAAAACACCTCCAGAGAAGAGGGGGAGGGGAGTCGCTTACACCTGTAGGCATAGGAGAGGAGTAAGCCTCCTCTCTAGTTAAAGAAATATGGAGGGTCCCCTGTGCAAGCACAGGGGGAAAGGACCTCCATTTTTTTCGTGGAGCTGCCCGAGGGCGGCTCCGTCGATTGAACAGGGAAAGTTGAGGGTTGTTTGTTTTTTTGTTCATCAATGGGCATGGTGACCCTAAATTTTCTGCGGGATGCAATAGCGCATCACCTCTTGCAGTAGCCTGCACTGCAAGAGGTGCTTACAGGCCCAGCAGAGCCAGCGCCGTCATTTGGGACTACCCCTCCCGCCTGGTGGCCTGGCAGTCCATCGGCATGACGACTCCACCTTAGACGCGGCGTAAAACTGATAGATTGTGAAGAGGAAAGGAAAAGGGATGTGAGGAAGGTATGGGTGGGGATGAAGCAGGTTGTTAAAAACCCCCATCCCAAACCGAAGCTTAGGGGTTAAGGAACGTTGCCCCCCTCTCCCGTCCCTCTCAGCCCCGATCCGGGACGGTTGGCTTGAGAAGAAGGTCAGCATCTACCCTGTGAAATTAGAGGCTGACCAGAGAAAGTTGTGGGAGAGGTTGCGTGAAAAGCGACGAAGTAGGGAAGATATACAGGCTACCTGAAGGAAGGAAGAGAGGTTAAGCTGAGGCCGGACGGAGCGCTGGATCCCGTCAGCACGGCGGCCAGGATGGCAAATCGCCGCGCCCCTTACGGGGTACTTTGCCTCTAAAGGTTACTAAATCTATTTGGAGACTCAATTTCATATTTAATATTTGAGAGATACATTTTTTATATACCCCAAAATATTATTCTAAATGTTCGTGTCAACTTAGATAAATCAATTCTAAGTCATTTTCATCACATAAATATGATTTGAACTCATATAATATGTCAGGATAGGGATTGGTCGGATGATAAAAAAAAACTATTATGGCAAGCGTATTTGTGATGATCTGCTTCCATGTGTGTATGTTTGTGTGTATTTGTATAATCATGCATTTCTGTCTTATTTATTATTTGTAGTTCACCATGGTTATAGATTTTTCCAAGGATATTTGACAATGCTTTATTATTTATAACTGTTTTCGCATTCTTTCACGCATGGAGCAAACGATCTAGATAACCAGTGAAATTGCTTTTCTTTCTTGCTTTATCCCGTGTCCACAGCGCAGTGCATGGAAGATCAACTGTACATTATATTCGCGTACTTCCATTCTGAACTACGTTGTTTATGGTATACCTTTTCTTGGTACGTAAGTTCGAAGCAGAAAACAGTCAACGGACAGTGTATGTCTGAACACATTCACAGAGTAGTGTTTTTTTTAGGGCACTCATCCGAGCTACTATTATTCACTGGTTCCCCCCGACAATCATTTCGTTAGCACAACTCTCTCTCTCTCTTTACACTGTTTAAAATGCTAACGGAACTATCCTTTTTCCATGTGTTGAAATTATTAACAGAATTCTCCCTTTTTTCTGTGTTTAAATTGCTAACGGAACTCTCCTTTTTCCCTCTGTTTAAATTGTTAAGAGAACTCTCCCTTTTCCCTCTGTTTAAATTGTTAAGAGAACTCTCCCTTTCTCTCTGTTTAAATTGTCAACAGAAATCTCGTTCCCGCTTTGTTTAAATTGTTAACGGAACTCTCCTTTTTCCACGTGTTTAAATTACTAACAAAACTTTTCCTTTTTCCTGTGTCTAAGTTGCTAACAAATCTTTTCCTTTTCCCTGTGTTTAAATTGCTAACAGAATTCTCCCTTTTCCCTGTGTTTAAATTGCTAACAGATGTCTCCCTTTTCCCTGTGTTTAAATTATTAATGGAACTCTCCTTTTTCCCTGTTTTTAAATTGTTGACAAAACTCTCCTTTTCTCTCTCTTTAAATTTTGTGACGAATTGAGAGAAATGTGACAAGTTTCAATGTTTTTCAGTTATGGAAGGGTTTAAGGAAATTCTGGTAGTTGCTCGGTGGGAATTTTTGCATACAAGGTGATACGTCAGTTGGGATTTAATTTCATTGCGATCTTTTGAGGAGGATGATTGGGATTATTTGGGGGAGGAGGGGGAGCTAAAACTCCTTCTAGCGAGAAACATTAGCTCATACTTATGATCTCGTCTTGTACTTAAATGCTGAGTTTCAATCACCAATATCGCTCCCCAATTTCTTTCACCCCTGTGGGTGATCACGTTTGAGGATCTCCCCGTCCGTTCCTTCTCACTCCAATTAACTACATTATTTCTCTTTGTTTATCTTCGCTGAAAACGGTGCCTTCGTCAATGAGTGCCAATTTCCGTTTTAATGTGTTGATCGCTCCTGCAAAAGGAAGCTTTTTACTTCGACATCGCTAAAGCGATGGATGACGTAAAGAGAACAAAACATATTTAATAAACTGCTAACTAGTCATGTCCTGGATATATTACGTGTCTACTAACTAAAATAAGATGAAGATGATATACGATTTTAAAAAATAATAATTTCGTGTTTAAATGAACATGAAGACCTTGATTGCTATCTTCGGCAATGCAGGGTAAATATGGCCTCCTAACCACAATATAACGAGATTTAAACCACCTCGAGGTTGCCACTATCACATCGACCTGCTTTACTGCTTATTACCTACCCTTGACAGCTTTGGCCTATCCCCTAGACAATAGCATGAGAATGAGGCCCACAATGCAATGGTCAAACAATATGGTGGAAGAACGCTTGAATTCCGAACAAAGGAAAATGATTCTCAAATGGCACATTAAGATCGAAAATGTGTACGAGGTGCAAAAACAGTGGAAGAGGGTGCTTGGGACGAAGTCTCCATCCAGAGCCACAATAGCGAAGATTCGAGATTGCTTCGAAATTTATGGTTATGTCCACAACAGAAGCGGACAAACGTGTAAGTGCACTCAGTACCAGGTGAGGGCAGGTCTAGAACAAGTGGTTTGTTTGTTGGATTTTTTTACCCAGGGGCTGGGAGAGTCCTCTTAGACCCAAAGTAGAGTAGTTTCTTTCCCTCCCGGCGATTTTCCACAGATTCTCACTTCTCCCATTTCATCACTTTTTCTTTACAGATCTCTGCTTCTGGTGCAGACCCTCCTCTCCCCCCTCCCTGTTGGTTTTCTTTTTTTTTAGTTTTAAGTAATAACTTTTATATTTTCGTCCTTTTTGCCATAATATTTAAAAGTTATATTTTGCATGCATGGGTAATGTAAACTGATAGCAGGATTTATCTTGTTTATGTACATTTAAATATGGAGGTAAACATATGTTTCGTGGTGATAAGTATCGTTGCGCACTTTAGAATGCTAAAAAATATGTTTTTAATTATGAATTCACGTCATTGAATCCTCTCATCTATCTGTGCTCGGTACCAGGCAACACCCAATACACAGCTTTCAGTCAAGCTATTAAATTTTCAGTTGCTAAAATGTACAATCTTATTTCTGTATGTCAAACTTCTAAAGCTTTACGTATACATATGTACACTTTGGATATAAGGTTTAAGTACAACTAACAGTACATATAGTAAAATTTAATAATTTGTATGCATTTCTCGTCAAAATTTGATTTTAAAACGGTTTAAACATTTTACATACGAGGAGCAGTCAATAAGTTTTGCAATTCGGATATAAGGAAACGAGATATGAGAAAAAGTGTTTTATTATTTTTCAATATAACTACACTCAACTTCAATGCACTTGCACCACTTGTCCCTGAGGCTTCGAATTCCTGACAACCATAAATCTCCCGGCTGCTGTTCAATCCACTCCTGGACGGCGAGCTGGACATCTTCATCGTCCGCAAACCGGCGTTCACACAGTGCAGCCTTGAGCTGGCGGAATAAAAAATAGTCGCTAGGGGACAGATCTGGACTGTAGGGGGATGTGGTTGAGCTCCTCGACTCCGCACTCGCGCACGGCAGCTTGTGTAACTCTGGCGGCCTTGTAGACAGGGGAATTGTCGCGGAGGAGCAGGACACCGCGTGTCAACTTGCCGCGCCACTTCTGACGGATGCACTTCTTCAACCCAGCCAGTTCCTTGGCGTAATATTGGCCTGTGATGGTTCTTCCACGAGGCGCATAGTCCACCATCAACACTCCCTCGGAATCCCAGAAGATAGTGGTCATGATCTTCCAGGCTGAGGGTTGGGTCCGGAACTTGATGGAGGTCGGAGAACCCCTGTGCTTCCAGGCCATGCTTTCGAGCTTGGTCTCGGGATCCCAGTGATGGACCCACGTTTCATTACTTGTCACTATGCGTGACTTGAATCCCGCAGGGTCTTGGTTGTACAGGAGCAGCAGCTCCTCCGAACTTTGACGACGTTGAAGTCGATCATGGGGCGTAAGGTTTCGTGAGGTTTCTAGGGACCCAACGGGCAGAGACCTTGGTCATGGCCAAATTGTCGTGGATGATGTTGATAACACTTCCGTGTGATATTCCAAGTTGTCGCTGATTTTTTCGACCTTGACCCGTCGATTTTCAGGATCATCCTCTCCACACGGGCCACATTATCCTCGTTGGTCACGTCTGACGGGCGTCTTGGACGGGGTCATCTTCAAGGGACTCACGACCATGGCTGAACTCCCTATTCCAGCGAGCAATGATTGCATAGGAAGGGGCGATGTCGGTGTACACTGCAACCATGTGTTCATGGATCTATTTTGCATTCTTGCCTTCCTTCGTCAAAAATTTGATCACTGCGCGGTGCTCAACCTTCTCCATTGTTGAAAAGTTTGTGACTGACGATCTGCGATCAGCTACTGCTTCTTAAATAGACGAGGCAGGAGCGTGCGGCTGCAGGTCCTGACTTGTCATAACTTGTCCTAACACCCCCACAAACAGCCATCCCCCTTCCTCTGTTTTGCCCTACCGATTCGCAAAACTTATTGACCGCCCCTCGTATGATGCGTGGCCCAACTGGTACTTGTATCTAATTACACACATTATATATATATATATATATATATATATATATATATATATATATATATATATATATATATATATATATATATATATATATATATGGGTTCTATTGAAGTCCACAGCTGTGGCAGCGTTATTAATTTTAACTTGTATTTTCTTAATGTTTCCTAGACGTCTTTCGACCGTGTTAGGTCATCTTCAGGGAATGAACAGAAATGGAATTATTCAAAAATTGCCTCAAAGTCCCCGTTAAAAAAATTGTAAGAAATATTAAGAAAAATACAAGTTAAAATTAATAACGCTTCCACAGCTGTGGACTTATATAGAACCTGTATACAGCATGGCCTTTTACCTAATTATATATATATATATATATATATATAATGATACACATATAAATACATGTAAATTCATGTCAAATTTCCGTAAATGCATATAAAACGTTGTTAAGCTTTTTAGCAGACTTTGGCTTTCCCCGAACGTCCGAGATTAATAACCTACGAAATATAGTTGAGTGTACAAAAGCGTCTTTCGCCATACGATTGTCAGCCTCCAATTATGTCACATCTCTACAGAATGAACAAAAAAAAGACGACATAGTGATCGCCTAAAAAGGCTTGTTTATTCCATTGCAAAACACTGGGAACAAGATTAGTCTGTCAAGAAATTAATGTTGTTTTTAGATCTTTAAAATCTCTTTCTTAGAGTTGTTTGCATAGACCTAAATATGCTGCAAGCTTTTTAAAGATAACTGTAGTAATGCCTAGGACGTTTTTAAGCTGTATCAATGCTTAAGCTTTTTTTTAAAGCTAGCAATACCCTTTTTTTTAAGCTGGTAATATTTAGGCTTTTTTTTAACCCACAAAAATGTTGTTTTTGTGCAATATTAACGGTTTGAAAGAGAATGTTTACAACATACGAATAGTGCTTTCTCTCTAACTTCATCTCTATGTTTAATAATTGCAAGGTGTAAATGAAGCTCTTGAACAAAACATCCTCTTTTCGTCAACTCAAAGGGCGTTCAACTCCTCGACAATACACTTCCGCACGTGTCACAATTGCTTTCCCCCCGCCCTCCTAAAAAAAAAAGTAGTGCGTTAGGTTTAAAAGTTCGTCCTCTCCTACATTCACAGGACCTTTCACCACCTGAATACCATTTATGTAAGTCATTACAACATCACCTAAATGGCAAAGATTGTTCTGATATGGAGAGGGAAACAGATATCAATTCCTATATTTCCTGGAAACCGAATGAATTCTTCAATAAAGATGTCCCTTGCTTGGTTAAAGGATGAGCGATCAAAGCAAATAAATAACGATGGAAATTATTTTTTGACTAATTGTCTTTTGTATGTTAAAATATACTGCCCGACCAAAATAAAAGTCGTTCACTGAGTTTTGATACATTGTAAGCTTTTTGTCACTAATTCGTTTCAGAATACTTTAGTTTAAAGTAAACCTATATGAAAACATTCAGCAGTTTCTCTGACGTAGCAACCACCTTGTATAGATGTTATAACTGTCATAATTTTTACAGGAGTTTCAAGAATGAAAACGAGTGGAAAAGACATTGTACTATTTGATAAAGGACGCATCGTCACCTTACATGAATATGGCAAATCAACACGTGATATCTCTACAGCAACAGGTATAGGCATGATGACTACAGAAAAAACAATTGCACGCGGAAACAAGATGGCGAAGCAAGTTCATCTGGTAGCAAATGTGGTAGGCATCAAATTCTTGACGAAAGAGACAGGCGCTCCTTGAAATGTTTGATCAAGAAAAATTGGTGTTGTTCGACGCAGCAATTAACCGGCATTTTCTGTGACGGTCCAAAAACGATTTCAACGAGAACTATGCGTCTTAAATTGTAAAAAAATATGCATGTACTCAGCGTCGCTTCAACCAGAAAGCCACTTGTGACTGCAACAAATCGAAAAAAAAGGCTTCAATTCGTCAAAGAACATAAAAACTGGAGTGTAGAGGATTGGAAACGTGTCACGTGGTCCGATGAATCTAGGTTTACCCTCTTTCAGACTGATGCGCGCATTAGAGTATGGCAAGAACTTCATGAGGCATTTGATCTATCATGCATCGTCTCCTCCGTGCAGGCAACTGGAGGTAGTGTTTTGGTCTGGGGCTGTTTTACCTGGACTGGACATGGATCTGCAACCTTCTGCAGCAACAAGATGAAGTTCCGCGAGTATTTGCAAATCCTGGACGATCAAGTTCACCCCTCAATGGACTTCTTTTTTGCTAATGGCGATGGAATGTTTCAGGACGATAACGAGCGCATCCAACGGTCTAACACCGTCAAAGATTGTTTCACCCAGCATGAGGGATCATTTCGGCATATTGAGGGGCCACCACAGTCCCCAGATTTAAATCCCATAGTGAATTTATGGGATGAGCTTGAGAGGGCCCTGCGTGCCTCATCGCCTCTTCCATTATCATTGAGCGATTTGGGTCTACGGCTGCTGGAATTGTGGCCGAAATTGAAGCTACAAAAGACGCAAAATCTTGTAGAATCAATGCCAGATAGGATGAGAGCTGTAATTCTATCAAGGGGAGGTTCAATAACTTATTAAATAATTATTACACTGAACTATCTTTATTTTCACTAGGCAATGAATTTTACCTTCCTCTAAAAAAAATCACATTAATTTCATGACATCATAATACAAGCGTATAAGCATCTCTCGGGCACCAGTTAAGTTAACCCTACGCAAGTAGAGTGTCCAAAAAGTCAGTGTGCACGGAAAAATTATTACAAGTTATTACAAGATATATAGGAAATGGCCTCTACCGACGTCAGACATGCTTACACAAGCGTGTGTAAGGTGGCGAAGACATTCCTAACTGCAAGTGGCGTGATTTATTAAGTGTTGTTGGTGGCCATCCCTGGGAGTGTCTCCGGGAAATGATGCTATTTTTGATACACTCCTCCAGCAGCTATATTGATGCGCGCGCGGCGTGAGCAGTTGCACTATCTTGCTGAGCATTTAGTGCACACTGACTTTTCGGACAGCCTGTATAAAGATACGAGAATAGTAAAAACTTTGCCAAAGCGAGAAAGAAGCCTAAATTATCATCGATTAAGATTCACAACATTCTTAGAGAGGATAAAATTGATATCACACATCACTAGAGAGCGATGGAACTCGTTCTCTTTGATAAAGAATTTTCGAAGAAAGTAAAATAGACACAAAAAGAAGTATTTGGCCATAATTGCAAAATAGAATGTCGGTGAGCTAGTCAAGAGCTAGTTCCAAATCATACCATACTAACCCATTCACTGCGATCGCATGAACAAAATTTTCATGAGATTGGTTTCTCAGGTCACTGGACCCTATGTTTGCTTAGTCAACTTTTATAACATGCAGCGGAAGACTATGAGTCTTCCTGCCACATAGACGGAGGAGGGTTTAAACTTTCATTAAATATAATTTCAATAAAGGATTACGAACACATATGAATTCTTATTCCAGAAAACTGTCGAAAGCTGAATATTTTTTGACTAAAAATATAAAATGCAAAATATGATCAGATATTTCAATTTTCCCCCCAGTAAAAAGAAAAAATAGGCTTTATTATGGCATCTCTATTGCACCCCTTTTTTTTTGCTTCAATCTCGCTTATTGCACTTTTTAAGACATCGTATGATGAATATATGTTGGTGTAATGATGTTCATTTAATGCACTTTCTCTCTCTCTCTCTCTCTCTCTCTCTCTCTCTCTCTCTCTCTCTCTCTCTCTCTCTATATATATATATATATATATATATATATATATATATATATATATATATATATATATATATATATATATATATATATATATAGATATATATATATATATATATATATATATATATATATATATATATATATATATATATATATATATATATATATATATATATATATATATATATATATATATATATACAAAGTTTAAAGATTGCGTGTCTATCTGTTTGTCTGTCTATCTGCCCGTTTTAGGCTCGAAAATGGATCGGTGAGTAAATATAGAAATGCATTCTCTAATGCACTTTGCCTGTGGAATTAATGGTTCATGATTCGTTTCGACAGACGCAAAAGCATAACACTTAAAAGCAAAAAAAACAACAATATAAATAATGTTCGCGAATTTTTCATTTCGGTTCGATATAGGTTCGAAAAGAGGGTCGCTGGGAGCTAAATGCTGTTGCGTTATTTATATATCAATGGGACCAGATTGATTTTCTTCATTACGCATAAAAATGCTACAAATAACGTTCAAAAGTGAAGCGAAATTGCCTTCCCGTGTCATCGTGAAATACTATAATGGGACTAATATAGGGTAGCTCCTTTGAACACAACCACGTTTAAAAATTATTTTTACAACCTTATTGGGTAATTAATAAAATTCGAATGAGCCCCAAAGCCCAAACAATCTAACATAACCTCTGGAAAACGTCAAATATCTCAGAATAATAATAAAAAAAATTAATGTTTACATTCGGATGAATCATTGACCTAGGCTATACACGCCACATAAATTATGGGGCTAATATGGTGATTAATTACTCTTTATTAATTGATATTTTTAGTCGCGAGCGACTCTACATCTCACTATGTCGATCGGTTGGTCCCCGTTTTGTTTTGTTTTTGTTTTTATAATAACTATTCGGCCGATTCAAACGAAATTTGAAAACCTCATATTGTTTTACATTCTCTTTCGAATGATATATTGCCAAAGTCCTCCCATGGTTAGCCCGGGAATTATTTTGTTTTGGCAATAACATCCTAACTATTGGGCCGATTCTAAAGAAAGTTGAAACCCTTATGTTGTTTTACATTATCTTTCGAATGATATAATTGCCAAATTCCTCCCAAAGATAGCCCGGGAATTATTTTGTTTAGCTAATAACATCATAACTATTCGGCTGATACTCTGCTACACTAGACTAGGCTATAATATGCTATACTCTGCTAGGCAAGCCTAGAATAGGCTATACTATGCTAGGCTTTATAGGCTAGGCTATATTATGATAAGGTATGCTAAGATATAATGTACAAGGGTAAGATATACTATGCTAATTTAGGCTATAAAATGCTATGCCTGGATAGCATATAGTATGCTAGGCTAGACAATACTAAGCTATGCTTGACTTCGGTTTATTAGGATAGTATAGGCTATACTTTTCTAGGATAGTTAATTCTATGCTAGGCTATAACTAAGCTAGACAATGCTATACTATGCTATGCTAGGGTAGGCTAAAGTATAATTGGATAGGGAGGGCTATGTTAGGTAATACTATGTTAGGCTACGATAGGCTAGCTAACTAAGGCTATAATGGGCTAAGCTATGCAAGATTATTCTAGTTTAGGGTATGGTATGCTTAGGCTGCCCAGATTTTTTTTTAACCCAATGCTGGACGGAACCACCTGCATATATATATATATATATATATATATATATATATATATATATATATATATATATATATATATATATATATATTTAAATAAAAAAGTTAAGTAATTTTAGTAGCAAACAAACTTTAATTATTAATAAGTCAATATTCACTTACCTAATTTAGTCTAGAATTGTACTTGGCATTTGAATGGATCTTTTCAAGGAGGTTTATGTTTGAGCTTCGGTAATCAGAAAATTGCAAACAATTCATCTCATAATTGCATGTAGTTAATAGTGCCGCTTTTAAAGTATCTATATTTAACCTGCTTTTTTCGTCTGCCCAGTAGTTTTCCATCATTGAAAATACCCTCTCTCTTGGTGCATTTGATCCTGGTAGACTTAAAAAGAATTCTACTACCTGATAAATGTTTTCAAATGTAATATTCTGACTTTTGAAATGTGCAAATATTTCCAACCATCTACTCTCAAATAAATTTCAATAAAAGATATAATAAGGAATGACTCTCCGAACGAGTCAATGACTCAAATTAACTCCGGATTGAGTCACGACAGTCTGCTATTCGAAGCGGCATTGCCAAATGTTGTCAAGTCTATAATTACTTATGATTGTTTGACAGAATGTCCACCTGCATTTCCTAATGCTGGACTTTACATTATCCAGCATTGAGTAGTCATTTTTGCTGGACAAATGATCTAAAAACAGTAAAATGCCAGACAGTCCAGCAAAATGCTGCACGTCTGGGCAACCTAGGTATGCTCCACTAGTCTAAGATATACTAGGCTAGGCTATAATATGATACAATTGGCTATATTGTCTTAGGTCTGGTTATGCTACGATATGCCATACCAAGCTAGCCTATAGTATGCTAGGCTAGGCTACCGTATGCAAGGATATATTGGCTAGGCTATAGTAGCCTATTCTAGATGAGCTATAATAGGCTAGGCTACTCTAGGCTAGGCTCTAGCATGCAATGCTAAGCCATATCTGGTTAGGCTAGGCTCGTCTATAGAGAGCGAGGCTACACTAGGTAATGCTACGCTAGGCAAGGCTATACTAGACTAGGCTAAACTAAACTATAATATGCTAGGTTAGACTAGGGCCTATGAAGTTAGGCTAAGCTATACTAGGATATGATAGGCCACGCTATACCATGCTAAGGTAGGATAAAGTAGGCTATACTATGCTAGGCTAGCTAGATTATACTAAGTTAGGCTAGGTTAGGCCAGACACAGCTAGGCTATTCTATTTTGGGCTAGGCTATCTTATGTTTTGCTAGGCTTGTCTATACTAAGCTAAAACAGGGTAGGTTATACTATGCTATTCTCAGCTATGATATGCTATGGTATAATATGCAATTTTAGGCTAGGCGATACTTGGCTATGCTAAGTTAGACAATACTACGCTAGTCTAGACTAGGCTATTTCAGGCTAGACTATGATATGCTATACTATGCTATAATATACTATGCTATGTTATACTATGTTATGTTATACTATGCTGTGCTATGCTATACTATGATATGCAATAATATTCTATAATATAATATGCTCAATTCTGCTATGGTATATTATGCTATACTATGGAATACTGTGCTATTAGTGTGTGTCAATGTATTCAACGTTCTAATTACATGAATGAGGGGTGCTCAAAATTTGCAGCCCTACTTATGAATTCTAAAGTCATATTTTTATTTTAATATAATTTTAGTTCTACTTCGTTAGCTACTTAAAAGTTTTGACTTATTTTTTTTCATCTTGGGGAATTAAATGACTATTATTATATTAATAATTATATCTATTTCACTTTTTTTTCTTATTCACCGTTTGAAACATATTCATCAGTATGCTGAAGATTAGGTGGCCTTCAGTACTACCATCGTACCAGTGGGATTTGACCTACAATTGCTTTGAAAGTTAGGACAAGACTGGCGTAATTCACACATTTGAACACCTAAATTGAAAATAGTAGAGTTGTTACCATCTCAATTCTAAACTCTAGTTGACGTTCTGAAATGTGGATGTGAAAAACTACCCATCAGCCAATCTTGCAAAGGATATTTACCCTAAATTGCTTGAAAAGTGGGAATGATGGAACACTTTTTTTTAGCCCCCGTTGTAAATTCAAGAGTCACGATCTTAAACAGATCCAAAAGAACTGGGAGCAGGCCAAAAACATATCCCTTGGGAGAGGAGAGCTACAGTCCTAAGTCACTTTCATTACAAAACTAGACATCCTGTTGATATCCTCAGGCGAAAGTGTGAAATTGTTTTATGCTGTGAATTTGGCTGCCGTGGTTGCAAAAACGAAACTCAAATTAATTTAAATCCCCTGTGGAGATGAGGATCTCTGTGAAGGAACTTGCTTTCATTAAAGGTCAGAGATAAATGATTACTTCTTTTGGACCACATCAGGTTTTCTTTTGAGATTAATTTGAGTAAAATAGACAAGTCAATAAGTAAAAGGGACAAGAAGGTGAAGGAAGAAGAGTTGCTTACTATATAAGTAGGCCAATGTTTCTATGCCATCAAGTGAAATAATTTTCCTTCCTGAATAAAATGAAGAACGAATAGCTGATGCTCAAGATGTAAAGGATTGAATTTATGAAGTGAAGTTAAAATACCAATCATATCTTCAAATTCCATTAAAAAGCAGCCTGGGAATTATTTTGGGGGGCAATAACATCTTAACTATTCGGCTGATTCTAACAAAATTTGAAAATCTTATATTGTTTTACATTCTCTTTCAAATAATATAATTGCTAAAGTCCTCCCTAGTTTAGCTCTCGAATTACTTTGTTTTGTCAATAACATCATAACTATTCGGCCTATTCTACGATATTTTGAAGCCTTAAGGTGTTTACATTTTCTTTCGAATGATAAAATTGCCAAGGTCCTCCAAAGGTTAGTTTGGGAATTATTGAAAGTTTTGAAGATCGTAAGGTCATAAATCAGAATAAGTGAGGGCACGCGACTTTTTCGTCCGCAGACCTTGTTTAATGTCACTTGGATATTAATTCTCTGTTAAATTATCTATTAAATTATATATCTTATTAGCATTGCTTACTTCTGTGGCAGAATTGTTGTAGAAATTAACCGAAAATGATATAATTTCTACTTCAATTAAAAATTCGGGCAAGAAATAAATAGCCATGCGTAGGCTGTGTTGCTACCTAACAAAATATGCTATATGTGAGATTAATCCAAAGGTTTCCAGGAAGGGGTCGAAAGAGACGTGCAATAGACAACCTGTTAAAAAACTTCCGATAAGGAACCAGTGTCAGTAGACCAGGAAGGGCCAGGCCCCAAAAAGTAAACTCACCAGAAAAGGTGAATTACATAAATGATCAATCGGCTCTCACGCAAATAAATAAAATATCTATCGCAAAAGGCGGTGGCCAGAAATTTAAGTAGAAATTCTGGGCAACGTGTCAGAAAATCGCTGAACCTAAAGGAATCCAATCACAGACAGTGTGAAGTGATGACAGGAATATCTTCTATCTTTGAAGAAGAGAATTATTACGTTCTTTGTGTGTCATAGGCCAGGCTCTTGTGATAGTGTTAGTCATCTACTATAATATCTCCTAGGCAAAGAAAGGCACAGAAAACAGGAATAATTCGTATAACCTTGTAATTTAAGCAGGAATTCTAGCATTTTGAAGTTTCCACATACATATTAAATATGTATTATGTAATTGATCATATAAAAAAAAATATTTAAATTTTCAGAATTCCTCCTTAATGCGAGGTATCCTACAAGAGGTGATCTATTTTCCTTTCCAAAGGGAAGCAATACAGCTTTAAGACTTTTGGGGTATGTCACTAAACACTCAGAAGGTTGGTACTCAAAGCCGATTTCGCCCCCCAAAATACCAGTATTATCAAAGCAATAACAGAGCATATTTTGCCTTCTAAAACTTGGAAGAAAAGTGTAGAAATTAAGTCTCTTTACCTGTATATAAATGGTCTTCAACTAGGATCTTATACATTTCACTCAAGGAGATGAAATATAGAAATGTGTTTTTTAACTTGGTAAGGCTTGAATTCCTGATCAAGCCATCTAGTTCGTGCCGTTTAGGAAAATGTGTGGATTTGCTTGAGCTTCCTTCATTAACTGTAGCAGCATCCTTATCTTAAAATGAGGGATCTGCCTTTTAAATCACGTTTAATGAAGGATTAGAGATTGGTAAATCTTGACAGTGTAGCAGAAGCACGGGAGCGATGAATGCTGGTATACAGGATACACAACAGGTGTTCTATATTTATTTGCCCGTCTTGGAATTAGATATATCGACAATACATGAGTAATAGTCACCATGGTGGTTGATGGGAGGTTCTCTCCAAATGCGAGGAATTGTGAATAGTATATAGTTCCGGCTACCACTTAACCACCCTTCCAATGTTGATTGGCGACATCCGTAGCTTACAGGTGCCCAGGGTTTGCCTTGATCAGTCATAGGCGCGCCAAAATACGTTAATGCAATTAAACACATAGAAAATCAGGTGTAATGTTGTGTTTGGTATTCCTGGTGCCGATGTGAGGGTGGCAAACATAGTATAACGAGTCTCAAAACAGCCGACAAGTTCTAGTCGTAGCCAATAACTTTCTAAAAAGGCAAAATAACCACGTACTACAGTAGAGATATCATAGGTGGGTAAAAATAAACCCCCTACTACAGTAGAGATATCGAAGTGGGTAAGGATAAACCCACTACTACAGTAGTGATATCGTAGGTGGGTAAAAATTAACCCCGTACTACAGTAGAGGTATCGTAGGCAGGTAAAAATAAATCCTCTACTACAGTAGGGATATCGTAGGTGGGTAAAAAGAAACCCCCTACTACAGTAGAGATATCTTAAGTGGGTAAAAATAAACCCCCCGACTATAGTAGAGATATCGTAGGTGGGTAAAAATAAACACCCCTACTACAGTAGAGATATTGTAGGCGGGGAAAAATAACTCTCTACTACATTATAGATATCGTAGGTTGGTAAATATAAACCCCCTACCACAGTAGAGATATCGTATTTAGGTGAAAATAAACCCTCTACTACATTAGAGATATCGTAGATGGTTAAAAATAAACCACTTAATGCAGTAGATATATCGTAGATGGGTAAAAATAAACCCCCTACTACAGTAGAGATATCGTAAGTAGGTGAAAATAAACTCCCTACTACAGTAGAGATATCGTTGGTGGGTAAAAGTAAACCCCCTAGTAAAGTAGAGATATCTTAGCTGGGTAAAACCAAACCCCCTACTACAGTATAGATATCGTAGATTGGTAAAAATAATCCCCCTACTACAGTAGAGATATCGTAGGTGGGTAAAAATAAACCTGCGACTACAGTAGAGATATCATAGGTGGGTAAAAAACACCCTCTACTACATTAGAGATATCTTAAGTGGGTAAAAATAAACCCTCGACTACAGTAGAGATATCCAAGGTGGGTAAAAATAAACCACCTACTGCAGTAGAGATATTGTAGGTGGGTAAAAAGAAACCCCCGACTACAGTAGAGATATCGTAGGTGGGTAAAAATAAACACCCCTACTACAGTAGAGATATTGTAGGCGGGGAAAAATAACCCTCTACTACAGTATAGATATCTTAGGTTGGTAAATATAAACCCCCTACTACAGTAAAGATATCGTATTGGATAAAAATAAACCCTCTACTACATTAGAGATATCGTGGATGGTTAAAAATAAACCACCTACTGCAGTAGAGATATCGTAGGTGGGTAAAAATAAACCCCCTACTACAGTAGAGATATCGTAGGTAGGTAAAAATAAACCCCCTACTACAGTAGAGATATCGTTGGTGGGTAAAAATAACCCCCCCTACAGTAGAGATATCGTAGGTAGGTAAAAATAAACCCCCCTACTACAGTAGAAATATCGTAGGTGGGTAAAAATAAACCCCCTAGTAAAGTAGAGATATCGTAGCTGGGTAAAAACAAACCCCCCTACTACAGTATAGATATCGTAGATTGGTAAAAATAATCCCTCTACTACAGTAGAGATATCGTCGGCGGGTAAAAATAAACCTCCGACTACAGTAGAGATATCATAGGTGGGTAAAAAACACCCTCTACTACAGTAGAGATATCTTAAGTGGGTAAAAATAAACCCCCGACTACAGTAGAGATATCGTAAGTGGGTAAAAATAAACCTCCGACTACAATAGAGATATCGTAGGTGGGTAAAGATAAACCCCCTTCTACAGTAAAGATATCGTAAGTGGGTAAAAATAAACCCCCTACTACAGTAGAGATATCGTAGGTGGTTAAAAATTCAAATGAAGGCTACAATTACATATATAAATGCTACTTACCATTGTAATGTTACACCACGAGAGAAGTGAACTCAATCTTTCCTGATCGACACAAATTAAAGCACTCACGTCTCAAAGCAGCACACACCACTATATACATGACAGTTCAAGCAGTACTGTTACTGTCGTGCGTACAGGAGCAGTTATTGTCACGCAACGCCTCAATTAATCATCATATTTTCCTAGTTTTCTAGGGGGGGTTTGAGTGATTGTTGTAAGATTTATCAAGAATGTATATGGTTTAAATATGCATAGTTATTATGTTTAATAATATACATGGCGGAACACGAAGTGTAGACATTTTTGTACAAATCATTTTAAATATGTTTACATACCATTAATTAATTACTTCCCTTCAGATTCTTTCAGGATGTATTACATTTTCTGAATCAAATTGTAAATTGTTTGAAAAACCCTGTTTACTGTGATCAGATCTGGTGTTTTTAAAGTTAGTGATCGATCAGTGAGGAATCCAACACTCATCAAGAAGACGATGAACAAGATCAGACGAAATCCATAGAGGAATGGCAGAACACTTGCTTTAGAGGGCAAAGTGAGCCATGTGACCATACAAAAACTGCTGAGACTTTTTCAGTTCAAGATGGCTAATTGACATCTGCTTCTCAACCACACTAAAATGAAAGAGTCGCTGGAGTCACAGCCTCCACTTCTGTGGACAGATAAGTTGTTCACTCTCCAATGTCCATGCCACACACAACAGAAAGAATTGTCGTCTTGGGGCACAAATTAATAATGAGATATTGCCGTTGAACATCACTTAGCTTTCAAGAAACAGAATCCAGCTTCGGTGATGGTGTGGGTGGGGATAATAACGAAGGGCAGAACACCCCTCCCCCCATCGTAATTGAAGAGCGGGGGGGAAGATTAATCAACATGTTTATTTGTTCATATTTAATGAAAAAGTCATCTCTCTAGGAGAATGCCACCATAGGAAATGCTGTTGTACCCCTTAATTTATAAATATTTAACAGCAAAGAGGTTCAAGACTAGTGCCAGGCAAATATTAAAGTGTCTTGGTCTAAAGAACTTTGTCCCTCCAGCTTTCATATTTGAATCCCATGGACTTTGAAGTGTGGTCGAATCTTAAGCAGAAGGTTTGTGCCAAATCTCATCAAAGTGTCGAGGTTCTGAAGTGTAAACTGGAAAAAGGCTAGAAGGAAATGTCAACTGAACCCTTGTTACCACCTGCGCTCAGGTCATACCTAGACCAGACCTTGTCGTGCAATGGACGGAAAAAGCGATTTAATTGTATAGTAGTTACATCAGCTTGTAGCATATAATTTTTTATTTCGTTTTTTTTTTACTTTATTACATTGTGCTCTGAAAATAATTAAATCAATATCAATCTACACTTAATGTTTCCACCAATTAGTAGAGAAACATTAAACTCAACATAAATCAAAATGTTGTAGTGTTATGCATCTGTCTGTCGGCTAGAGAGCCAAAATTGGCTCTCTTGGATATGTTGAAATGTATTCATCTCATGCGTGCTATGACTGAAACCCCCATTTTTTTAAAATCTCATTTTCGACCGCCATAAGTGCACAAACGTGGAGGAACCCATTATGGGCGAGAAAACGGCAGATTATGAATTCAACACAATTTCCCGCGAAGCTCTTAAGCATTTTCAAGGACAAACAATTTTATTCATCATATAAAAAAATAAATGTACCGTTTGGGTGTTTCAATTTAGACCATAACTTAGAGACCATTTTTTGTCCACACCATAATTTTTTTATTATTATTGAACTGAAGAATAGCGACAAATTTGTTTAAAAACAATTGGATACGAACAGCGTCTTGCTTTATTTAGTCTGACTATTCTACTATTGAGGGTCTAGGTTAATGATTTGAGTTAGATTAGGTTAGGTTAATGATGACATACTTTTAAATACAGAGAGCCTTGATCAAGTTAACGCCCTATGTAGGCTTTCAAGAACAACTCGTGCTGGAACTTCACCCAGGAAACAGAAGATCAAGGATCCATTTCATTTTCTCCAAATCCTCATTGATTCCTGCGAGTCTGAATTCACGACTCAAGTGTACGTTAAAGCCCAAAACTTAGCTTTCTGCTTGAATATTTCCTCTGATTTTCCTGAATGCTACAAAAGATGCGTTATTAATGCCCTGGTGAACAGGGAATTTTACCAGGGGTGGGCAACCTTTTCAGTGTGAGGGCCAGATGAGACTTTAGGGAGCAGGCCACGGGCCAGAGTGACAAACGAGATCCCCCAATCGACCATATATGTGGTCACTTTATTAATGCCGAACAAGGTGGCGGACCAGAAGCTAGGCATTCGTGGGCCAGAAACTAGGCCTTAGAGGGCCAGAGGTTGCCCGCCCCTGCTCTACGCACATAGACCTATTTTTATAATCTTTTTATAACTATTTTTCTAATCCTATTAATAAACCTTATTTTTCTAAGCCTATTTATAACCATAGTTTTTTAATCCTATTTATAACTTTATTTTTCTAATCCTATTTATAACCCTAGTTTTCGAATCATATTTGTAATCCTATTTTTCTAATCCTATTTATAACCCTATTTTTCTAATCCTATTTAAAACCTTATTGTTTTAATCCTTTTTATAACCCTAGTTTTCTAATCTTATTTATAACTATATTTCTAATCCTATTTATAACCCTATTTTTCTCATCCTATTTATAATCATATTTTTATAATCCTATTTATAACCCTATTTTCTAATCTTATTTATAACTTCATTTTTCTAAGCCTAGTTATAACCCTACTTTTCTAATCCTATTTATAACCTTATTCTTCGAACCCTATTCATAACCCTATTTATATAATCCAATTTATAACCCTATTTTCTAATCCTTTTTATAATCATATTTTATAATCCTACTCATAACCCTATTTTTCAAATCATATTCGTAATCCTATTTTTCTAATCCTATTTATAACCCTATTTTCTCATCCTATTTATAACCCTAATTTTCTTATCCTATTTATAATCATATTTTTATAATCCTATTTATAACCCTATTTCTAATCCTATTTAAAACTTCATTTTTCTAAGCCTAGTTATAACCCTACTTTACTAATCCTATTTATAACCTTGTTTTTCTAACCCTATTCATAACCCTATTTATATAATCCCATTTATAACCCTATTTTCTAATCCTTTCATAATCATATTTTATAATCCTACTTATAACCCTATTTTTCAAATCATATTCGTAATCCTATTTTTTTAATCCTATTTATAACCCTATTTTTCTAATCCTATTAAAAACCTTTTATAACCCTAGTTTTCTAATCTTATCTGTGGCTCTTTCTACGGTTCAAGTTTCTTTTTACATAACGCCCGGCACGTTTGTGCTGTGTTTTAATTTTGTTTTTTGCAGTGTTTTTGCCTGTGCTTTCACCATTTGCTGTGTTGTTTTTTTGTGCTTTTAGATATTGTTTACTACCCTGCCCGCCTTAGCTTTGTAAGACACTTGTTACCCGTTTCCGTTCGTTCGTTTGTGTTGACTGCTCGAGTGTATCGTTGAATTGTGTTCCCCCTAATCTGTGTGCTTGATCTGCTATTGTTCAAGTTATCTTTTTACATAACGCCTGGCACGTTTGTGCTGTGTTTTAATTTTGTTTTTTTGCAGTGTTTTTGCCTGTGCTCTCACCATCTGCTGTGTTGTTTTTTTTGTGCTTTTAGGTATTGTTTACTAGCTTGTCCACCTTAGCCTTGTAAGACACTTGTTACCAGTTTCCGTTCGTTCGTTTGTGTTGACTGCTCGAGTGTATCGTTGAATTGTGTTTCCCCTAATCTGTGATGTGTAATTGATCTGCTATTGTACTTGTTCATCTTATCAGTAAGTAAATCTTTGTCATTTAATAAATTTATTTTTTTAATTTTTCCCCTCTCCTCGCCTCTCTTCTTCTCTCTGCCTCTTTCGCACCCACGTGGGTTTTTTTTAAGCCACCTCGTTGTTACCTCCCCTCTGTCTTCCCGCCCACGCGTCCTCCCCCTTCCCCTCACCGACCGCTAATTCTGATTCGTCACTATTTTTTTCCCTCGTTTCTTGTTTCTATCGTAATTTTATTTGTTCACACCATTCGATTACTCTTTATTTTGTCTCGATTGTTGTTTCTCCCGTTATTGTGTCGCTTAAGCCACTGTACTTATAGAGTTAATTTGCTTTTCTCCCATTATTGTGTCGCTTAGCCACTCTACTTATATAGTTAACTAATTTGTGTTATGATTGATAGGTTAACGATTCTTGCCCTCAATGGAACTGCTACCAGTGTTTCTCAAAGCACCCTTACTCACATTAATGCATTGGGAATTTCTCGTTCCCGCCGCCAGAATAAACGTGCTTTCCGTTTAGCTCCTGCTCTTAGAAAACTTTTTTACTTGAATCAAGCCCCCCCCCCTCCCCCCACTTAGCCCTGATTCTTCTTCATCTGCCCCTTCACTCGTTCTCTCAGCGTCTCTCCTCAATGTCAGAAGCCTCTCGAAGAAAGCTGACTACATTCATGACCTGGTCGTTAACACTCAAGACACTCTCCTTGGACTCACGGAAACTTGGCTTGCCCCTTCTGCTTGCTGTTTAAATCTCGCTACCCCTGATCGTTACGTCCACTTCCATACCTCCCGTAACTCTCGCGGTGGTGGAGTTGCTCTCATTTACAGTGCCTCCTTCCCTCTGAATAATTTGCCCTCTCCCCCTCTTCTTTCTTTTGAGGTGCTCATCAATGTCTCTGATTACACCCCCTCTCTAACTATCTTAGTCCTCTACTGCCCCCCAGCTCCTCCCGTGAGCTTTTTCTTGATGAATTTAGTAACCTCCTCGCTGGCCTCTCCCCCACTGGTTCTCTGCTAATCCTCGGTGATTTCAACCTTCCTGGCCACAATCCTAATTTCAAAGCCTTTTCTGAAATCCTTGATCTCTTCTCCCTCACCCAACACGTTTTTTTTCCCTACCCACTCTCACGGTAACATTTTAGAGCTTGTAACCTCTGACTGTCTTATTTCCAACCTGACGACTACAAATTTGTCTAATGCTATATCTCATCACTTCCTTATCAACTTCAACTTCTCTATCCCATTCCATATACCTTCCCAGCTGTCTCATAAGCCTAATCCTTTCCGTCGACTTGCCTCCATTGATATTCCTTCCCTATCTAATGATGTGGCCTCCAAACTTCCTCCCATTGATGATTCTGCCTCTCCTGACCAGATTCTCTCTTTTTTGGAGCAACCTCTTCTCACTTATCTTGATGCCCACTCTCCCCTTGTCACCCCTTTGAACTCCCGTTGTCACCGTGCCCCTTGGTACTCTATGGAACTCCTCCGTGCTAGGCAGTCCATGCGTGTTCAGGAAAGAGTCCTTAGAAAGGCTCGCACCCGTGGGCAAGACACGACCCCTCTCTCGCTGGCGTTCCGACTTGCGACAGCTTCCTACGTGGCGAAATTAAAATCTGCTCGTGAAGCCTACTCACGTAATCGGCTTACTGATAGTAGGAATGATCCTCGTACCGTCTTCCGCCTGCTCTCCCGTCTTACTTCCCCACCTCAGGTCTCCCCACCCATTAGCCCTGCTACTCTCTCGAATTTCTTCGCAGATAAGGTCACTAACCTCCGTGCCTTCCTCCCTCAGCCTTCTGTCCCGGCTCCTGCCATTCTCCCTGACTTATCGCCTCAGCCGCTTATCGTTTTCCCCGCTGTGACCGCGTTGGAGCTTACAGCCCTGCTCCCGCGTTCTAAGAAATCGGGCTCCCCAAAGGACATTTTTCCGCCTAAACTGTTATGTAAAATTCTGCCTGCTATCCTCCCAATGCTTCTTTACTTGTTCAATACTTCACTTGCAACTGGTCTTGTTCCCTCTTCCTTCAAACGTGCCCACATCCGTCCGACTCTAAAAAAGCCTCAACTGAACCCCACTGACCCTTCCAATTATCGCTCGATTTCGCAACTTCCTTTCCTCTCTAAGGTTCTGGGGAGAGTGGTTGCTTCACGCATCAACAGTCACATGGTTGCCTGTAACATTGATGAAACCTATCCATCTGGTTTCAAGTCAGGTCACTCCACAGAAACGGCCCTTCTCAATGTGTCCGATTGCTTACGAAGAGCCGCGGACAGGGGTTGTGCCTCCATCCTCGTTCTACTCGACCTCTCCTCTGCCTTCGATACTATTGACCATACCGTCCTACTTGATCGTCTCCACTCTTTCCTCGGCATATCAGGCACCGTGCTTGACTGGTTCCGCTCTTACCTCTCGTCTCGTACCCAATCCGTTGTGATTGATGACGTTTCATCCGACTCTACCCCCATTCGCTTTAGAGTGCCACAAGGCTCTGTCCTTGGTCCTCTACTATTTCGTATCTACCTTCTCTCTCTTAGTTCCCTTCTTCGTAATCTTAGTCTATCCTTCCACCTCTATGCTGATGACACTCAAATTTTCGTTTCCTCATCCCCTACGTTTCTTGCCTACTCTATCACTGGCCTCCTGGCTGCCTACTCCTCCATTTCTGACTGGCTCTCTACCAACTTCCTCAGGCTTAATCACTCCAAAACTGAGGTCCTCCTCGTCGGCACCCCTGCTCTTGTCAAAAAATCTAAATCTCTTTTTCCCTCGCTTACTCTGGGCGGTAATACTATCATTTTCTCTGACTGGGTTAGGAATCTGGGTGTTGTTTTTGATGAGCATCTCTCCTTTAAGCCTCATATCCGCAATGTCAGCAAATCCTCTCTATGTTTCCTTCGTAACTTCTCTCGCATTAGCTCTCACTTTGATCGCCAAAGTCTTGAGACTGCTGTTCATGCCTTTATCACCTCACGCCTTGACTACTGTAACTCACTGCTTGTGAATCTGCCATCCTCCTCTCTCCGCCTCCTTCAACTTGTACAGAACTATGCCGCCCGGCTTCTCCTCCGTCGCCCTCGCTTCTCCCCCTCGAAACCCTTGCTGCATCAACTGCACTGGCTCCCTGTCAGATCCCGTACTCACTTCAAGATACTTCTCTTCACATTTAAGGCACTAAACAACAAGGCCCTGTCTTACCTCTCTTCTGCCCTCTCGCTACGCCATGTCCCTCGGGCCCATCGGTCATCACATGCACCTCTTTTGAATATTCCTCGTTCATCCTTCTGCTCAATCAGGGACTGCTCCTTCTCAATCTGCGCCCCTAAGTTGTGGAATGCTCTTCCTGCTGAACCCCGTAAGGAGCGCGGCGATTTGCCATCCTGGCGGCCGTGCTGACGGGATCCAGCGCTCCGTCCGGCCCCAGCTTAGCCTCTCTTCCTTCCTTCAGATAGCCCGATTTCTCCCCTACCTCGTCGCTTTTCATACAACCTCTCCCACAACTTTCTCTGGTCAGCCTCTAATTTCACAGGGTAGAATGCTGACCTTCTTCTCAAGCGAACCACCCCGGATGGGGGCTGAGGGGGGAGGGGACATTGTTCCCTAACCCCTCAGCTCCGGTTCGGGATGGGGATTTTTAACAACCTGCTTCATCCCCACCCATACCTTCCTCACATCCCTTTTCCTCTCCTCTTCACATTCTATCTGTTTTACGCCGTGTCTAAGGTGGAGCCGCCATGCCGAAGGACTGCCAGGCCACCAGGCGGGAGGGGTGGTCGCAAATGGCGGCGCCTGGCTCTGCTGGGCCTGTAAGCACCTCTTGCAGTGCGGGCTACTGCAAGAGGTGGTGAGCGATTGCGTCCCGTAAAACAAAGAGGGTCACCATGCCCAATGATGAAAAAAAAAAACATCTCCCCTTAATTCCCCCTAAAACAACGGAGCCGCCCTCGTGCAGCTCCACAGAAAAGATGGAGGTCCCCCCCCCCTGTGCTTGCGCAGGGGACCCTCCATACCTCTTTAACCGGAGAGGAGGCTTACTCCTCTCCTACGCCTACGGGTGTAAGGGTCTCCCCCTCACCCCCTTCTCTGGAGGTGCTTTCGGGCACCATCCTATCTCCAGCGGCAGTCCCTCCTTTGCTTTCTAAGGGGACTGCCAAGAAAGCCAGCAGGCAGCCCATTGCCGACCGCCCCTCGTGCAAGCGGCTCGGTAGGGCAAACCCCCTTAGGGGGGAGAGGGAAGCCAGGCCCCTTCGGTCGCTTACCTCAAAAGACCTGCTGGCAAGAATTTTAAACCTTGCTGGGGTCAAGGCCTGTGCCTCCCCACACAAGACTGGCGACACTGCCAAGGGGACCTGCGATGTCCTGGGAGGGGATGGCCAAATGGAGGCCCCTCCTGTGATAAACATGGTCCTTGAGGAGACCCAGCCTCAGACGGTAGGGCCTTCCATGGGGGGGAATTCGGGCTCGGCGCCAAGCACCGAACCCGAATCCGCCCCTATGCAAGGTCCTCCTCAAATGGCTGAGGGCTCCGAGGCAGTAAAAGGAGGGGAGGGATCTCCTCCGACAGGTGCCCCTACGACAACCAGGACCTTCTCCATTTCGGAGAAGGACCTGGCTGAGGCCGGTCCATCTGGCCTAGGGGCTTCTGCCGGCGGAGGTGAAAAGCGGGTTCATTCCCCGCACTCCTCTCCAAAAAAGAAAAAGACAAAGAAGACTAAAAAGACGAAAAAGACTCGGGGCTCCTCTCCATCCGCGGGGGCTGCGGGGACGGATGGGTCTGCTACCACTTTGGTAGGCGACCAAGCTAAGATCGGCACATCCGGCCCCTCTACCCCCTCGTGTGCGGAGCCCCTGACCAAGACTAACACCAAGAGTGCACAGGACGGAGCCTCGATAACATCGGGGCCCCTCATTCAGAGGTTACCTGGCGTTTTCGAGCCCGCTGGCTTTAAACGCTTCCTCTTTATTCGCTCCACTGATGGCACCATGTTGTCCAAGGGCAACATGATCCATCAGAGGAGAGGATTAGCTAGTGCAATTGGTAGAGAGCCGAAGGTGACCCGTTTCTCGGACGGCAGCCTTCTGGCGAATGCGGCGAATCCCGCCGAGGAGGGCAAGATAAGTGCTCTTCGGACACTTCATGGCACCCCGGTGAGTGTGACGCCGCACTCTACCATGAACTTTGTGAAAGGAGTAGTTTATGCGAGGGAACTTGTTGACTACTCCATTGAGGACATCACCTTAGAGCTGGCCGACCATGGGGCGGTCAAGGTCGAACGTGTGATGAGAAAACAGGGAGGGGCCTCGAGACCCACCCCTACACTCTTCGTCACGTTCGACTGTGACAAGCTCCCTGAGTCGGTGCGTGCCGGTTGGTACCACTACCACGTGAAGGCATTCGTGCCACTGCACGAATGCCTTCGTGCTATTACTGTCACCGCTTCGGCCATACGAATCGCTCATGTAGACGTGCAAAGTCGGGGTCACCCGAAGTCTGTGTAAATTGCTCCAAGGTCGCACACGATAAGTCCAAATCGTGTGTGGCCAAGTGTGTCAATTGCGGAGAGCCGCACCCTTCTTCTTCGAAGCAATGTGGTGCATATCTCCTGGAGAAAGAAATCCTGGCCATTCAGGCCCAGGATAGACTCATTCCGCGAGGCTAAGGACTTGGTCCTGGCGCGCCCCGCTCTGCCTGGGACGTCATATGCCTCAGTAGTTCGAAAGGCACCCTCTGCTCCTGGCCCATCCAGGCCGACGAGCACGGTTGTTTCCGCGCCCATTTGGAGCCCTCCTGCGGGCTCTACCCAACCCGGGCGCTCCCCTGGTAAAGCTGGCGGCAAAAAGGGTTCATACCCAGCCCCGGCTAAAACCAGGGCTCCCATCTCTTCCCCCAGCGTGACCGTTTCCCGCAAGGAAAAACGGCCACGCGCCTCCACCGAGTCGTTAGACTCACAGGAGGCAACACCCCTGAAGATGGTCGCTAGGCCATCTTCAGGGGTTCCTAAAGCTGTCCCCCGAAAGGAGGACAGCAACGAAGGAGCTTCGGCTCCTTCGCCCACGCCCCGAGGTGGAGCTAGTGGCTCGGAGACGGTGGTTCCTCGAAAAGAGGCCCCCCCCCGCCTCCGAAGCCGCAGCGCCTGCCTAAGGTTTCGAGGCGGAGAGAGGAAAAGACTCGCATGGCGAGCCCAACCTCCCCCAATAAGTCTTCGAAGGCGACAGCGCCTCCAGCGCTTTGTCCGGCTAACAGCGCCCGGGGTTCTGCCCCCGGGAAGCGTACGGCTATTCCCGTGAGGGTCTTCAATTCGAGGAGGGCCCCCGCGTCTCCTCCGAGCTAGGCCTGGAGGGCATATTCCTTCAATGGAATTGCCGTGGACTCCGGGCCAACTGGGAGGAGCTGCGGAGGCTCGCCTCGTCCCGTTCCCCGTTAGCTATTTTTTTGCAGGAGACCATGCTAGGCGCGTGCCCCCTGCCTGCCCTCCCGGGGTATAAGGGTCTTGCGACCCCACCACCGCGGGATGGCCAGGCTGGGGGATGCGCGGTTTACACCCGGCATGATGTCTCCGTTCTTCCTTTCTCTTTAGATACCTCCTTTCAGGCAGTGGCTGTGCAGCTGCACCTGGATAGGAGGTATACTATCATTTCTGCGTACATTCCACCGTCAGCTGACTTTGACGCGGGGGACTTCCACCGCGTCGTGGCACGGTTGCCGAGGTCCTATCTCTTGCTTGGAGATCTGAACGGCAGGCATTCTCTCTGGGGAGATTACTCCATAAATCCCAGGGGACAAGTCCTTGCCGATCTGATCGAAGAGCTTGAGATGGGTGTCCTAAACGTGGATGAGTTTACGCATCACTGTCCGAGAACCGCTTCATTTTCTTGCCTTGACCTATCTTTGTGCTCTTCGGATGCACAGCCTGATTTTGATTGGGGGGTGGTCGATGACTTCCATGGTAGTGATCACTTTCCTATTCAAATATCATTTTCAGGGCAACTGCCGCCTGAGAGACCACCTCGGTGGTGCTTGGCGCGGGCGCGGTGGCCTGCCTTTCAGGAAATGACTGAATTCTCTATCTCAGTCGAGGAGTTTAGGTCGGTAGATGAGGCCGTTGAGTTCTTCTCCGGCAACCTCATCACTGCAAGCCTGACTACTATTCCTAGGACGTCTGGCCGTTTTGCACGCCGACCACTCCCATGGTGGTCGGCCAAGTGTTAGACGGCCCTCAAACAGAAGCGTTATGCCTACATGCGCTATAAGCGCCGCCCGAACGATTTCACTGTCACTGAATTTCTCGGGCTAGGGCTAGGTTACGGTATATTTCGAAGCACGCCCGCCGCTCTTCTTGGCGGGCATACGTGTCTCCACTTAACGGGAAGACCCCTTTAGCTGAGGTGTGGAAGCGAGTCAAAATGATTCGGGGAGGGTTCTCGCAGGACCCCCCTCCCGTTCTCCAGGAGAATGGGACCGCAATCTCAGGCCCCGCGTCCGTGGCGTAATCCTTAGCGACCGCTTTCTCCGCATTCTCTAGCCGTGATGCTGCTCCGCCAGCTTTCAATGCACGTCGTGATGTCGCGGAAGGCCGCCGGCTGGACTTTACCTCCAGAGGCGGAGAACCCTTCAACGACAAGTTTACTGTGAGTGAGTTGCGTTCCGCTCTCGCTTCTTGCGCGGACACCGCCCATGGTCCGGACGATGTCCCGTACGCCATGCTTCGAGACCTGGGTGAGCGAGGCATGGCCTTTCTGTTAGATCTGTTCCACAGGATCTGGGTGGAAGGTCTTCTCCCAGACTCCTGGCGAATCGCTACTGTGCTCGCCTTTCGCAAGCCGGGGAGAGATCACTCTACCCCGACCGGTTTCCGCCCAATCTCTCTAACCTCTTGCGTGTGCAAGTTGATGGAGAAATTGGTAAATGTTAGATTAGCCTATTTCCTGGACAGCGGAGGCCATCTGTCTTCTGCACAGTTCGGCTTCCGTAAGTTCCACTCCACGTCGGATGCTCTGCTCCGACTGGAAAATGCCGTCTGCGAGGCTTTCCTTCGTAGACAGCACTACGCCACGGGCTTTTTGATCTGGAGAAGGCCTATGATACTGCATGGCGATACGGTATCATGGAGACTCTCCACACGATGGTGGCGAGGGGACGCCTCCCAATGTTTATATCTGAATTTTTGCGAGATCGTCGATTCCGCGTAAGGGTGGGGGGAGCCCTCTCTGTCCCAAAGGAGCAGGAAGAGGGTGCCTCGCAGGGAAGTGTCCTCAGTGTCACACTTTTTACCCTGAGCATCAACGTCATCACCTCGCTGCTGCCAGAAGATGTTCTCGCTACGCTCTACGTGGACGACCTTTCGATCTCTTTTGGCGCGGCCCAGATGCCAACTCTGGAGCGTCGACTCCAACAGGCATTGAACCGCGTCTCTCGCTATGCCGAAGCGCACAGGTTTCGGTTTTGTTTGGCCAAGACTAAGGTGGTGCACTTGTGCTGCCATCCACGGCTTCACCCCGACCCAGATTTGTTTCTTAATGTGGTGCGCCTGGTTTGGTTGAGTCGCATCGTTTCCTTGGTCTTGTATTCGACCGACGCCTCACCTGGGAGGCTCATATTCGCAGCCTTAGGGTCTCTTGTACCCGCGCCATGGACATTCTCCGTTCCGTGACGTTCAGCGCTTGATGCGCTGATAGGGCTACCGCCTTACTTTTTTATCGATCCTTTGTTCGCTCGAAGCTCGACTACGGATGCGAGTTTTATGCATCCGCAGCCGAGCGTTTATTGCGTAAGGTGGATTCGATCCACCACACCGGCCTTCGCCTTGCGACCGGTGCCTTCCGCACTTCCCCCATTGAGAGCCTGTTGGTTGATGCTGGGGAGATGCCACTCGCTCTGCGCCGCGTGCAGTGCATCACTCGCCTGTACGCGCGAGACCGGCGCCTCCCTCAGTCGCCAACAGCTCTCACTGCATCCGCAGCTGATCTCGATGGTGCCTATGCCGCCGAGAGACGCCAGTCATACCCTAAGCCCTTTGGGTTTTGGGCCAGGAAACTCCTTCGAGAGGTAGATATAGCTCTCGGGCCGGTGGCGCCCCTGGTTCTGCCCAGGACGCCACCCTGAAGGGTACCACATTTGGCTATTTGTCGCCACGCCTCTGCTCCCAAAGCTTGTACTGCGCCGGGAGTATTGCGTTCGACTTTTTTGGAGCACACATCGTGTCACGCTGGTACCGTGCCAGTGTATACGGATGGCTCCAAGTCCCAAGAGGGGGTCGGCTTCCACGCCGTATCCCCTCTGTTTGAAGTCAGCGGGGCTCTACCAGGCGCTGCGTCTGTCTTCACGGCCGAGCTGGTGGCAATACACCACTCGGTACGGGAGATTACGCGACGTGCCCGGTTCGGAGACCGGATTGTGATCTATAGCGACTCACAAAGCGCCCTGAGTGCTCTCGGGGCATTGGAATCTCCGCATTTCCTGGTTCGCGATATCCGTGACGCCACGGTTTTGGCGAGCCGGGCAGATGTCGAGATTATCTTCTGCTGGGTTCCTGGACATGTAGGAATTGCGGGGAATGAGCGCGCCGATGAGGGTTCCAAAGAGTCCGCGAGGACTCTGCGACCAGGACCAGCGTTTCGCTCTTCCTCACACCGACTACATGGCAGGAATACGGGCAGCTCTTCGGACTGCTTGGCAAAGAAGATGGGAGACGGTCGAGGGGAACTTAAAGTTGCGTGCCATTGCGCCGCGACTGTTCCCATGGACCTATCCCCCAATGCCGCGGCGGCTTCAGGTTGCTTTCTGTCGTCTCCGAATCGGACACACTCGTGTGACGCATCGCTATCTGATGGAGCGCTCGCCTGCGCCCTATTGCAACGACTGCGTCGTCCCCCAGACTGTTCGGCACATTCTTGTCGAATGTCCCAGTCTGGGTGATCTTCGCGCACGATACCTGTCCCAGTACCGGGATGGGCGGGGTCGCTACCGCCTGTCCCTTGTGCTCGGGACAGATTCGTGCACATTGACTTGTAGACTTGTTGACTTCTTGGGGGAGGCCGGCCTTCTTCCTATTATTTAAGCAAGGTTTGTTTGTTTTTTTTTTGCATTTGTTTTTTTTTTGTTTTTGTTTTTTGTTTGTTTTTCTCCTTTAGTTGCACGCTCCTGCGCCAGGGGGACCTCTCCCCGACGCACCAGCTTGCTTCCTTTCTCCCTTTTGGGGTGTTGTTTTTTTTCTCTCTTTAATTTTATTTTAAAGTAGCCTCGTACTAGCCAGTTTTTAATACGGCGACTAATGCCCAAGTAGGCAGTCGCCAGATGAGCTCTTAAAAAAAAAAAATAAAAAATCTTCCTGCTGAAATCAGGTCTTCTCCCTCTCTTACCACATTTAAGCGTCTCCTGAAAACGCATCTTTTCAGTATTGCCTTTTCCCCCCTCTTGAATTTCCATTCTCATCTCAGCACAACGTGCGCTCTGGGAAGGCCTCAGGCCTTGAAGAGCGCATTACAAAAGACTTATTATTATTATATAATCATATTTTTATATTCCTGTTTATAACCCTATTTCTAATCCTATTTATAACTTCATTTTTCTAAGCCTAGTTATAACCCTACTTTACTAATCCTATTTATAACCTTATTTTTCTAACCCTATTCATAACCCTATTTATATAATCCCATTTATAACCCTATTTTCTAATCCTTTTTATAATCATATTTTTATAATCTTATTTTTGAATCCTCTCTATAACCTTATTTATATAATCCTTTTTATAACCATATTTTTATAATCTTTTAATAATCAGATTTTTCTAATCCTATTTATAACCCTATTTTCGAATCCTATTTATAACCCTATTTTCGAATCCTATTTATAACTCAATTTATATAATGCGGAACGCTGTGATTCTCACTACGTCAAAACTGCTGATTTTGTATAAACGAGCGACGGAAATTTGGCTTCTGGAAGGTTTTTCTTTTTTCATTTTGGTGAAGAAAATGAATTAAAAAATGAAAAATTAGGGCTGTATGGCGGATGAGGAAATATTTTCGATTGTAATTCTGGCAGAGCAACCTCACAAACCTTTGGAGAATGAGCTGATGCGTTATCGTGGTGACGGAGCATTGCTCGATGCAGCTTTCTCGGGTCTTTTCTCCACAAAAGTTTAAAACATATTGCTAAGAATGTGTTCATAATAAGTAGCTTTGATCGTTTTTTTTTTACCCTTGGAGAAATTCTTGCAAAATTACTCTTTTTTGGAATCACCCGAATTGTGGGCATCACCTTCAGTGCAAACCTCCTCTCTGCTTTGAATTTGATTCCACTTCAGTTAATCCCATTCATATGATACTGTTCCGAGTGAAACTTTGTCACTGTGAGGTACTTGTTAATCCAAGTCTCATTCAAGCTTATATTGCACTTCACTTTGAAAGGATTTCTTTCTCCACCTTAATCTTTCTTGAAACATTCGATAAAGAGTCAACTTTAATAACAAGCTGTTTTGAGATCAATGAAAAGTCCATTCTTTCAACAAGCTGTTCTGGGCTCAATGAAAAGTCCATTCTTCCGACAAGCTGTTTTGAGCTCAATGAAAGTCCATTCTTACAACAAGATTTTCTGTTTTCAATAAAAAGTCCATTCTTCTACCAAGCTGTTCTGAGCTCAATGAAAAATCCATTCTTCCAACAAGCTTTTTTTTTCAATGAAAAGTCCACTCTTAAGACAAGCTGTTTTGGGCTCAATGAAAGTCAATTCTTCTACCAAGCTGTTCTGAGCTCAATGAAAAGTCCATTCTTCCAACAAGCTTTTTTTTCAATGAAAAGTCCACTCTTAAGACAAGCTGTTTTGGGCTCAATGAAAGTCAATTCTTACAACAGGATGTTCTGTTGTCAATAAAAGTCCATTCGTCCAACAAGCTGTTTTGAGCTTAATTAAAGTTCATTCCTACAAAACGATGTTCGGTTCTCAATAAAACGTCCATTCTTCCATTAAGCTGCTTTGGGTTCAATGAAAGTTCATTCTTACAGCAAGATGTTCTGTTCTCAATAAAAAGTCCATTCTTCCAACAAGCTGTTTTGGGCTCAATAAAAAGTCCGCTCATACAACAAGCTGTTCTTGGAAATTAATAATTTGAATTGCTTTCCTGAAAGTATAGTGCCCAATAATACTACCAACATGTTAAAAAATCACGTAGATAGTAATACCAATAGCATGATAAGTGTTAATTCAAAGGGCTGGTCTTAAGTGGACCTTCTAACCATGTCTTTATCCTCGAGGTTTTCTCTACCCTTCTTAAAACGCTGACTCCACTTCACAAATGTTGACCTATGATGAACAGCATCCCAGTAAACTTGTTGCAAAAGTTTCAAGGATTTGACAATTATTACAATCGAGTTTGATTAAAAACTTAACGTTCACCAGTTCAAAAGGACTTTTCCCATGGTTCAAAATAGGTTTTTATTTAATGCCATATTTCCCTTACAAAGAGAAGTGCACTAAAGACAATGTTTATCGGTTATGCCTTACAGATGCGTAAGCCCTTCTTTAAACGCTTGGTTTGAATAATCCCGTCCGTGTACATACGGGAACGTTTGTTACAGAATTAAAAAAAAAAAATCTTCCGCATAGGGTTATTGGAAATTAAATTGCCTTTAAAAGAGAACAAGAGTTTCTATTTTATCCCTTATGGATAGAGATTAGTTAGGTGATTTAAAAGAGCATTATATATATATATATATATATTTTGTTAAAGACCAGGTTGTATTTCGACTTTACCAATTTTATTTTAACACGTTCTAACTGTCGAATGTAGCCCTTTTTTATATGAGACTGAGGGTTAAAAATAAAATAAAACTGGTAAATTCGAAATACAACCTGTCTTTAACAAACATGTATAGAAGAGAAGCTACTCATATATATATATATATATATATATATATATATATATATATATATATATATATTTTTGCATATATTTTTGGACCACCCTAATATATATATATATATATATATATATATATATATATATATATATATATATATATATATATATATATATTAGGGTGGTCCAAAAATATATGCAAAAAATTGAAATTAGTTTGGAAATGTTCTCCACATGGCTAAAATTATGCTATAAGATGTTAAAAGAGCTGATGCAAAATATTGACTAAATTGGTGAATATTTAGAGGTCGCTATGTGTCTCCATATTTTTATATTTCAGTCAAAATATTGGAACTTTTTAATAGTAGGCATTTATTGATTGTTACTTATATACTATCATATATTTGTCATTGATAACTCATTCCTTATGAATTACAATCATTCGACAAAAAATCAAGATATTGCATTATCTGAAAAGTGGAATTACATTCATATACTCGGCGGAGGATGCAATAATAATTGTTGTTTCAGCTTGTTGATTTCTGGGCCCATTTGTAAAGTGATGACGCAATAACGCCCCCTCGTTTCAAATGGTGATACAATCGCACCATTTCCTATATAAGTCACCGAGGATTGATTAATTGTTCATTTTTAGTTTGAAGTTTAACAGTTGACGTAATACAAGTGAATAAAAGCGCTTGTTTATGCAAATATATATATATATATATATATATATATATATATATATATATATATATATATATATATATATATATATATATATATATATATCTATAATTATTTAGGTAAGTAATATACTTTGTTTATTCAGTGCATAGATAATTTGCAGTTTTCAGTTTTTTATCAATGTCAGACTTACTTAAAGAATATTAGAATTATATGTTAACACACTTTATGTTAATATTTTAATTCACAATATATATATATATATATATATATATATATATATATATATATATACATATTTTAATTAAGCATGACTGCCGTAATTTTTTACAAACACAGTAGCCTATTTATTTATGTCAAATGAAAGCTTATTCTTTCATGAATATTGAATATTTAGATATTTAAGAATATAAACAAAATATCTTCTAAGTATAACTAAATGGAGGGGAACCGTGAGCTCACTCAGTTACAATAAATTTTTATTTCTGTTGTTTCAGATTATAGCTGGATACTCGTTCATCTGCGGCAGTCTGGCTTTTAGGACATCCTACTAGTGAGCTTTCATATGCAAGACTACCAGCATGTGGTGATGTGCTTCGTGTTGTTCAGTACCACCATCAAGTAGAGTCAATGACTTTGACACAAAGTTACAACCTCGCTTGCAAAAAAGTCCTAAAAGTATGGGAAAGAGCCCGAATTCCCACACAGCGAATAGACTCTTGCGTTAGCAAACTCTCAAGGTTGTATGAAGAATCTTTCTTTGAAGAAGAACCGCAAAAACGAACTGTACTCATGTAGAATGAATGAGCGTAGTTTCGAATCTACTCTTTCAAAACTTTTTGACATAGCCTCGAAAAATGCTTTAAATGTGGTAAAAAATGAAGAAGACCGCCAATTTCTGTTGATGCAGAGAGAGAACATTTTCTCCTGCAGTATGTTGTGCCGTGATAAGATTACTTCAGCCAAGGAATGCCGCAAAAGATATCGACATAAGAAGACTTTACAATACAAAGAAAAAGTATATACTTCTAAAAATCAAGCAGAGGCTGCTGCTCATGCAGATTTCGAGTCATCATCATCTGAAGGGGAAAGTTTAATTGCGGCAGACAAAGAGTTTTGTCCACCTTCTTCAACTAGAAAAGAGAATGCACAATGTAGTCCTTCAAATTCTAAAAATATCTTTACAACTTCAGGTGTGGCTTCTGTTCTTGATCGTGCAAATATTACGGATAGAAAAGCAACAATGGTTGCTGGATCAATAGCACAAGCCTTGGGTCAGGATATTGCAGCTATGACGCTTTCCAGGAGTTCTATACGACGTTCCAGAAAGCAAGTAAGAGAGGCAACATACAATGAAGACAAAGCTTCGTTGTCTGTTGAAGGACCGATCCTTCTTCACTGGGATGGAAAACTACTACCTGCTATTAATGGGGCAAAGGAAACAGTATAACGAATTTTAATAATAGTTTCTGTAAATGGAATGGAAAAACTTCTTGGTGTGCCAAAAATAATACGAGCAACAGGATAAGAACAGGCTATGGCATGCATTTCATAAATTAATGACTGGAATTTTCGTGACGAAGTTCAAGGTCTTGTATTTGACACAACTGCATCAAATACAGGCCTACGAAAAGGAGCCTGTACCATAATTGAGAAAGTATTAGGAAGGGAGCTTTTTTTGGATTGCGTGCCGCCATCAAAATTTCGAAATTATGTTGTCATGTGCTTGCAATATTTTACTTGGGCTTACAAGTTGTCCAAAGAGGAGTCTCTTTGAACGTTTTAAAGAACAATGGTCATCACTTAAAAAGGATTCTTTTTTAGAGACGGATAGCAGTTTATTCGTCAATCCAGTAATGCATAATCTTCGAGGAGAAATGGTCCCATATTTTCAGGAAGCTTTGAAATCTCGTCAGTTGCGTGACGATTATGAAGAATTGCTGCGACTCAGTCTCATCTTTCTTGGGGGCATTGATAAGATAGAAGTTACATTAAGAGCCCCAGGAGCGACTCATCATGTGCGCTGGATAGCTAAGGCTATATATGTCCTGAAAATATACTTGTTTAGGCATCAACTGAAACTAATGGAACGTGGAAAGGCCAATATTGCAGAGTCTTCTCTTTTTATTGTTTTGGTCTACTCGCGTTTTTGGAATGAAGCCCATTTTGGAATTAATGCTCTTTTAAATGACATTCTGCTTCTTAAAACTTTGCAAAAGTACCCAAATCAGACAATATCTAAAGAAGCAACCACAGCCCTTCACAGACACCTTTTGGTATCTTGGAGAAGATCTTGTTAGTCTTGCATTTTTCGATCATAGAATTAATGCTGAAACCAAATAGAAGATGGTCTCCAATCTCCAACGTAATGAAAACACCAAAGTTGTTCGCCGATTGAATCTTACAAAAAACATCGAGGATTTGGACTTGCATGAACTAGTAACTCAAAAAACTAAGCTAATCTTCAGTCTCCTAATGAAAGATGGATACAAGTTTGCAGAGGATACATTCCGGAAGACTAACCCAAGTTCTTGGGAGGAGAATACGTGCTTTCAAGAATTTCAAAGTTGAGCGATTAACTTAATGGTTGTTAACGATCCAGCAGAAAGAGGTATTGCACTTATCAACTCGTATAATGCATCTCGAACAAAATGTTTCAGAACAAAAACAGTTGCTTCTCAGACTTGTGGCAAAACATCACAAAGATTTTCCCTAATGCTCAAAAGGATCAATGTTTAATCAGCAATTTTAGCTATAATTTGTGTCAAAAAGAAATCATTTGCCATTTAACTATTTTCTTTTCACTTTAATATAAATATTTAAAAAAAAAATTGCCTATCAACACCAAGATCTGTTTCAAATAAACTAGTATTTGCAAAGACTGTTCATTTCTATCACAAAGATTAATTTACCAGTAGACTAATAAGTTAAGATCCATATAGCGACCAGTAAATATTGTTCGATTTTGATGAAATTGAGTATGTGACCTACTGTTCAATGCGGTAATACAATCAGGCATGTGGAGATAAAAAACTAAAAAATTCTTTGGGGGGACTACCCTAATATATATATATATATATATATATATATATATATATATATATATATATATATATATATATATATATATATATATATATATATATATAACCAAATTATTCTGTAAATAGACGAGCAGTAGCTCCTAATATTATCTTAAGCCAAATCCAATGCAGAAACGTTCGAGAAAGGGGTATTGACGATGTGATCGCGTTTGTTTAATACAGGGTCACCCGCCCAAAATGGGCCCCAACTTTCGATAGGCATCATTTCTTAATTTCCTGCAAGGATTAAATGAAACTTTGGTGATAACTAGTTTATTGTGTTTAAAAACATCATATCAAAACATGAGAGTCTTTGCAATTTTCTTCTTTATTCTAGAGCACGTGTTCTCGATGACCTCCATTTGGCTCTGTGCATCTCTTGAGGCGCAGCACAAAGTTGTCCATGACGTCCTTACAAACCGACCGACTAAAGGCTCTGATCTCCTCCCTGATGGCTTTCCTGAGTTCCCTGGTGGTCCTGGGTCTCCCTGCCTACACTCTGTTTTTAAAGTAGCCTCAGAGAAAGAAATCTGGGGGCTAAGGTCTGAGCTGTGAGGTGCCCACTCAAAATCAGTCTTGAGACTGATCACACGGCCACCAAAGTTCTCTTTCAGCCAATCTCGGTAAAGGTTTGAGGTGTAAGAATTTGCATCATCTTGCTGGAACCAGAACTTCCCCATAAGCGACGGGACAGGGTGGACAGCTTCCTCTTGAAAGTTTTGAGGACCTCAACATACCACTCCTTGGTGACTGTCACTGTCGCGTCAGATTCCTCGAAGAAGAATGGTCCGATGATGCCTCTGGCTGAGATTGCAGTCCATACCGTGCTCTTAGGGAGTGTAGGGGCTTGGCGGCTACCTCATTTGGCTAGAGGTTCCCCAGAAGACATTTGTCTTCAAGTTTACCTTTCCTTCAAGATGGAAGTGAGCTTCATATGAGGTTCAAAGGATGTTAAGGAAAGTTGGTGTCTCCTGAATCTTCTCCAGTATCTTGACTGCCATATCCTTTCTCTGCTCCTTGTCTGAGGCTGCAAGGGTCTGCTTAGTTGGAATTCTGTATCAGTAGGCCTTTACACCCATTACTAGCACTCTCCTGCAGGTCTCACGGATATATCGAGGGACGACTTCGCTTACGCACAGAGCGTTTTGAACTCTGCTAAACTGTCTCTCTCACGCTCTCGACCAGCTCAGCTGTATGCTTCTTAGAGCGTCCTGAATGGCTTGGACTGTTGTTACTGGCTGCATTTAGGTTCTCCACTGTCCCATAGTTCTCGAATTGGTCTACCCAGTCCTAAATTATGCTTTCGGAGGGGGCTTTTTTACATTCGAACTGATGCACGAAAGTATCTTGCACTTTCTTGAACAAGCCTGTCTTGTAGTAATGTTTTGACGCAGTTTATTCTTTGCTGGAGCTCCCATTGAGATCTAGTTGCGTTCACAGGCGTTGCTTCTGTCATGTCCTGCAAAGTAAGGGTGATTAGTGAATGAATGAAGGATATATAAAAAAAAGTGTGTGCAGGCCCGTTTGTTTGGGGTGGGGAGGGGTGACCCTGTAGTACTCCAGAAGAAATAAGGGTACTACTTCCTTAAACTCTAACCCAGGGGTCCCCAACCCGAGGCCCGTGAGGCCATTCAGTGTGGACTGCATCCACTTGTCAACATTAATACTTCGTACGGCCCACCAGATCATTTCCTGGGTCATCAAAATCGAAGACCCGTGCAAAGCTCGCAAAGGACAACTTGGACGACGTTCTCTTGCTGAGTGTTAGTTTAAACTAAGCTTTAACAAAGTAAGTTTTTCTCACTTTGTGGTCTAAGTGTTGGCGTACTACCTGCTCGTGGTCCCTCTGCCTTTAACTGAAGGTACGTCCAACGACCGAGTGCCGGGTGGTATAACCCGGCCAACCCCACTGTCTCGTGGGAGCCCTTGGAAGGGCCAAGGCTTCAGGAGTAAACCTGGAGATCAAATCTGCAGGTGCTCGTGCATTAGGCGATAGTTCAAGGAGGGACTTTTTCTCGGCAGAGCACTGCAACTTAAATCTGCTCCAGTCGTCATGGATCATTTCCTTGCCACTGGACTCAGCAGGGGAAAGTGAAGATGGTGGACTGAAGAATGCGCACCTACTTTCTACCTTAAACGTCATCGTGCAAGTTATCACTCCATGCATTGCTCATTCATATTTTGGGATGACGTCGTCATCGGCAAAGACGGACAACATTAAGTAAGTAAGTAAGATTTTGATAAGGTTCTCGCTGAGAAATGTCGCCAGGTGTTTCATTACTAAATTGTTTGGAAGTTTTTGTTCTGTATAATATTTGGTTTTCAGAGTTTTCTATTGGTGCAGCCCTCGGGCCTTCTCGGATTTGTCGATGCAACCCGCGTTATCTGCGGGTTGGGGACCACTGCTGAAACGCATCTAAGAGAAATTTGAGGTAAAGTCTAAGATCACTGTGGCGCCAATTAAAGGCAAACTAAATTTTTTTCTAGTGACCATACAAGAAAAATATATAATTGGCCCCATCATTTTTAGATAAAAATTAAATAATATTAATTCATATTAGAGTTAAAATGGAAGCAAGATTTTTTTTATATATGATCAAGAAGCTCAGCAACTTCGATTCATTGTAATCGTCGGTTACTAATGGGTTTAATAATGTAGAGTTCTAAGATAAAAATAAGTTGTGCCTTAGATTCAATGACGAATATATTAGATGCATAAATCAAAAAGCTCTATCCATATCAAAAATCTTGATTCGTAGTATGAGCGTAGTGGACACGTTAATATTTCAATGTAAATGAAAGCTGTTTTTAAGAAAAAAAAATGTCGTTCTCTAAAATACACCTTTCAAAATTTCGTATGATGGAGCAGACACGTTGTGCCTCAAAAAACCCCAAACAATAAAACATGATAGAAAACTTGCACTTTAAACAAAGGGTGCATGTGAATTTTATCTTTTATGATTATGAAAGATATATAGACCAGACTTTTAGAATATTCTACAGCAAAAGTCAAATGAAGTTACCCAATCGTTAAACAATCACTGCACCGTTTTTCTCTGTTAAAAAGGGAAAGAAATAAAGTTATCTTTACAGGTAAGTTTTTAGTCGCGAGCGACTCTATATCTCACTATGTCGGTTGGTTGGTCCCCATTTTGCTTTTTTTTTGTTTTGGTAATAACATTTTAACTATTCGACCGATGCTATCGAAATCTGAAACCGTTATGTTTTTTTACATTCTCTTTTGCGTGATAAAATTGTCAAAGTCTTCCCAAGGTTAACCCGGGAATTATTTTGTTTGGGTAATAATTCATATCTACTTGGCCGATTCTAACGAAATTTGAAACCTTTATGTTGTTTTACATTCTCTTTCGAATGATATAATTGCCAAAGTCCTCCCAAAGTTAGCCGGGGAATTATTTGGCAATAACATCATAACTATTCGACCGATTCTAACGAAATTTGAAACCCTCATGTAGTTTTACATTCTCTCTCGAATGATATAATTGCCAAAGTCCTCCCATAGTTAGCCTGGGAATTATTTGGCAATAACATCATAACTATTCGACCGATTCTAACGAAATTTGAAACCCTCATGTAGTTTTACATTCTCTCTCGAATGATATAATTGCCAAAGTCCTCCCATAGTTAGCCGGGGAATTATTTGGCAATAACATCATAACTATTACGCTGATTCTAACGAAATTTGAAACACTTATGTTTATTTTACATTCCCTTTCGAATGATATAATTGCCAAAGTCCTCCAAAGGTTAGCAGGTGAATTATTTGGAAATAACTTCATAACTATTTTGCCGATTCTAACGAAATTTGAATCTCTAATGTTGTTTTGCATTCTCTCATGAATGGTCTAATTGTCAAGGTCCTCCCAAGGTTAGCCCCCAGAATTATTTTGTTTTGGCAATAACATTATAACTATTCGGCCAATTTTAACGAAATCTGAAACTCTTATGTTGTTTTAAATTTTCTTCCGAATGATATAATTGTCCAAGTCTTATCAATGTTAGCCGGGGAATTATCTGGCAATAACATCATAACTATTCGACCAATTCTAATGTAATTTGAAACCCTTATGCTGTTTTGCATTCTGCTTCCAATGATATAATTCCTAAGGTCCTCTCAACCTTAGCAAGAGAATTATTTTGTTTTGGCCATAACATCATAACTATTCGGCCGATTCTAACGAAATTTAAAACCCTTATGTTTTTTTTTACATTTTCTTCCTAATGAGATAATTGCCAAATTCCTTCTTAGGTTAGTCCTGGATTATTAAAAGTTCTGAAGCTCCCAACGTCATAAATCAGAATTTTGTGAGAGCACGCAACTTTTAGTCAGAAGACCTTGTTTTTAAAGAGGGCACGCAATTATCCAAACGTACCTCTGTTATGTAACTTTGTCGAGCCTAACAAAACAATAATTTCGAAAAAAAAGAAAATCGCTGACGTGTTATTCGAGACCAATGCCAAACGCTGACGTGTTATTCGGAACAAATGCAATGAATAATTTCCATGGAAAATACTCATAAAATGAAAAATAGAACATACTCACAAACATTGATTTATACAATACAGATAACGTGCCATTGCAATGTCCACCTTTTATATGGACAACGAATGTATTTAGGGGGATGTGGGGGACATATCCAAATCATCCTCCTATGAATGTTGTGAAAGCCGATCAACCCCAAATAGGGCTCGCTAGCCAGGGAAGCTGCAAGTCCAAAAGTTTTGTGAAAGAAGTTAGTGTGTGGAATGTGATGAGAGAAAAAGAGGAGTGGGTGGAGGAGGCAGATGCCTTTTGGAATATGTGAGATAAAAACCAGAGTGAATGAAGAGTTTGTGTGGGATGAAGTGAATGGAATTCGATCAAGTGTAAATTATACTGGTAGGTAGGATGAAGTTGTAAATGTGTGTTGGTTGTAGGTGATATGAATATAAGATTAGTGAGACGATGGGATAACAGGAGGTTTTGAAACTACAGGATAGAATTAAATGGAGAGAAGGTGGTAGGGCTCAGTGCTGAAACAAGGTTGGTGTGTGACGAACCAGTTATTTCACAACAATGATGTACTTTCCAATCAAGATTATAAATTCACATGGATTTGGCAAGAAGGAGATGGTGAAGTTAAGATTTCGTGGATTGTATTTCATGTGAAAGATTTAAGCGGTGTGAGTATGGCACTTTGCGACCACACAAATGTGATCTGCTTGATGAAACCGGTTGCGTGTATGGTTTCTACCTTACTCACGTTGTGAGAACCAAAAGGGTTGTTAAAACATTGAGAGGGGAAAGAGTACGTGAGAGTAGCAACAACGCAACGGATGGTGTCTTCCGAACTTTCGCGGTTACTCATGAAGCCTCTCTCTTGCCTTGACCTCATTGCCCTTTTAGGTTACGATATATTGGCCACTTGGACCCTTGAGACGCCCTTACCGTTTGTCCTCCCATTCAGGACGTCACTAACTTGTCTGCGTATTTAATACTCGTCCTTCCACCTTTTTGCTTACGCCTTCGGTTTATATAATTACCCCTTTTCTGCCTTTTGTATTTTTGTGAAATAAAGAAGGATCTGAATTTCTTGGTGAGAGTAATGAATTGAGGATGGCACAGAATGATATCGGTCTCGAAAAGTAGGCGCATATATCGAACAAATACTCAAATAGAGCACCATGCAAAATTAGAGTACAAAATAGCAAAATCTGCATTTTTGTGAAAATATGACTTTAATTTTCATGTACAAGGAGCGGTCAATATGTTACAGTCAAAATTTGAGATATGAGGAAAAGTGTTTTATTATTTTTCAATATAACTACCCTCGACTTCAATGCACTTGCGCCACTTGTACCTGAGGCTTCGAATTCCCGACAACCACAAATCTGCCGACTGCTGTTCAATCCACTCCTGGACGGCGAGCTGGACATCTTCATCGTCCCCAAACCGGCGTCCACGCAGTACAGCCTTAAGCTGGTGAAATAAAAGTTGTCGCTAGAGCCAGATCTGAACTGTAGGGGAGATGGTTGAGCTCCTCGAATCCGCACTCGCGCACGGCAGCTTGTGCAACTCTGGCCTTGTGGACTTTGACGGCGTTGAAATCGATCATGGGGCATGAGGTTTCTAGGGACCCAACGGGCAGAGACTTTAGCCATGGCCAAATTGTCGTTGATGATGTTGATAACACTTCCATGTGATATTCCAAGTTGTCGCTCGATTTCTTCGACCTTCACCCGTTGATTTTCGAGGATGATCCTCTCCACACGGGCTACATTGTCCTCGTTGGTCACCTCTGACGGGCGTCCTGGACGGGGGTCATCTTCGAGGGACTCACGACCATGGCGGAACTCCCTATTCCAGCGAGCAATGGTTGCATAGGAAGGTCTAACTTCCAAGAAAGGAGAGAAACTTTCTCTTCTTCTAACTATCTCTTTTATTTCAACGTGAAGATGGGGGATCACTTGTCCAGTATTCATCTCTCTTTTAAATGAATGTGTTTGGTAAAAACCAAACTAAATTTCTAAGCTTTCGATCTTATTCGATCATCTTCGTAGCCTTCTGATATGTTCTTGCCTCTTTTACCCATGTAATGAGTGGAGTGAGGATCTGACAAATATTTATTCCGCCTAGTTTGAGCGTAACGTTAGAGAAAACGGGCCAGTTTCCTCTAAAAAACACGAGAGGTAACACGTAAATTAATATAAATATTTGGCTGTAACATGTAGGGAAAAAGAAAGATTGATTGGATCTAGTACTTTCGTTATCTTAATAACATTTTCAAACTCATAATGGTTTATGAAATAAAGAGACACTGTATTCATACAAAGCAATGTTTTCCCTATAAAATCAGATGGTCAGATTTTTGAGGACCTCTGATAAATTTGATTTGAGGAAGAAAGATAGGACTGGATCTAAATAAAACAAACCGGGGCTAATATTTACATTTTCTCCTTTGTGCTGGAGATTAGGAACGATTCACAGATATTTCTGCTTATAAAATCTTTTATATGCATTATGGTATCTGCTTTTGACCAGTTAATCTGGTGACCCATCTTAAGCCTATGAACGGCCAAAGCATTATTTGCATATCCCTTAGATACAGCATTTTAAAGTTGCTTAATTCTTACAGAGATATTTTTAGAAGTTTGACCTACATAGAATATATTACAATCTAAACAAGGTATACTATATATTACATTATTATCGTTCCTTGGGCTGTGTTTTATTAACATATTTTTTAATGTATAATTGTATTTAAAAGTTACATTTATATCAAGTTCTTTTAACATTAGTACTACATACAAGAAATTATCACAGTAAGGTAAAAGTAATATAATGTATAAAGGTTCTGTTTTCCCTAAATTGCGGTTATACAATGTTTTTTAGCTTTATACATTCAGTTTTCCAAAAGATATTTCGGGTAACACAGATTGAAGGCAATCTCTTCAATTTTTGTAAATTCTTGGTCTATATAGTCAGGACTACATATTCTGAGTGCACTAAGGTACATGGAAGAAAATACTGATTTCTTAATATTTTTAGAATGACCGGAATAAAAAAGGACGTAGGATGAATTATTTGTCGGTTTCCTGAAAATAGAAAACTTAAACCTGTCTGGTTGTCAAATTATTAGAACATCTAGGAAAGGAAGGTTATTATTTTCTTCTCTTTCTAAAGTAAATTTAATTGACGGAACGAATGAATTAATAAATAAAAGTAGACTATCGAGGTCAAAATCTTCCTTTAGAATTCCCAAACGAAAGTACTAACTCCAATCAATCTTTCTTTTTCCCTACGTGGTACAACCAAATATATATATATATATATATATATATATATAATGAAAAACTCGCAAAGTGGCACGTGAGGAAAACAATAATATGAAAATTAACCCACAGGAAAATGAAAAGATGAATCCAAGCACTTTCGAACTACTCGTATATTTGCAAATATAGTTCGAAAGTGCTTGGATTCATCTTTTCATTTTCCTGTGGGTTAATTTTTCATATATATATATATATATATATATATATATATATATATATATATATATATATATATGTAAATTGAAAATCACATATATTGGGGGTTGGGCAGGTGATTACGCTATATACAGCAGATATTATGATGTCCGTTCTATATCTGCATTTTAATGCATATTTTCAAGTGATGGAAGTACAGCTGCACCTGGAGAGCAGCCACTCTGTCGTCTCTATCTATATTCCACCAGCAGCCGACTACGCTGAAGCGGACTTTCGCCCCATCGTAACATGAACGACGACGTCATTTCTGCCCGGGTAGTGTAATGGTAGCCCTCCCTCTACAAAGGATACACGTTCATTCCAATGGCTTAGCTTCTTGTAGGCCCGAAATGTGAACGAATTCGCGCTGTTTAAGAACAGTTTTGTTTTCATCTCAATCTTTTCCTGTGTTCTTCGGGTACTCACGCAGAGTTTGGCGCACCGCCATTTGAGGGAGCGCTCCGCTGCACTTTACTGTGATCACTGCGTTGTCCCCCAGACTGTTCGGCACATTCTTGTCGAATGTCCCAGTGTGGATGATCTTCGCGCACGTTACCTGCCCTCGTATTGTAAGGAGCTGGGTTGCTACCACTTGTCCCTTCCACTTGAGACGAGTTCGTGTACACAAACTTGGAGACTATCTGACTTTTTGGAGGAGGCTGGCCTCCTCCATTTTATGTGACCCTGTGGTGTGTCGCATGATCGTGCGCCAGGGGAGGCGGGCCTCTCTCCAACACCGGACCGTGCTTCCTTCTTCTTGCTTTTTCCTTTCTTGTTTTGATCTTTTTTGGGGAGGTTGAAACCACCAATGGATTCATCGAAGTCTAACCTCCCAGAAAGGAGAGCAGCAACAAGGAAGCCTCGGTCCTCCTAAACTCCTACCCCTGGCTGAAGGAGCGTTTTGGAAAATCAGGCCCTTTAAAAAGACGGAACCATACCGCCCCGCAATCTAAAGGTTTCTTTTTCATGTTTTTTTTTTTTAATCTAGTCTAGCATTAAGATGAATCCGGCGACTTTACCCTAGTAGGCAGTTGTCAGGTTAGCGATGGAAACAAAAGCGGTCTTTGGATGAGAGGTGATCGATGACCTTCATGATAATAATCATTTTCCCACTCAGCTACTGCGGCTTGAGAGGCCACTTTGGTGATGCTGAGAGCGAGCACGGTGGTTCGCATTATGGAAAATAGCTCACTTTTTCTATTTTACTCGGGGATTTTATCTAGGTAGATGAGGCCGTTGAGTTCTTCTCCGGTCTACTCATTGCCGCGGGCTTGGTTTCCATCCCTTGATCGTCTGGCTGTTTTGCACGCGAACCGCTTCTGTGGTGGTCGGCCGAGTTTGATTTGGTCCTCGGGAATAAGTACTATGCTTATAAAGGCTAAGAGCATCGTCTGTGGGAATTCACTTTGAGTAAATTCACCGGATGAGGACCAGATTACGTTTCAATTCCAAGCCTTCTTCCCGTTTTTCTTGCCGGACATACTTGTCTTCATCAAATAGACGACACTCTCTTGCAGAAGCATGCCAGAATAATTCGTGGTGAGTTCTCTCAGGATCTCACTCTCGTTATTCAGAAAGGCAGGACCACGATATCGGACCGTGTGTTCGTGGTGAAGTCCTCTGTAACCACTTTCTCAGCATTCTCTAGCCTCAAAACTGCTACACCAGCATTTAAAACAAGTCGCAAGAGTGTAGATCATTGCCGATTGGACCTTAGCTACAGAGGCGGAGATTCCTTCAAAGATATGTTTTTGTGGAGAGAGTTGCGTTCCGCTCTCGCTTCATGCGCTGATCCCTCCCTGTTCAGCACGATGCCCGTACCCTATATTTCTGCACTTGGGTGAAAGAGGTTCGGCACTTCTTCTGGATCTGTACAACAGGAGATGGTAGTAGGCTATCTTCCGAGAATTCTAGCGAGTGGCTACCCTGCAGAAATGGGTAAATGTTAGGTTAGTTGATTTCCTGGACAGCAGAGCTCACCTGTCACCTGCTCAATAAGGCTTTCGTAAATTCCACTCCACGTTGGATGCCTACTCTGGCTGCAGAGTGCTGCTATCTGCCTGGTCTTCCTTCGTGGACAGCAGTTTGCAACAGTGTTTTTTGATTTTGAGAAGGCCTATGATCCCGCGTGGCTATATAATATCATGTCATCGACGGCTGTCGCGAGCGAGCGAGGATGACATCTTCTGGGCGTCCATCGATCCTGTAGGTCCTCAGATGATGCCAGGAGGAAGCTGGTGCCACAATGCTGGATTGGCAGCTTTCGCATGCCTACGTCCTCGTCGCTGCTGATATTATACTTGATATTAATTATATAATTGATTAATGAAATAATCCGATATGTTTATAATATTAATTTAAAACTTTTTACACTAATATTACTTTGATATTTTAATTCGATGATATCAAATCGATAATATTAATGATATTAATCATAGATTATTTTTTTTTGCGTCATTTTTTAATGATGAAACCAAACGATTCTCAAATCAAGTCAAATCATTTTATGGGAGCGAGTGAGTACGTGATAAGATATAAGTAATTACGGCTGCTGTAATTTACTGTAACTAAGATGTAACAAAAATATAAATAAATCAATATGATAAATTAATATATTCTAAAAAAATCGAGTAGATTTTTGGGTTTCAAAATAGTTTATACCGATAATCAAATTATTGGAGGGAAAAACGGCAGCCATAAATATGCAGGCAGTTTTCAGAAAAATAATTAATCGTGAACTCTTCTAAGTTGATTCAATTATGTGTTTTCATATTTTCGCCCCCATCCCAAATTTATTGGATTAAGAAAATAATTCAATATTTCTTTTTTTTTTCCGCCTTTGTTACTATTATGTATTGGGCGAAGCTCCCCATCATGTAAGGGCTAAAATTTCATTTTCTACGACAGATAAATTAATGGCTAGACTAATCTTTTTCGTTGAGTGGTTCGTAGCAGAACAAGGTCTGCTGACCGTCCCTTAGACCACTCGGTTACGCGTAGCCAAGTGGTCTAAGGGACAGTTTAATTGAGATCAAAGCGGTTACTCGCTGCCTCAGTGTGCACGGTTCGAATCTCACCCCTATACTGAATTTTTTGCGAAGAAAAATTATCCTGTTTTTCTGTTTCTTGCGGTTTACTGGATTCATATATATATATATATATATATATATATATATATATATATATATATATATATATATATATATATATATATATATATGAATGCAATGTCCCGCAGGAAAAAATGAAAAGGTGTTATCCTTGATAAGGAACTTAATAAAGTTCGAAAGTACTTGGAAACACCTTTTCATTTTTTCCTGCGGGACATTGCATTCATTTGCTACCCTCACGTGATACTTTGTGAGTTTTTCATTTCATATATATATATACATATATCATGAACTGTTGAGCTTCTTCCAAATCGGAGTTTCGAGGTCGTAGCCTTATCATCGTCACTAAAAAACTAAGATAGTAAAGAGTTAAAATTTCAAGTTTTCATGAAATACTAAAATAAGCAAGATCTGAAATTAGTCTGGATAACTTTAAAATACTTAGTCATAGCTCCCATCCCAACGAACTAAGAATATTAGAATCACTTTACATCCTAAAATTTAGACCTAATCATCATCATCATCACTTCTTCATCATCACTAACTCTATAATTTAAGAAGGGGATTTTTTTTAGTATTCGAATAATAATTTCATCTTAGTTTGGTTATGACTTATGTTTTTTTCTCAAAGTTATTTCTAATAATTCTTTTATAATATCAAAAAAAAAAATGGTGAAGTTCAGAAATAAATATAAGTATCGAAATTTTGTGAATTTTTTAAAACTCAAAGAATTACAAATTCTATATATCTTATTCTTCTATAACTATATTTTAGTAATGTGATATTTTGAAAGGGGGGAAATTTAGTTTAGAGTTCCTTTTTAAAATTATTATAATTGGCGAAGTTCAGAAAATTTATAAAAATTTAACCATGGCTGCTTTTTTTTATATTTTGAATTTCAATCTTAGTAGCGAAGCGCAAGCTCCCCCCGTAAGGTGGAGTGGCAATCCATTGCCTGGTTTAAATATAAATCAAACTGCATTCAATCTTTATATTGTATCATCTATTATTGAAATTTTTATTCTTGTATTAATTAGTTTATCCTGAATTGTACTATTTTAACCCTCTAATATCTTAGTTTCTTAGTGTCGTTCAAACCCAGCTAAATAAAGATGCTTTTATCAATAGCGTGTTTAGTTTGCACCTTTATATATATATATATATATATATATATATATATATATATATATATATATATATATATATATATATATATATATATATATATATATATATATATATATATATATATATACAGGGTGTTTCAGCAAAATCCGACACTTGACAAATAACTAACGTGTGAGAACAAGGAAGAGTTTACTGCCAAACGAAAGGCCCACAACGTTCGTCTTTCGGCCGTTAGGACCGACGAGTTCGTCGCCGCCGTCAAGGAAACAGTCGACAATGATGGAAGCCAGAGCTACGCCAAGATCACCGCTGACATGGGCTGTCACAAGTCGACGATCTGCCGAACGATCAAGAAGGACATTGGTTACTCCTCCTACCGCAAGTCTCACCGCATGCTCATCACGAATGCCTCTAAGAGGTCGAGGAAGGTCAAAGCGGCGGCTTTGCTGAACGAGCTCGAGCACGCGTCCGCCGGGATGCTGACCAGGACCAGACGAGCAACAGGCAGAACGACAGGTGGATCTGCAAAGACATCAAGGAGGTTCTCGTCGTGAAGCATACGAAGTTTCCCTCCTCCGTCATGGTCCTTGGTGTCATCTCCAGCGAGGGGGACGTGATGCCTCCGTTCTTCTTTCAAAAGGGCCTGAGAGTCACCGCTGAGATCTACCAGAAGGTGCTGAGGAGCGTGGTGAAGCTCTGGATGGACACGATCGCCGCCGGACGCCCCTACGTCTTCCAGCAGGACTCCGCTCCTGCACACAAGGCCAAGACAACCCAGGCGTGGCTGCTCAACAATGTTCCTCACCACTGGTCGCCGGACTTGTTGCCGCCGTCCTCACCCGACTGCAACCCCCTTGACTATTTCTTCTGGGGCTTGATCGAGGCCAAGACCAACAAGCACGCCCACAACACGGTCGACTCTTTGAAGGCTGCCATAGTGGAGGCGTTCGCCGCTATAGACAAGGACATGGTCGCCAAAGCGTGTGACTCATTTCGCTCCCGCCTTGAGATGGTTGTCTCCGCCAGCGGCGGTTACATTGAAAAATACTGTAGTATGTAACTCTAACTGTTGCTAAATAAACTGTCGGGTCTCTGCATATACAACTTTTGTTTTTATTGCCTATTTCGTTTTCTTTTTGTCAAGTGTTGGATTTTGCTGCAACACCCTGTATATATATATATATATATATATATATATATATATATATATATATATATATATATATATATATATATATATATATCGGATGCACCCAACCCCAATGACGCATTTTTTAAGAATTTATATCGCAGTAATCTCCTTCCTACTCGTGACAATTTTCATTGCAAGATACTTTCAATCTTCCTTTTTCGAATGCAAAAAACGGAATTTAGATACCTTTTATAGTTTTCTTGCACTTCACCACAATAACAACAGGGGTGAAACAAATGAATAATCGAGATAAAATATTATTTTATTGTGCAAAATCAAACAAGAATTTTCACGTTCTTAGAAAAGCCTACAGGAATGAAGATGTCATATTAGGGATATCGTTATTGACAGTTCCTCAGTACCAATAATGACGTTGTCAGAAGAAGATCCTATTCTCATAAAAGCTTGTTACTGTGAAAAGGAATGGAAGACTGGAAGAGTTTTGCGAGAATTTCTTGGAAAAATGTGGAAAAGACTTGTTGTGGAAAGACTCTTTAAAAAAGATTCGTGAAATGGGAAGCGCTAACGAAAAACCAGGAAGCGGTAGACCTAAAAGAGCTTCAGAACTGTAAATGTGAATTATATTAACGATAACATCTTCTTTCAAGAAGATTAACCAGGAAGTCATTTATCGCTAAGAAGAATTACTAAAAACTTGAATATTGGAAGTTCTCACAACGAATACTCCTGAAAAAAGTTGTTGTCTGATTGTCGTTGGCTGTATCGAGAAAATAACTTTATTTTGAAACAAGATGGAGCACCTTCGTATACAAGCCACGCCACACAGTCGTTTCAAATTAGCAATACGCCAACATTAATAACACAAAGTGATTGGTCACCGCAAAGTCCAGATCGTAACCCTATGGATTACCCAATTTGGGAGTTACTAAAAAAAAAGTTTTACCGAGGTCGGAGAGAAAAATGAACTGACCAGAACTGGAAAGCAAATTACGTGAATCTTGGCAAGAAATTGGCATTAATGAAGTGAGAAAAGGTTTGTATGTGTGAAATAAAAAGATTCAGATTAGCGATTCATCAAAGTGGTGGTCCAATCGATCATTACTGTAGGTAAAATAAATTTATGATTATTTATTTCTTTACACTCGATATTCGTTTTTTTGTTATCCTTGTTATTTTTTGTATAGTGCAAGAAAACTATAAAAAGTATCTAAATTCCATTTTTTGCATTCGAAAAGGGAAGATTGAACGTATCTTGCATATGAAAATTAAATTGTCATGAATAGGAAGGAGGTCAATGCAATGTTAAATTTTAAATACGTCATTTCTTCTTCTTTTTTTGGGGGGGAAGGGGCACACGATATATATATATATATATATATATATATATATATATATATATATATATATATATATATATATATATATATATATATATATATATATATATTATAAATGGGCAGAGATCTTTTTTGAATTTATATTTTGTTAAAAACCATTGTATATTTAGCCTTAATTAATTTTCTTTGTAAACTTTCTATTTTCCTTATTTTCTTCTTTTATCCATCTTGTAGATGGTAGATTACCTCTCCTATTTTCATCTCTCTTCTTTTTAAATTATTGCGTTTGGTAACAACCAAACTTTAATTTCGTTCTTACGCTCTAGCTGTTCTTTTGCGCCTTTACCGATGAAGTATGGTGGAATGTAATGAAGTGAGAAGGGTTAAGGGGGATTTATTTATCCTAGCTTGAACGTGATGTCAAGGTTAAAGGAGGAAAAGAACAACTGAAGCTACCCTGAAGATGATCGCGTAAGTTCGAAAATTCAGCAATTAAAGTTTGGTTGTTACCAAACGCAATAATTTAAAAAGAAGAGAGATGAAAATAGGAGAGGTAATCTACCATCTACAAGATGGATAAAAGAAGAAAATAAGGAAAATAGAAAGTTTACAAAGAAAATTAATTAAGGCTAAATATACAATGGTTTTTAACAATATATATATATATATATATATATATATATATATATATATATATATATATATATATATATATATATATTGTCATAGGTCAGTTAGGCTCACTGACCTTCGCTTGCCTTCCCTAGAGGCGGGGGAAGTCCCTTTTAAGTATGGGGGATATTCGAGTGCGTGTATTCCGTTGGCCGAATTAGAAAATAGATCAATGGCTATTTTTGTGGTTCTTGAATTTAAACAAGAGAAACAAAAATAATCTTTACTATTATACAAACAAATAACAGAGTTTAACGATAATTTCTACACTATGGGAAAACTAATCGTTCAGCAACAGGAAACTAATTTACAATGAATGCTTCGGCACGAGCTATGAGTAGCACAATATTTACCCGAAAGAAACTGGAGGAGATGATGAGGTGAAGCTTCGTAGTCGGAAAGCGTCACGCCTCTTCGACGGTCATAGATAAAATTGTAATAGGCTCACGATTTTCCAAGAGTGGGATGGCGCCTCGAGTGATTGTTCGAGGGAGTATCCTTGCCAGGCACGAAGCGAAGCGCGTTATTCCAGAATGAGTCCTTAAGTCTTTGACTGCCGTAGTTCTAAACAACTGGTTTCTTGCCTGCGAGCCTTTTGGTACCAGAGTGTCGCTTGTGAAGTGGCGCGTTGTGTCCTTTGGCTGGTTCCAATGAATCCTCTCGATTACTGTTTGGATACTGAGTGAGCAGGGCCCTCCTCCTGGTTGAATACTCATTTCCGCGCTTAGAAATATATACGACTTCTTGGAAGCGATTTTGTTTGACGTTAGAGTGGGTCCCACTCTGATTTAAGGCGCGGCAGGAAAGGCTTAGCGCCTTCTCGATTATTTGGGTTCCAGGTCCCAGTTTGACCCATCTCGCTTCCTTAACGCCCCAGAAGTTTACCGAAAGACGCCGGTGTAAGGTCTCTGATATATATATATATATATATATATATATATATATATATATATATATATATATATATATATATATATATATATAACAATGAAACCACTTTTTGAGCACAAAGTTTATTGAACCAGAACTAGTTTCGGTATGAAGTTTTCCAAATCATCTTCAGCCGTTAACTGAGAGAAATTAACAAAGAAAATAAAAATATTAAAATATACAGAAACCGGCAGTTGACATTAATTAGGAGGCGTTAGTTTTAGATGATTAAGAATATGTTTAAAATGAAGTCAAATACATATCGGCTACATTTGTGTTGGTTAATGTGTTGATTAATGTCAGTTGCCGGTTTCTGTATATTTTAATATTTCTGTTTTCTTTGTCAATTTTTCTCACTTAACGGCTGAAGATGATTTGGAAAACTTCATACCGAAACTAGTTCTGGTTCAATAAACTTTGTGCTCAAAAATAATTTACAATAATTTACTCTCTATTGGGGAAAACATTGTCTTCATCATCATCATCATCATCATCACTAACTCTATAATTTAAGAAGTGTATTTTTTGGAGTATTTGAATAATAATTTCATCTTAGTTTGGTTATGACTTAAGTATATTTATAATTTTTATCAAAGTAATTTCTAATAATTTCTTTAGAGTTAAAAAAACAAAATAGTTTATTTCAGATAAAATAAATATGATTATCCAATGCTTTTTAATGTTTAAAAAAAAAATGAATTACAATTGGTGCAGTTCAGAGAATTTATTAAAATTTAAGTAAGGATGTTTTTTATTTTATCTATAACTATATTTTAGCAACGTAATTTTTTGAAAGGGAGAAATAGTTTAGAATTCATTTTTAAAATTATTATAGTTGGTGAAGTTCAGAAATTTTATAGAAATTTAATCATGGCTGCTTTTTTTTAGATTTTAATCTTAGTAGCGAAGGGCATGCTCCCCCCGTGGGGGGAAGTGGCGAAGCCATTGCCTGGTATATATATATATATATATATATATATATATATATATATATATATATATATATATATGAGAAATTAAACCACATTCTCCTCCTCTTTTCTTGTGATATTGCATTAATTTTCATCATATATATATATATATATATATATATATATATATATATATATATATATATATATATATATATCACTCGGAAGAATAGGCTTTAGATGTAAATTTTGTAATTATTTATTATACATACTCGTAAAATCTGGCGACAATTTTGATTAGAATTATTAAGCCATTCAAATTTGCAAGAAGCTAGAAGTTATTATTATTTTTAGTATTAGTAGTTTTACATAAGCATTTATATAACAAATTAGAGTCATATTACTAAACTTGCTTTAAAATATACTCATACGTTTTATATATATGTAAGTTTTCCAATATAATATCATGACTAAATAAGTCACCGGATAAGACATTTTCGACTTTATGTGGTAGTATAAAGACAAAAAAAGGTGGTATTTGGGAAAAGATATTGGAAGAGATTATGGAGGAGGAGAGAGTTGCTCCTGAACTAGACTATTTAGTGTATCTCGCACTCATTTGCGAATAATTAGAGCTGTATGCTTTCATATACGTTCACATTGAAATCTGCACAGTTGTGCAGCGTATACTTCACCGATTTTCGTCTTTACTTAATTAGATTCGCAATGAAAGAGTCTTTGATAAAGGTGCAGTAATGTAGGAGAAGGAAATCGTTTAGGTTGAAGTGTGAGGGACGTTTATGTTAAAGAGCTGCCATTGTTGAACATATGCATCTGCATTAACTGATTGTTTATCATTGAGTTGCAAATCATTTAACCTATTGTTGCAGGTGACGGCTTTCTGAGAGTACGAATGGGGTTCTGTTTGCGATCGAATAATACCGTTTTTTGAGGTTGATAACAATTTTTAGATCACGTAACAATTCTGTCCAGAAGAGCATCCAGATCAATTGCAGTATGATGGCTTCTACTCTCGAATTTCTTTAGTCCCAAATTATCTCAACGAAATATTTTAAAGTAACGCTGACTTTAAAAAATATTCAACGCATTACAATACATTTCTGTTAATATTACAATACACTTGAGGTTGATATTGCAGTAAAGAACACAATTTTTATATCACGTAACATTTCTGTCCCGAAATGCTTCACGGACATTTCGAACCATTAAGGCAATATTTACAAGTTGTTAAGGGTGTCCTTCAGAAAGTTCATACTGTACCCATAACATTTTTGTGGATGTTTCTTTTTATAAGATCTTTACGCACTGTTTCATGGCTGACATTCAAATTTTGGGCCATCTTACGAATCTCCTGTCGATGAATAGTCTCCTCAAGGGCCTTAAGAGCATCCAGATCAATTGCAGTATGATGGCTTCTACTCTCGAATATTTTTAGTCCAAAATTTTCTCAACGGAATATTTTAAAGTAACGCTGACTTTTACAAATATTCAACGCATTACAATACACTTCTGTAATATTATTTTACTGCTAATGTGGCACTATTCCATTTCTTGTATCCATATAGTTTGATATGCCTTATGTATATCTTACATGCTGCCATCAGTAATGAAGACCTTTAAAAATGTAGCTTAAAAGGGGCATAGACTTTACAAAATACTACCGTTTAATTTAAATAGTTTGCATCAAATTTGGAACAATTTAAAAAATCTAAGAATGATTTTTGGCCTTATAAAAACGACCCTAATTTGCTCACAACGGAATACTTTATAATGCAGCAAAAATAGGCAGGAAATAATAACATAGTTTAAGCACTTGATAATCATTAGCAAAAACATCTCTTTTAGGGACTCATAATCTCATTTTAAGTTAATTGGTGTAGATGTTGTGGAAGAGATTTTTCTAACTTTTTCCACTTTGCCAATCAATTGGCAGAAAGTTGTAGGAGAAATACACAATCTAATGTTTTCCTACTTTCTAACTTTTCTACACCAATGTAATTGCAAATGATATATTACTCATTGCAAAAAAAACATCTTTTGATATAAATTATTGTCGTTAATTGATTGATAGATTCCAAACATTCGAAATGGTAGTGATCGATTGGGAAATGTCCTAAAGGTTCTAAGTAAAAATAGCTCAACCTATGTCCGTTGTTTTTCAAAAAGTGTTTGCAGCACAGCATAATTGATTCCACTTATTTGATCATCTTAGCTGTTTTGATCTGAATATTTAAACCCTAAAATCATCTGCCAGATGAGTACAGAATTTGATTGCCCTTGATAACAAACTACAAGCAGTTGCCAGATGTTAGTCCTTTGTTTCTATTTAAATATAATCCGGATTGTTTATTATTGTCAAAGAAATCATAATGATTCGGTGAAAAGAGGGTCAATATGTTAGCAAAAGTAAGAACTTGTTCTGATCAAACTATGATGCAAACTAAGCCATAGCCAATTTTTGTTTAGTTCATGGTTTTTAAATTTGATGGACGAAAGAGAACCAGACGAATTTGAACAAAGGTGAACAACGTAATTATTGGGAAGTGCGTGAAGGAGGAAGACCTTTTGTAAATACTTCTTCCATATGTCCTTTTAATTTATTATCTTAAAGTAGATTAATCAAGGACTCCTCCCACTGGCAGGAATACGATCCCGTATCCTTCCCTTCCACGCCAAGAGGGGAAGGATGCTTCTATAGAGGCGTCAACATCTAAAATTTCAATAAATTGGTAGAGATGTAGTGAAAGTTAGTCAATCTTCTACTTTTCCAGTCAACTGGCGAAAAATATCTAACGAGGTCATACAAAAATTCAAAATACCCTACCAGAAATTGAGGAGCGTCTCTTCACGTAGATTATAAATGAAGCGATGCTTTTTCGTTATTGCGTGAAAATCATATATCCAATGAACAATTTTAAACGGGTGAAATTAATCGCAAGCAATCTAACAGTAGGCATTATCTCGGAGGGGGTAAATGCGTATCCGCAAGAATAAAAGGGGTTAATACTGTTGCGAAACCCTCAGGAGATGACGGTGAGTTGGCGCTAAGTCTGCCTTGTTTCCTACACCAGAGAAGAATCAGGCTTCTCCTTTTTATCGCGAATGTTCCCAAAGAGGCGCGAAAAAGGTTTTCCGCAAGGAAGCAGCCGTTTCTTAGTTATAAATTTCCTTGCGGCTGTGAATTAATTTGTAAAGAAGTAGGTAGAAGTTGGCTTCACCTACAAAAAGGGACTACAAAGATTCGGCTTTTGGTTGAGAGAAACCTACAGGTGGTTGTGGGTGTTCGCTCGAATGGACAATGTTGTTGTATGTTTGAAGCTTTGTTGAACCTAGTTTTTTTTACTATAGTTCTTAGATGGCGTTTTCATCCCTTTAGTGGAACGATTGCGAGCTGTGAAAACAAGGGGTATAAAAAGGCGACCGGAGGTTACCTTACCTTAGCCATGTAAGGAAGATGTGAAAATATATGAATGTTCTCGCCTTTGTGAGAAGATGATAATTAAGAGGGAACTGCAGAATTTAAATTAATCTATTATACCGGGTGACAGCTAAAAACGTTCTTTTTTGATAATGCTGTAATTTGTTAGCCATTAAAGCTTGAAGATAGAAATAAGTATCATTACCAAGAACAATATTTAAAATTTTATTAGCGAACTTAGGTAGCCTATGCTCTACGTGGATAGGCTCTCCGAACCTACCTATCTATGCAGGTATTAAGCAGTTCTGTTTTAGTTTCTGAAAAATGGCTCTGTTAACTTTTGAAAAGCGCAGGTTTGTGTGTAAATAATGATTCGACATGGCTAATGATAATCAAATCAATTCGTTATTTTAAAGCAAGATATGGTATGCGATTAGACACAAAAAATCATCCAGATAAATTACGCAGAATTCTTAATTTAAATAGAGGAAATTCGGGTCGTAAGAAAAGTGCGAGGATGGAAACGAATATCGACACGGTAAGGACTTTAATCGATGCTGATGAAACAAAGTCAGTGAGAAAATTGGTTGCTGAGACACATTTATATAGAGAAATTGTGCGAACTATTCTCAAAAAAGATCTTAATTTAAAGTCATAAAAAGTCAATGTCACCAAGAAAACTCAATGCAGGATAAGGAACGAAGTTTATCATTTTGCTGGTTTCCAGTCATGATGTCGGTATTTTGATACCAGGTACGAATCATCATGAGGTAGGTAACTCTTTTTTAATATTCAGACGCCTTCTGTCATTCATGGCAACTAGCATTTTCTCAAACAAGACTTTACACTGTAAACCATACAAAGCCATTAACTGTTCACCGATACAGCAAATTTTTCATGAAAAAAAGGAGACATTAACAATCATTAAATTTAGCCCGAACACCCTGTATATAAACTTTCCACGAGATATCTACCTTAAAAGGTGAGTTCTCCCTTTGCTTTTATTTTTTTCCTCTTGCGCTGTTTATTTCATTCTTTGCGAAAGTTAAATAATGAGGGAACTTTTGCCTCTGTATGTTGGTGGGTGGAGGGGGAGATAACTTTCCTCAATTCCTTTTCCCAGTGAAAATAAGAGAATCGGGTTTGAGAAAAAGAACTTGGAATGAGCTCATCTTAAAAGAATTATTATAGCATTTTTTTCCGGATGGAAAGACATTGGAAATAGTTTTCCTCGTTATGAGTATTTGTAAACACACTCGGGAGCAACTACGTTCATACGCGGGGCTATGGGTCAATGTATACTCCCATATACACACCCTTAGATACTAAAGTAGTTAGGATCGGGTTGATACACACTGCGCCATGACAAAATTCATAACCTCCAAAAGCAAAAGGGAGGAAAACATCTAGAATACAAGGGGCGGTCAATAAGTTTTGCGAATCGGTAGGGCAAAACAGAGGAAGGGGGATTGCTGTTTGTGAGGGTGTTAGGACAAGTGAGGACAAGTCAGGACCTGCGCTGCACGTTCCTGCCTCGTCTATATAAGAAGCAGTAGCTAATCGCACATCATCAGTCACAAATTTTTCAACGATGAAGAAGGTTGAGCACCGCGCAGTGATCAAATTTTTGACCAAGGAAGGCAAGAATGCAAAAGAGATCCATGAACGCATGGTTGCAGTGTACACCCACACCGCCCCTTCCTATGCAACCATTGCTCGCTGGAATAGGGAGTTCCACCATGGTCGTAAGTCCCTTGAAGATGACCCTCGTCCAGGACCCCCGTCAGACGTGACCAACGAGGACAATGTGGCCCGTGTAGAGAGGAGGATCCTCGAGAATCGACAGGTGAAGGTCGAAAAAATCGAGCGAGAACTTGGAATATCACATGGAAGTGTTATCAACATCATCCACGACAATTTGGTCATGACCAAGGCCTCTCTCTGTCCGTTGGGTCCCTAAAAATCTCACGCCCCATGATCGACTTCAACGTCGTCAAAGTCCACTAGGCCAGAATTGCACAAGTTGATCTGCGCGAGTGCGGATTCGATGAGTTCAACCATCCCCCCCCTACAGTCCAGATCTGGCCCCTAGCGACTACTTTTTATTCCACCAGCTCAAGGCTGCACTGCGTAGACGCCGGTTTGGGGACGATGAAGATGTCCAGCTCGCCGTCCAGGAGTGGATTAAACAGCAGTCGGGAGATTTTTGGTTGTCGGGAATTCGAAGCCTCAGAGACAAGTGGCGCAAGTGCATTGAAGTCGAGGGTAGTTATATTGAAAAATAATAAAACACTTTTCCTCATATCTCGTTTCCTTATATCCAAATTGCAAAACTTATTGACTGCCCCTCGTACCTTTGCAAAATGTTTGTACATTTTTATTAGGTTTTTCTCTGCCATAGTTGAATGTTATTCATTAATACCATCCAAAGGCTTTGGGTATTGATTAGACGAGTTTCATTTGGGGTCAAGAAACTCGAGGTATCATTTATAGGGGTTTTTGTCCCCCTCATCTTAACTCTTCCCCCTCCAAAGGTCCTCTCCTCCATTATCGCTCATTTAGGAGCTTGAAAACGCAATAGAAATTTCAGGTGAACGTCGTAACGGCGGAAATGTTATTATCTGGCAGTCCGTGTTATCATATATATGCAGATGATTTATCTGTATTTAGGGGCTGAAATGATTGCGCCACTTTAAATAATAGCACTACAATACATTGTAATTTACATCATTCGAAGGATAATTAGATATTATTTATTGTGAATTAGGAGGAAAATGGGATTGTGATATGAATCTCATTGCTGTTTCGCTTCTCTTTTTCCTCCTTGGCAATTATGCATGTGCAAACGAGGGGTGTTATGGGAGCATGGCAGAGAGAGTAACAATTATCTTAAATTACCCTCAAGAATTTAACCTGACATTTATTGAAGAACTTTACAAATCACCCTGTATATATTAAAACAATGAGTGGATAAAACGCGAGTATGAAAGAACATGTCACATTAAAGTAATTATGTAAATTATCTAAAGCCGAATGGTGATTGCAGTATTAATGAATGGTGATTGCAGTATTAATGAATGGCGATTGCAGTATTAAGTAGATTATTAATTAAGTTGATAGAGTTGACAGCATGAAGAAAAGTAACGCTCAATCTGATTGAGGAGTAAAATAAATTTAAAAAAAAACAAAATGTATTGATAATAAAAGGCATAAATGCCAAGAGAAAGAGTAAATGAACAGTAACAGATTTGTTGGATCAACTGGATATAGACTCAACATAAACAAGTATGATTACTCACGGGAAAAAGAAAAGATAACTGATTCGAAGCGGTGTTGAATGGAACAGGACTCTAGAGTTAAATGTTAAGGATTTGAGGCAATTCATCCTACCAGTTCCTACTTGCTTAGCGGGTCGTCTCCCCCAGATTTCTGAATGTGGAATAGGATTATATATATATATATATATATATATATATATATATATGAGAAACTCACAAAGTAGCGCGTGAGTAGAGAATAAATGCAAAAAATCATACAGAAAAATGAAAGGCGGATTCCAAGTACTTTCGAACTTGTTAAGTTCATTCCTTGATAGTGAACTGAACAAGTTCCAAAGTACTTGGAATCCGCCTTTCATTTTATGTGTGATTTTTTGCATATATATATATATATATATATATATATATATACTCAATAATAATTATATAGGTATAATATCATGAGTAATAATTGGTACACGCCGGAATAATACGTAAATGGGTTCTTTACCGTGAAACCGATGTGATTGTAGTAACAAAGTAAAAATGTGTCTCACCATCTGGTGGCCCTGTTAAGATGTAGTCATATCTGTGTATTATTGAATCACGTTGATTATAGTGCTACTTTCTCCTAATTACTGCCCTTTTCTAGGCAAACAGACGAGTGAAAATCGATTGCCTACGAAATCAATTAATGCACGCGAGCTACATTGAAAATTGCTCAAAGTAAAAGCAATCGGGAGTTTTTGTGTAAGGCTTCTTTATTCTTAACAAGGTCAACAGACCTAAGTCTCGTGCTCTCAATTATTCTGACTCATGACCCTATGACCTTATCACCCTATGACTTTACGACCTTCAAAACTTTCAACAAGTGGGGGCAATCCGACCCATAGTAAGTGTTCTTTTAATAATTACCGGACTAACCTTGGGATGAATTTGTCAATTATATCATTCGAAAGAAAATGTAAAACAACATAAGGGTTTCAAATTTCGTTAGAATCGGCCGAATAGTTACGATGTTATTGCCAAATAATTCCCTGACTAAATTTGGGAGGACCTTGACAATTTTACCACTCAAAGAAGAATGTAAAACAATATAAGGGTTTCAACTTTCGTTAGAATCGGCCAAATAATTATGATGTTATTCCTAAAAGACTCATTGAAAAGTAAAATGGTTACCATCTAACCGACCTACCTACGAACCGACATAGTAAATTATAGAGTCGAATTCACGTGACTAAAAAGGGCTAACAAAAGTGAAGTGAGAAATAAATAATAAATATTTCTTGGAATTTCTCAGAAGAGGAGCTCTCCAAAAAAACTTTCGAAGAGCAATCAATGACAAACTCTTAGAAGCCTCTGATGTAACGCGTTCCAAAATCAACATGCCGGTTTTTAATATGTAAATGTACACATCAAAGTGTGCTACTAATATGTAAAGGTACATATTTGAGTGTACTACTTATAATTAAATGTACACATCAGAGTGTACTATTAAATGTAAATGTACACATCAAAGTGTACTACTAATATGTAAAAGACATATCAGAGTGTACTACTAATAGTTAAGTGTACACATCAGAGTGTACTACTAATAGTTAAATGTACACATCGGAGTGTACTACTATTAGTTAAATGTATACATCAGAGTGTACTACTTATTTATAAATTTACACATCAAAGTGTAATACTAATAAACATAATTTGAAATCAATGTCTATTTGTGGGTCAAGAAAGGTTTCAAAAAGTAAGGCTGTCGTCTTTTATATGTTTGCAATTGGCTCGTAATGGCAATCCAAAGTGACTAGATGTTTACCATTAGTTCTTAATCAATAATCTTCTTGCCATTTTGTAAACCATAAAGGCAGAATAATTATAGTCCTCGCGCTCCATAATCCACAAGTTCTTGATTAAAATGAAGTTTAAAGACAGCTCCGTTGATGACCTCAAGGAATTTTCATGGGTGTACACGAACTCAATGATGCCGTTGTTACCGCTACTAGCCCTATTCTAGCGATAGAAAGGAAAAAAAAACTAATCTCAAGAGCACACAAATGATTATAGATTAGATTATAAAATGAACAGGATATTAAAAGAAACCCATTGATATTTCTTTCCAATAACAATTATAATACTATCCTACATATAGCCAAGTTATAGTTTCCAGATGAAAAATGGAATGTAGGTATCATTCTGACACGGCTAAAATAAGTTCGATTGCAAAATATTTGTATATCATCATCACTAACTCCATAATTTAAGAAGGGGATTTTTTTTAATATTTGAATAATAATTTCATCTTAGTTTGATTATGACTTATGTTTTTTATCTAAGTTATTTCTAATAATTCATTTATAATATCAAAAAAACAAAATGGTGAAATTCAGAAATAAATATAAGTATCGAAATTTTGTGATTTTTTAAAACCCAAAGAATTACAAATGGTGAAGTTCAGAAAATTTATTTTTATAGATCATCTTCTATAACTATATTTTAGCACGGTGATATTTTGAAAGGGGGAAAATTTAGTTTAGAGTTCCTTTTTTAAAATTATTATAATTGGCGAAGTTCAGAAAATGTATAAAAATTTAACCATGGCTGCTTTTTTTTAGATTTTAAATTTTAATCTCAGTAGCGAAGCGCAAGCTCCCCCCATAAGGATGGGGGGAGTGGCGAAGCCATTGCCTAGTTTTTCTAATTATACAATACAGTACATTGCGTTTAAGTTCACCGATCACGGATTACCACTTATCTAGGATTGTAGCAGCATACCATGCAATTTCTCACTACCTACACACTTATCTACTAGTGCACCTGTTACTGCGCAAGTTCTAATATGCATCTTACTTATCGCACTGAAATATCTGATAAGATAGCTTTGTTCTCCGCCACAGCACCGAGTCTGCTAGTGTTGACAATTGACAAATGTCAATTAATGTAAGGCAAACAATTCTTCTCGCTATCAAAAGGTTTGAAAACTGAGCAAACATATAAACACAAACAAACAAAAGTGGTTTCATTGTCGCGATACAAGGTCAGCTGTTTCAACAAAGCTTGGAAGGCAGGTGCGGACTGAAACAGGGTAGCAGTAGTCTTTGTTTAATTAACAAAGGCCATTGTTTGCTTGGCGAAGAACTGCCTAAAATTCAGTCGTGCCTTAGCATTTGACCATAAACGAATTTTCATCTATATAACATGGAATGGAATAGGCGCCTCCCAAAACATAAGATAAACTCCTCCATATATATACTACGAAATTTACACTAAGTGGACAGTCACGGACGTTAGTAGGCAGTCATAGTCAGAGTTAGAAGTCAGCCCGTAGTCAGAAGTCAAAATGTAGAGAATCAATCATTCCCTCCTCTCATCCATCCGTCATGATGTAGGCCTGGAGAAGCCTACTCACTGACCGCGAACACCTCGAGACGTTTTTGCTTGCCCCGTTTGAGTAGTCCAATTTGAAGAATAAAGTTATATTTTTGATGCGTCCTTTCGAAGTCTTTTCTCTCGCACTGAATACGAAAACACCTTCATTAAACCCAGCCTATCTAATATCAAGCCTTCGTTAAACCTATCTTATCTATTATCAAACCCAGCCTATCTGATATCCAAGCCATCGGTCAAACGAATTCCCCTCTGCACCGAAGCCTACTACAATAACGCTCAGCGCCCCCTATACTCATTCAGAGATTACTCGGCGTTTTCAAACCCGCTGGATTCAAACGCTTCCTCGTTATTCTCTTCACTGATGGCAACATGTTGGCTAAGGGAAACATGATCCATCAAAGGAGAGCTTTAGCTAGTGTGATTGGTAGAGAGCCGAAGGTGACCTGTTTCTCGGACGGGAGCCTTCTGGCGAATGCCGCAGATCCCTCCGAAGGGCCAATATAAGTGCTCTTCGGACACTTGATGGCACCCCGGTGAGTGTGACGCCGCACTCTACCATAAACTTTGTGAAAGGAGTAGTTTATGCGAGGGAACTCGTTGACTACTCCATAGAAGATATCACTCTAGAGCTGGCCGACCACGGGGCATTCAAGGTCGAGCGTGTAATGAGAAAAACAGGGAGGGGCCTGGACTGTGACAAGCTCCCTGAGTCGGTGCGTGCTGGTTGGTACCGCTACCGCGTGAAGGCATTCGTGCCACTGCCGCGGCGGTGCTATTACTGTCACCGCTTCGGCCATACAAATCTCTCATATAGACGTGCAAAGTCGGGGTTACCCGAAGTCTGTGTAAATTGATCCAAGGCCGCACACGATAAGTCCAAATCGTGTGTGGCCAAGTGTGTCAATTGCGGAGAGCCGCACCCTGCTTCTTCGAAGCAATGTGGTGCATATCTCCTCGAGAAAGAAATCCTGGCCGTTCAGACCCAGAATCGAATCTCATTCCGTGAGGCTAAGGACTTGGTCCTGGCGCGCCCGGCTCTGCCTGGGACGTCATATTCCTCAATAGTTAGAAAGGCACCCTCTGCTCCTGGCTCATCCAGGCCAACGAGCACGGTTGTTTCAGCGCCAATTCGGAGCCCTTCTGTGGGTTCTACTCAACCCGGGCGCTGCACTGGTAAAGCTGGCTGCACAAAGCGTTCACATCCAGCCCCGGCTAAAACCAGGGCTCTCCCTATCCTTCCCCCAGTGTGACCGTTGCCCGTAAGGCGAAACGGCCTGCACCTTCACCGAGTTGTTAGACTCAGAGGAGGCAACACCCCTGAAGTTGGTCGCCAGTCCATCTACCGGGGTTCCTAAAGCTGCCCTCCGAAAAGAGGAATGCAACAAAGGAGCTTCGGCTCCTTCGCCCACGCCTACTGGTGGGCTGGGTGGCACGGAGACGGTGGATTCTCGAAAAGAGAGCCCCCTGCCTCCGAAGCCGCAACGCCCGCCTAAGGTTTCAAGGTGGAGGCAGGAAAAGACTTGCATGGCAAGCCCAACCTCCCTCAATAAGTCCTCGAAGGGTTCAGTGCCTTCAGCGCATTGTCCGGCCAACAGCGCCCGGAGTTCTGCCTCCGGGAAGCATACGGCCATTCCCGTGAGGGTTTTCTCTTCGAAGAGGCCCCCCGCGTTTACTCCGAGCTAGGCCTGGAGGGCATATTCTTTCAATTGAATTGCCGTGGACTCCGAGCCAACTGGGAGGAGCTGCGTAGGCTCGTCTCGTCCCGTTCCCCGTTAGCTATCTTTTTGCAGGAGACCATGCTAGGCGCATGATACCTGCCCACCCTCCCGGGGTATAAAGGTTTTGTGACCCCACCACTGAGGGATGGGGACCGGGCGGGAGGATGTGCGATTTATACCCGGCATGATGCTTTATATACCTCCTTTCGGACAGTAGCTGTGCAGCTGCACCTTGATGGGAGGTTTACTGTTATTTCCGCGTACATTCCACCATCAGCCAAGTTTGAAGCGGGGCATTTCCACCGCGTCGTGGCAAGGTTGCCGATGCCCTATCTCTTGCTCGGAGATCTAAACGGTAGGCACCCCCTCTGGCGAGATTACTCTATCAATCCCCGGGGCCAAGTTCTTGTCGACCTGATCGAAGAGCTTGAGATGGGTGTCCTAAATGTGGATGAGTTTACGCATCACTGCCCAAGAACCGCTTTATTTTCCTGCCTCGATTTATCTTTGTGCTCTCCGGATGCACAGCCTGATTTTGATTGGGGGTGGTCGATGACCTCCATGGTAGTGATCATTTTCCCATTCAACTATCATTTTATGGGCCGCTGCCGCCCCAAAGGCCGCCCCGGTGGTGCTTGGCGCAGGCACGGTGGTCTGCATTTTAGGAAATGACTGAATTTTCTATCTCAGTCGCGGAGTTTAAGTCTGTAGATGAGGCCGTTCAGTTCTTCTCAGGAAACCACATCGCCGCGGGCCTGGCTACTATTCCTAGAAGGTCTGGCCGTTTTGCACGCCGACCACTCCCGTGGTGGTCAGCTGAGAGTGAGACGGCCCTCAAGCAGAAGCGTTATGCCTACATGCGCTATAAGCGCCGCTCGAAGGATTTCACTGTCGCTGAATTTCGTCGGGCTAGGGTTAGGTTCCGTTATATTTAGAAGCACGCCCGCCGCTCTTCTTTGCGGGCATACGTGTGTTCACTTAACGGGAATACCCCTCTAGCAGAGGTGTGGAAGCGAGTCAAAAGGATTCGGAGCAAGTTCTCGCAGGACCCCCTCCCGTTCTCCAGGAGAACGGGACCGCTTTCTCCGTATTCTCTACTCGAGATGCTGCTCCCCTAGCATTCAATGCACGTCGTGATGTCGCGAAAGGCTGAGTCAGCTGGAATTTACCCCCAGAAGCGGAGAACCCTATAACGACAGGTTTACTCTGAGTTAGTTACGTTCTGTTCTTGCTTCGTGTACGGACACCGCCCATAGTCCAACGATGTTTCGTACGCCATGCTTCGACACCAGAGTGAGTGAGGCATGGCCTTTCTCTTAGATTTGTTCAACAGGATCAGTGTGGAGGGTCTCCTACCAGATTTCTGGCGAATCGCTACTGTGCTCACCTTTCGCAAACCGGGGAGAGATCACTACTCTGGCCGGTTTCCGCTCACTCTCTCTAATCTCTTGCGTGTGCAAGTTGATGGAGAAATTGGTAAATGTTAGATTAGCCTTTTTTCGGGAGAGCGGAGGCAACCGTCATCTGCACAGTGCGGCTTCCGCAAGTTCCACTCCAGGTCGGATGCTCTGCTCCGACTAGAAAATGCCGTCTGCGAGGCCTTCATTCGTAGACAGTACTACGCCACCGTATTTTTCGATCTGGAGAAGGCCTATGATACCGCATGGCGATACGTTATCATGGAGACTCCACGCGATGGGGGCGAAAGAACGCCTCCCAATCTTTATATCTGAATTTTTAATTTTTGGGAGCTCTCTCTGGCCCAATGAAGCAGGAAAAGGGTGTCCCGCAGGCAAGTGTCCTCAGTGTCACACTCTTTGCCCTGAGCATAAACGGCATCACCTCGGTGCTGCCGGAAGATGTTCTCGCTACGCTCTACGTGGACGACCTTTCGATCTCTTTTAGCGCGGCCCAGATGCCAACTCTGGAGCGTCGACTCCAATAGGCATTGAAGCGCGTCTCTCGCTATACCGAAGCGCACAGGTTTAGGTTTTCATTGTCCAAGACTAAGGTGGTGCACTTCTGCCGCCATCCACGGCTCCACCCTGACCTGGGCCGGGGGAAGGCGGACCTCCCCCCGACGCCGGAGATTGCTTCCTAATTGTTACGATCTTTCTTTTTATTGTTGTTGTTTTTTCATATTCTTATTTTGAAGTAGCCTAGTTCTAAGCTGTCGTGATTGCGGCGACTTATGCCCAAGTGGGTAGTCGCCAGATAGGCTCCTAAAATTAAAAAAAGTCCCCTTTCATCGCTCCCTTCCTACTCCTCCCCTTCTTCCCCCCCTTCATCGCCCCCCTTCATCGCCCCCCTTCATCGTCCCTTTTCATCGATTCATTCATCGTTTTCCTTCATCGTTCTCCTTCATTGTCCTCCTTCATCGTCCTCTTCATCTCCTGCCTTCATCGCCACCTTCATCATCCCGTTTCATCGATTCCTTTCATCGTCTCCTTTCATCGTTCTCCTTCATCGTCCCCCTTCATCGTCCCCCTTCATCGCCCTTCTTCATTGCCCCCCTTTATCGTCCCTCTGCATTGCCCCTCATCATCATCTTCCTTCATCGTCCCTTTTCATCGATTCATTCATCGTTTTCCTTCATCGTTCTCCTTCATTGTCCTCCTTCATCGCCTGCCTTCATCGTCCTCTTCATCGCCTGCCTTCATCGCCACCTTCATCATCCCGTTTCATCGCTTCCTTTCATCGTCTCCTTTCATCGTTCTCCTTCATCGTCCCCCTTCATCGTCCCCCTTCATCGTCCCCTCATCGTTCATTGTCCCCCTTTATCGTCCCTCTGCATTGCCCCTCATTATCCTCCTCCTTCATCGTCCCGTTTCATCGATTCCTTTCATCGTCTCCTTTCATCGTTCTCCTCCATCGTCCCCCTTCATCGCTCCCTTTCATCGTCACCTTTCATCGATTCCCTTCATCGTCCGCTTTCATCGTTCACCTTCATCGTCCCCCTTAATCGTCCCTCTTCATCGCCCCTCTTCATTGCCCCCCTTTATCGTCCCTCTTCATTGCCCTTCATCATCGTCCTCCTTCATCGTCCCGTTTCATTGCTCTCTTTCATCGTCGCCTTTCATCGATTCCCTTCATCGTCCGCTTTCATCGTTCTCCTTCATCGTCCCCCGTCATTGTCTCACTTCATCGCCCCTTTTCATTGCCCCCATTTATCGTCCCTCTTCATCGCCCCTCATCATCGTCCTCTTTCATCGTCCCCTTTCATCGTTCCCCTTCATCGTCCCCTTTCATCGCAACCTTTCTCCTCCCCTTCATCGCCGCCCTTCATTGCGCCCCTTCATCCTCCCTTTTCATCAATTCCCTTCATCGTCCTCTTTCATCGTTCTCATTTATCGTCCCCCTTCATCTCCACCTTCATAGTGTTTCTTCATTGCCCCCCTCCATCGTCCTCTTTCATCGTTTCCCTTCATCATCCCCTTTCATCGCTCCCTTTCTCTTCCCCTTCATCGTCCCACTTCATCGTCCCCATTCATCGTCCCTTTTCATCAATTCTCTTCATCATCCCCTTTCATCGTCCCCTTTCATCGTCCCCTTTCATCGTTCCCCTTCATCGTCCCCTTTCATCGCAACCTTTCTCCCTCCCTTCATCGCCGTCTTTTATTGCGCCCCTTCATCCTCCCTTTTCATCAATTCCCTTCATCGTCCTCTTTCATCGTTCTCCTTCATCGCCCCGCTTCATCTCCACCTTCATATTCCTTTTTCATTGCTTCCCTCTATCGTCCCCCTGCATCGTCCCCCTTTATCGTTTCCCTTCATCATCCCCTTTCATCGCTCCCTTTCTCTTCCCCTCCATCGTCCCACTTCATCTTCCCCATTCATCATCCCTTTTCATCAATTCCCTTCATCATCCCCTTTCATCGTCCCCTTTCATCGCAACCTTTCTCCTCCCCTTCATCGCCGTCCTTCATTGCGCCCCTTCATCCTCCCTTTTCATCAATTCCCTTCATCGTCCTCTTTCATCGTTCTTCTTCATCGTCCCCCTTCATCTCCCCCCTTCATAGTCCTTTTTTATTGCCCCCCTTCATCGTCCCCCTTCATCATTTACCTTCATCATCCCCTTTCATCTCTCCCTTTCTCTTCCCCTTCATCGTCCCACTTCATCGTCCCCATTCATCGTCCCTTTTCATCAATTCCCTTCATCATCCCCTTTCATCGTTCCCCTTCATCGTCCCTCTTCATCGCCCCCACTTCATTTGTTGGATTTACCAAAAGGCCTTCCACCAGACACATTCCCCAAATAATTTAACATCCATCTATTTTACCAATATAAATCCTGCTTTTGCGCGTATTCATAGTATGTGTGACGTTTCATTTATTCCTCTCTGTCCATTCATTATTCCTTTCTGCCAAACTGATCCTCCCTGCTTCATCACGTTATGTTGGATCGCATCATTTTATTAGAAATCCATTGCAAAGCATTAAACAACGTTCATTAATCCTTCAATAAAGCGTTCCCTTGAATATATCGCCGACCCCTCGTCAGGGGTGAGTGATAATGACCTGTTTTTACTTTTTCTAAAATCATGTTGCTTGGTTGATGTGTTTTGCGCATATATTGATTATATGTGAAAGAAAACATTGAAAATATTGTGGAGAAATAATAATGCCCTCTTTTATTGTTTTTTTTTCTTTTTGTTTTTCTTTTCGCATGATAACAAAGTGACGACGTTCAATAGTCGAAAGCAGCAAATTACAGCGTAACTTCAATGCCAGACGGAATAAGCACAGTTACATTAAGAGAGAGAAGTCAAATCTACCGAAATAATATATTTCAATTAAATACATATCTAAGCATTAACCTTTGGAAGCCTGAATATATTATTTAGTACGAGGATTCTCAAATATCTTAGAACAATCATGTGTATATTTCTCCTTGATACCATTATTATGGGTTCGGAGATATGGGGTTCGAATAGTGTCTGAGTAACTTTAGACAGTACAGCTAAGTAATTACTGTCGATACTTACCTCCCCTCTTTCTTTCTCGGCAGGTTCAGGAATATTAAATGCCATTGGGGGTACCGAATACGGTCTTTTTAGCTTCCATACAATCTTCCTTACCCAACTTAAACCCCTTTCTTTGCCAAACTCTTTTAAATGTTTTAGAGAAATAGCCTCAATGTAACCTTTCCGATATTATTAATACTACTTTAATATTATTTTTAGTATTATTGTTATTATACTTTTTTACGGACGTGCGAATAAAATTTGCATTGTTATTTGTGTTTATCGGTTGACTGCAAAGCTCTTTCATATCATCCATTCCTTTCTTCACAGAAATAGTTTTAATGTGTTCGTGTGCCAACAATATTACGCCATATATTATGCCCAGAGTGTTATGAGATTTTACATAAATGGTGTATTTGTGCAAAACACCAAACTCATTATATTTTAACGCCTCCATCAACGGATTCTTCTCCGTTAATATATTGTTCACTCCAGGGTGTCCCTTTTGTGGGGGATTCGTACATGGATGTTAATGTTACAAACAAAATGGATTTCCAGCGTGGTGTTTTTGTATCTTGGGTTTTGTTTGTAATAAACGAGTGAATAGTTTTATTACACGAAGAGTGAACAGATGGAATAAAATACCTCTCAGAAGATATCCTGATCGATCCTCATCGAAGGGGTATTTGAAAACGTCCGCTCAAGAGTCGTGATCCATTGAAAGTCAGAGGTATTTGGTGGTTAGCATTGAGGGTTGGCTCTAAGAACCAAATAAAGGAAATGAAAGGACACAGGAGCAAAGATGGTTGGACATCCCATTAATATGGAGATGGTAGCGATCCCGTTAATATGGAGAAGGTTAGACATACCATTAATATGACATGGTTGGACATCCCATTAATATGGATATGGTGGACATCACGTTAATATGGACACGGTTGGACATACCATTAATATGACTTGGTTGAACATCCCATTAAGTTGTAGAGAGTTAGACATCCCATTAATATGGAGATTGTTTGAATCCCATTAATATGGAGATGGTCAAAAATCCCATTAATATGGAGATTAAAAGGTGCAAATTCTGAAAAAATTCTCTGTTTTTCTCGTTCTTGAAGGCTACCTAATATTAATGTCATTAAATTTGCTTCATTTTGGTAGTAGAACTTTATATAACTAAAAGAAATTACTCATTTCGGAACATTTTTATAAATATCCATCGTATATTAAAGTTTGTACGTACATTAGTCTCAACCATAGCAGTTAAACATGTACATATATATGTGTCACCGGTTGTCCATGTAATTTCCTAGAGTCCTTAATTTTTTGCTCTGATGAAATGTATTTGCAATGAAATTCATTCTTTCGTGATTCTCAATTCACAGTCTTCGCGTTTCCAAAATTGTGAGGATTTGATAACCTGGAATTTTATAGGATTTACCACGGTATAATCCGGTGCACCTTATCGTTCTGATTCGTCTATAGGATGTAATGAAGGATAAACATGACGCTTTTTCCTTGCGTTTTTATTTAATTTTTCCCCATTTCTCCCTTATCCTTTCTTATCGCTAAGTTCATGGTGGGATTAAACTCTCACGTTTTTAATAGCCTTATAACGTTTTTTACTTTTGAGAAAATTAATAGAATTCAGATACAATATAGTGTCATCCAAAACTAGAGAACAGAATACTAAAAATCTACATTTTCTTAAAAATACTCGATTAATTTTCATGGAAATTACACAGAATATTCTTTGAAATTTGATACTGATTGTGTTAAAGTTTCATTGAAAAGAACAGCTGATAAGGAAATATATGAGGAAAGTAAATAGTATTTGTACAGTCTTGGCCAAAATTATGGGGCAGGTATGAAAAAGTGAAGAATATGATTGTGTTCATCTTCTGTCCGCAACGAGTCGCTGGCTCAATGTAGCCAGCTAAAACCAATGCTACCAAAGGTAATTGAAGTCACTGAGTTCAAATATTATTAAAGTTGACCACCAGGTGGCACTGGCTCAATGTAGCTAGCTAAAACCAATGTACCAGAGGTAATTGAGGTCACTGAGTTCAAATATGATATAAGTTGACCACCAGGTGGTGCTGGCTCAATATAGGTAGCTAAAACCAATGTACCAGAGGTAATTGAGGTCACTGAGTTCAAATATGATATAATTTTACCACCAGGTGGCGCCACCAAGAAGTGATAAATCGGTCATTTTTAGAGATATGAAGGTCAAACCAATGTCCAAAGCGGTAATTGAGGTTTTTGAGTCAAAATCTGATTGATTTTCGCCGCAGGTCCACTAGATCATGTCCCTCTATTTATCTATGCATAGGATTAGAGAAATAGGGGAGGAATATGTAGGATAAAATATTGGATAAAATAACACAAAGGTTTTGCCTTATTCCTAGTCTTAGAAGGCTTAATAAAATCGTCATTGCTGCACATAATTTATGTCAGTCATCCAAGCCAACAGTTTAAAGCATAACCATGACCAGTAGAGCAACAATTAAAACATGGAATGGAATGGGAAAGAATAAAAACAAGTCATGGTTCGGATTCCACGTTAATCAGTAAGTGCAACTAATGGAACTATTGTATTCTATCCTTCTATCCCCAGCTATGAGAAGAAAATCACTTGAGATCAACTTCTCTCTCACTATAGTTTCCTTTTCACCATCTCTCATCTCCCATTTCTCCTTCCTCCTCTCCCTCTTTGGCCCCCGCCGTTCCTTCTCCCTACGGCCCAACAAACATGGTGGAATTTGAAGTGGGAGGCGGTGAGGGACCGGGAGGGGTCGATGGTGGCAGGGATAGGAGGAGGGAGGACCTGTGGCCGATTCATCCTTTGTCTTCCCGGCGCAACGCCTGCAGATAGGGTGATTTTTTTCCCCATATATTGATTTCCTTAGGACATAATAAAGCTCGCTAAGAAAGTTGCCTTTGTTTGGGGTTCCAATAAGTGGGTAAGTTTACGGGAATCGCGGAACTTATAAGTTCCTAGCGCCTCAAATATCTCCTCTTTTGGATCCTCCACATGTTTTCATGTTTAACTTCCCTTTAATAGTCTAGTTTTCCCTTATAATGGAGATCTTTACGTAAATTTTCGCTTTTTGAGGAAAGAAACTAAACGTGAATTCCTTATTTTACAGAACCAACTAAAACGATGGTATTAACGCTTCACGTTTTCCGCAAGTTGTCTCCGGACGGTAAGATTTCGCTCTACATCGGGCAGAGGAACTTCATCGATCACCTCACCCATGTTGACCCCGCAGGTAACCCCACCCAACCATGCTTATTAAACCCTATTCTTGTCGAGAGGGGGTAATTATTTGAAGTGATTCTCCTAAGATTATTAGGTAAAGGATACTAAGTCGCAAATAGGTTGATTGGTTGGTAATTGATGCAGGAGGGGTTTGTACTAGACACAAAAAGAGTGGTGGCCGGTGGTAGGATGCCAGATTTTATCCCAGTGACCTCACAATAACTACCCTGTCTAAAATGTTGACCTTGTTGAAGTCTTTGCCAACTCCTATAAAATCGTGCTTAATTAAGGCACGTCTTTACTGTGCAACTATGCTGCAGCTAACATCTTGAATGTTGCGTTGCCAGATGGCTCAATGCCCGCAAGTGGATGCGCGGCAAAATAACTTCCACACACATATTTACTTCCCATATTTTCAGTTTCATTACAAATATTTCATTGCGAGTTTTCTGGTGATGTGATCGTTAGTTTTTGATGCTTAGAATTATCGTGTACCTGTTTTATAAGTTTCATGTCAAGGTGCGGATTTGATACTAACATTGTTCCACTCATACATTTGACTTTTTTTACCAGTTTCATGACAACACATCTTCCATGAAGAGCCGGATACTGCAGTTACCAGCAGACTCAACTAATTCTAATCATTGTTCCAAATAAGTTCCTATCCCTTAAGAGATACGCGACTATTTAACTTAGGTTGTGTTTATATTCAAGACTTTGCTTGGTGACTTCCGGAACTCTTCTTCATTCTAGGAACTTCCTGATTCTTTGTTTATTCCTGTGACTTCCAGACCTTTTCTTCATTTTGGTGACTTCCAGGCCTCTTCTTCATTCTGGAGAATTTCAGATCTCTTCTTCATTTTGGGTGACTTCCAGACCTGTTCTTCTTTCTCGTGAAATACAGACATCTCTTCATTCTGGTGACTTCTAGACCTCTTTTTCATGCTGGTGACTTTCAGACTTCTCATTTATTCTGGTGACCTCCAGACCTCTTCCTTATTCTGATGACCTTCAGACCTCTTATTCATTCTAGTGGCCTCCATACATCTTTATTCTGGTCACTTCCATGCCTCTTCATCATTCTAGTGAATTACTCACCAATTCTTCATTCTAGTGACTTCCATCCTTTTCTTTATCCTGGTAACTTTCAGACCTCTTCTTCCTTCGGTGACTTCCAGACCTTTTCTTCATTCTGCTGACTTACAAACCTCTTCTTCAATCTCGTGACTTCCATACTTTTCTGCAATCTAGTGACTTCCACACCTATTCTTTCATTTGCTGATTTCGAGATTCGTTTTGCATTCTGGTGATTTCTAGACCTCTTCTTCATTCTGATGACTTTTCTAGACCTCTTCTTCTTTCTGTTGAATTCCCTTTTCATTCTGGTGACCTCCAGACATCTTCATTCTCTAGACTTCTATACCTCGTCTTCATTCTGGTGACTTCCAGACCAATTCATTCTGGTTACTTCCAGAACTCTTATTGATTCTGGTAACTTGTAGACCTCTTACTTTTGGTAACTTCCAGACCTCTTCTTTAGAGCCATTTCCAGAGTTCTTCACTCTAGTGACTTCTAGAACTCTTTTTCATGCTGGTGTCTTCCAGACTTCTTAATTCTGGTGATTTTCACTCCTCTTTTTCATTCTGATCACTTCTATACCTCTTCTTCATTTTTGTGACTTCAAGACCTTTTCTTCATTCTGTTTACTTCCAGACTTCTTCTACTTTCTGGTGACTTTCAAACCACTTCTTGATTCTGGCGAATTCTAAATCCCTACTTCATTCGTGTTACTTCTAAGCCTCTTCATTCTGATAACTAGCTAATTTGTACTCTTCAAAATATTATTATGTCTTAACAAAATTCAAGAGACTTGCTGTTCAATTTGGTACATTTGTTAGCGGGGACCCATTGGTAGTTTTCTTTTATTATAGTGACTATTTTGTTATTCATTTACTTACTTTGGTGGTTACTTTCCTCCTGTTAAAAATTCAGTGTAAAGGGTCAAGAATTGTATCGCCGATGACATGGTGCCGTCCTTGGAACCTCGCCAATACCGATTTCATGTATTGTTTACTTTTGTGCATCAGTGGTATTTGTTCCTCCATATCTCGCTTCCCCATTAACTATCGATGGTTTGGGTATGCGCCCCGTTTTCCGGGTTAATAAAGCTGGAATTGTGGTTAAGTTAGGTAACTTAACGTAACCCCAAACTAACATTTCATTGGCTGATCCCAAATCTATCCCTAACCTTTCCTAGGCCTAACTTAAACCAAGCTTAATTCTAACCTTGCCTAGTCCTAAGCTAAACCAAAACTAATTCTAACCTTTCTTAAACCTAAACCAAACCCATCCTAACCTTCTTAGGAATAAGCCAACCAAACCTATTCCTAGATTTCCTAGGCACAACTCGAACCTAAACTAATTTTAATCTTACCTAGGCCTAACTCAAACCAAACCTAATCTTCTCTAGTCTAATTAACTTAACCTTATCAAACGTATTTATAATTAAGCTTACGTAACCCCAAATATTTCCAAAATCTTTGGCAACCAGTAGCTCCCCTTTAACAAATAAATACACTCAAATCTTTAGTCCCCCATTCACTTCCATTGATACTAATTTTGGTTAATGGGGTGTATTTTTGAGATACCCGTAAATATCTATTGGGATAAACGTAATTTACTGCTGTTCTCGCTCAGGTTTTGAGTCTAGTTTATCTGTCGCTTTTGAAGCGTCTAAATGGGTATTGTTCTCAACAAGTATTCGATTACAAGTTATAGTCCATTGTAACTTTCCATAAATTATACCATTATTCTCTTGCTAGAAGAAAGATTCAGTCTAATGGAGATATGGATGAGCGGATGTTTATTCTACCATTACTTGGTTAACATCTAGCCTACTTGAAAATCAGAGATTTCTGTAGAATTTTCCGTTCTCGGGTTATTCTGAAATTCTGGGTCTCCCAAAATTGAGTGCGTATTTTGATGAACTTGAAAACTTTTTATGAACAACTCTTGTTGAATTATGTTCATCATGTTCAAATTGTGCTCGGCACAGAATTGTAGTGTTTCATGTATAGGGTGTCACAAATTTTTAATTTGTTTTTCAATCATTTTCAGAATCCTTTAATAATGAATACAGAGGAGTGGATTTTTGTTGTGATAGCTCTTATCAGAGGAGCGAAATTTAATGAAGTACGAGAAAAGTCGTAAAGAAAGTTTAGAAGACCTGGACCTACAGACAACGTGATCCGTTCACTTGTGAACAAATTTAAAAGAACCGGATCCGTACATGATGAGAAAAGAAGAAGAAGGAAAAAAGATTGACCCAACAAAACTGAACAAATTCGACAATTGTTTGAAAATGAACTAAGAACTTCGGTGAGAAAGACCAGTCAGAGACTTGATATGCCCAAGACAACAGTGCACAGAGTCTTTCGTTCAGCACTTATGAAAAAGCCTTATCACATTCAATTACTGCACTCCCTTAATGAAGAAGATTATCCAAATCGAGCAAAGGTGCGTAGAATTTGTGGATCAAATTGAAAATGAAAAGCTGTTAGATAACCTCTTATTCAGTGATGAAGCGACTTTCCACACATGTGGTAAAGTTAATCGTTTACCGAGATTACTTGAACAGTCGCTTTCCAAATCGATGGATAAGATGTGGAGGAGCTAGACCTTGGCCTCCATATTTCTCCAGATTTAATTCCCTTGGCTTTATTTTGCGTGTGGTTTTATCAAAGCAAAAGTGTATCAGCAAAAAATTAGTAATTTAACTGCACTTAAAGAACGAATACGTTCAGCAGTGCTGAAGTCCTAAAATGCTCCACAAATGTTTTTCTCAATGCTAAAGATCGATTTGAAATTTGCCGAGATACGGACGGAGCACATGTTGAATAATTTAAATCTTTTCTTTTCATTTGTTTTTGATGAATTTTTGTTTTCTTTTGGTGATTAGAATTGAACAGGAAAAATAAACATCAATTTTTGTTTCTTTTAAATCCATCAGGAAGGGATTATGAACAGGATTGAAAAACAAATTCAAATTTGGGGACACCCTGTACATGGAACACTACAATTTTTTTGCAGGGCACAATTTGAACCTGATGTACATAAAACAACAAGAATTTATCATAAAAGTTTTCAATTTCATCAAAATACGAACTCAATTTTGGAAAACCCGGTAGATATACTTTAATTTAAGCAAAATATTGACCTTTTATACTGGCTGGTTACCAAAACAACAACTGAAAATATTTCTTTGTTACGCTAATCTATTAATGTGATGTCAAATGATGTTAGCTAATCCATTAATGCGATGTCAAATGATGTCACGTTAATCCATTAATGCAATGTCAAATGATGTCACGTTAACTAATTAATGAGATGTCAAAATGATGTCATGCTAATCTATGAATTTTGTGTCAAATGTGTCACGGTAACCTATTCACGTGATATCTAATGATGTCACTTTTATCTATTCATTGCTCTGTCAAATGACGTCACACTAATCTATTAATATGATGTCAAAATGATGTCACGCTAAACCATTCATATGATGTCACAACAACTTGACTCAAGTCGGGTCCATTTTTTCTCTTGAATTTAAAGCACAATGACAACGAGGCCGCACCAAATAGAAACCTTCTAAGGATAGATTTGTAACGAAAGTGGTGAGGATGGAGGAAGTAAACATGCGTGGAAGATATATAGCCGCGAATCATTCTGCGAAGCCAAATGATGTCACGCTAATCCATCCATGTAATGTTACGTTGAACCTGGCTGGGACACGAGATAAAATGATTCCCGCCTCTTCGCAGATGGGGTCATTGTGGTGGAGGACGAGGACTTGGGTGAGCAGCGCGTCTTCGTCCAGCTTGTGCTCACTTACCGCTACGGGCGAGAGGAGGACGAAGTGATGGGGCTGACGTTTGCCAAGGAAATCGTCGTCAGTTCGCAGCAAATCTTTCCTCCGAATCAGGAGGCCCCGACTATACATAAGGAACCTGAGTCGGGAGAGGGAAACTCGCTACAGGTGAGTCACTTCAATGCTGTTTATGGGTAGTAATCTCACTATGTATTGGCAGAATTAGTAAATTTAGTATCAAGGGTGAGGAGGACGACGCACTTTTATGGTTTTAATAAAGAAAATATAGAATTTTTTACTTAAGACCCGGTTTCGGTAGTGACTTGCTTCGGTCATTTGTCTCCATGGTTGTGTAGATACGCGAGAGGACACTCAGGAAAAAAAGAATGAATGAAGAAGTATAGTGAAAAAGATAAAGAGGAAAATGGACTTTAAATAAAAAAATATATATTTGATCAGAATTCGGGAGCTGGGTTGAATTAAAATTTCCCTGGGAAAATAAAAAAGGAAATCGAGGTCTCAATAAAATTGCACCCTCTGACTAGCATCGAGCACCTATTGGAGTTCTTTTTGGGGGGGTTCTAACGAGCCCGTCTAGCGGGGAGGGGCCAGCAAGGTGGCAGAGCCATTTAAATTATGAATAAGCATATCTCTAGGGTACCTCAAAAAAATGTTCAAATTAGAAACAAACAAAGAATAACAAAACAAATAATACTGTGGGGGAATTCCAGGTGGAATTTCTTTTCCAGCACGGAAGTGACGTCCATGCGTTGGAGAAGTTTCTAGAGTTTGGCTAGGCTTAAATTGGTAAGCCTCCTCCCCCCCATTCCTTCCGAAAAAGGTAGCCTTGAACCGCGTCCACCACGGAACCACCTTTACGCGGGTTAGAATCGCCTCGACGTGAAAATTCGAGGCCATTCGAGAGTAGCACTGTTTCCCCCACCCCTGCGTGGGGAGCCTCGGATATATAGGGCTCGTCTTCCAAGTAGGAGAGACAGAGTTCAGGAGTCTCGCCCGGACCCAAGAAGTGTCCCTTAGTAGAAAGTCAGGTGCTAACAACGAAGCAAAGTGACGGCTGAACTTTTGTGTCTTGGAATTAACCCAGCCAGTGTGGTAAATCCATTTGACGATCGCCACCGAGCGATTTTTCCGACTCCACTCATCAACTCCTGTCGAAGCCCTCTTCGTTTCCTCCTCGTTTTCCGGGTGGCCGAAATACTCTTCCCTGGACCGGACGTTACCGCCCCCTTCCCTTTTGGAAAACCGTCATCACGTCAACTTCCCGCTCAGAAGCTCCGAGCGCCCTCGCCCTCACGTTTATTGCCTGCAGAAGACATCCGTGAAACCTTACCCTGATGTCTCACCCGGAATCCTCCGTAAGCCAACCCCTCTCCCCCTTCAGCAACCCATTTGAGTTAATCCTCCCTATTGGAATAGTCTCCTTCTGTAACGCATTAACTTCTAACTTCAGAGTCTGATGCATAACTCTGCAATTCCCCCTTTGTTTACCAATTTAATTTTGCCCAATAATTATCTTATTTTATGTAAATAAAATTATATTTTTGCACATGCCTCTTTAAATAACCTTGAGCTTTGCCATTGACCAAATTTTACCTGACCTCGTTACACTCTTTTCTTGCTGTTCCGTGCGTCGAAACTCGTGGCGTTCCGTCCCTTGTCGGTTCGCCTTTAAGTTATTGGTCCCTCCCCCATAGATATAATATGGTATTGATTTAATGTAATGTCATACTACGACAAATACAAGCAAACCAAAACCATAATAAACTACAAACAGGACAAAAAAGAAAGCACACTCAAGGAGGCACCCTCCCTTAGGGGCCCAATCATGTACTCATCACCTACCAAAGCTACAGTCAATGGAAGAGGACAGTCCACAATCGGAACTGCACGAACTCGTCCCGAGTACAAGGGACAAGCGGTAACTACCCCGCTCGTCCCGGTACCGTGACGGGTAGCGCGCGCGGTTCACGCAGACTAGGAGATTCAACAGACCATCTAGGATACCAAGCATTCGTCACAGTAAAGTTCAGGTCAATGTTCCATCAGTGTATCCGATTCGGAGGCGAAGGGAAACGACAAGAAGCCGTCGAAGTATTAAGGAGGGTTTATGGTAGGATGCTAACATGGTTGAGCATTGTAGTAGAGAGTAGAATATGAGGGGCATCTGTCGTTGAGTGTTTGGAAGAGTGGTATATGGGTAACTTGTTGTTTAGTGGTTTGAAAATTGGTGTAGTTGTGTCGTGTTGTTTAGTGGTTTGAAAATTGGTGTAGTGGTAACGTGTTGGTTAGTGGTTTGAAGCCATGGGCATGATGTACACATAATATTTCACTCACCTACAAGTGTTCAAGTTCGTACATTAAAACACATGTGCTTCTTGTACCTACATGCTTTTTCTTCTAACATTTAAGGTAGAAAAGGTTTACAATTTACACTTCATCCATCTTCTTTTCATCTTTTATTTGCTTTCAGACCTTCTATAGACCAAACATTTCCTATTCGATCCTTTTAGATGATATACCCCAAACTCTTTTATAATACCCTTTCTTTTTTCTTTGTCCTTTGTTTATCTTCCTCTCCGCAGCCCCTTTCTCCGCTAAGTAAAATGCTCTTGCTTATTCTACGCACGAATTGCAGCCTTTTGCTGTTGCAGTGAAGGTGTAGTGGTGATTTCATTCTCACTGGATCAACTTTTACACACGCTACATTTATTTCACACTTGTATATCAGACGCTTTTCTTTATAAGTCTTTTTCTGTTTCTGTTTTTCACTTGTCTTTATCTTCCTATCCGTTTTTCGCTTGTCTTTATGTTTATCATTTTAGCTTTTATTTATCTGTCTCTCCTTTTTTTCCTCTGCATTTATCTGTCTATCCTACTTTCGCCTTCATTTATCTGTTTATCCACTTTCGCCTGCATTTATCTCTCTATCCTTTTTCACTTGTCTTTATTTACCTATCCTTTTTCACTTGCGTTTAACTGTCTATCCGTTTCCCCCTGTTTATAGCTATATATCCATTTTGCTTGCCTTTATCTGTCTATCCCTTTTTCGTTTATCTTTATCGGTCTATCCTTTATACCGTCTATCTGCCTATTAGACAACTAGCCTGTCTCTCGACCTGTATACCTCTACATACCTACGAGGGGTGGTCAATAAGTTTTTCAATTCGGATATAAGGAAACGAGATATGAGGAAAAGTGTTTTATTATTTTTCAATATAACTTCCCTCGACTTCAATGCACTTGCGCCACTTGTCCCTGAGGCTTCGAATTCCCGACAACCAGAAATCTCCCGACTGCTCTTCAATCCACTCCTGGACGGCGAGCTGGACATCTTCATCCTCGTCGACGCGGTGCAGGCTTGAGCTGGTGGAATAAAAGGAAGTCGCTAGAGGCCAGATCTGGACTGTAAGGGAGATGGTTGAGCTCCTCTAATCCGCACTCGCGCAGAGCAGCTTGTGCAATTCTGGCCTTGTGGACTTTGACGACGTTGAAGTTGATCATGGGGCGTGAGGTTTCTAGGGACCCAACGGGCAGAGAGACCTTGGTCATGGCCAAATTTTCGTGGATAATGTTCATAACACTTCCATGTGATATTCCAAGTTCTCGCTCGATTTCTTCGACCTTTACCCGTCGATTTTCGAGGATCATCCTCTCCACACGGGCCACATTGTTCTCGTTGGTCACGTCTGACGGGCGTTTTGGACGGGGGTCATCTTTAAGGGACTCACGACCATGGCGGAACTCCCTATTCCAGCGATCAATGGTTGCATAGGAAGGGGCGTTGTCGGTGTATACTGCAACTATGCGTTCATGGATCTCTTTATCATTCTTGCCTTCCTTGGTAAAAAATGTGATCACTGCGCGGTGCTCAACCTTCCCCATTGTTGAAAAATTTGTACCTGACCCTCCTTACATCAGCTACTGCTTCTTAAATAGACGAGGCAGGAGCGTACGGCTGCAGGTCCTGACTTGTCCTAACTTTTCATAACACCTCCACAAACAGCCATCCCCCTTCCTTTGTTTTGCCCTACCGATTCGCCAAACTTATTGACCGCCCCTCGTTGTTGCCGTCACGGTACTTGTAGGTGCCAAACTTTTTGCAGCCTCCCTCCCCCTCCAGAGTCTGAGGTTACACAGGACCTCCCTCTATGGATTACCCTAGACGTAGCTAGGTAATCGGTTTTGGCTACCCACTCCAGGAGCCGAATAATTGGACAGGTACTTCGACGAAGAAGTCCGATTTGAGTCACCGTTTGGCTCACCTTCGTGACCCGGCAAAGGATCAGTATATCGCCGGTCTAGGATTACTCTCTTATTCGGTAACCTCGGATGGCCGGACTAGGTGCGATCATCGTCACCAGAAAAAGATCTTCACCGCGCCCCCCCCTTCAAAAATACTTACGAACTCAAAGGTATCGTTAATTGAATTATCCCCTCCCCTAACTTCACCAGTTTATTTGTATACTAAAATTCTCATCCTGAGCCCATACCCTCGAATATTAGAAGTACTTACTTATTTCAGTGTTTAACTCAATAATAATAGTCCCTTCGTTCTGTCTGGTGTCATTAAGACGCAAACATCCCAGTGAGTAATCTGCAAGTAATCCCCACGACATTTTTGTAGACTTATTTATTGAGTGAAAGATTAATCCTATTTATATTTATATACGCTGTGTTTATTTCAAATTCATGTACATTAAAAATTATTTTTGTTTATGTGTGTTTAACTAATTTGGACGATCCCTTGGCAATTATTAAGCAATCCACTCGGCTTAAACTCATTATTCCACCGACCTGCCCATGGTTGGCTTATACTGAGTGGAGAACACACTCAGGGGATGATCATCTTAGTTTTGATCAAAAGGGTACGCACCGGGGTTATTCTTATTCACCGGAAGTGGCTAAGGTAGGTGTATAGGATACGCTTCACCTCGGTGCAGTAATAAAATATATGCCCAGGAAGTGGGGCTGGGATTACCTACTCACTAAACCTCGACATATTTCATTTATGTTTAAATTATGGCATAATTTGGAAATCACATGATTCGTTTCTGTGACTTCTTTATAATGTACACGAGTCAGGAGTAGTGTAGGACGTTCTACCATCACTTCCTTCAGGGCGAAAGGTAGTGAAATGTCTTGTAACCATAAATCGAAAATAATTACAGAATTGAAATCTAAGATGAGGTGAAAGAAAAAATTTTTAACAAATAAATCTCCCTAAATCGACAGTGCAGTCAGTAAAAAATATTTTAGGAATTGGCGAAAACTACAAAGCTTTCTCATTCGTGTCGATGAAGAATCATTTAGGAGAGGAAGGAGTCGATGTTAGTTCGAACAGGGTCTCCAATATGGTGTATAAAGTGAAATTGCATCGACGCGGTTTAAGGAAGACATCTTTATTGAAATATATTCATTTGATAGCCCCCCTGAAGTACGCCGGCAATCATTTGGAGAAAAATTTCAATTTTGAAAGCCATTGATATAATCAGATAAAACGAAGATTAAGGTGTTTAGCACAAATGCTGTCAGGTTTTGAGCGTAAAAGTGTGTAGATTGGTCTTTCCCCAAAATACACACAAGCTAGGTCGAGGAAGAAAGAAGATGAGTCTTTCAACACTACAGCAACACCCATACACACCAATTTTGGTTTCTTTCTGGTAGAAGAAAGTGAAAAATAACTTTTTGGAATGGCCATTACATCGCCAGACTTAAACATGATAGAAAATTTAGGGAATGAACTGAAGGTTTGGGTTCATTCAAGTCACGCTTAAAACTTCGATGAATTACAGGTGTTGCAAAGATGAGTGGGACAAAATTTCATCCGATGCTTGGTTGAACCTATTCGAAAACTATAACCATCGTTTGAGGAGTGTCATTGAGGAAAAGAAGTTACATTTATTGACTAGTAGTTATCAAATTGCCGTGTATGGATACTTTTTTACAGCATACTTTGAAAAAGTATTATTATTCCTAAATTTGTTCATCTAACCTTTTGAGATTTTGTGGCTATGTTTATTGATATATTCATTTCCATGCCCCCAAATTCCGTTATCCTGAAATTAACGGTTGAACTATGGCAAATAATTATGGTATTGCATAGGGGTATGAATACTTCCTGGAGAAAGTGTATATCTTTCAAACATTTCCACTTTCTCCATCTTCACCACTTTCTTTGCAGCTCTCTTTACTTTCTGACTGAGATTACCCAGTTGGTTTTCAACTTTTAGTTTTAATTAAGTAATAATAAATAATAATAACATCTTTTATTTTTATTTGTAAAGTATTTGAGCTGGTTGTAGAATCAAAGATTTAGGCCTATTGAATTTAAATTAGTCTTCAACATCGAAATGATGGTTGCTAAGTATTTTAGGATTACAGCTCTTTCAGTTTGATGAAGACATAATACAGACTTTCACCTCATCTTAAATTACAGAAGATTCTGAATACAGTCGTCTAAAAGATAATATTTGAAACATATTCAAAGCATTAAAGAGTACCCAGAAGGATAATACCGTTCCAGGAGTTTTCTCCTCTTTTTACAAAAGCTTTCCATAGGTAATAAGATCATTGTAAATGAAGGTAAAAACGTTCAAAATCATAATTTTAATTCTCTTGCCGGGAATAAATCTACATCCTTAGTCTCAAGTACTTTTCGGGAACTTTTTTCAGTATCAAATGAAGCATTAGGATAGGTGAATGAGAATCCGGATGAGAACAGGAAATTATTTGGGAAGGAAGCGAGAAAGGTGGGAAACCAAAATAAGAATATCTAAGTGAGCATCAAAGATAAGCATGACAGGATACTTGTGATAAATGAGGAGGTTAAAAGTAGATGACAAAGTACTTTAACGAGTTGTAAAGCATGGGAATTCAAGATGACGTGAATGTGAATATGATGGGCTTCGTCAGGGTAGACTGGGTGTTGTATTGATCTATAGAACAGGTAATCATGCAAGCGGCTATTAGTGCTGTAAGAGGTCTGAATAATGAGGAAGCAGCTGGAGCAGATGATATAGTCGACTAGATGAGATAGAACGTGGTGGTGATCGTGTTAAGGAATTGGTCTGTTGGCTGTGTTGTACGTCATTTGAAAGAGTGATGTAGGATTGGAAAAATACTGTGATAGTATGGATGTACAAGATATTGTATAAGGTTATTGTAGACACGTCCAATGGAAACAATTTACTTGGGCGTATAAGAATAACTAAAGTGGATGAGCAAGGTGGGTTAAAGCAGGTATGGGTGCGTGTATTGAGTATTTGCACTGAATGCTAGCTGAGAAAATAAGGGATAAGAGATGTAGAGTGTAATCTGAAGTGAGTGGTAAACTAATGGATGCTGTGAAGAGAATTTATGTTGAAACTAAGGGAAGCGTTAAGGTGAAGGGGAGCTGGGGCGAATAAGTTGACATCCGGAGTGGAATTAAGAAGGGTTGTGTGGTGTCGACATGGCTGTTTCGTATCTTTATAGATGGATTACTGATAAAAGTGAGAACGAAAATGAAAGAAAGGGGTGTGAGATGGATATAAAGGACTTATGCTTCGCATGGTTTTAAATGGCAGTGAGGTCTCTGGTGTGATGATGGGGTTAGTGAAATCTAATAGTTTTAGTGGGAAATGTCCCAGGAAGCGGCATGAGAGTATGATGGCACCAACGTTGGTGTATGTGAATGAAACTATGAAAGGAAAAGGAAAGTTCATGAATGAGGGCAGTGCACTTGGACAATTTGAGAGAGTTAATTCGTGTGCGAAAGATAAAGGGATGGGGTAAAAGATATTTATGATGTGGATGTTGTGACTGAGTGTTCTGAGGTAGCATTGCATGAAAGAAGAATGGATGGGAATAGAACTGTGAAAAGAATGTACGAAAGTGAACGAAGTGATTGAAGACAGCGTAAAAGGTGGGTTGATTATGGAAATGAGTGTGTAAGAGTGAAAAGGCTTGACATAGGAGGAAATGGATTATATTGTGAATGAAAGATGTGCATGGTTATGGTTTGAGAAGATGTGTAGTTGAGTCTTTCTGCCCACTGAAGAATCGTGTAAAGAGGAGACGCTACACTACATATGTACATAACACACATTGTTAATTTAGAGTCATTCGACGTCGACAAAATGATGCGTTATTTTGTGTTTGATAGTATTTAAAGGTGAAGGAAGAGATATGTAAGTTGTAGTGGCGTTGAAGCGCGCTTATCATACTTTGTGGGGAAGTAGTAAAAGCCTTGGTAATTTATTTAAGCATGTAAGTCACTTTTGGCATCAACTTCACTCGAGTTTCCAGCGTTACAATTATTTTCTTTTATTTTAAGGAACGACTTTCGAAAAAGTTTGGCAACAAGGCTCATCCATTTCGCGTTATAATGCCCAGAGAAGCCCCTGCCTCCGTAACACTGCAACCAGGTAAGGTAGAGCCATTTTAGTAGTTATCATATTTATCCTTGGTTTATTATAAGAAATCCATTACAATCAGCGCCATACAGAGAATTCAGGTAAATCGATACAAAGGTAAATGTGTTCCAAAGGGCTAATGACCGCACCAATGTATGTTACTTGACCTTAAACACACTCATTCAGAGTTTAACTTACATGCGGATGATAACACTCCGACAATCAACCAATTGAAGTCAAAGAACAGTATACCATACTCGCATCCTTCCGCGCGGGAGAAGCGTGAACAAGATTGTGAATTTGTTTAAATACCCGTGGAACCTCATTGTGAGGGAAAGGGACGCCAAATAGAATAACCCCTTCATTTGTTTCTTGAATTCCTTCCCTCCTTATCTCTCTTAAGTATAACTCCACGTGGAGTAAGCCCTGTATCCAAGGAGAAAAATAAAAGAAGAAAGAATTTGAATATCGGTCAGCGCCTCACAGGTGTACTTAAGCTGGGTGCTAAAAGCTTTCACTTCGCCGATGAAATGCTAATCTCCGTAGTCGGCGAAAGGATAGCTAAAAGTTCCCACCCACATCGTTGGAGACGATTAAGACTGGTGTCGGGTGACAAAAGCTAATCCCTCTAGGCGCCGGAAGCTTTCTCACGGACGTCTGTGCCTTCCAGGAATCGAGCACCATAAAAATGGCCGTCATATAAATACCCACGGTTTTTCAAATATCGGCAGATTGAGTTTGAGATCCCGTCGCCTTCGGTTCAGATCGTGTGTATGTTTCCCCAATTCCCTGGTATTCGCGTATATCATCGACATTGGATCTCACCAGGCAGATCCATCTCTTTTGTGAAGGCTTACTCTGTTCAGAGCAAGCCTTAAATCATCGCTTCATCCCCGAAAGACTGGCCGAGATTCCTCTCGTCTCATTTGGACGCCCGCCCCCCATTAAGGATCTCCACTTTCCCGTGTGAGATTTCACGTCGAGCCACGTCAGTCTCGATTTTTGGAGGTTGCACTTCTCTGGAGCAGAGGTGCCATCTTCCGTCTTCAAAGAGGATCGTGAACTCGTCTTCTGGTCCCCCCACCCTTCATCCTCGTCACCATCAGGATATTCGGCCGAGAATCACGACCATTTTTCGTCTCCATTCCCCCGCGCCGAGTCGCTAAAAGATTTCCCTTCCTAGAGGTGACTCTCTTTAAAGTAAAATGACCTTTGTTTGCATTTCCCGTTAATCAACCCGCTTTCCGACTTTTAAAAATTCCTTCTGAATAATTGATTTATAGAATCCCATTAAAAGCTAATTAACAAGCAATTAACGTTACCTGATTGTCATTTTTTTATATTCTGTCAATATTATCCTTATTTACATTTCCTATATTTCCCGTATGTATATATATATATATATATATATATATATATATATATATATATATATATATATATATATGTTAACTAGTGACTTATTAAAATTATATTTTTGGTTTTCACTCTTTAAATATATCCTTGAATTGTAACTTGGTAAACTCATTAAACGCTATCGGCCCCTGTATTAAAATCGCACTCTTATACCTCGTAATCAACGGATTACTTTTACGAAGTGAACGTACTTGTACGTAGCGAAGGACGCGCACGTACATTAGAGGATATATTTGTATGTAACTGTGTACATACATATTTTCGTATCTTTTGTCTCTTTCCTCCCAACCTATAGATACATATATGTATCTATATACGTATTGTCTGGGGAGGTGACCTATTCCTCGATATATATATATATATATATATATATATATATATATATATATATATGATAAATCCTGGTATCAGGTTTATTGGGTTAATTTAGGACCCCTTTCGTTTTCAAGTCCCTCAGTTGAATTAATAGTAAATTTACCAAGTTGGGTCAAGTTTATTTAAAGATAGGAAAATAATTTTTTTCTAATTGTTTTTATCTTATTTTGAGTAATCAGTTTTTTGTGGTGTCCGTGAGGCCATATTTAGTAACAAGCCATTGTTTTTGTGTGTGTTTGGGGAAAAAATCTTTCAAACTCCCCTCCTTGTAATGCCCGTCCTATATCAGGTACTCATATAGGAATTAGTATATTTATCATAATTTATTGCTTTTGTCCATGTGTGTGATCACAAGAATTAAGAATTTATTTAGAATTTGTGGGAACTATTGTGAGAACCCCATTTTATTTACCGTAAGATTCTTGAACACGTTGAGTGGCTAAGGCTCGCGTAAGGAAACAAGATGACATCCTTCGAGAAAGCAACAGGGTGAGATGCTTGGTCTCTCTCGTTAAGAGCCAGTCGCCTATATTCAGGATGAGGAGAGAAACGAAAGAGCAGGGAAGAAAGAACTAAGAGAAGTTGAAGCTGAGGAAAGAAGAAGAGAAGCTGAAGCTGAGGAAAGAAGAAGAGGAGCTGAAACTGAAGAGGGAAGAAGAGAAGCTGAAGCTGAAGAGAGAAGAAGAGAAGCTGAAGCTGAGGAGATGAGAAGAGAAGCTGAAGAAAGAGAAAGGGTGTTAAATAGGAATAACTTAGCAACCCTTTCAGTTAGTTTCATGAATGAAGCTCCCCAGATCTTCGCTTTAAAGATCCCAGCATTTAAGGACGGTGAGGATTTTAGTGCTTACCTCAATCATTTCAAAAAGATTTTTGAGGTAAATCACTGGAATTTCCAAACTGATGGAATCGCCCGACTCTTGCCACTCCTCAATACGCAGCTGCGAGATATATTCATTTCGCTAAACGCCAAAGATACTCTCGACTACTCGACCCTTAAGTCCGAACTATTGGCTGCGATCAACATGAATCCGGACTTCTACAGGGAAAAGTTTCGCCTGGCAAGGTTGCAACCTGGCCAGACTTACTGCCAGTTCGGAATCACCCTCAGAAGAAGTCTGCAGTTTTGGTTGGACTCCGCCCAGGTAAACGGCGACTATGAGTCTCTGTTCGACTTCATTTCGCGGGATCAATTGATTGTTATGCTTAAAAGAATGCATCTAAGAAGCAGATTTTCACGTGGCCAGTAATAATCTTTACCCCAAAGATCCCAAGAAGAGTCATCTTCCATCCCCCAAGAGTAAAGGCCACTTCCCTAAATTTCACCTGAAGAACGCTCTCAAATTCGTAAAGGTCCCAGGTCCCTCTAAACCGAAATATTATCCCCCGTCAGAACCTAAGGAAGTTAAGCCACCCGTCTTTAATCGCCTTGCGACGGATTACCCCAGACGACCCATCGTCTATTTTTTTTGTGGAACCCCCAGGCATGTGAGGACGAACTGTCCCCAAAATTCTCAGTTCAGTTCTGCTCCCAGCCTCTAAGTCCAACAAGTAAGCGCCTCTCTTTCTCCTCCGTCTGCTCGCCCCGAAACGCCTGCTTCCCCACCAGCGAATAGCCCCCCGGGACCTCAAGTTAATTTTTTATTTAACGAGAGCTTCCCAGGTGGGCTCGAATTTGAAATTGGTTCGGTTAATGGTTGCCGGGTTTCAACCCTGGTCAGATATACGGGATACACGTGCATCGTCGTATTGGAAAAGTTGCTACCTCCAGTTAGCCCCGACCACGATAAATTTGTAGTAGTCCAGGACTACTTAGGACGAGCCAACCGCTTTCCAGTGGTCCATTGTTTCATCGAATGCCGATATTTCACCGGTTGAGCTGACGCCGTAGCAGCGTCTATTAAATTTTGTGAGATATTAGTCGGCCAGAGCCCGCAGCTCTCCCCTAGTCCTGGTGCTCAGCCCGTCATCACGAGGGCCCAAGCCATAAAGAACGAGGCACCCCGCCCGTGACATTAGATCTCCCTTTTTTCCCCGAGTACGAGACTCTAGAGAACGAGTCTTTTGTAAAGGCACAGAATGAGTGTCCTTCCCTACAACCAGCGTGGAAAGAGTCGAGGACCAACGAGCGTGAATCCGCTCGTGGTCACAAGGAGGTCTTCTACCTCGTTAAGGGTGAACTGTTGTTCCGTTCCCCCTTCGTTCCTAACCACTCCCCTACGCGATCTCTTCGTATCCCCCGCTCCTATTACAGGACCCATTTTGAAATTGAGTCAAAAGAAAGACGGTTCAAGCCCGGTGAAGAGGTCCTGCTTCTCCTGCCCATGGAAACAAGTAAACTTATTTCCCAATGGAAAGGCCCCTTTTCAGTCCTAGAAACCCGTGGCCCCGTGGACTAACTCATCCAAATGCTCTCCGGCAACAAAGTGTTTTACGTCAACATGCTCAAACGTTACCACCGCTGCGCCTGCATCAACAATATTGTTGCCCTGGATGAAGAGGCCATGATGGAAACCTCTTATTCCCCGAACCTCTTAACTCAGTTCAGACAGTTTGCGTAGAAGCTGATAATGACTACTCACTCCCGTTGCTCCCCTGAACGTACAAAGACCCCCCTCAGGAGATCGATCTAAATCTCCACCTGGAGCCCGCTCAGAAAGCCCAGTTATTCTGGTTGTTAAAGGCCTACCCGGACGTCATTTCCGAGAACCCAATGGAAAGGCCCAATGGAAAGGCCCAATGGAAAGGCCCCTTTTCAGTCCTAGAAACCCGTGGCCCCGTGGACTACCTCATCCAAATGCTCTCCGGCAACAAAGTGTTTCACGTCAACATGCTCAAACGTTACCACCGCCGCGCCTGCATCAACAATATTGTTGCCCTGGATGAAGAGGCCATGATGGAAACCTCTTATTCCCCGAAACTCTTAACCCAGTTCAGACAGTTTGCGTAGAAGCTGATAATGACTACCCACTCCCGTTGCTCCCCTGAACGTACAAAGACCCCCCTCAGGAGATCGATCTAAATCTCCACCTGGAGCCCGCTCAGAAAGCCCAGTTATTCCGGTTGTTAAAGGCTTACTCGGACGTCATTTCCGAGAACCCTGGTTGCTCGAACCAATTCGAGCATGGCATAGTATTGACCACGAAAGAACCGATCCGATCCAAGCCGTGCCCTTTGCCCATTCATTTGCGATCCGCGTTCAATGCGGAGGTCGAAAACTTGCTAAAATTAGAAATAATCGAACCCTCCTCTTCTGATTACTGTTCCCCCATTGTCATGGTTCGGAAGCCAGACCAGTCCTTTCGAATGTGTGTGGACTTTCGAAAACTTAACGCCATGACGGTTTTCAATGCCGAACCGATCCCGTTGATAGACCAGAGCCTACATTTGTTCAAGAACGCCAAATTTATTTCTGACATAGAATTGTGCAATGCGTACTATCAAATTCCCCTCAAGGATAGCGTTCGGAAATACACTGCCTTCCATACAGAAAAAGGGCTTATGCAATTTAAGCGCCTTCCATTCGGTTTAGTTACTGCTTGTAGTAATTACAACAGAATAATGCGCCGCATCTTAGATGGTCTGATCAATGTGTCATTCTATTTTGATAATGTATATGTAGCTACACGTACATGGGATGAACATTTAATCTCCCTTCGTTCCCTCTGCAATAGGCTCCGAGGGCATGGTATGACCATGGGTCCTTCCAAGTGTCATTTTGTTTAAGATACTATCAAGTACCTTGGATTTTAAATTAAGGAAAACCAAATAATCAATGGATTACTTTTACGGAGTGAACGTACTTGTACGTAGCGAAGGACGCGTACGTACATTAGAGGATATATTTGTATCTAACTGTATATATACATATTCTCGTAGCTTTTATCTCTTTCCTCCCAACCAAGAGATACATATATGTATATATAGAAGTATTGCCTGAAAAGGTGACCTATTCCTCGACACTCATTTACAACGTGAAGCGGCAGTATGAGCAGGTTGAGCATAAGGACGAAGTGCTTATGCTCATGCACAGCAATTTTACGCCTGATTTATGTTTCTGAGTATTGTGAGCAGCGAGAGCTACGTTATGCCTCATCACCTCTTCTTCCAGGGTCTCAAAGTCAATGCAAACGTTTACATTGAGATTCTGGAGACTGCAGTCAAGCATGGATGGACCAAGTCGTCTTGGAAATGTTTTAGGTTTTTCCAACATGACCCTGCTCTCGCACGCAAGGCAAGGAAAACACAAGCGTGTTTGTTCAACAACCTCCATCACCAGTGGTACCCAAACTTGTGGCCGCCCAGCAACTTCGACAGCAAGCCCTTAGATTATTTCCTGCGGGGTGTTGTTGAGAAGGATGTGAACAAGGCTGTTCATAGTCTCTAGGATCTTTGAGTGTGGCCATTGTGGAGGTAATGTCCTACATTGAGAATGAGCTTCTACCTAAGCCAGGCATGATACCAATTCAGGTGCCGCATGATGAAGTCGTGAAGCAGATGCGGGCCATTTCGAATGATTTCACATCCATATATATCATTCTATTTGATTCTTGTTAATACATATTTTACAGCTGTATTAGTCCATAAAATGTGTGAGAGAATAAAGTTTGAAGCCATCATCTACGCTTTACACCCAGTCTGATCCCCGTTAATCCCATTCACGTTGAGACCATTGCCTTTTATCGAGACAAAAGTCGTGTTTTTTTTACATTATAATCATTTAGGGGCGGTACTAAATATCTGTAGCATAATTTTACAAGCATTAACAAAAGAAAGCATGCTAACCAATTTTAGATGCATACCATTTAGTATTGTTACACATTGTAAAATAAACCACCAAATGTCAGGAAAAGTAATTCATATTCACTGCTGCTACGAGACAATTGAAATGATTATCAACATATATGCAGTATTTCCAGACCACCCTTGGTCGGAGCCGCCGAGTTAAATTCCAGTTTTTCCAACATTCAATCACAACATTTGCAATATCACTGTTTTTACCCGAACGAAATTTGGTGACGGCAAAGAATAAAATTTCCTTCTGCTGATAGCAGAATAGCCAATCATTTATGTCTTCCAAAATTTCGAATACAAGGTACATTGACTGGTACATCTGTTGCCAAGCTTTGTTTTGATATCCTTAGCGATCTCTTTGTCTCTGCAATGTAATTCTATTTAAATCAAAATAACTTTACTATTAATATCAAAACCAGTGAGAATTGATGCTATCATATATATGCACTAATATCACTTGCTTTATTTAATGTTATTGCCAGGTCAGGTGACGAGTATACTCGGTTCTGGTTTTGATAGAATATTTGCCTTCTTCCAAATAAGACATTACATCAAACTCATTTACACGCCTCTCTCAATGTTTAATTACTGTTAATTATGAGAGAAAAGACTTTGCAAACATCGCAAATTGATGGAAATCTTTTTTACTAATATAATTAATCGGTTGTCCAATAAAAATAATTTACTTTTCTTCGAGTAAAATAAGAAACTGACATGTTGTTTATTGCAGTTATAATGCCTGACTGAAAACAATAATGTCTCTTCACCATCAATTTTAGGCGTGACTGACTAGACTTGTGTAGAAGTAGGAGGGACGAACCGTAGTTAAGCTATGGAAGATTGTTTTTGTTGTTATGAAACGCTGTACACTATGATTGAATTGATGTTATTCCTGAAGAAAACAATGGGTGCGAAACGTTGAATAAATGATTGCATCTCCAATGGATTAACTTTCATCAAGGTTCAATAAACATATATTTTGAACATTTCATCCATCTTGCGGTAGTATTGTAAGGGTGCGAAATGTATAAGAGAAATTCCTTCCAATTCGATAATATAAATGGCCGAAAAACTTACCAACAAAAGAAGGGACTAAGCCAGTCGTGTGGCTAGCGTATCGCAAACGGAATCAAGAGGTACCTCGTTCGAAACTCTAGAGTCCAAATAAATTTTATGAAAATATCTCAAGGAAGAAAACGAAGACGCTTTAAGGACTAACTCAAGAAGAATACGGAACTCAAGAAAATGGAAGAAAACGTTTGAAGGGCCAACTTAAAGAAAAAGGAAATTCAGTCAAAACAAGAAGATACGATAACAAGCAAGAAAAGAAAAATCAATCGAAAAGCAAGGTGAGTCAAGAATAAATAAATAAAATTATAATAAAAAGGTTCCCCCCCCATAACTGGTGAGTAATTAGCTCTCCCTCCTCGGCATCCAAAGTCTGCGGCATTAGTGGAGCGAATTAGAGAGATTGAGGAGAGCGAACGAATTCTTGTTTGTAATCAATGAGTAATGGCTTCTCCTTTCCCGGCTCTCCGAAGTTCACCGCAACACTTTTGTACAGTTGATCAGAAGATTGTTCGGCCGTTGAGAGACACCAGTTATGGGAGAGGGGGGCTTTTTATTATAATTTTATTTATTTATTCTTGACTCATCTTGCTTTTCACTTGATTTTTCTTTTCTTGCTGTTTTTCGTATCTTCTTGTTTTGACTGAATTTCCTTTTTCTTTAAGTTGGCCCTTCAAACGTTTTCTTCCATTTTCTTGAGTTCCGTATTCTTCTTGAGTTAGTCCTTAAAGCGTCTTCGTTTTCTTCCTTGAGATATTTTCATAAAATTTATTTGGACTCTAGAGTTTCGAACGAGGTACCTCTTGATTCCGTTTGCAATACGCTAGCCACACGACTGGCTTAGTCCCTTCTTTTGTTGGTAAGTTTTTTGGCCATTTATATTATCGAGTTGGAAGGAATTTCTCTCATACATTTCGCACCCCTACAGTTCCACTCTACGTCGAATGATCTGCCCCAAATGGAAAATGCCATCTGCGAGGCCTTCCTTCGTAGACAGCACTACGCCACGGTCTTTTTCGATCTGGAGAAGGCCTATGTTACCGCATGGAAATACGATATCATGGAGACTCTCAACACGATGGGAGCGAGTGGAGGCCTCCCTATCTTTATTTCTGAGTTTTTGCGAAATCATTGATTCCGCGGTGGGGTGGAAGGAGCCCTCTCCTAACCATTGGAGGAGGAAGAGGCTGTGCCGCTGGGAATTGTCCTCATTGTCACACTTTTTGCCTTGAACATCAACGGCTTCACCCCGTTGCTGCCGGAAGATGTTCTCTTTACGCTCTAATTGGACGACCTTTGGATCTCCTTTGGTGTGGCTCAGATGCCAACTCTGGAGCGTCGACTCCAACAGATATTGGAGTGCATCTCTCGCTATGATGAAGCTCGCAAGTTTCGGTTTTCCTTGGTCAAGACTAAGGTGGTGCACTTCTGCCGCCATACACGGCTACACCCAGATCCGGACTTGTTCCTAAACTGGCAGTGGTGGATTCGCGCCGCTTTTTAACATCTTGTTTTCAATCAACGCCTCACCTGAGAGCCTTATATTTGCAGCCTCAGGATCTCTTGAACATGCACCATGGACATTTTTCGTTCCTTAACGTTAAGCACCTCGTGTGCTGATAGGGCTACAGCCTTGCTTTTCTCTCGATCCTTTATTCATTCGAAGCTTGTATACTAAAGCAAGTTTCATGCATCTGCAGCCGAGCGTATAGTGCCCGAAAGTATACTCAATCCATCACACCTGTCTTCGCGAGCGATCGATGCCTTCCGCTGGTCGCCTATTGAGAGCCTACTTATCGATGCTGGGGAGATGTCATCTGCTCTGCACTGTAAACGGTGCTTTATGCGCTTATACGCGCGATCCCAGCGCCTCAGTACGGGAGATAATGTGTCTTGCCTTGTTCGGAGACCAAGTTGTGATCCTTAGCGAATCACAAAGCGCCCTGACTGCTCTCATGCCATTGGAATCTCCACACACCCTGGTTCGTGGTATCCTTGACGCCACATTTTCCACGAGCCGGATGAATGTCGAGATTATCTTCTGCTGGGTTCCTGGACATGTGGGAATTGCGGGGAATAAGGACGCCAAAGAGTTCGCAAGGACTGGGCCGCCATCGCATCGTTTGGCTCTTCCTCACACTGACTATATTGTAGGAATCAGAGCAGCCCTCCCGGCTATTAGAAAAGAAGATGGGAAACGGTCGAAGGGAACTTAAAGTTGCGTACCATTACGCTGTGATTGTTCTTATGGACCTACCCCCAATGCGGCGACGGTTTCAGGTTGCTTTCTGTCGTCTTTGAATTGGGCACGCTCTCGGGACGCACCGCCATTTGATGAAGCATTCTTCTGCATTTTATTGCGGTGACTGCTTTGTCTTTCAGACTGTTCTGCACATTCTTGTTGAATGTCCCAGTCTGGGTGATCTTCGTACACCTTACTTGTCCCTGGATCTGAATAAACGGGCTTGCTACTGCTTGTTCCTTGTACTCGGGACAGAGTCGTGCACACAGACTTGAGGACTATACGAATTTTTGGAGGAGGCTGGCCTCCTACACTTTATTTGACTCTCTTTGTTGTAGATCGCATGTTCTTGCGCCTGGGGCAGGCGGGCCTCTCCCTGGCGGTGGATCGTGTTTTCTTCTTTTTTTGTTTGGTTTTGTTTGTGTTTGTGGATTTTAGAATCGCCTAGTACTAAGTTAGAATTTTAATTACGGTGACTTATGCCCGTGAAAGCAGTCGCCAGATAGGTGTAAATAATGTGTATGTGGTGAGTGGATACAGAAATTACTGAACGAAATTAATATTTTGGGAACTAGAGAAATTTCGATATGAAGTTTACTTATCAACTTCAGCCGAAAAAGCTGGCCCTATATCGATTAATGTTCGATTATGAAGGCTTTAATTTTCGGAACTAAATTTAATTTACCTTCCGAAAGTTTGAAATTGGTAACTCACTAATTAGGAAAGTTTTTACATTTTTCTTTATTGAAAGTTAATAGGGCGGTAAATTATTTCTTATTGAGGCAAAATTATTATAATGTTCATATAACTTCTATATGAACAGAGTACTTTCTGTATGGAGTATGATTGAAAGAGCTATAGTTCTTTTTGCAATTTTAAGACAAGAACATACGTAAACAGATAGACAGAGAGATAAAATTTGAACTTACAAAAAAAAGAAGACAGAATCATAGTCCTTTGCCTTTTTGAGAGCTTGGCACTTACTTTTATCTGTTTCCGGCATAAGATGACCTTGGAAAAAGGCAAACATAAAAAGCGACTAACTAAATTAATGAAGTTAGTAGCGTGGGGCATTTTACCAAACCATAAATATGTAAATTCATTAAAAAAAAATATCTAAAAAATCTGGACTCCGCTTTTTATTGGTGAGACTGCCTGGTACAAGATATAGTGCACATAAATATTGCTCACAAATACAAACATATAACCTGTACATTACGAAATTCAACAGTATAAAACGGAGTAAAATGCACGTAATCACAAAAAGAAATCTGAGTCAATAACAGGAGCAACGGTAAAAGCTAAGGAATTCCAAACCAAAAGACTTACATAAAATGCAATTCCAAATAAATATATTGAAGTCTAAATTTCCGCTAACATAACAACAACAAAAACTAAACTAACAACAGAAACTCCATTATACATTGCAGTGTGAAGTGTAAACCCTTAAATGTCATGTTTTCTAAGGAAGATTATTCTTTTTTGCTCATATACATGTGAGAGAAAAGTCGAGACTAGAGTGAGTGTACAGTACTTCTTATATACATACATAAGTCCCCTATTTACAGCTGGGGCAAATAATCTATAAACGACGTACAAACTCAATGCAGTGAGAATTCAGTCTTTCACCATACAATTTTTTTCAATATTAGTTATTGAGGGATGCAATTTTAAAAATTAATTTGCCCCCAAAATGTCTTTAAAATAGCACTTAAACATTTCCGAAGCAAATCTTTAAAGGGTCTAATAGCGGCCTAAAAGACAAGCCTTGTCTCTTTGAGAACGTCAATTGAAGTAATAGAATTGTACAAATTAATGAGAAATTTCTTAACGCAACATTCAACCAAATATAATTAGTAACCATATCTTACAAAGTATTGTTTTAAGAACTTAATTCTAAATGTATATTGTGGCAGGTAGAAGACAATTTGTCATCTATAAAGACCATGCCCTGTAAATGTTGGTTTAGTAACATTAATCTAATGGATTTATTAACTTCTAGTTCCTGGGTGAAAGATATGTTAGGGTGTAAAGTATTGATGAAAATAAAAAGACTGTTGGTAACAAGTTGTATACAAACCAGGTAAATTGGAACTCGTTGAGTTTGTACGTTGTTTATAGATTAATCTACCTCACCCTTAATCAGGGATCTATGCAGGAAGTACTGCACGCTCATTCCAGTTGCATATTTGCTCTTACATGAACATCAGCGATAGAAAAGGGAAAACAGTATGCAATTTTCTTGCTGGGACCTTCTGAGAACCCCCATTGGTTGTCTTCGCATATGTCTGAGGCAATAAGTTCACTTCAACAGAGAGTATCGGAGAACGAAGGGGGTGTGGATCGTATACACAGCAAGCTCACAGGCTCGGACAACCTTTACCTTATTTATGAACGAGAAACTAGAGTAAGAAGAGGTTCCTAAGAGTCCTATAATCAGAGCTTGCCGACGACTGGGAAGGTAAAAGACTCAGGCTTATGCAACTGCAGATTCACCTTTTCTCGCCAGGCACCCAATACCGATCCCGAACATCCATCAATACACTTTGAATGCTCCACAACATCATCAAAGAACAATTTGGGGCAAGTCATTCCCTATCCAGTGGCAGTTCCTCTCCTATCGTCTACGCTTCGCTCTCAACATTATGTAAGAAAGCTCCCGCTCAAACAGTGGAGATTCAACATCCAGCTTGGGACGAATCTCCAACGCAGTGGAATCAGGTCATTCAGGACACTACTAATATTTCATTCGATTCATTCAAGATGAGGGATCGGGAGGAGGTTGGACTAAACATAATTTACAGATTCAGAGACCAGATCTGTCCAGAAGAGTCATATACGGTCAGAAAGAGGCTTTACTTTACTATATCCTCCTAAATTATGGCTATGCCCTACCATGAATGACAATAAGGGACGCTTCACCCTCACCTCCGGTATTGTGCTATCCGAAAGAGCGCTTTCTATAATAACTGGTTGGCCTCATCAGTATCACCATGCTGCCCAGCTCAGAGAGCCCATAATGGGTTTTTGAACGCCAAAGAGCGTATGCCAGCGAGCCTTGCCCTTGCAAGAATGGTATTGGTTGAGCTAAGTAAGACCCTGTGGAAACAGACGTCGAATGATCTAATCGAGTGTGTCATGTAAATTTCGTGTGCCGCCAGCTTCTCACACTCTTCCACTCCATCTGCCTTCGTCGCTTCGTTTACCTTATCACGACGCTACTTATCGACATCAATGAAATACCAGGACTTAATATGACATCTTACACACATCGACGACGTCAGTTTTACCTTTTCTACTTAATCTAGCATTATCTGCAATGCGACTAGTTCCTGTTAGTGTTTTAAGCCCAACTTCCCTAGTGCGTTTGCTTTCGAGTTCTTCCAGTGATTTGATGTTCTCACACAAGAGTGATAATATAAGTAATTTAGTGTTCTTCAGTTTGTTTAGTTCTTGATTTGATAGATATTTAAGTGATATTTTTACAGTGTTTTAGGCCCAACTGCCTCAGTGATAGATCCTCCTAAAGATTACTTCAAGCATGATGCCTCCGAATTGATCAATATCGGCCTTGATGACCTGCTATAAAAAAAAATTTCAAATCCGACATCTCTCTTATATATCCTGCTATCCGCAACTCAGCAGAAGACGCCAGGATTCATAACTACAGGACTTTTTTATCAACTTAACCCAAGATTTTGGGGCTCTCAACATTGTGGATCCTGATGTACCTTCCTATTCATGGTGAGATTCCAATTCCAGCACTCGAGTTCATCATGACAATTCCACTTCCTGGATTGTCAGTCTCTACACACGAGATCAACACACCAAGTTCCTGAGAAGATTAGGCTTCAACAGTTAGTAACTTACCACTAATCATGAATGGATCACCGGACATCATGGGCCCTAGGAATAGGGGTAATCACGAGAACAATACGAATGGTGGCAACGAAAAAGATACTTCCGAATAAAAGGAAGAGGTTTTACCCGTGGTGGACCTATTATGATTAGTTATTACACTGCGACGCATCACCTGTCTCTGGGAGACCCGGCAACCTTTCTAAAGTTTTGGCTATCAACAACATAATTAAAAATGCCCAGAGAGAGGGCATTGAATCTTCTTCCCTAAGGAGTATAGCTCACTTGACCAAATTATTAACAAGTGTGAGGGTATGATGATGGAACTTCTGGAAGTGGGTATAAATGAAAAAACTTCGTATCTCGGTTTTACTCATCTTGTGTTCGGGACACTCAACAGAATGGCATATATAGCTCGGGTCATCTAGCAAAGGTCCTCAATAACCGGATTATCCCAGCCCCCAGCTTCCAACTATCGAATATCGGCAAAGCCTCTATGGCTCACTTGATTGAGTGAGTTGGATATTAAGATCGACCCTACCCTGGGGTTCTATCTCCATCTATACCCACAGACAGGAAACAACTTTGGGATTCGCACAAACAACGGCACCTTGCAACTTTAACACCTTCTCGTGGGTTCTACGGAACACCTTACATCATGCAGATATGCTTCTCTGCAATCATGAAAGGGCGGAGGAAATGCGATGGCAGGAAGGAGATTGTCTCCGGGATGTTGCAATTGCCTTGAGCTTGGAGATCCAGCAGGAAAGAGCCGCGATCTCCTCCATCCACACGCAAAGTTGTTGCAAAGGGGTTCCTTGCAACAGGTCTCCTGGTTGGTCCTGCTTAATTTTTCGAAAAACAGACGTTGCCAGTTGATCCAAGGTAGTCTCTGGAGCTAAAGGTTTCAGCGCCTCATGCATGTATGAAGGAAGGTGCCTAAAGAAGGATTCCCGAAAGTGTATTTTGCTGGGGATAAATCGCGCTAGGTTGGCCGTTCGAATGGTGGGGTAAGGTAATTCTATGGAATCCCTTAGGAGAGTTGAGACTCCCTCAATCAATGAGTAAAGGAGCACTATTAGCGGAAAATTTAGTTTGTGTGTATCTTAGGTGACCCCTTTCTGAAAAGAAACTTTACCTGTGTGAAAGGGGAAGTGGTTGATTCAAGTTGGGTTTCACATAGAGAAATGGCAGAAACGGAACGTACCATGTTTTCATTGTTGTTCAGCTGTTTGCTCCATGAGCATTTTTTTTTCTGTCAAAGGTCCTGCTAAAATTCCTATCCTTTTGATTTTTTTTTATTTATGGAGCTCATCTGGCAACTGCCCACTTGGGCATCAGTCGCCAAAAACACGACCGCCTAGAACTAGGCTAATTTAAAATAAGAATATGAAAACATAACAATGATAAAAATGTGAAAAACTTAACAATTAGGAAGCAATCTCCGGCAGCTGGGGGAGGTTTCCCTTACCCCGGTGCAGGAGCGTGCAACCTACAAAGAAAACAATAACAAACAAAGAAAAAAAAAATAGAACTTTCTTAAATAAAGGGGAGAAGCCTGGCCTTACCCCCAAAATCAACAAGTCCACCAGTCAATGTGCACGCACTCGTCCCGAGTACAAAGGACAGGTGGTAGCGACCCCGCCCATCCCAGTACACAGACAGGTAACGTTGCGAGATCACCCAGACTGGGACATTCGACAAGAATGTGCCGAACAGTCTGGGGGACGATACAGTCGTCGCAATAGGGCGCAGGCGAGCGCTCCTTAAAATAGCGATGCGTCACACGAGTGTGTCCGATTCGGAGACGACAGAAAGCGACCTGAAGCCGTCGCGGCATTGGAAAATAGGCCCAGGGGAACAGTCGCGGCGCAATGGCACGCAACTTTAAGGTCCCTTCGACGCTCTCCCATCTTCTTTGCCAAACAGTCCGAAGAGCTGCCCGTATTCCTGCCATGTAGTCGGTGTGAGGAAGAGCGAAACGCTGGTCCGGTCGCAGAGTCCTCGCGGACTCTTTGGCACCCTCATCGGCGCGCTCATTCCCCGCAATTCCTACATGTCCAGGAACCCAGCAGAAGATAATCTCGACATCTGCCCGGCTCGCCAAAACCGTGGCGTCACGGATATCGCGAACCAGGGGATGTGGAGATTCCAATGCTCCGAGAGCACTCAGGGCGCTTTGTGAGGTCGCTATAGATCACAATCCGGTTTCCGAACCGGGTACGTCGCGTAATCTCCCGTACCGAGTGGTGTATTGCCACCAGCTCGGCCGTAAAGACAGACGCAGCGCCTGGCAGAGCCACACTGACTTCAAACAGAGGGGATACGGCGTGGAAGCCGACCCCCCTCTTGGGACTTGGAGCCATCCGTATACACTGGCATGGTTCCAGCGTGACACGAGGTGTCCTTCAAAAAGGTCAAACGCAATACTCCCGGCGCCGTACAAGCTTTGAGAGCAGAGGCGTGGCGATAAATAGCCAAATGTGGTACCCTCCAAGGTGGCGTCCTGGGCTGAACCAGGGAAGCCACCGGCCCGAGAGCTATATCTAGCTCTCGAAGGAGTTTCCTGGCCCTAAACCCAAAATGCTTAGGGTATGACTGGCGTCTCTCGGAGGCATAGGCACCGTTGAGATCAGCTTCGGATGCAGTGAAAGCTGTTGGCGACTGAGGGAGGCACCGGGCTCGCGCGTACAGGCGAGTGATGCACTGCACGTGGCACAGAGCAAGTGGCATCTCCCCAGCATCGAACAACAGGCTCTCAATGGAAAAAGTGCGGAAGGCACCGGTCGCAAGGCGAAGGCCGGTGTGGTGGATCGAATCCACCTTACGCAATCAACGCTCGGCTGTGCATGCATAAAATTTGCATCCGTAGTCGAGCTTCGAACGAACAAAGAATCGATAAAAAAGTAGGGCAGTAGCCCTATCAGCGCCCCAAGCGTTGAACGTCACGGAACGGACAATATCCATCGCGCGGATACAAGAGACCCTAAGGCTGCGAATATGAGCCTCCCAGGTGAGACGTCAGTCGAATACAAGACCAAGGAAACGGTGCGACTCAACCACATCCATGCGCACCCCATTTAGAAACAAATCTGGGTCGGGGTGGAGCCGTGGATGGCGGCAGAAGTGCGCCACCTTAATCTTGCCTAAAGAAAACCGAAACCTGTGCGCTTTGGCATAGCGAGAGACGCGGTTCAATGCCTGTTGGAGTCGATGCTCCAGAGTTGGCATCTGAGCCGCGCCAAAAGAGATCGAAAGGTCGTCCACGTAGAGCGTAGCGATAACATCTTCCGGCATCACGAGTTGATGCCGTTGAGGCTCAGGCCAAAGAGTGTGACACTGAGGACACTTGCCTGCGGGACACTCTCTTCTTGCTCCTTTGGGCCTGAGAGGGCTACCCCCACCCGTACGCGGAATAGACGATCTCGCAAAAATTCAGATATAAAGATTGGGAGGCGTCCCCTCGCCATCATCGTGTGGAGAGTCTCCATGATATCGTATCACCATGCGATATGATAGGCCTTCTGCAGATCAAAAAACACCGTGGCGTAGTGCTGCCTACGAAGGAAAGCCTCGCAGACGGCATTTTCCAGTCGGAGCAGAGCCTCCGACGTGGAGTGGAACTTGCGGAAGCGCACTGTGCGGAAGACAGATGACCTCCGCTGTCCAGTAAAAGGCTAATCTAACATTTACCAATTTCTTCATCAACTTGCACACGCAAGAGGTTAGAGAGATTGGGCGGAAACCGGTCGGAGTAAAGTGATCTCTCCCCGGTTTGCGAAAGGCGAGCACAGTAGCGATTCGCCAGGAGTCTGGGAGAAGACCTTCCACCCATATCCTGTTGAACAACTCTAAGAGAAAGGCCATGCCTCGCTCACCCAGGTGTCGAAGCATGGCGTACGGGACATCGTCCGGACCATGGGCGGTGTCCGCGCACGAAGCGAGAGCGGAACGCAACTTACTCCCAGTAAACTTGTCGTTGAAGGGTTCTCCGCCTCTTGAGGTAAAGTTCAGCCGGCGGCCTTCCGCGACATCACGACGTGCATTGAATGCTGGCGGAGCAGAATCACGGCTAGAGAATGCGGAAAAAGTGGTCGCTAAGGATTCCGCCACGGACGCGGGGCCCGAGATTGCGGTCCCATTCTCCTGGAGAACGGGAGGGGGGTCCTGCGAGAACTTGTCCCGAATCCTTTTGACTCGCTTCCATACCTCAGCTAAAGGGGTCTTCCCGTTAAGTGAAGACACGTATGCCCGCCAAGAAGAGCGGCGGGAGTGCTTTGAAATATACCGGAACCTAGCCCTAGCCCGACGAAATCCAGCGACAGTGAAATCGTTCGGGCGGCGCAAATAGCGCATGTAGCCATAACGCTTCTGTTTGAGGGCCGTTTCACACTCAGCCGACCACCATGGGAGTGGTTGGCGTGCAAAACGGCCAGACGTCCTGGGAATAGTAGTCAGACCCACGGCGATGAGGTTGCCGGAGAAGTACTCAACGGCCTCATCTACCGACCTAAAGTCCTCGACTGAGATAGAGAATTCAGTCATTTCCTGAAAGGCAGGCCACCGCGCCCACGCCAAGCACCACCGAGGTGGTCTCTCAGGCGGAAGTTGTCCTGAAAATGATATTTGAATGGGAAAGTGATCACTACCATGGAGGTCATCGACCACCCCCCAATCAAAATCAGGCTGTGCATCCGAAGAGCACAAAGATTGGTCAAGGCAAGAAAATGAAGCGGTTCTCGGACAGTGATGCGTAAACTCATCCACGTTTAGGACACCCATCTCAAGCTCTTCGATCAGATCGGCAAGGACCTGTCCCCTGGGATTTATGGACTAATCTCCCCAGCGAGGATGCCTGCCGTTCAGATCTCCAAGCAAGAGATAGGGCCTCGGCAACCGTGCCACGACGCGGCGGAAGCCTCCATTCGTCGAAGTCAGCTGACGGTTGAATGTACGCAGAAATGATAGTATACCTCCTATCCAGGTGCAGCTGCACAGCCACTGCCTGAAAGGAGGTATATAAAGAGAAAGGAAGAACGGAGACATCATGCCGGGTGTAAACCACGCATCCCCTAGCTTGGCCATTCCGCGTTGGTGGGGTCGCAAGACCCTTATATCCAGGGAGAGCAGGCAAAGGGCACGCACCTAGCCTGGTCCCCTGCAAAAAGATAGCTAACGGGGAACGGGACGAGACGAGCCTCCGCAGCTCGTGCCAGTTGGCCCGGAGTCCACGGCAATTCCATTGAAGAAATATGCCCTCCAGGCCTAGCTCGGAGGAGATGCGGGGGGCCCTCCTCGAACGGAAGACCCTCACGGGAATGGCCGTACGCTTCCCGGGGACAGAACCCCGGGCGCTGTCGCCTTCGAGGACTTATTGGGGGAGGTTTGGCTCGCCATGCGAGTCTTTTCCTCCCTTCGCCTCGAAACCTTAGGCGGGCATTGTGGCTTCGGAGGCGGGGGGCCCTCTTTTCGAGAAACCACCGTCTCCGATCCAATCACTCCACCTTTGGGCGTGGGCGATGGACCCGAAGCGCCTTTGTTGCTGCCCTCCTTTCGGGAGACAGCTTTAGGAACCTCCCAAGATGGCCTAGCGACCATCTTCAGGGGTGTTGCCTCCTGTGAGTCTAACGACTCGGTGGAGGAACGTGGCCGTTTTGCCTTACGGGAAACGGTCACGCTGGGGGAAGAAAGGGGAGCCCTGGTTTTAGCCGGGGCTGGGTATGAACCCTTTTTGCCACCAGCTTTACCAGGGGTGTGCCCGCGTTGAGTAGAGCCTGCAGAAGAGCTGTGAATGGGCGCGGAAACAACCTTGCTCGTTGGCCTGGATGGGCCAGGAGCAGAGGGTGCCTTTCTAACTATTGAGGCATATGACGTCCCAGGCAGAGCCGGGCGCGCCAGGACCAAGTCCTTAGCCTCGCGGAATGAGAGTCGATCCTGGGCCTGAACGGCCAGGATTTCTTTCGCAAAGAGATATGCACCACATTGCTTTGAAGAAGCAGGGGTCAGCTCTCCGCAATTGCCCCCCTTGGCCACACATGATTTGAACTTATTGTGTGCTGCCTTGGAGCAATTTACACAGACTTCGGGTGACCCCGAATTTGCACGTCTACAATAACGATTGGTATGGCCGAAGCGGTAACAGTAATAGCACCGCCGCGGCAGTGGCACGAATGCCTTCACGCGGTAGCGGTACCAACCAGCACGCACCAACTCAAGCAGCTTGTCACAGTTGAACGTGACGAAGAGTGTAGGGGTGGGTCTCGAGGCCCCTCCCTGTTTTCTCATCACACGTTCGACCTTGACCGCTCAATGGTCGTCCAGCTCTAGGGTGAGGTCCTCAATGGAGTAGTCAACGAGATTCCTCGCATAAACTACTCCTTTCACCAAGTTCATGGTAGAGTGCGGCGTCAAACTCACCGGGGTGCCATGAAGTGTCCGAAGAGCACTTATCTTGGCCGCCTCGGCGGGATTCGCCGCATTCGCCAGAAGGCTCACGTCCGACAAACGGGTCACCTTCGGCTCTCTACCAATTGCACTAGCTAATCCTCTCCTCTGATTGATCCTGTTGCCCTTGGACAACATGGTGCCATCAGTGGAGCGAATAACGAGGAAGCGTTTGAAGACAGCGGGCTCGAAAACGCCAGGTAACCTCTAAATGAGGGGCCCCGATGTCATCGAGGCTCCGCCCTGTGCACTCTTGGTATTAGTCTTGGTCAGGGGCTCCGCAACCGCGGGGGCAGAGGGGGTGGATGTGCCGGTCTTGGCTTGGTCTCTTGCCAAAGTGGCATCAGACCCATCCGTCCCCACAGCCCCTGCGGATGGAGAGGAGCCCCGAGACTTCTTAGTCTTTTTGGTCTTTTTCATCCTTTTCTTTTTTGAGAAGAGGGCGGGGAATGAACCCGCTTCTCACCTCCGCCAACAAAAGCCCCTAGGTCAGATGTACCGGCCTCAGCCAGGTCCTTCTCCGAAATGGAGAAGGTCCTAGTGGTCGCAGGGGCATCATCCTGAGGAGATCCTTCCCCTCCTTGTACTGCCTCAGAATTCCCAGCCGTTTGAGGAGGACCTTGCATAGGGGCGGATTCGGGTTCGGTGCCTGGCGCCGAGCCCGGATTCCTCCCTATGGAAGGCCCTATCGTCTGAGGCTGAGTTTCCTCAAGGACCATGTCTATCACAGGAGGGGCCTCCAGTTGGCCATCCCCTCCCAGGACATCGCAGGTCTCCTTGGCAGCGTCATGAGTCTTTTGTGGGAAGGCACAGGCCTTGACGTCGGCAAGGTTTAGTATTCTTGCCAGCAGGTCTTTTGAGGGAAGCGACCGAAGGGGCCTGGCTTCCCTCTCTCCCCTAAGGGGGTTTGCCCTACCGAGCCGCTTACACGAGGGGCGGTCGGCAATGGGATGCATGCTGACTTTCTTGGCAGTCCCCTTAGAAAGAAAAGGAGGGACTGCCGCCGGGAATAGGGAGGTGCCCGAACGCACCTCCAGAGAAGGGGGTGAGGGGGAGTCCCATTCACCCGTAGGCGTAGGAGAGGAGTAAGCCTCTTCTCCGGTTAAAGAAATATGGAGGGTCCCCTGCGCAAGCACAGGGGGGGCGACCTCCATTTTTTCGGTGGAGCTGCCCGAGGGCGGCTCCGTTGATGTTATAGGGGAAGTTGGGGGTTGTTTTTTTTTTTTATCTTCATCATTGGGCATGGTGACCCTTTTTTTTACACGGGACGCAATAGCTCACCACCCCTCACAGTTGCCCGCACTGTAAGAGGTGCTTGCAGGCCCGGCAGAGCCAGGCGCCGCTATTTCGGACCACCCCTCCCGCCTGGTGGCCTGGCAGTCCATCGGCATGACGGCTCCACCTTAGACGCCGTAAAATTGATAGAATGTGAAGAGGAGAGGAAAAGGGATGTGAGGAATGTATGGGTGGGGATGAAGCAGGTTGTTAAAAAAACCCCATCCCGAACCGGAGCTCAGGGGTTAGGGAACATTGTCCCCTTCCCCCTCAGCCTCGATCCGGGACGGTTGGCTTGAGAAGAAGGTCAACATCTACCCTGTGAAATTAGAGGCTGGCCATAGAAATCTGTGGGAGAGGTTGTTTGAAAAGCGACGAAGTAGGGGAGAAATACAGGCTATCTGAAGGAAGGAAGAGAGGGTAAGCTGGGGCCGGACGGAGCACTGGATCCCGTCAGCACGGCGGCCAGGATGGCAAATCGCCGCGCCCCTTACGGGGCCTATCCTTTTGAAAATGCTTGCGTATGAGTGAGTCAAAACGCCGAGGTCACCATTCAATGCAGGGTGACTACAAAGGGAATCACTACTATTTGGGAGCTCGATAATTTTATTAGCTATCAGTTATTATTGAATCCTTGCAGGATGAACTAAAACACTCCGTTTTATAAAACAAGTTATTCAGTATAAATTTTTTTTCAGGAGGCTAATCAAATGGCTCAATGAGTTGAGTCCTTGATATTTTGTACGAAATTGCTAAGTTTGATGAAGGCCAACATCACCAAGTTGGTGCAACAGTTCGTTGAGGGGAGCAACGTTGTGACAAAGTAACCGCATTGACACATGGTAGCGGACCTGTGAGTGAGTGTAAGAGTTACAGGCAGAGCGAGATGAAGATGCGAGATAAAGCATCGGAATCAGAATAAAATAATTTCTCTAAGCCAAATTTTTATATGCTTAGTCTTGGGTCAAGTTGCTAATTTGAAACCTCGAGCATTTTTCCATATCACCATTGGCTGGCGTCTGATAGACGTCTAATTCATGCCTTTGCTCGTACGAGGAGCGTCAATAGGTTTCGCAATTCGGATACAAGGAAACGAGATATGAGGAAGAGTGTTTTAGTATTTTCCAATATAACTACCCTCGACTTGAATGCACTTGCGCCACTTGTCCCTGAGGCTTCGAATTCGCGACAACCAGAAATCTCCCGACTGCTCTTCAATTCACTCCTGGACTGCGGACTGGACATCTTCATAGTCCCCAAACCGGTGTCCACGCAATGCAGCCTTGAGCTGACGGAATAAAAAGTAGTCGCTAGGGGACAGATCTGGACTGTAGGGAGGATGGTTGAGCTCCTCGAATCCGCACTCGCGCAGGGCAGCTTGTGCAACTCTGGCCTTGTTTGACAAGGGCATTGTCGTGGAGGAGCAGGACACCGCGTGTCAACTTGCAACGCCGCTTCTGACGGATGCACTTCTTTAACCCAGCTAGTTCCTCGGCGTAATATTGGCCTGTGATGGTCCTTCCACGAGGCACATAGTCCACCATCAACACTCCCTCAGAATCCCAGAAGATGTTGGCCATGATCTTCCCGGCTGAGTGTTGGGTCCGGAACTTGATGGTGGTCGGAGAGCCCCTGTGCGTCTAGTCCATGCTTTCGAACTTGGTCTCGGCATCCCAGTGATGGACCCACGTTTCATCACCTGTCACTATGCGTGACTCGAATCCTGCCGGGTCTTGGTTGTACAAGAGCAGCAGCTCCTCCGAACTTTGACGACTTTGAAGTCGATCATGGGGCGTAAGGGTTTCTAGGGACCCAGAGGGCAGAGAACTTGGTCATGGCCAAATTGTCGTGGATGATGTTGATAACATTTCCATGGGATATTCCAAGTTCTCGCTCGATTTCTTCGACCTTCACCCGTCGATTTTCGAGGATGATCCTCTCCACACGGGTCACATTGTCCTCGTTGGTCACGTCTGACGGGCGTCCTGGACGGGGGTCATCTTCAAGGAACTCACAACCATGGCGGAACTCCCTATTCCAGCGAGCAATGGAAGGGGCGGTGTCGGTGTACACTGCAACCATGCGTTCATGGATCTCGTTTGCATTCTTGCCTTCTTTGGTCAAAAATTTTATCACTGCGTGGTGTTCAAACTTCTCGATTGTTGAAAAATTTGTGACTGACGATCTTCGAGCAGCTACTGCTTCTTAAATAGACGAGGTAGGAGCCTACAGCTGCAGGTCCTGACTCGTCATAAACCTGCCCTAACACCTCCACAAACAGCCTTCCCTCTTCCTCTGTTTGCCCTACCGATTCGCAAAACATATTCACCGCCCCTCGTATGTTGGCGTGCGAGAGAAAAGTTTCGTGTGTGAATCGCGTATGACTCGCAATCTAATCATTTTAATTATGTGATTAGATTTGGAGGATTTGGGAGAAATCTGTTGTATGAGATATCTCGGTGGGGGCTCCTTGGTATTTATTTTCTGCAATGTTATTTTTAGTGCTTGAATTGGGAAAATTCTTCGGCTACTTTTGTGTTTAAATATTAGTCCAGCCGTAGTTCTTTGTATTTGATTTGGAGTTTGGGTGGAATAGACTTTTATTGAAAGGCGAAATTGGGATAACAATATAGCAGCCATTTGAATTTGTGCCAGTGGCATGTCGAGACGATGACAGTTTGATAATAGCAATATATATATATATATATATATATATATATATATATATATATATATATATATATATATATATATATATATATATATATATATATATATATATATATATATATATATATATATATATAAAGGCGGAGCTCTCACTCCCTAGTTGTAATTCTAAGCTCGTACAAAGGCTTTAATTTCAGCAATTGCCGACACAAATCATTCATCTGCATCAAAACATTGCTCTCATTTCCTTCCCGTCTTTACCACACATCATTCCCATTCTCTCCTCTCTTCTGAAACCCTGCAAATCAATTGTGCCTCTTCTGGGGATACTCACATTCACATCCCCTATACCCGTAACCACAAAGGGTTCTATGATCGCTGATTGACACCCTTACCCCAGAAATTAAGGCGACTTATGCCCTTAATGGCAGTCGCCTGATGGTCACCATAGAGAAAAATACTCCTCCCCAACAAATTCCTGGCTATGTTGCATTCGGGCTTACCAGCGATTGTCCTTCTTATATTTATGTGTATTATATTATCCAGGTTGTGAGGGGGAGGGGGCGTTCTCGACCACGATACGAGGGCCAGATTGCGCCAACTTACTATGAAAGTAAAGACAAAAAAGACCGACCAGTGCCTTTGCGCTAGACCCTTTTGGCAAGAAACTGGTAGAGATCAATCTGAGCGCAGACTCTGTATCTTCTCATTTTCTGCCAGGCTTGTTACTAAATTCTACCTTCGATGAGATATACCTCGAGGGCCTTGGCAAATGACTCCAGCATAGTCTCATGGAGTAGGTTTACCACAGAGAGAGAGAGAGAGAGAGAGAGAGAGAGAGAGAGAGAGAGAGAGAAAGAGAGAGAGAGAGAGAGAGAGAGAGAGAGAGAGATAGAACAAACCACCAGTGAATTAACAAGGAGTAACAAGGAGTAACAAGGAAAGAAAGTACCCTAGAAGACTTTACGGTCCATTTAATGCGGGTACCTTTGGACTAGCAGTCGAGCGGGCACATCTCTGCTCAAATGCTTTACGTCCTTAAACGGCCATTTTTCAAGACCATGTCTAGGCTTGAGTTGAACTGGTCAACAGATTCACTGTTGACAACTTCCACTGGAAGTGTGTTCCAACTATCGCAGATACTGTACGTGAAAAAATTTTCCACACAGATTGCGGTTGTAACGCTTCAGTTCAAGTTTAAAGCCGTGATTTTTTGTTCTGCTCTCAAGTGTGAAAATATTCCTGTAGTCAACATTGTCGAACCCTGGAAGTATTTTGAAAACTTCGATGTGCTGACCACGCAGTCTACTGGTTTCCAACGAGAACAGATCTAATTCCCTTAATCTATCTTCATAACTTTTATGTCTGATAGAGGGAATCAGTTTGGTTGCCCTGGCTTGCACGCGTTCCAATTTTGCGATGTCGTTTCGAAATGAAGGACTCCAAAATTGTACGGCATACTCCAGGTGCGGTCGGACAAGTGAGTTGTACAAACCCAGTACAATCTCCTTTTTTTCGATATCCAAACTGGAGCTTTATGTAGCCTAGCATCCGTTGGGCCTTTTTTCGCGCCTCAATGCACTGTTTCGAGAACTTGAGGTCACTAGTGATTGTTACACCCAAGTCCTTCTCACTGTCGGTGGATTCAATATCAGTGCCCTTAAGGATATACTGAGTTTCGGGATTTCGGTGGCTGATATGCATCACTTTGCATTTGTTCACGTTAAAAGGTATTTGCCACGTGTCCGACTACTCCCCAATCTCCCCAAGATCTTCCTGCAGGCGGGCAGTATTTCCATCCTTTGCAACGTTCATACCAAGCTTGGTATCGTTGGCAAATTTGGAAATCTTGGCAACCATGTCACCGTCCATGTCGTTGACGTAGATGATAAATAGTAGTGGTCCCAGGAAAGAACCTTGCGGCACCCCGCTAGTAACGGGCACCCACTCAGAAGCCAGTCCATTCAGAACCACCCGTTGCCGTCTGCAACTTAGCCAGTTCTCTATCCAGCCGGCTACTTTTCCGTCTATGCCCAGCGCTCGCACTTTCCAGAGAAGGCGGCGGTGTGGTACCTTATCAAAGGCTTTCTAAGTAGACCACATCCACTGCCTTGTCCCGATCGCACTCACTGAAGACGAAGTGGAAGAATTCCACAAGGTTCGTCAGGCATGACCGTTGCCTTCGGAAACCGTGCTGGGAACTCCTCAGTAGTAGCTTTGACTCTAAATGCGACGTCATTTTGTCCACCATCATGCTTTCCATGATTTTACCGACTATCGAAGTCAGACTGATAGGTCGATAGTTCGGTGGTTGGCTACGGTCTCCTTTCTTGAAGATAGGAGTCACCTACGCTTCACGCCAGTCTCTAGAAACGCATTCGGTCCAGATTGACATGTTGAAGATTGCGCTCAGGTGTCGTGACACTTGATCGCGCACTTCTTTCACCACTTTAGGTATAAACCCATCAGGGCCAGGTGACTTATTCTTCATTAGGTCAATGATCTTCACTTTCTATTTCTACTTCGGTGAAGTGCATATCCGCCAGCTTTCCCCCCGAGTAGGAATCCGTTGGCTGGGGGATCGAACCACGCTCTTCAGTAAACACTGAAGAGAAGTAGTCGTTAAGAAGGTTGGCATTTTCTGCATCTGACTGCTTTAATGTCCCCTCCTCATTCCTCAAAGGGCCAATCGTTCGACGGATTGGTTTACGACTGTTTACATATCCAAAGAACTCATTGGGATTCTCCTTACAAAGTCTCGCCACTCGGGGTTCCTCAGACCGCTTAGCCGCCCTTATGCTGGACTTCACTCTCCTGGCTAGCCTCCTGTATTCGTCAAAGTCACCCGAGATTTTCGATTGTTGGTACAAATTTCTCTTCTCCCTAAGCAGTTGGCCAATTTCTCGATTAAACCACTTTGGTTGAACAAAAGACCGACGGGGGCATTTCAGAGGGATGAAAGGCGATTGAAGACTCATGAATGTGGTTTTGAAACTGTTCCACAAGTCTTCAACAACCTCGCACACTTCTAGCCTTGCGTCAGTCAGTCCAGCACAAGGACCTGCAGTCTGCTCTTCTCAAATCAAGTTTCCTTGATTTACTAGTTGCAGGCCTTGCCTTAGCGACTTTGACTACAAATCTAATTAGTCGGTGGTCACTGCTACCGAGCTCTTCGCCAACAGAGAGGTCCTCAACGATGTCATCCTCAGAGGTGAAAACCAAGTCGAGGATATTGTCTCCCATCGTTGGCTTTCTCACCCATTGAGTCAGGAACTCGTTGTTTGCGAACTCCAGGAGCAGTGCGTTCTCGCCACAGAGTTCTCTTATTTCCCAGTCAACATGGGCATTGAAGTGACCCATGCTGATCCACACTCTGTCTTTTACAAGTTTGCCCCACAGCTGGTACAGACTCCTCTCCTGTTCTAAGAGTTGGGAAGGGAGTCTGTAAAGCACCAGGGTCCTGTATCTGACAGGAACTATATCTAGGTCAACACCTAGTAGTTCATGGTCGGATACGATGTTGCATTCCGTCGAGTTGAGAGTATCCTTGACATACAACATCACACCGCCACCCTCTCTGTCTGGCCTATCTTTCTGGAAGAGCTGGTAACCGGGAATCGTGAATTCACCATCAAAATCTCGGCTTGAGGTTTTAATCCACGTCTCCGTTATGGCCACCATCTCAGGTTCTTCTGTCGCTACGAGGCCACGAAGTTCAAGAAACTTGTTCTTGACCGACCTCACATTAAACAGAAGAACTTTAAGGGAGTCAGCGACTGTAGGACTCCCTACGCTCTTCCGTTTCCCGGCTTGTTTGTTGGCGAGGAGGCACCCCTTTTTGCGACCTTTGAGAAGGTCGTTCCAGAAGTGACACGGGCGTACTGGCGTACGTCCGCCCTCACTCTGGGCCGGATACTCCTTTGGGTCCTCTCTACGACGTCTTAAATCATGTTCGACAGAAAGGCCTTTCCTTTAAAGGAAAGATGTACCCCATTCCTTTGGTAGAGATCATTTCTACCATAAAAGTTGCGGTACAGGTCCACAAAAAAGACCCCCTCTGCCTTACACAAATCTGCCCTACGCATTGAAAAAGGGTTTTTTGTGTGTGATTTTCTCTCGCACTAATCACATCCGCCTATTTCCAGGAGGTTTTCGGTCGTTCAGCGAACAGAAACCCTTTGACCAAGCACACCAACCCTAAGGTCTCCCCTGGGCCGGACGTCCTCAATCGTGCCGCAGCTTCCAACTGAGCAGCACGGGAGTCCCAGTGAACTGGTTCTCTGATTTTTCGACAGGGGTGCTTGAGGTGTAACTGTCTTCCTACTAAGCCCCACTAATTAACTAAAAACGGCCAGACTTAACGCAAATAGTAAAGCTAAGTGCCCACGACTTCATCCGAGATCTTTAGCTGATCTGGCAACCAGCAAGGCACAAAAGCTCTCTCACCAAAGAGCAGTTGAGCCTTTATTCACCAAGTAGCGGTTACAGGGGGTTGCTTAGGCAATTACACGTTAGGAGAAAGCTTCTAAGGGGTACCTAGCATTTCTCCATTAATCATACCCCAAACGCCTGAGATCTCTTTAATCTCAGTCTCTTGCAACCTATGAGTGTTTCAAGGCGTTATTTAAAGAGATTCCAAAGCCTCTCTTCTCACGCGACATAAGGGAGCTGGTGAGGCCCTTATTAATAAACAACTTATTATAATAGAGATGAATGTTTGTTTTTTGTTATTGGGTTTTTTTTGACAGTTGAAGAGAGTTGGTGAAACTTAGTACTAACAGACTCGAAGACGTTGGTAGGGGGATGTAAGGAGACGCATCAAAGAAGTGGTAGAAAAGTTTGACAACCCTTAGTCTGGATCCTACTACAGCTACCTTACTGGCATGGGTGACCCTAACGGACTAAAGTCCCCCAGCTTAGCTAGCTTAACTCAAGCAGATCATGCTCTTTCACCGACGGCAAGGTGGTTGATTCTGCAAGAGGAATTAGTTCACCTTTGAAGGTCTAGTACTGCCCGTCTTACATACGGCTTAACGCAAGACTCCGTTTCTGTACTCTTCTTCCTCTTATAGACTGTTTCACTAAAGACTTTGTTTCTGTACTCTACCTCTTCCAGTCGGCTTCACGCAAGACTCTTTCTGTACACACACACTCTCTCTCTCTCTTTCTCTCTCTCTCTCTCTCTCTCTCTCTCTCTTACAGAGGGCTTAACGTAAGATTTGTCTCTGTACTCTTACTCTTACAGACGGCTTCTTGCAAGACTCCGTTTCTGTACTCTCGCTCTTACAGACGGCTTAACGAAAAACTCCCGTTTTTGTATTTTCACTCTTACAGAGGGCTTCACGCAAGACTTCGTTTCTGTTATCTCTCTCTCTCTCTCTCTCTCTCTTTTGAAGACGGCTTCACGTAAGACTTGGTTTATGTACTCCTCATCTTACAGACGACTTCACGCAAGACTTCGTTTCTGTATTACCCTCTTACAGTCGGCTTGACGCAAGACTCCATTTCTGTTATCTCACTCTTACAGACGGCTTGACGCACGACTCCGTTTCTATACTCTCCCTCTTACAGACGGATTCACGTATGACTCCGTTTCCTGCGGTCTCGTCTTTATTTCTCCACACCGACTCCATCCTCCACCATTACTGAGATAGTCTGCAGGGTGTCTCCCCTTCCAGTGACTCTCCTTCGAGACGAATTCAAGTTCCAGCGACGCATTAGCGGCGTAACCCGGGTCCAGTATTGAGTGATATTATTATAATCGATAAAAAATATTCAATATTACAAAAATCCTATTTGTTATACTCGCACTCTCGATAATAATATTAAAGATTGCAAAATCATTCACTTCATTGTGTATTAAGAAAGCAACGAATTATTTTTCTCTGTTCTCATCCGCCAGAGTCAAATTGCCCTCATTGAAATTTGGAGTCATTATGACGTTCCATAAATGGTATCATAAATGGCCCCATAGATCTTTGGAATAATGACGACGTCTCTGCCAGCAGATGGAATCTCTTGGGCATCGCCAGCTTCGTGTGTGTTGGTCCAAGCAAATTGCCTTTCATGGTTATCTCATCATTTTTACGATATTTCCGGTACAATATAACCAATTTCATGAGTGGATTGCATAAAATGTTACACTAAGATTGATTAGAGGATGCAAACCTACGCTGGATTTGATATATTTTTCACTCTTAAAAGAACGATGTGATAAAAAAGACAAAAAGGTGATAAATCTTAAAGTCACAAATCTTGGAAACACTTTTGTCCAATTCAAAATTTTCAATAAAACAGCAAACCGGGATTTTAGTTTAGAAAATCAAACTAACTGCTGGCCTCCAAAAGAGAATTTCAATGTAGTTGAAAAATATCATAGGGATGCGATGACCAATAAAGGACGAAGGTAGCAAACTGAAAAAAATACATGAATAATTAAAAAAATAAGGATAACCAGGACTTTAATTGCCGACGTCAACTCTTGATACTAAAGCCCAAGATAGCATATTATAAAGTTCCTGCAAATAAAAGATGCATTCAAAAGTTCAAACAATAATTCCCTAGGGATGTTATTTGACTGTTTCAACTTCCTGTTTAAGATTAATGTCAAGACTTACCGTCGAGTTTCTTTTTCTTTACCGAATATTTCCAAAATATTGTTTCGAGGTGTTAACAGTGGATAGATCTGTCATCTCAATTAGATCAAACGAACTCACCTTTTGTTTCGTTTCAGTTGAAGAAGACATGGGGAGACCATGTGGAATCCAATGGGAGTTGAGAGCATTTGTTGCTGATTCTGACATTGAACCTCCACTCAAGAAATCCTGTATCAGAATGTGTATCAGGTAAGTTTAGTTATATATGCTTGTATGAAATGCGAGTATATTTTAATTAATGATTGTACTATCTCGTACAAACTCTTTAATTGTGGATTTTCATGCGCCAGACTGGAGAATTATCCACTTCAAAGGACACAATGAGTCCTGGACTTATTGAAATTCGTGCCATAAAAACTGACCGACCAACGAAATATTTTCTTATACAAGTAGAAAGAGATTAGTTTATTGTTCAAACAATAAAGTCGCTTGCTCATTATGATTCTACTAAACATACTTTATACATTTGTGGTAAGGTATGGCGTTTTGTGTTATTAAGGTCTTCGGGCTTTTGAGGAATATAAAGGAAAAAACACATTACGTCGAAAAACACAATTTAAAATATAATTCAGGGACCATGATACCACGCATTTTTATTCTAGGATATCAGCCTCGTCTTTAAAGGCCGATGACGTCAAGCGCAACAGTCAAAAAGAAAACTAACAATGGATACATTTTAATCAGAACCGTAAAAAATAAGAGAAAACCTAAATTACAGTAAAATAAGAAATGAAATGACCTTCCATTGACAATAGTGTCGGCAAACAAATGGTTTGGAGGCTTTAGAATGAGTGTAAAAAAGGATTATCTTTTGTCTCAAAGGCGTTTATGTATTTTGGGTAGGAAAAGTAACAATATGCCAAATGTTACCAAGGAATCGAAAGTTATACGCTAAATTTAGGCACAGCTCTTCCGAAAATTTCGAACATTTTTTGTTGGTTTATTTAATAAAATTGAACAAATCAAACACCTTTCAGGGATATGCTCCTATGTAAGCGCCAATTTCTAATACGATACGGAAGGAAAACGGTGCAATTACATATTTCGCATTCAAGATGACTTTTAAATGTTTTCTTCCCTGGAAATGCATCTCATAATAGCTTAATTTTCAAAGCAGAACTATAACAACCAAGGAAATGCATGGATTTCGTAGAGGCGAGGTAATGCAAAACTGTAGAGAAACAGCTGAGAAGTAACGATCTCTCATGTAGAAGACGTGAGGCAAGGTATGGACGATCCAACAGGGTAATAATGACTTTGGGGCCAAAAGTTTAGATAAAATGTGAGTTGAGTTAATGGTGCATGCTTCGCCTCTATAGATCCAAGTATAAAAATGTAATAATGAAAAATCCGAATGTTTTGCAAAATTTCTCTATATTTTTAGCTTCGTCTTCTATAGGCTCTAAAACGGAGTCGCTGGATGATATAGGAATTTCTTCATCTTAGTCATCTTTTCCAGCGGACTGCTTCATTTTTTGTTTCGATAGTCCCAAGGTTAAAAAAGGTATGACCACTAAATAATTGAAAATGAGGTATTTTCGAGATATAGAAATGCATTCCTCATTGAGCATCTTTTTCAGGAGTTAATGCACAAATTAGGTTAGATTAAATTAGGTGATATTGAAACAAAATTAATGGAAAGAAAATTGAATCATAAGCACCATACAAAGACATCAAAATTAAACAATCTATCCTAGGAATCATACCACAACAACCAAATCATAATCGACTAATCAAACCTACGAAGCTTCTTTTTTCGTAACTACATTCTAACTATTTCAGCCTCATGGTGGTAAGACACAGACTTCAAGACAACACCAATGTGGAATGTTTGGCTGTAAATACAGTATGTTATTCATCACTTAAAGGTTCAAAAGAGAGTGGCATCCTAGAAAACCTACAAGGATTAGACAGCACAGAACCATGTTTTTTTTGATAGTGCGATACACTTCTCCCAGTTTGAAACTTCGGTAGGGCCTTCCGAAACAGAGAAAACATTACCATGAGTTAATCATCGCTCCAGCGATGAAGTATCATGTGTTGTACCGTTGCTTATTCAAGGGTTTTCTTCTATTTTAGCTGAAGATCAACTTTATGAATATACAACGATATAAATATTTCTACCTGGAGTAACATATTCCTACCATCCATCTAAAAGTGACTTTATTGTGGTTCCCTTAGGATACTCCAGCTGCTGCCCAAGTGGCTGACACCGGCTCATTTATTGAATCCGCGGCCCTGAAACGACGCTGTCAATAATGACTGTGACTATTTATTTTCTTCTTCCTGAAAACTTTTGAAGTTTGTTGATATTTTCGATAATAATCTGAGGCAGTAAAGCGTCAATAAAAGATTATCTCCAAAACTTTGAGCTTTGAGTATCATTTGGGAAGCCCAGAAAGAATCGTGAGTGGTAACAATATATAAGTTCGTGTATTTGGACCATTATATCTTGGAGAATGAACTGTCACGAAGAGTGTTGCAGCACTGGTTGCCACGAGAGTGTTGGGGTATCTAGCAAATGTATTATCTCTCTTTCTCTCTCTCTTCCATCTTTTGGCATTAGCGTTTGCCAGCTCTACATCACTTCTCTGGGAAGTTATGTTGACCTGTAATAAACATGCTAATAATTGAAACAATAGAAAGTAATTCATTGTTTGTCATTAGGTTGGTCAGTTTTCCATCATTTCTTGAATTTATAAATGTAAAACAGTCTTGTAAGACCCCACGATTGTTATCTTATTAAGAAACCTCTCTGAGGCTACAGGAACAGTAATTCGGTAGCATCTTGATATTCCATGGTTCTTAGTATCTAAGTTCGATATCCTTAATGCATTTGACATCCTCATACCCGGAGTTCTCCAAAACAGGAAGAGAGGGAGAGAGGCCTTCTCGAACCCTCATTATCGGCCGGGACAACCGAGCGTGGCCTTGCGGGAAAGTGTAAGAGGCCGGAATTGTCGGGCCAGCCGGAACAACCGGCAAGTGGAGCCATAAAAGATGTTTGAGGCAAACCTACAAAATAGATGAGTAATCTCCCGACCGGGGGAGGGGAGGATTGAGACGGCGGGGAGGTAGCCTTCAATTTCAGCGTCATGCCTAGGTGTGAATTTCTAAGTGACCTGGCGGCAAGTCCCAAAAGGGTGAAGTCGGAGGGGGGTGGGGAGTAACGTCTCGCTTTCTCTCCCGAAGTAATATTTTAGGAAGTGGGGAAATACTACTGTTTTAGCAGATCCCTCTACACTCTTCCCTATCCAAAGACATTTTTACAGCACAGAACACTGGGGCGAAAAAAATGTCTAAAACTAATTTCATCAAGAGGGGAACTTATAAAGCTACAATTTTAACGTTACAACAGAGAGAAAAAAAACATAACACTACACGGGATTTACATATATTTAACCACAGATAAATTAATCTATACATACGCACACAAAGCATCAACAAGGCAAAGAAAAAGGAAATTAGTATTTACAAAATGAGTCAAACACGAATTTTACTATACATACAAGTTGTTGGAAGGGAGTCTTCTATGGGATTCCTACTCAAGCTATCGGCTAGGCAGTTGTCGGTGCCTTTAATATACATGATCCGAAATTGGTACTCCGTAAGTATTAGGCTCCAACGCATTAAACGGCCATTTTAGCTCTTACAGTTTTTTAGGTACGCCAGGGGTTTGTGATCACTTTCGACAATAAATTCTTTACCTATGAGATACATTCCAAACTTACGAATATACCACACTATGGCTAACGCTTCGAGCTCTATCGTGACATATGCCTTTTCGTGATGGGACAGCTTCCTACTAGCATATCCTACAAGATATCCCACTTTATTGTCATCATATTGGACGAGAGCACAACCTAGGCCATCCTGAGAGGCATCGGTGCGAACCCCGAATGTTTTATTACAATTCAGGAATCTCAAAATAGGGGCAGAGATTATCTTGTCCTTTAACTGGTGGAAGCGATCTTCCGCGGAAGAGGTCCAATTGACTGGATCGGGGGCCGTTCTCTTAAGCATGTCGTTAAGGGGCGAGGCTATGGCAGCGAAATTCGGCACAAAACGATGATAGAATGACACGGATCCCAAAAAGGAACGAAGCTGTTTCTTCGTTCGGGGGGGGCGGGATTTCCGAAATAGCCTTTAATTTGTCGTCCTGAGGAAGCATTTGGTTCCTACCGACCTAGAAGCTAAGGTAGTTTATAGTGTATAGGCGAAGTGACACTTTGTCGGTCCTACCGTGAACCCGTGTACGCATAACCGGGATAGAAACGCACACATAGACTGTACGTGTTGGTCCCAGGTACGAGTAGTGACGTACACGTAATCGAATTAAAAGGTCACATTCGATAGGCCATCTAACAACCGGCGCATGATCCGATTATAACTTCCGCAAGCAGTTACCAACCCAAAAGGAAGTCGAGTAAACTGAAATAACCCTTTTTCAGTAACGAAAGAAGTAAAGCGTTTTGATTCCTCTGAAAGCGGCACTTGGTGGTAGGCTTTACAGAGGTCGATCTCGGAGATGAACTTCGCATCTTCGAAGGCATGAAGACTTTGGTCGATTAGGGGTATCGGCTCCGCGTCAAACTGTGTAACCGCGTTTGATTTGCGAAAATCGACGCACATCCTAAACGACTTGTCAGGCTTCCTAACCATGGCAATAGGGGAGCAAAAATCGGACGACGAGGGTTCTATTATTCCTAATTTTAATAAGTTATCGATCTCTTCATTAAGAGTCGGCCGTAAATGTACGGGTATATTTTTTTGTTGTTTTTTAAGGAGCTATCTGGCGACTTCCCACTTAGTCATAAATCGCCGTAAACAAACAGCCTAGTTCTAGCCTACTTTAAAAAATTTGAACAGGAAACAACAATAAAAAGAAATAACAATAACAATAACAAAACAATAACAAAAACAACAACTAAACCTAGTTGAAATAAAAGGGAGAAGGCCGGCCTCCCCCAAGTAGTCAACAAGTCCACCAGTCAATGTGCATGCACTCGTCCCGAGTACAAAGGACAGGCGGTAGCGACCCCGCCCATCCCGGTACCGGGACAGGTAACGTGCGCGAAGATCACTCAGACTGTGACATTCGACAAAAATGTGCCGAACAGTCTGGGGGACGACGCAGTCGTCGCAATAGGGCGCAGGCGAGCGCTCCATCAAATAGCGATGGGTCACACGAGTGTATCCGATTCGGAGACGACAGAAAGCAACCTGAAGCCGTCGCGGCATTGGGGGATAGGTCAATGGGAACAGTCACGGCGCAATGGCACGCAACTTTAAGTTCCCTTCGACCGTCTCTCATCTTCTTTGCCAAGCAGTCCGAAGAGCTGCCCGTATTCCTGCCATGTAGTCAGTGTGGGGAAGAGTGAAACGCTGGTCCGGTCGCAGAGTCCTCGTGGTGTATTGCCGGCAGCTCGGCCGTGAAGACAGACGCAGCGCCTGGCAAAGCCCCGCTGACTTCAAACAGAGGGGATACGGCGTGGAAGCCGATCTTCTCTTGGGACTTGGAGCCATTCGTATACACTGGCACGGTTGCAGCGTGACCTGAGGTGCGATCTCAAAAGGCCGAAAGCAATACTGCCGGTGCCGTACAAGCTTTGTGAGCAGAGGCGTGGCGACAAATAGCCAAATTTGGTACCCTCCAGGGTGGCTTCCTGGGCAGAACCAGGGGCGCCACCGGCTCGAGAGCTATATCTAGCACTCGAAGGAGTTTCCTGGTCCTAAACCCAAAGGGCTTAGGGTATGACTGGCGTCACTCGGGGGTATAGGCACCGTCGAGATCAGCTGCGGATGCAGTGAAAGCTGTTAGCGACTGAGAGAGGCGCCGTGATCCAGGGTACAGGCGAGTAATGTAATGCACGTGGCGCATAGCGAGTGGCATCTCCCCAGCATCGACCAGCAGGCTCTCAATGGGGGAAGTGCGGAAGGCACCGGTCGCAAGGCGGAGGCCGGTGTGGTGGATCGAATCCAACTTCCGCAAACGCTCGGCTGCGGATGCATAAAACTCGCATCCGAAGTAGAGCTTCGAACGAACCAAGGATCAATAAAAAGAAGGGCAGTAGCCCTATCAGCGCCCCAAGCGCTGAACGTCACGGAACGGAGAATGTCCATGGCGCGGGTACAAGAGACCCTAAGGCTGCGAATATGAGCCTCCCAGGTGAGGCGTCGTTCGAATACAAGACCAAGGAAACGGTGCGACTCAACCACATCCAGGCGCACCCCATTAAGAAACAAATCTGGGTCGGGGTGAAGCCGTGGATGGCGGCAGAAGTGCACCACCTTAGTCTTGGCCAAAGAAAACCGAAACCTGTGCGCTTCGGCATAGCGAGAGACGCGGTTCAATGCCTGTTGGAGTCGACGCTCCAGAGTTGGCATCTGGGCCGCGCCAAAAGAGATCGAAAGGTCGTCCACGTAGAGCGTAGCGAAAACATCTTCCGGCAGCACCGAGGTGATGCCATTGATGCTAAGGGAAAGGAGTGTGACACTGAGGACACTTCCCTGCGGGACACCCTCTTCCTGCTCCTTTGGGCCAGAGAGAACTCCCCCCACCCGTACGCTGAATCAACGATCTCGGAAAAATTTAGATAAAAAGACTGAGAGGCGTCCCCCCGCCCCCATCGTGTGGAAAGTCTCCATGATACCGTATCACCATGCGGTATCATAGGCCTTCTCCAGATCGAAAAAGACTGTGGCGTAGTGCTGTCTACGAAGGAAAGCCTCGCAGACAGCATTTTCCAGTCGGAGCAGAGCATCCGACGTGGAGTGAAACTTACGGAAGCCGCACTCTGCAGAAAACAGATGGCCTTCGCTGTCCAGGGAAAGGCTAGTCTATCATTTACTAATTTCTCCATCAACTTGCACACGCAAGAGGTTAGAGAGATTGGGCGAAAACCGGTCGGAGTAGAGTGATCTCTCCCCGGTGTGCAAAAGGCGAGCACATTAGCGCTTCGCCATGAGTCTGGGAGAAGACCTTTCACCCAGATCCTGTTGAACAAATCTAACAGAAAGGCCATGCCTCACTCACCCAGGTGTCAAAGCATGGCGTACGGGACATCGTCCGGACCATGGGCGGTGTCCGCGCACGAAGCGAGAGCGGAACGCAACTCACTCCCAGTAAACTTGTCATTGAAGGGTTCTCCGCTTCTGGAGGTAAAGTCCATCCGGCGGCCTTCCGCGACATCACGACGTGCATTAAATGCTGGTGGAGCAGCATCCCGGCTAGAGAATGCGAAAAAAGCGGTCGTGAAGGACTCCACTACGGACGCGGGGTCCGAGATTGTGGTCCCATTCTCCTGGAGAACGGGAGGGGGGTCCTGCGAGAACTTGCCCCGAATCCTTTTGACTCACCTCCACACCTCTGCTAAAGGGGTCTTCCCGTTAAGTGAAGACACGTATGCCCGCAAAGAAGATCGGCGGGCGTGCTTCGAAATATACCGGAACCTAACCCTAGCCCGACGAAATTCAGCGACAGTGAAATCCTTCGAGCGGCGCTTATAGCGCATGTAGGCATAACGCTTCTGTTTGACGGCCGTCTCACACTCGGCCGACCACCATGGGAGTGGTTGGCGTGCAAAACGGCCAGACGTCCTAGGAATAGTAGTCAGGCCCACGGCGATGAGGTTGCCGGAGAAGAACTCAACGGCCTCATCTACCGACCTAAACTCCTCGACTGAGATAGAAAATTCAGTCATTTCCTGAAATGCAGGCCACTTCGCCCGCGTCAAGCACCACCGAGGTGGGCTCTTAGGTGGCAGTTGCCCTAAAAATGATATTTGAATGGGAAAATGATCACTTCCATGGAGGTCATCGACCACTCCTCAATCAAAATCAGGTTGTGCATCCGAAGAGCACAGAGATAGGTCAAGGCAAGATAATGAAGCGGTTCTCGGACAGTGATTCGTAAACTCATCCACGTTTAGGACACCCATCTCAAGCTTTTCGATCAGATCGGCATGGACTTATCCCCTGTGAATTATTGAGTAATCTCCCCAGAGAGGATGCTCTCCGTTCAGATCTCCAAGCAAGAGATAGGGCCTCGGCAACCGTGCCACGACGCGGCGGAAGTCCCCCGCGTCGAAGTCAGCTGACGGTGGAATGTACGCAGAAATGATAGTATACCTCCTATCCAGGTGCAGCTGCACAGCCACTGCCTGAAAGGAGTTATCTAAAGAGTAAGGAAGAACGGAGACATCATGCCAGGTGTAAACCGCGCATCCCCCAGCCCGGCCATCCCGCGGTGGTGGGGTCGCAAGACCCTTATACCCCGGGAGGTCAGGCAGATGGCACGCGCCTAGCATGGTCTTCTGCAAAAAGATAGCCAACGGGGAACGGGACGAGACGAGCCTCCGCAGCTCGTGCCAGTTGGCTCGGAGTCCACGGCAATTCCATAGAAGGAATATGCCCTCCAGGCCTAGCTCGGAGGAGACGCGAGGGCCCTCCTCGAGCTAAAGGCCCTCACGGGAATGGACGTACGCTTCCCGGGGGCAGAACCCCGGGCGCTGTTGACCGGACAAAGCGCTCAAGGCGCTGTTGCCTTCGATGACTTATTGGGGTGGTTGGGCTCGCCATGCGAGTCTTTTCCTCCCTCCGCCTAGAAACCTTAGGCGGGCGTTGTGGCTTCGGAGGCGGGGGGGGGCCTCTTTTCGAGAAACCACCGTCTCCGAGCCACTCGCACCAACTCGGGGCGTGGGCGAAGGGGTCGAAGCTCCTTTGTTGCTGTCCTCCTTTCGGGGGACAGCTTTAGGAACCCCGCAAGATGGCCTAGCGACCATCTTCAGATGTGTTGCCTCCTGTGAGTCTAACGACTCAGTAGAGGCGCGTGGCCGTTTCGCCTTCCGGGAAACGGTCACGCTGGAGGAAAAGGGGGGAGCCCTGGTTTTAGCCGGGGCTCAGGGGAGTGCCAGGGTTGAGTAGAGCCCGCAGAAGGGCTCCGAATGGGCGCGGAAACAACCGTGCTCGTTGGCCTCGATGGGCCAGGAGCAGAGGGTGCAATTCCAACTATTGAGGCATATGACGTCCCAGGCAGAGCCGGGCGCGCCAGGACCAAGTCCTTAGCCTCGCGTAATGAGAGTCGATCATGGGCCTGAACGGCCAGGATTTCTTTCGCAAGAAGATAAGCACCACATTGCTTCGAAGAAGCGGGGTGCGGCTCTCCGCAATTGACACACTTGGCCACACATGATTTGAACTTATTGTGTGCTGCCTTGGAGCAATTTACACAGACTTCGGGTGACCCCGACTTTGCACGTCTACAATAACGATTGGTATGGCCGAAGCGGTGACACTAATAGCACCACCGCTGCAGTGGCACGAATGCCTTTACGCGGTAGCAGTACCAACCGGCACGCACCGACTCAGGGAGCTTGTCACAGTCGAACGTGACGAAGAGTGTAGGGGTGGGTCTCGAGGCCCCTCCCTGATTTCTCATCACACGTTCGACCTTGACCGCCCCATCGTCGGCTAGCTCTAGGGTGATGTCCTCAATGGAGTAGTCAACGAGTTCCCTCGCAAAAACTACTCCTTTCACAAAGTTCATGGTAGAGTGTGGCGTCACACTCACCGGGGTGCCATGAATTGTCCGAAGAGCACTTATCTTGGCCGCCTCGGCGGGATTCGCCGCATTCGCCAGAAGGCTCCCGTTTGAGAAACGGGTCACCTTCGGCTCTCTACCACTTGCACTAGCTAATCCTCTCCTCTGATGGATCATGTTGCCCTTGGACAACATGGTGCCATCAGTGGAGCGAATAACGAGGAAGCGTTTGAAGCCAGCGGGCGCGAAAACCCCAGGTCACCTCTGAATGAGGGGCCCCGATGTCATCGAGGCTCTGCTCTGTGCACTTTTGGTCTTAGTCAGGGGCTCCGCAACCGGGAGGGCAGAGGGGCTGAACGTGCCGGTCTTGGCTTGGTCGCTTGCCAAAGTGTCAACAGACCGATCCGTATCCACAGCTCCCACGGATGAAGAGGAGCCCCGAGTCTTCTTAGTCTTTTTGGTCTTTTTTGTCCTTTTCTTTTTTGGAGAGGAGGGCAGGGAATGAACCCGCTTCTCACCTCCGCCAACAGAAGCCCCTAGGCCAGATGGACCGGCCTCGGCCAGCTCCTTCTTCGAAATGGAGAAGGTCCAAGTGGTCGCAGGTGCATCATCCAAGGGAGATCCTCCCCTCCTTGTACTGCCTGAGAATCCCCAGCCGTTTGAGGAGGACCTTGCATAGGGGCGGATTCGGGTTCGGTGCTTGGCGCCGAGCCCGGATTCCTCTCCATGGTAGGCCCTACCGTCTGGGGCTGTGTTTCCTTAAGGACCATGTATATCACAAGAGGGGCCTCCAGTTGGCCATCCCCTCCCAGGACATCGCAGGTCCCCTTGGCAGCGTCACCAGCCTTTTGTGGGGAGGCACAGGCCTTGACCCCGGCAAGGTTTAATATTCTTGCCAGCAGGTCTTTTGAGGGAAGCGACCGAAGGGGGCTGGCTTTCCTCTCCCCCCTAAGGGGGTTTGCCCTACCAAGCCGCTTACACGAGGGGCGGTCGGCAATGGGCTGCCTACTGGCTTTCTTGGCAGTCCACTTAAGAAAGAAAAGGAGGGACTGCCGTTGAAAATAGGGAGATGCCCGAACGCACCTCCAGAGAAGGGGGTGAGGGGGAGTTCCCTTCACCCGTAGGCGTAGGAGAGGAGTAAGCTTCCTCTCCGGTTAAAGACTTATGGAGGGTCCTCTGCGCAAGCACAGGGGAGGGGACCTCCATTTTTTCGGTGGAGCTGCCCGAGGGCGGCTCCGTCGATGAGCAAGGGGGAATTAGGGGGAGATTTTGTTTTTTAACATCATTGGGCATGATGACCCTAAATTTTCTGCGGGACGCAATAGCTCACCACCTCTCACAGTTGCCCGCACTGCAAGAGGTGCTTACAGGCCTGGCAGAGCCAGACGCCGCCATTTGGGACCACCCCTCCCGCCTGGTGGCCTGGCAGTCCATCGGCATGGCGGCTCCACCTCTAAAACTGCGTAAAAGGATATATTGTGAAGAGGAGAGGAAAAGGGATGTGAGGAAGGTATGGGTGGGGATGAAGCAGGTTGTTAAAAAAACCCATCCCAAACCTGAGCTCAGGGGTTAGGGAACATTGTCCCCTTCCCCCTCAGCCCCGATCCGGGACGGTTGGCTTGAGAAAAAGGTCAACATCTACCCTGTGAAATTAGAGGCTGACCATTGAAAGTTGTGGGAGAGGTTGTATGAAAAGCGAGGAAACAAGTGTTTTGAAGGAAGGAAGAGAGGCTAAGCTGGGGCCGGACGCGGTGCTGAGTCCCATCAGCACGGCGGCCATGATGGCAAATCGCCGCGCCCCTTGCGGGGATGGAACAGAGGGATCGGTGCTGGGGCTAAAAATAGGTAAAAGTGAGTACGGTTGCCACGTTGCCCAAACAGCAGCACGAGCGAAGGCTGAGTTCAAAAGGTTCTACAGGTTCAAACCCCTGGACATAATCAAGTAGAAAAAAAAATCTACAACGCGCTCATTAGATCCAAGCTGCTGTACCCACCTATACCTATCATTACTTGCCCCCCCCCCCAAACAAATTAAATCCCTTCAAAAAATACAAAATAAAGTGGTAATTGTAATTACCATCGTTTGGAGGAGAGAAAGGACCATTATTTATTTTTTTATAAGAGTACACAGGATTCGTAAAAACGACAATTTTTTCACTCTTATAAAAGTAATTGAAAAAATTGATTAAAATAGATAAATGCATGTTCACGTCTGTATTTTCGAACCCCCCCGTAGATATCTGGAAAGAAAATGGTTGAATAATGAAAATCAAGTAGTTTACTATGAAGACGCATTTGTTTAAACACCATGTACAGAGGAAGAACCAAACAAAAGTTTGAGTATCATTTTTCTTATTAATATTATTATTATTTCGCAATATTTTGTTGGATATATTAATTAATAGGATAACGTGAAGGAAGAACCAAGCAGGCAACCAATACTGTTTTTATTATATTGTTTTTATTTTATTCAGTTTAATTCAAGTTCTGATGTTTCTTTAATATGCAAAGAGGGAGGGATGAGCATCAATCATTGAGATTGTTCAATACTATCCACTTGTCTTTCTAAGAAATCCTCACTAAGCACGAGTACAAATTAACGTGAAGACGTGATAGCTACTAAACAAGGTATGGTTGTTCACTGAAACTTGTCTTTCTAAGAAATCCCCACTAAGCACGAGTACAAATTGACGTGAAGACGTGATAGCTACTAAACAAGGTATGGTTGTTCACTAAAACTTGTCTTTCTAAGAAATCCCCACTAAGCACGAGTACAAATTAACGTGAAGACGTGATAGCTACTAAACAAGGTATGGTTGTTCACTGAAACTTGTCTTTTTAAGAAATCCCCACTAAGCACGAGTACAAATTAACGTGAAGACGTGATAGCTACTAAACAAGGTATGGTTGTTCACTGAAACTTGTCTTTCTAAGAAATCCCCACTAAGCACGAGTACAAATTAACGTGAAGACGTGATAGCTACTAAACAAGGTATGGTTGTTCACTAAAACTTGTCTTTCTAAGAAATCCCCACTAAGCACGAGTACAAATTAACGTGAAGACGTGATAGCTACTAAACAAGGTATGGTTGTTCACTAAAACTTGTCTTTCTAAGAAATCCTCACTAAGCACGAGTACAAATTAACGTGAAGACGTGATAGCTACTAAACAAGGTATGGTTGTTCACTGAAACTTGTCTTTTTAAGAAATCCCCACTAAGCACGAGTACAAATTAACGTGAAGACGTGATAGCTACTAAACAAGGTATGGTTGTTCACTGAAACTTGTCTTTCTAAGAAATCCCCACTAAGCACGAGTACAAATTAACGTGAAGACGTGATAGCTACTAAACAAGGTATGGTTGTTCACTAAAACTTGTCTTTCTAAGAAATCCCCACTAAGCACGAGTACAAATTAACGTGAAGACGTGATAGCTACTAAACAAGGTATGGTTGTTCACTAAAACTTGTCTTTCTAAGAAATCCTCACTAAGCACGAGTACAAATTAACGTGAAGACGTGATAGCTACTAAACAAGGTATGGTTGTTCACTGAAACTTGTCTTTCTAAGAAATCCCCACTAAGCACGAGTAAAAATTAACGTGAAGACGTGATAGCTACTAAACAAGGTATGGTTGTTCACTAAAACTTGTCTTTCTAAGAAATCCCCACTAAGCACGAGTACAAATTAACGTGAAGACGTGATAGCTACTAAACAAGGTATGGTTGTTCACTAAAACTTGTCTTTCTAAGAAATCCCCACTAATCACGAGTACAAATTAACGTGAAGACGTGATAGCTACTAAACAAGGTATGGTTGTTCACTAAAACTTGTCTTTCTAAGAAATCCCCACTATTCATTAGCATCAATCCAGGTCTAGGCGTGTTAGCTACTGAACAGCAGAGTGACTTCTACTTCACATTGACTCGTTGATTTTTGCAGTCATATTCTTTATTTATAACATTCATACTATGATGTAGATAGCTTAGTACTACCTTGTTATTTTTCGATTTGAAATATTTAGGCAGAGTTAAATATAACGTTATTTTTTTTTAAATAATGGACTTGTGCTTGCAAGTTTTCGAAAAAAATATAATTAATTCCGTAGTGTTTTATCCTGATGCCATAAATATTCATTTCTTTTTATTTCATTTTTTCCCTCCTCCAAAATATATTCATAATTGCATCAATATTTCCACACCAACGCTGCTTCAACTATGTTTTCAAGCGCGCCACTAATAATATTATATTATCATTTTTCAACATGGCGAACTTCACAATAAAATAGGTGAGAGGCAGAATATAAGTATATAAGAGGCATTAATTAAGTGTTTGGAAATTTGTAATAGCGTTGGTCCATCAGATGTAATACGGAGTTTTGATGCTAAAGCAAAGAGTACATGATAATCCAGCTTGCAGGAAGTAGACAATCTTCGAGGCTGCGATTTGGGGTGTTCTTATATTTGCTCTACTAAAAAAAATGTAATATTTTTTTATTTAAAAACATGAATTCAAACTCGCGAAAGTAATTTCTAAATACATTCAATTATATACACTACGCAATATCCTAAAAAAAATGAAAAATAAATTGTTCGCTTCTTTCCTCATACTCTAGAGAAAATTCATCAAGATGATATTGGAGAATGCGAATTCGCTGTTCGTCTCATTTTTCTCAATATCTTTAATTTAACCTCTAACCATGAACGGTCGAAGGATTGCGTCTGCACATGAATTAGGGTTGTATTGCCTCTGCTGATTTGGTCTGCAGTGAACAAATACATGAACGTTTAAATTGATTGGCATACGCGATACAGTCATCTTAATGGAAAACCTCCGTATCATAGTTTAGCCGGGGGGTCAGGGTATCTATATTTTAGTAGTTTTTAGATTTTAAAAGCTTTTTTCAACATAAGTAAGTATATTAAGTTATACAAACTAACCTAACCTAGAAACTAACTTAAAAAATAAGCTAAAAACGGCGAAAATCTACACAAAAAGCAGATAAAATGTGAGTCGCTCTCCTTGAAAATGTTTTGTCTTTGGGGGGGGAGATCTATCGAGGTCGATGATGACGGATCGACCTCAGTTTAAACGGGTAGGAATGTTTCCAGTCTTCGGACTCGTATCTTAACCGAAGGGAAAAGAAGGACCCTGGTAGCAGGAGAGGCTCGAGACCACCAGGCTTTATCCTTTTCACGACGGTTAACATAAATATAACTACAATCCAGAACATGTTTAAGGCCGAAATTTCAAACGTCATCAATTCTGTTTTCTTGATTTATATTATATTCAATTTCTTCTTCGTTGTCTCATGATTTCGAGTCATGATTCACCTGAAGATGTCTTCTCTTTTATTTCTTCTTTCCAGCGGGTCGGGTGACGTCAATTTCTATGGATCTGCACAGATCCAACTATTTGATCTTCTCTTTTGAATTATATTAGTGTGGACATACTTCTCGGCACCTATACCAATCAACGAGGGTAGAATGAGATCATCCAGAAATAATTTCAGGATATATAATATGAGTTTAACACATACACAACATATCCAGAATCTATCAAGCAAAGCTTGCAATTCATCTTATTTATATCTCCGAAATGGAATAAAACCGTTTCCATTCCGAGAAATTTTCCGAATTCGATATCCTTTAACTGGACATCCAACTAACTACAGATACATAAACTCCATTCCGGTTTTTGAGGCTTTTGCTTTGCAAAGTATTTCCGCACTTAGCACAATTACACAAAACAATTTGAGGAATACTTAAAATGATTCCTTTGTTGTGAGTTTCTTCGGTATGCATAAAAATACATAATCTGCGTGGTTCATCATTATATGAATAGTGAATAAAAAAGATAGGAAGAGAAAAGGAAGAATTGGATCCCTAAGTTGATAGGACCAGTTGTTGAACCGTGTGTTATAGAGACAGGTTTGGGTATTCAACTCCGTTCCCCAGAATAAGTTCGAACAAGCAACAAATTACAATTATTAACTAGAATATTTGTAGGGAATAATTACTTGGATAAAACGGGTTTAACGACCGTAACCTAACCATGCGATTCAATACGATGTCATCATGACGTCAACATATTTATAGCTTTCTTTCATTATATGTATTTTAATATTATTTTTCTGGCTAATTCGCGCGATAGAAAAAAATGCTATAACGGTTACTTCGTTATATATCCGCCCCTTACAAAATCTACGTGGTTCAACATTATATTAATCACGAGAACCTTTCTTTATAAAGAAAAAGGGAAAATAACAACAAATATAAATTTTTTCTATCTACAATTTCCTGTTGCTAAGTTGCTCCCGATCCAAAATTTGGCCTATTTACAATTTCCTGTTGCTAAGTTGCTCCCGATCCAAAATTTGGCCTATTTACAATGTCCTGTTGCTAAGTTGCTCCCGATCCAAAATTTGGCCTATTTACAATTTCCTGCTGCTAAGCTGCTCCCGATCCAAAATTTGGCCTATTTACAATTTCCTGTTGCTAAGTTGCTCCCGATCCAAAATTTGGCCTATTTACAATGTCCTGTTGCTAAGTTGCTCCCGATCCAAAATTTGGCCTATTTATAATTTCCTGTTGCTAAGTTGCTCCCGATCCAAGTTCAAATACTTTTGATTTCTAAATTCCTGTTACTAATATTCAAAATGTTTTATCATCAGTTATTTTATATATTTTAAGAAAGGTTAACGCATCTTTTTCCCCTTGGTTGGGTATATACAGGCCGGGGAAATATACTAGGAGATTTAAAAGAGATGCAAAATATGACCCAAGAGAGAGCACTAGGATCGGGAGGGGGATTATTATCAGTGAATCTTCTTGTAAAGAAAATGCAGCCGTAGAGCTCATATTGGAATATAAATTGTATGCTAGAGTACATATTGGTATGTAAACTTGTGGGTAGGCTACATGTTAGATCAATCAATTTTGTGCTAGGGGTGTTTGTATGTCTATTTTTTAGTGTCTGAAAGAGTAGATTTTCAGGAGCGGAAGATTTTCACTAAATTTGCGTTAACATAAAAAAAATATAAAGTGCTAAAATTAAAATAGTAAATTAGAACGATAAAAAGTTTTTAAATATTAAACTGATTAATATTAAGTAAAGAAACATAAAAATAAATAAAACTATAAAAAAAGGACGAAATTTTAAAAAGTTAATTTAATATAAAATGTTTAAAAATAAAAGAGATTAAAGTAAAAACGAATTAGGGTAAAACAATAAAGTTGTGTAAAATTGAAATCTTAATAATAATAAACTAGAATTAGAATGTAAATAAACTTTTCTTGGACTAATTATGAACTAAATAGTAAATTAAAAGTATTTTAAAACAGTCATAGAGTTTAAAGGTGTAATATAAGAAGTTATTCAATTAAACAGAAACTTTAAATAACAAAACTGAAAAGATACCAAAACTTAAATGATATTTTATTTTTTAACAATCATTTTTATAGTATTTTATTGGTATAAGCTTTGAGTTTTGTTTTCCAATTTTTTATTACTCCCGTGTATTTCACCCATTAACAAGGACTTAAAGCTTATATTCTTCTGGGCCTTATTACTCCCTCGTCCCTGTTTTTCAAGGATTTTATGGGACATTTGTATCGTGGCCACTTAGGTGGAATTCGAGTTAAAGAAAGTTTTACCGTTGACATAAAAATCATGTGCGCAATATTTTGGAATTTGTTCACATTTTGTAGTGTTTCGTTTGTCCTTTTCCAAGGTTTTCCTGAAAGAGATCCATTTCCTGCCGCTTTGAGCAGTTATCGTTCTATTTTCCTCAAATTTTGGATTCTGTTCCTTAAATCTTTATTGGAATTTTTCTGAAATTTTGAGCATCTATGCATTTCATCTTCATTTAAACCTACACAATTTTCGCCAATAAAATAATATCCCGCATTCCTTTTTGTTAAATAGAAATCTAAATGTGAGGAGCTTCACGATTCCTTTGCAATCAGACGTATTGTATTTGGTGAAAGGAAATCAAATTTGTCTAACCATAAAAATATATTTCCGCATTTTTTTCTTTCTTTCTTCCACTACACACACATATATCGAAAATTAAATGTTTCACATCCTTTTTCGATATTAAATACTTACCCTAATGATTTTCTTACGCCTTTTATTTGTGATTAAAATGAGCGATATTCATTTCTAGTTTTCTTTTTGTAGCATTTCTCATCATTAAAATTCATTTTCGTCATCACTAGACGATAGTTTAAGGGATTTTTGCTAGATTTTGAATCTAAAAACTTCCATTGCTTCCTCCAGACTTAGTGAGATGAGGTTCTGTGTCGTGGTATATGGCCGAGTATGTATGTACGTTTGTACCTTACATGAATAACTCCGTTCCTTTTTTATCTAAGAGAGCTTTACTTTTTTTTATCTTTTCTTTTGGTTCTTTAACCAGGGAGGATTCGTAATATTATATATATATTGCCATATGCAGTGTTTCGAGGATTTAATTAAACAACTAGGGCAAAAATATACTTTTAATTACATAACAAAATGAAATATTAAAACTTTAAATATACTAAGGCTATATATAATAAGAGGATCGAAATAAAAAATAATACAACCAATGAGTACTACGCGGTGGTTGACACAAAAATTCACTTTAGTACGTAATGGTAACTAAAAAACATAAATAAGTTTGATTACATTTACCTTTAAATAAAAGGGAGTTGGGCGTGGGATAACCTTGAACGAGAACCTCTTTGATACGATGAATCGAGGCGTGAGTTGTCGCGGAGGTGAGCCTGACTCGGAAAAACAGCTGACAGTCTCTCTGAGCTAATCCCGAGTTCAGTGAGGCGCGTGTGGCGATGCTTCTTGACTTGACGATATAAGCGAGGGGATTGTGGATGTACGATTATTCCAATCCTTTGGTTTCACTTGCAGGCTTCTCGATGATTAGACTTGAACAAGAGGTGAATCTTTTCTCGATTGGGACTTTACATGGTGAAGGATATCTCTGTTTTTATTCGAAAAACTGAGATAGAGGGTTTCTCTGAACGAGATTGGTATGCGAATGATTCTCTATACCGATGGTCTACTCTTCGATGTGACCAAAAGGAACATCCTCGGGACTAAAAATCCCGCTCGGTTCCACTTCTTTTTGATTCCCTGTTTTACTTAGGGACTGCTCTTCTTCTCTCGATCGCTACCTCGATTCTCCTCCCTCTTTACTCCAGATTGAACTATATATACCTCGATTATCCCCTGGGGTAGGGGAGAGAAGATGAGTGCCCACCTTAAGCCTCTCTCCTAGGGCATCACTTTTTAACGTTGTGACCCTTCGCTTTTCTGGTTTACGTCGGAGAAAGTGAAATTTCGTATATTTGGCGAAAGTAGGCATAGGCAATAGGAGGGCACAGTGAGCCTGTTCATAGATTTTTAATCTAAAGGCTATCCCACCCTCCTTTTGACTACGAAATCTGCTGATGGTAATTTTTTTTGGCGTGAGCGATCTCGAGGATTGTTGGGACAGCTGGGCAAAAGGGAGGGGGGAGGGGTAAGTTTTGGAACATATGGAACGTAACGGTTGACGCTGTGTAACCAAACTAGCGTCTGTTTGTCCTCGCGATATTGATTTCTCCACATTCTGCTATTGGCTATCGTATTTCTACAATAAATATTGTAAGCTTTACATAGTATTCCCAGAAAAATCGCTGAAAATCTTTATTCACACATTAGATTATAAAGAAACCAGGCAATGCCTTCTCCACTAGGGGGAGCTTGCGCTTCGCTACTAAGATTAAAATTCAAAATTAAAAAAAAGCAGCAATGGTTAAATTTTTATAAATTTTCTGAACTTCGCCAATTATAATAATTTTATAAAGGAACTCTTAAATAAATTCACCCCCTTTCAAAATATCACGTTGCTAAAATATAGTTATAGAAGATACATAAAGATAAATTTTCTGAACTTCACTATTTGTAATTCTTTGAGTTTTAAAAAATTCACAAAATTTTGATACTTATATTTATTTCTGAAATTCACCATTTTGTTTTTTGATGTTATAAAAGAATTATTGGAAATAACTTTGCTAAAAGAAGGTAAATCATCACCAAACTAAGATGAAATTATTATTAAAATACTAAAAAAAAATCCCCTTCTTAAATTATAGAGTTAGTGAAAAATTTAAATGACTCATTTTGGCTTCACTTTCTCCACAAAAATTTTAGATATATTCTGGAGGTATCAAAAAATGAAAAAAAGTATGATAAAATCAAGTAGCTTCGCTTTCGAACTAATTTTTTAAACTTTAGATACGAGGGGCGGTCAATAAGTTTTGCAATTCGGATATAAGGAAACGAGATATGAGGAAAAGTCTTTTATTATTTTTCAAAATAACTACCCTCAACTTCAATGCACTTGCGCCACTTGTCCCTGAGGCTTCGAATTTCAGACAACCAGAAATCTCCCGACTGCTGTTCAATCCACTCCTGGACGGTGAGCTGGACATCTTCATCGTCCGCAAACCGGCGTCCACGCAGGGCAGCCTTGAACTAGCGGACTAAAAAGTAGTCGCCAGGGGCCAGATCTGGACTGTAGGGGGAGTGGTTGAGCTCCTCGAATCCGCACTTGAGCAGGGCAACTTGTGCAACTCTGGCCTTGTGAACTTTGACGACGTTGAAGTCGATCATGGGGCGTGAGGTTTCTAGGGACCCAAAAGGCAGAGACCTTGGTCATGGCCAAATTGTCGTGGATGATGTTCATAACACTTCCATGTGATATTCCAAGTTCTCGCTCGATTTCTTCGACCTTCACCCGTCGATTTTCGAGGATGATCCTCTCCACACGGGCCACATTGTCCTCGTTGGTCACGTCTGACGGGCGTCTTGGACGGGGGTCATCTTCAAGGGACTTACGACCATGGCGGAACTACCTATTCCAGCGAGCAATGGTTGCATAGGAAGGGGCGGTGTCGGTGTACACTGCAACAATGCGTTCATGGATCTCTTTTGCATTCTTGCCTTCCTTGGTCAAAAATTTGATCACTGCGCGGTGCTCAACCTTCTCCATTGTTGAAATATTTGTGCCTGACGATCTGCGATTAGCTACTGCTTCTTAAATAGACGAGGCAGGAGCGTGCGGCTGCAGGTCCTGACTTGTCATAACTTGTCCTAACACCCCCACAAGAAGCCATCCCACTACCTCTGTTTTGCCCTACTGTTTCGCAAAACTTATTGACCATCCCTCGTATATAAAAAAAAAGCTAGAAGGAAAATGGATTGGAAAAATACTCGAAATTTAGTCATATTTCATCAGGTTGATTTTTTCAGCATCTAAAAACTGCTTCACCGTTTTTACTGTGTAGCACAAAGCATTGGAAATGAAAAAAGTGTTTCGATTCCGAAAACCTTTCATAGTTTGGCATACTTTAACTGGATATCTAAGTACAGGTACACAAACAGGCTCAAGTGATTCCGATGTTAGTAGAGAGGCGATCACGTCTTTTTTAACCAGATTCTTATATATCACTGCATTTACTTTCCTAAGTAAACGGACAAGCGAACATACTCCAGCTTTTTAAACATGCCTCAAACTATAGCGATGCCACTTCCAGGTTTAACCGTCTTTTTCACTATTTGGGGATTGTTCTTTCTGCATGACGCCTTACATACCCCTTTCCATCTGATCCGAAAAGGTATATTTGCTTTCGTCGATGAAAACACTCTTTCCTATTTTACAGCACTTTGCACCAGCTCAGTAGCGAATCGAACAAAGGAAATCACTTTATTAATTTTCACTACTCCACACGACATGCTCAATAGCGAAGGCTAGCACTGATGTTTTATTCTTTTTTACTTATGAGTAGTTTAGTAGCAGGGTAGCGTGATAGGAATCATATTTCTCTCAAGCCACATGAGACAGACTGGCGAGACACATGAAGATTCATGTTATTGGCAACTTAACGTGAAATACCGGGTGTCTCAAATCCGTCCTTTGTCGACAGACGTTGCATGGTTCGAACTTCCTTAAGAGTGGGTTATTGAATGCGACCGGTTTTTAGCAACTTCAAGGACTCAGTATCTTCATGGAGCTTTATTATGCGTGAAATCTAACCATCTGCTGATTACAATGCATCGAACTGCAGATAGTGTCATTCCTTCACTATCCCACTAAATAACCTGTTTTCTGAAGCATTTGTTCATTTCAACTCCTCTCGCCATCCTGCTAATTGAGTAATACTATCAGTAGCGTCTATAATATGCGTGAGATAATGTTGCACTGCATACGTTACCAATTTTTACTTTAAAACTAAAAGTTATGAGTATGCGTTCTCTAGTTTAGGAAGCACTTTTTTTTCATATACAGATTACTTTCCTGTTTTTATCCGCTGTTCTATGAAATGAAACTTGAACACTATTAGAGGAAGATTTCAACGAATATTCTCTGCAATTTCAATGGAAATTAAATGTATATTTTCAAAAATGTAATTTTGCACATTATACTTTCTAGTTTCGAGCGGTACTGTAAGTTAGCATGGTTGTGGTGAACTTTCATATATTATGGATTCGTAGATGATGTTCCTATAGCGTAATATTTTATTTTATTGACAAATGACAAGCGTGAGAATATAAACATACTGACGCTGTGTTTGGCAGCATAACGGAGGTGGAGATGTGAAATAAACAAGGGTGTGAAGAAACTCATGGGAAAGTGAACAAGGAATGATGAGAAATTTGTTTTTAGTGAGGAAGCGCGCTGCTTGTTGGACGTTTTGACGTAGTTGGTGAAGTAAATATTGCGCGTTGTTGATAAGTTTGATGAAATTGTGGAATGATATCTGCCCACAGATGCAATCGTGCAGCAAATGGTGGATAAAATCACGCGGATGGCCTACGTAGCAATGAGTACTACCGGCAGAAGTGAATGGTTACTACATCCGTGTAGACATGAATAAGCATAACTCAACATGAAATGGTAATAGGAGGGTTGGTAAAGAGATAAATGGGGGCCTTCTCACATTCCATTAGATAAAGATGTCGATCAAAGAGGGGAAGGAATTGGCGACGCGCGGAATCTATTTGGATTCATTCTCTTTCGGGTATATGAAACGACAAGTGTGATATTTACTCTGTCGAAAAATGTAGGTATTTGATTTAGGCCATGGAATGTTATAGTATGATTAACTAAGTTTAGGGCAGTGGTTTTCAACTGGGATGCCACGAGGAACAACTAAGGGTACGTGGGAGCGACCAAAGAATTATTTTTAAAATACCTAAGTTGCTCCCCCCAAAAAATGTATTTCAAAAATTTCCCCCCCCCAAAAAAAATTCTAACGACATTTGAAAGTATTTTGAAATTAGCTTTTGTGCATTGTGTAACATAAAAACAAGGAAAAGAGAAAGATTGCAGACAGTGAAGGAAGAAATTACAGTTTCCTTGTCAACTTACCTCCCAATATTAGAGAATTATGATATTTATCAAGCTCAAATTTCCCATTAAACTTTTAAAGATAAGATTTATTTGTTTAAAAATTTTTTAATCTTATTTCGATTAAATTAGGTCAAATGTCAATGGTGATTCTCCATGTAATTATGTATTTATACATATATTATATTATATTGAGGTGCCGCGGCTGCTTCTAGATAGCAATTAGGGTTCCACTATCATAGAAATATTGAAAACCACTGGTTTAGGCGTTTATCATCATCATCACTAACTCTATAATTGTACCAGGCAGTGGCTTCGCTACTAAGATTAAAATTTAAAATCTAAAAAAGAGGAGCCATGGTTAAATTTTTATAAATTTTATGAACTTCGCCAATTATAATAATTTTAAAAAGGAACTATAAACTAAATTTTATGAACTTCACCATTCGTAGTTTAAGAAGGGTTTTTTTTGAGTATTTGAATAATAATTTCATACTTTTTCTGACGAGTCATTCACTATTAACGGTGCTACTGTGAGTTTGTGCGAAATTTTAGGTCTAGTGTTCTCTTTGGTTATGTAAATACCAATGAATACGGAGGGTGAGTCTAACAGAAAAATGTACATTTTAGACGGTAAATCATCACGTATATTATGCGAATCCAGGGACAAGAGTAGACACTCAAGCTATTGAACAAACGGTTAGATGCCAAAAACAACAATTTAAAAAAAAGAGAGGAGTTAGTAGTGAGCTTTTCCAATCACTCCTTGATCACTTTGCTGGAAAGTACTGAGGAAAGATGCAGTCGATTTGTTTGTAGTATTCCTAAATGATATACAAAGTGTGTATCTTTATTTAAAAGATTTAAGTTAAATTGTTTTGTATCAGTTATGTAGCACACTCAAGTGTAAAATGGCTTGATAGAAAGAAAGCTAAAGTTTAAATGACCTGGTATACTGCATGCTAAAATAGCACCCTATTAACTACCTTTTTAACCATAGGTCTCACATTTTCATCCATTTGAAGAATAGCGGTCCCTGGCTCATATGGGATCGCTATTCTTCAGAAGATTTAAAACTTCTAAATTTACGCTTGCATTTTTAACCCGTTATTTTGGAATCTGTGCACTTTATTATAATGCTTAAGTTTATCCGTCTCCAATTTAACGAGAACTGTTGGGTCGAGTCTGTAATTTTTTATAGAAATTCGACACCCTAGAAGCAGTTTTGTTGTTCATGATTCTACGATCGAATCTAAAAGTCGCCTAACCTTCCGGTCCCGGGGACGTGAATAACATTTATTATTATTTATTTTATCGGCAATATTTTGTTTGCTAAATGTTGTATATGTGGTTATGGTGTGGTCGATTAAAGATTTAATTTGCTGACGTGCGCCTCTACTTTCGATTGTTTCCTAGGAAGCTTTGTTATGTCATTAAGGCTAACTTAAAAAAAATCTCCGTTTTCTGAGTTATGTTTAGTCTAGACCCGTAGGTCCAAACTTGCTCATTGTTTGAATATTTATATTGTAAATACAAAGAATCATAACATGAGGAATTTTGGGCTTAAGGGGCGCAGACTAGTACATAGTATATAGTTAGCCTACTGACTTCTCTTGTCTAGCGACATCATAATTATTGCATTGATCTCGTAGACTAAATGGGGTGAGAGATTGCATTGTTATTATAACCGCATATCCTAACTACATCATTGAAGCTTATTTAAATCAAGGTCTGTTGACCAAAAAGTCGCGTGCTCTCACTTATACTCATTTATGACCTTCAAAACTTTCAATAATTCCCGGACTAACCTTGAGAGGACATTGGCGACTCTATCATTCGAAAGAGAATGTAAAACAACATAAGGGTTTCAAATTTCGTTAGAACCTAGCCTAAAATAGAAGAGCCTGGCTGTGCCGGGTTTAACCTAGCCTAGCTTAGTATAATCTAGCTAGCCTAGTATAACCTAGCATATTATAGCCTACTTTATCCTACCTTAGCTTAGTATAGCCTAGCCTAGCTTAGTAGATTCTAGTCTAACCAAGCATATTATAGTATAGCCTAGCTTAGCCTAGCCTGGCGTAGCATTGCCTAGTGTATCCTAGTTTACTATAGCCTAGTCTAATCAGGTATGGCTTAGCATTGTATGCCAGCGCCTAGCCTAGCGTCGCGTAGAGTATCCTAGCCTAGTATAGCCAAGTTAGAATAGGCTACTATAGCCTAGCCTATATATCCTTGCATACGATAGCCTAGCCTAGCCTAGCATACTATAAGCTAGCTTGTTATAGCCTATCCTAACATAATAGAGCCAAGCGTATCATATTATAGCCTAGCCTAGTATATCCTAAAGTAGTATAGCATACCATACCCTAGATTAGAATAACCTTGCATAGCTTAGCCTATTATAGCCTTGGTTAGCTAGCCTATCGTAGCCTAACCTAGCATAGCAGAGCATAGTTTACTCTAGCCTATTATACTTTAGCCTACACTAGCATAGCATAGCATAGCCCTTTCTAGCCTAGTATAGCTTAGCATAGCTTAACCTAGCCTAGTATAACCCAGCCTAGCATTAACTTTAGTAGACAAGTATAGCATATTCTATCCTATTATACCCTAGGTAAGCATAGCTTAGTATTGTCTAGCCCAACATACTATATGCTATCTTAGCATAGCATTTTATAGCCTAAATTAGCATAGTATATCTTACCCTTGTACATTATATCTTAGCATAGTATAGCCTAGCCTATAATAGCCTAGCATATTATAGCCTATTCTAAGCTCGCCTAGCAGAGTATAGCATATTATATCCTAGTCTAGTTTAGCAGAGTATCGTCCGAATAGTTATGTTGTTATAGCCAAAACAAAATAATTCCAGGGCTAACCTTGGAAAGACTTTGGCAATTATATTATTCGAAAGAGAATTTAAAACAACATTTGGGTTTCAAATTTCGCTAGAATCGGCCGAATAGTTATCATGTTATTGCCAAAAACAATATAATTCCCGGTCTAACCTTGGAAAGACTTTTGCAATTGTATATTCAAAATAGAATGTAAAACAACATAAGGGTTTAAAATTTCGTTAGAATCAGCCGAATAGTTACGATGTTATTACGAAAACAAGAAGAAAAGCAAGACGGGGACCGCTCACGACTAGACTCGCACGCGACTAAAAATACTTAATATATATTTTTTTTACGGTAACATTTATTTACGGGTACGAAGTTCGCCTTTCCTTTGTAAGGTCTTTTCTTAATGTGAGGAGTGCGTTCTTTAGTTACTTATTTCACGTTATGGCCTACTTTCATTTCCCCTTATACCTATCTCTTGATTTAGTGAGAAACCATTGAAGTTCTGAAGTATTTTTGGTATATATTGAAGAAAGCTCCTAAGTAAACAATTCCGGTTTTCTCTAAGCGTTCGGATCATTTTGAACACTTTAAGTTTTATAGTAAATTGCTTATCTGCTGATAACTTTCGTTTTATTCATCTACATGTTCATAAGCTTTACCCATACCTTGTTTATGCCTGTAGATTATCTACAGCAATTTTGAAAACCTTAGATTTTCTCTGGCAAAAGATATAAAAGATGCTGTAATAGAAATACAGTTGTATTGATCATTTTGGAAGGTACTTTTCTCACCTATCTCACCATCACCATCCGCCAGGGGTATCCTATGTTGGTAGTTTTGATCCCTAATCTACAAACAAAATAGTAAGTTGGTTTGTAATACTACTGCTCGATAGTGAATAGTGTCTCCATCATTACCTTATGGCAGATTTAGGAAATTATTGGCTAAACTAATCGCCATTTAGGTTTTAATCGAATCAAGACCGGCAAAGATCCTTAGATAGGGTCTAAGGCTAGTCGTAGAGAATGTTTGGAAGGTAAGATGTTTATATGATCTTTAAAGTAAGTAAAAACAAACGTGGGATTTTTATACTCTGGTTTAATCGCATAGGCTTTAATAAATTAAATGGTTTCGTCGAATTTATTTTTAAACGTGATTGATATACTTTGAACTACACTAATTGGAAGAGAGATCCAATTTGTTTTTTTATTAGCTCATTAATTTGGCTGGTATTTCATAGCCCCTTTGGATTTGCGGTCCCCAGGGCATTTGTACGAACGCGACCTGTTCGGTGTCCTTGATCTTCAGGAACACGAAGGGCTATAAGTCCCTAGTGTATCGATGTTTAATAGGAATTTTCTAGTTCACCAACCTCGCATTAGGGTTGGGCTCTGTGGAGGATTTTTTTATTTTTTTATTTTTGTAGAGCCCATCTGGCGACTTCCTACTAGAGCAAAAGTAGCCATCATTACCCAACAGTCTAGATAAAAAACAAACAAACAAATATGCAAAGGAGAAAACAAAAAACAAAAACAAAACCAGAAGCAAAGAATCAAGAAAAAGGAAGCAAGCTCCAGCGTCGAGAGGAGGCGCCCTCCCCGCTCCTCAGAAACATTCGACCTACAACATAGAAAGTGAAATAAAATGAAGGAGGCCAGCCTTCTCCAAAAAGTCAGATAGTATACAAGTCTGTGTACATGAACCCGTTCCGGGTACAAAGAACAAGCGGCAGCAACCCCCGTTCGTCCGCTACCGGGACAGGTAACGTGCGCGAAGATCACCCACACCGGGACATTCAACAAGAATGTTCCGAACAGTCCGGGGGACAACGCATTCATGGCGGAAATAAGGAGCGGGAGAGCGCTCCATCAAGTAGCGGTGCGTCCCGCGAGTGTGTTCGATTCGAAGACGACAGAAAGCAACCTGAAGCCTTCGTGGCATTGTGTGGTAGGTCCATGGAAACAGTCATTGAGCAATGGCACGTAACTTTAAGTTCCCCTTGGCCGTCTCCCATCTTATTTGCCAAGTAGCAGGGAAGGCTAGCATAATTCTTGGCATATAGTCTGTGAGAGGAAGAGCCAAGCGTTGTTCGGGACCCCCAGTCCTCGCGGACTCTTTGGCCCCCTCAATGGCACGCTTATTCCACGCAATTCTCACATGCCCAGGAATCTAGCAGAAGATAATCTCGACATCCTCTAACTAACTTCAACACTTTACGAACCTCCTTCAAGAATTCTAGTCGAGAGGTTCTCCCATTGTCCTTCTCCAACATTTCCAAATTTTCTTAGATGGGCTATTATAACCCTCCTCCGAGTGATAAACTTGCATGGATAAAGGAAATAAAAGACAAATTAAAAACTTATTTAAATCTTTCTCGAACCACTATTTTCATACGAATTTTCATTTTGTAATTTTGTTATGCGAATTCATCCTTTGTGGAAAAACTTTATTAAAACCACTATATTTGAAACGAAGAAAGCGTTTGGAACTAAGACCTGCCTCATCGAGACTTCTTCATTCAATGGAATTCATTTTTACACTAACGAATCAATGCACACATAAAGACGGAACTCTTAAACAATGCACACATAAAACGGAACTTTTAAACAATGCACACATAAATAAGGAACTCTTAAACAATGCACACATAAATAAGGAACTCTTAAACAATGCACATATAAATATGGAACTCTTAAATAATACACACATCAAGACATAACTCTTAAACAATGCACACATAAAGACGGAACTCTTAAACAATGCACACATAAAGACGGAACTCTTAAACAATGCACACATAAAGACGGAACTCTTAAACAATGCACACATAAATAAGAAACTCTTAAACAATACACACATAAATACGGAACTCTTAAATAATACACACATCAAGACATAACTCTTAAACAATGCACACATAAAGACGGAACTCTTAAACGGTTAATATTACGCGATCCAGAGACGATAGCCAAAATTATGTCTCGTAGTCTTTTGTTCTGCATCGATCTATCAATGAATTCATGATTATTGACATACGTGTTCTTTTATACACATTTATATATTTTGCTTTATTGATTTTGCGTAATAGTGTGTTTATAGAGTATAGGAAATTCCTTCCCCACTATACAACTGCACCGCCCCCTTGTACTAATATTAGAAGCCTATACGGTAGAAGGTACTTAATTTCTCTAATTTTATATTTAGACTTAATTATATATTTGCACTATATACACATTTCAATGTTGGGTTGATTTAATTTATATTTTCACTTGATACAATCTTCCAAATAGAAGTAACTTCCCACACAATTTAACAACTAAAATTGTTTAGATTGGGACGGTAACCTTAACCGACAAAATCAGAATGAAGAGATTCAACTGAATATAATATACCAGGTATATAATAAACCACTAGTCCTAGAGCGTAGATAACCGAATGATACAAAGAATAGCAATAGAAAAGTGTCCTCCGAAACTTCTTTTCTTGTCTCATGGTAAAAGTGTCGGTTGGTTCGTCTTATCGAAATCGTTGGGTTCACTGTCGTTAGTTCACTGTCGCATAAATTCGCGACAGTGAATTTGGTTCTCTTTAGAAGCTTCGGATTTTTTTTTCTAGGAGTGCATTTACAGTGCCTCCCCACAAACCATCCATACATTAAAAAAATAATTGACCAATTAAAACAACATGTAGGTTTTTATTTCTCTTTAAGGATAAAATGTAAATCAGAAATGGTAGAAAAAAACTTTCCGAAGGAGATACAAAATAGACCTAATTAATAATCTCCCTTGCTTAATATGTGTACTAATAATGCAAAAAAAAAATAGACCTAACAAATAATCTCCCTACCTTAATATCTGTACTAATAATGCAAAAAATAGACCTAACTAATAATCTCGCTTGCTTAATATGTGTACTAATAATGCAAAAAAAAACCTAACTAATAATCTCCCTTGCTTAATATCTATACTAATAATGCAAAGAAATTAGACTTAACTAATAATCTCCCTTGCTTAATATGTGTACTAATAATGCAAAAAATAGACCTAACTAATAATCTCCCTTGCTTAATATCTATACTAATAATGCAAAGAAATTAGACTTAACTAATAATCTCCCTTGCTTAATATGTGTACTAATAATGCAAAAAATAGACCTAACTAATAATCTCCCTTGCTTAATATCTATACTAATAATGCAAAGAAATTAGACTTAACTAATAATCTCCCTTGCTTAATATGTGTACTAATAATGCAAAAAATAGACCTAACTAATAATCTCCCTTGCTTAATATCTATACTAATAATGCAAAGAAATTAGACTTAACTAATAATCTCCCTTGCTTAATATGTGTACTAATAATGCAAAAAATAGACCTAACTAATAATCTCCCTTGCTTAATATTTGTACTAATAATGCAAAGAAATTAGACTTAACTAATAATCTCCCTTGCTTAATATGTGTACTAATAATGCAAAAAATAGACCTAACTAATAATCTCGCTTGCTTAATATCTGTACTAATAATGCAAAGAAATTAGACTTAACTAATAATCTCCCTTGCTTAATATGTGTACTAATAATGCAAAGAAAGGGATGAATGAGCTTATTATCCTTCGAGTCACAAAAGCGAATGCTTAGTGGAGCAATATTGAAGTTTCAATCATAATTTGACCAAGTTACCATTTTACGCTAATTAATTGCGCTTCAACTCTTCCAATCAACAATTTTACGAAAATGTGAGAAAGTATAACTATGCTCCATTTAAATAAGAAGCAGTAGGTATTAGTTAAATGTTATTAATGAAATAAAACGGTCATTACTTAGGCAGTGATAATTAAAAGTAATAAAAATTAGCAGTGATTAGCTAAAATTTATAAATTAATAATCAAATCAAGCAGAATATTATAGAACTAATGACATGAACTCACTCTCGGCATTTGTATTACGCATGAGCATGTATGCGTGTAGTAGTGTATTTATTTATATATTTATATATATATATATATATATATATATATATATATATATATATATATATATATATATATATATATATATATATATATATATATATATAGATATATAGATATATAGATATATATATATATATATATATATATATATATATATATATATATATATATATATATATATATATATATATATATATATATATATATATATATATATATATGCAAATTTTGTTGAAGACCATTGTGTATTTCGCCTTAATTAATTTCCTTTGGCAACTTCTCTTCTTCTAATTATCTTTTTTATTCCATCTTGTAGATGGTAGATTACTTGTCCTGTATTCATTTCTCTTTTAAATGAATACAGGACAATTAATCTACCATCTACAAGATGGAATAAAAAAGATAATTAGAAGAAGAGAAGTTGCCAAAGGAAATTAATTAAGGCAAAATACACAATGGTCTTCGACAAAATTTGACGGAAAGGCAAACTACAAGTATTGGGGCCGGGAAGGCAAACTACGAACGTTGGAGCCGGGAAGGCAAACTGCGAGCGTTGGAGCCGGGAAGGCAAACTACGAGTGTTTGGGCCAGGAAGGTAAACTATGAGTTTGGGGGCCACGAAGGCAAACTATGAGTGTTGGAGTCGGGAAAGCAAACTACGTGTGTCTGAGCCTGGAATGTAAACTACGAGTGTTGGGGCCGGAAGGCAAACTGGGAATGTTGGGGCCAGGAGAGCACACAATCCTTCACATGTCACTTGACATCCCCTTACGGGTTTAGTTCCATGAAAGCAATTTAATCCAGAATAATGTATGGCTCATTAAGGCTATTCACTTCTACCAAATGAGAAAAGACTTGTAGGCGCTAATGGAGGTAGATGAGAGTCTACAAACAAACATTGAAATAGAGATAAAAGGACATACTTGATCTACTATATATGTCATTTACTTCATTGTAAAATGTATCGCTCGTCTTCATAAACTTTTTTCAATCACTATTAAAGCTAAACTTGGGACCCTTTTTATTCTTGTGTATTTCTTGAAATGAATTGAAAAGAAAACAGAATGGGATAAAAAAGAACAGTCGACCGACACCCACCTTCGAATTTTTGGAGTGGCCGGAGTGACGGAGGGGTGGTACTCCATTATAGTATTCTGAACTCTTTCCATCAGTCTCACCGAACTCAAAGTAGAGGGGCCTCCCTCGAGAGTAGGAATGAGAGAGAGCGGAAGAAGAAAAGTTCAGGATAGAACAGCTATAAGTATAGTAGGTTTCAAAATATGTTAACTAGGTAACAATTTTGAAACCTACTACGTGGACCTACAGCTTAACGTGGAATCCAAACCTCGGTGTATATTTTTTTCCTATCTACTTTTTATTTCTCTTTTTTTCGCCCTATCCCATTTGCCAATTGTAGACCCAATGAGTGGGAATTGAGAGAGAGTGAATGTTTCACGGTTAAAATTCAAGGAAGTAAGAGGTTTGCAAAACGTTGCTAGGTAGCCTGGATGTCGGGTTAACGTCTGGCGTTTCGTTTAGGTATTTAAGTTAGGATTTATATGAATGAGTATAAGGAAAATGGTTTGTGATTGTTTTGTTTTAATAGGCATTGAGTCATTTCGTGTTGTATTTAAGTGCGCGTATGTTCTGGCGATCAAACTATCTTTAACATCTGTTAATTTATCTATAAAGATATTAATTTTACCATTGTAGATCTTTACCTGTTTTAGTATACTTCAAGGTCACCAATTGATGGGTTGGTTATACATACTCCAATTATGTAAATATTGTATTTACAACTAGCATAGGTACCTGTCGTTGAACGAGATGAAAAGTCCTATCGCAAATAAATAATAAATATTATTTGTGGGGTGAAGGCAGATTCAGGAGAATTGCGCACTCTCCCTATCATATAATATTATATACCATATAATATCATATATTATCATATAATATTTTATAATATCATATAATATACTTACAATGAATAAACGTTTTACCACGCGCGAATGATCGTTAGTTATGAGTGAACAACGTTGTGGTGGCAGGAAAAGATCGATCGTCTCATAGATACAGATGTCAGGTAGGAATTCCTCTTGATTGCTCGAGTCAAGTGGCTGCAGCTTGCGTGAATGGAAAACATGGAGATTGACAGTGTGAGACTGACATTTGGCGTTAAGCGAGCAAGCGTTGGGCGAGTGGTGAGGCGATGATTAACACAATATATTTCGCATCTTTTCTCAGTGTCACTAAATAGGCTCGATTGGCGTGAGTTTGCCAGGTTTTGTCATCATGGGGTTGGCAGCGATCGCTCTCTGCGCTAAATCTAAGTATAAAGCTGAGTCTAAGTTTGGTTGATATTTTTTTCTATATTTTTTCTATTTATGCGAATATTTCTGGCGCTTCTATTTCCATAATTGTGGAATTATTTGTGAATAGTCCATATAGTCTCCAGCCTTCTAACTGTTCTAACTAGTTTGAAAGGTCTTCTTCCAAATCCTCTTGTGTCTTTTCTATTTTTTGTGTTTTTACTCTATTTTCAATAATTTTGTTAAGAGGTTTCAATTTTGCTTCTCTATGCAACTCTCGTTGGCTTCTCTTTTTTGAGGCGTGTTTGTTGTTATATAAATTGCTCTATTGTGGATCCTCTGTATCTTTTTTTAGACTGCTTTTTGAGATAGTGCACATTGTTGCTCTTATTAGGGTGTGTTAATTTTTGGATGAAAATTATTTCCGCCAATTATTTCACTAAAGAGTTCTAAAAATGTGTTTAGATGTGAGGAATTCAAATCTGCTATTATTTTTGTGAATGCTACACATTTAGCTTAGTAAACAATTATTTATTTTAGCTTCTCAAAATAGCAAATAATGCTATAGACATTTTGATTCTCTGCATAAAAACATATCCCAGTATTCATAAAACATATCATGGCAATTATATAACATTAGAAAGTGATGACACCAGTAAAAACTTAATCAAACAAGTTTCATAAAGTCTTGCTTTGATTCGTTTTCGGACATCAGCCACTGACTTGCTCTATGGCCTTAGTTATAACCCTCACCTTGCCTGCTGCCTCTGTCACCTGAATCACACACCTCTCTATTGACTGAGCTTAACAGGGCGGCCACTGTGGAACTCGCATAGGTTTGTCAAGGAACTTATTTACTTCCGTTGTAATTAGTTTACATGTAAAAGGAAGTTCGAAATCCACTTCACACCAGTTTGTCAGCTCCAACATGGAATAACCATTGTGTTTGATGGAAGATGTATTCCTGGGGCGTACAGAAAGATCTCCAAGTATGTGCTCATTTCCACCCCTCATGTCAACAATCTTTTGGAAAGCAGCTCTCCTCTTCTCACTGTCATGTGAGCACAAGAGCTTCTGGATTATCATTTCACTCAATGAATACCATTCATGGCGCTTGATGGTTGGTAAAAGAGCATCCACTACAGCCTTCTTTTGTAGCTTAAGTAGACAAAGGTGAAACAATATGTGGTGCACACCTTCCACCCAAGAATGTTTTAATTTGATGTCAAAACAACAGGGATAGTACACACCAACAATGTATTCCACTATCAGTTTTAAGTTGTTGAGGGTTCTGTCATTAAGGTTATGTTTTGAAACCCATATGCAACAAAGCCTCTTGACTGTCGTCAACCACCTAGAATGGTTCACTGGACCAATTTTTCAAGAAGGGCCAAATCTGTGGGAACTTCTCCTGTCCTTATGGCCTCTGTGCTTTTATAATCGCACGTTTAAACAATAGAAAGAGTATTTAAGAAATTGTCACTCAGTGAAGTATGAGGCTCTCCAATTGAGTTTAGCGAATGAAGGATAGATTTCAAGTTCGGTTGCAGTGTCTATCATCTAGCCAATATTACTTGTCCACTTGTTGTTAGACAAGGTCTTCCCATCCAGTGCTGTGATTAGGTGCAGCAGAGGTAACTCGTTAGTGAAGAGGCCATCAACCAACTAGATCAGTTTACGACCAAGCTTGCTTTCTATACAATACGTGGAGCCACCCTCCCAGCCAGTATTAACATTTGTACAATCAACTACAATGGCCGGCAGGCTTTTATCGATTCCTTCTTCTTCATGAAATCTACAAAATTAGCATCAAAACTTCAGCTGTTTTTTTTTCACTCCTTGAGCCTTTCTCAGGAGTGAAGTGGTATAGATATCTTCCACCTGCTCTTCTTTGATGATGTTGTGAAACTGACGATCTGAATTATCTACTTTAGCATAAACTTAGTTGTATCCTGATGGCCATCATAGAAGATGCATTCAATTTCACTCATCTTACAAATTTCATCAAAATCCTGATCCAGGCATCTTATAACCTTTTCTAGGGCCCTCTTGACTTTATTGTGGTCAACCTTAAGACTCTTGTCCTTTTCAGTGATCAAGCTATCATCCATAAAGGCAGCACTGGTGGTAGCAGCTGTGGCACGCAGGCCAACACCATATCTGATATTATGCATAACAATATTGGGTATTTCTAATGTGTTGTACTGTGGCTTTTTAGTGGAAGTTGAAGATGTGTTGGGTGTTTTTAATGACACTTCATAACTTTCATCCTTTCCATCTTGAGCGTCAGCTATTTGTACTTCATATTCATTAGAAGCGAAAATTATTTCACTTGATTGCATTGGATCATTGACTTGCTTAATTATCTGCTTATATTCAGCAACTCTTCTTCTTTCACATTGTTGCTGCTTCTACCTTTTTGACTGCTCTTTTTTGCTTAGTTTGGTGTAGCTCAATAGACCCAAACTTGTCAAGTTTTGCAATTGAAGCCTCTTCGACTTGTAACTGTTCTGTCCCAAGAGATATGTTGATGGACTGCTTCCAGTTCTCTCGGGTCATATTAAGATTTTAACTCGTGAATTTACAACGGGTGCTACAAAAGAACTGTTCATTTGTTCCCTCTTTTCAAGCACTTTGGGTAAATGCCCTTTGCAAGACTGGATGCGTGGTAGTTTCTCACATCCTTACTACTTCTTCCCCCGAGCAATAGTCCATATTTCAGAGCGTCACGAATAGTTGGAAGTTCAGAGGACAACAACTCTCTACCATTTCCAATTAAATTGCTCATATTCAGGAATGTCCCCAGTCTTTTCTTAATTTTAAAAGCCATTGCAGGTCAATTCCCACTGATAGTATCGTAGCACTGACGGTCATGTAATCTTCAGCACACTGATGAATATGTTTCATCCTGTAAAATAAGAAAAAACTAGTGAATTAGATATAATTATTAATATAATAATTTTATTTAAATCCACAAACAGTAAAAAAAACGTCACAACTTTCAAGTAGCTTATTACCAAGCGAAATTAAATTATATTATAATAAATTAAATATCTTTAGAATTCATAAGTCGTGCTGTAATATTTTAGCATCTCTCATTATGGAATTTGAAAGTTGAAAAAATTGAACCCCACATAGTAGTGTATTAATGCCAATTGTATTATTGATTGATATATTTTTCCTTTGTTCTTTGTGCTGAGTGCACAATTTGGAGTAGTTTAAGTCCATCTTCCCTTTATGATTCTTTTAATTTTATGTTTCTTGTAATCTGTTTTTGTTGTTGTTAATCCTAATACTTTGCATTCGTTTTTGTTTATATATCTTTCTCCTTCTACGTAGATATCAGGTATTTTTCCTGTATACTGGTAAAATTCTAAATTTGGTTTTGTTAGTCATTATTTACCATTATTCCTAATTATTATTTAACGATGTTATTTTACTTGCTGTGGTTCTTTCCTAGATTGGCCCTTTCCTAAAGGGACACGAGCAGTTGTGTCAAATCGTCCGATAATTAAATATTGAGGCATTCCTCGTTTATAGGTGGGGGTGATCCACATTATAGACCGAGTATAGTATGGTGCTCAGGCATCCACCTTGTGGTAGGCCAGCTCCTAGCTTAAATATGCTTCCTTGGTGATCGTACAGCTCTATATAGGCATATCTTTCAATTACATAGTCACATAGGATCTATTTAATCTTGTTGATGTTCCAGTCTGAGTATTTTAAATTGTATTCCCCTTGGCCAAACTTTATCTAAAGCTTTGGATACGTCTCTGACTACTATATCTATGCTAACTTTTCTCTTTTGGGGTTTTTCTATTTTTTCCATGATGAAACTGAGTGCCATCTCTTTAATCCTATTTTTGCGGACTCCAATTTGCCAGGTGTTCAAGCAGTTGTTTTCGTTTACGAATTCCGTTACTATACGATTGATAATATTTTTTCGTAAACTTTCCTGATCAAATCCAGCAGGGATATCGATCTTTAGTTTTTCACCTGGGTGGGTGGTTAACTCGGGTTTGATACAAAGATCAGTTTGGCCACCTTTAGTTCATCTGGGAAGTATGCTGTATTAAGGCATACATTAAACACGTTCTTGAGTCCATCAAGGATATAATTTGGGGCTTCTACATACGTAGAATGATCAATGGTGGAAAGTTCGGTCGTTTAAGTCTCCCATGAAGGGTTAGGTACAGTTCAGCACAGCCAGTTCATAGCCTTGCCGTTTCAGCGCAAAGACATTTCACCGTTTGCCGTTTCAGCGCAAAGACATTTCACCGCTTGCCGTTTCAGCGCAAAGACATTTCACCGCTTGCCGTTTCAGCGCAAAGACATTTCACCGCTTGCCGTTTCAGCGCAAAGACATTTCACCGCTTGCCGTTTCAGCGCAAAGACATTTCACCGCTTGCCGTTTCAGCGCAAAGACATTTCACCGCTTGCCGTTTCAGCGCAAAGACATTTCACCGCTTGTCGTTTCAGCGCAAAGACAAATCACCGCTTGCCGTTTCAGCGCAAATACATTTCACCGTTTGCCGTTTCAGCTCAAAGACATTTCACCGCTTGCTGTTTCAGTGCAAAGACATTTCACCGCTTGCCGTTTCAGCGCTAATACATTTCACCGCTTGCTGTTTCAGTGCAAAGACATTTCACCGTTTGCCGTTTCAGCGCAAAGACATTTCACCGCTTGCCGTTTCAGCGCAAAGGCAGTTCACCACTTGCTGTTTCAGTGCAAAGACATTTCACCGCTTGCCGTTTCAGCGCAAATACATTTCACCGCTTGCTGTTTCAGCGCAAAGACATTTCACCGCTTGCCGTTTCAGCGCAAAGACATTTCAACGTTTGCCGTTTCAGCGCAAAGACATTTCACCGCTTGCCGTTTCAGTGCAAAGACATTTCATCGCTTGCCGTTTCAGCGCAAAACATTTCACCGCTTGCCGTTTCAGCGCAAAGACATTTCACCGCTTGCCGTTTCAGTGCAAAGACATTTCACCGCTTGCCGTTTCAGCGCAAAGACATTTCACCGCTTGCTGTTTCAGCGCAAAGACATTTCACCGTTTGCCGTTTCAGCGCAAAGACATTTCACCGCTTGCCGTTTCAGCGCAAAGACATTTCACCGCTTGCTGTTTCAGTGCAAAGACATTTCACCACTTGCCGTTTCAGCGCAAATACATTTCACCGCTTGCTGTTTCAGCGCAAAGACATTTCACCGTTTGCCGTTTCAGCGCAAAGACATTTCACCGTTTGCCGTTTCAGCGCAAAGACATTTCACCGTTTGCCGTTTCAGCGCAAAGACATTTCACCGTTTGCCGTTTCAGCGCAAAGACATTTCACCGCTTGCCGTTTCAGCGCAAAGACATTTCATCGCTTGCCGTTTCAGCGCAAAGACATTTCACCGCTTGCCGTTTCAGCGCAAAGAAATTTCACCGCTTGCCGTTTCAGCGCAAAGACATTTCACCGCTTGCCGTTTCAGCGCAAAGACATTTCACCGCTTGCCGTTTCAGCGCAAAGACATTTCACCGCTTGCCGTTTCAGCAAAAAGACATTTCAAAGCTTGCTGTTTCAGTGCAAAGACATTTTACCGCTTGCCGTTTCAGCGCAAAGACATTTCACCGTTTGCCGTTTCAGCGCAAAGACATTTCACCGCTTGCCGTTTGAGTGCAAAGACATTTCATCGCTTGCCGTTTCAGCGCAAAGACATTTCACCGCTTGAAATTTCAGCGCAAAGACATTTCACCGCTTGCCGTTTCAGCGCAAAGACATTTCCCTGCTTGCTGTTTCAGTGCAAAGACATTTCACCGCTTGCCGTTTCAGCGCAAATACATTTCACCGCTTGCTGTTTCAGCGCAAAGACATTTCACCGTTTGCCGTTTCAGCGCAAAGACATTTCACCGCTTGCCGTTTCAGCGCAAAGACATTTGACCGCTTGCTGTTTCAGTGCAAAGACATTTCACCACTTGCCGTTTTAGCGCAAATACATTTCACCGCCTGCTGTTTCAGCGCAAAGACATTTCACCGTTTGCCGTTTCAGCGCAAAGACATTTCAGCGCAAAGACATTTCACCGTTTGCCGTTTCAGCGCAAAGACATTTCACCGTTTGCCGTTTCAGCGCAAAGACATTTCACCGTTTGCCGTTTCAGCGCAAAGACATTTCACCGCTTGCCGTTTCAGCGCAAAGACATTTCATCGCTTGCCGTTTCAGCGCAAAGACATTTCACCGCTTGCCGTTTCAGCGCAAAGACATTTCACCGCTTGAAATTTCAGCGCAAAGACATTTCACCGCTTGCCGTTTCAGCGCAAAGACATTTCCCTGCTTGCTGTTTCAGTGCAAAGACATTTCACCGCTTGCCGTTTCAGCGCAAATACATTTCACCGCTTGCTGTTTCAGCGCAAAGACATTTCACCGTTTGCCGTTTCAGCGCAAAGACATTTCACCGCTTGCCGTTTCAGCGCAAAGACATTTGACCGCTTGCTGTTTCAGTGCAAAGACATTTCACCACTTGCCGTTTCAGCGCAAATACATTTCACCGCCTGCTGTTTCAGCGCAAAGACATTTCACCGTTTGCCGTTTCAGCGCAAAGACATTTCACCGTTTGCCGTTTCAGCGCAAAGACATTTCACCGTTTGCCGTTTCAGCGCAAAGACATTTCACCGCTTGCCGTTTCAGCGCAAAGACATTTCATCGCTTGCCTTTTCAGCGCAAAGACATTTCACCGCTTGCCGTTTCAGCGCAAAGAAATTTCACCGCTTGCCGTTTCAGCGCAAAGACATTTCACCGCTTGCCGTTTCAGCGCAAAGACATTTCACCGCTTGCCGTTTCAGCGCAAAGACATTTCACCGCTTGCCGTTTCAGCAAAAAGACATTTCACCGCTTGCTGTTTCAGTGCAAAGACATTTTACCGCTTGCCGTTTCAGCGCAAATACATTTCACCGCTTGCTGTTTCAGCGCAAAGACATTTCACCGTTTGCCATTTCAGCGCAAAGACATTTCACCGCTTGCCGTTTCAGCGCAAAGGCATTTCACCGCTTGCCGTTTCAGCGCAAAGACATTTCACTGCTTGCCGTTTCAGCGCAAAGACATTTCACCGTTAGCCGTGTCAGCGCAAAGACATTTCACCGCTTGCCGTTTCAGCGCAAAGACATTTCATCGCTTGCCGTTTCAGCGCAAAGACATTTCACCGCTTGCCGTTTCAGCGCAAAGACATTTCACCGCTTCCTGTTTCAGCGCAAAGACATTTCACCGCTTGCCGTTTCAGCGCAAAGAAATTTTACCGCTTGCCGTTTCAGCGCAAAGACATTTCACCGCTTGTTGTTTCAGTGCAAAGACATTTCACCGCTTGCCGTTTCAGCGCAAATACATTTCACCGCTTGCTGTTTCAGCGCAAAGACATTTCACCGCTTGCCGTTTCGCGCAAAAACATTCTATCGCTTGCCGTTTCAGCGCAAAGACATTTCACCGCTTGCCGTTTTAGCGCAAAGACATTTCACCGCTTGCCGTTTCAGCGCAAAGACATTTCACCGCTTTTCGTTTCAGCGCAAAGACATTTCACCGCTTGCCGTTTCAGCGCAAAGACATTTCACCGCTTGCCGTTACAGCGCAAAGACATTTCACCGCTTGCTGTTTCAGCGCAAAGACATTTCACCGCTTGCCGTTTCATCGCAAAGACATTCCACCGCTTGCCGTTTCAGCGCAAAGACATTTCATCGCTTGCCGTTTCAGCGCAAAGACATTTCACCGCTTGCCGTTTCAGCGCAAAGAAATTTCACCGCTTGCCGTTTCAGCGCAAAGACATTTCACCGCTTGCCGTTTCAGCGCAAAGACATTTCACCGCTTGCCGTTTCAGCGCAAAGACATTTCACCGCTTGCCGTTTTAGCGCAAAGACATTTCACCGCTTGCCGTTTCAGCGCAAAGACATTTCACCGCTTGCCGTTTCAGCGCAAAGACATTTCACCGCTTGCCGTTTCAGCGCAAAGACATTTCACCGCTTGCCGTTTCAGCGCAAATACATTTCACCGTTTGCCGTTTCAGCTCAAAGACATTTCACCGCTTGCTGTTTCAGTGCAAAGACATTTCACCGCTTGCCGTTTCAGCGCTAATACATTTCACCGCTTGCTGTTTCAGTGCAAAGACATTTCACCGTTTGCCGTTTCAGCGCAAAGACATTTCACCGCTTGCCGTTTCAGCGCAAAGGCAGTTCACCACTTGCTGTTTCAGTGCAAAGACATTTGACCGCTTGCCATTTCAGCGCAAATACATTTCACCGCTTGCTGTTTCAGCGCAAAGACATTTCACCGTTTGCCGTTTCAGCGCAAAGACATTTCACCGCTTGCCGTTTCAGCGCAAAGACATTTCACCGTTTGCCGTTTCAGCGCAAAGACATTTCACCGCTTGCCGTTTGAGTGCAAAGACATTTCATCGCTTGCCGTTTCAGCGCAAAACATTTCACCGCTTGCCGTTTCAGCGCAAAGACATTTCACCGCTTGCCATTTCAGCGCAAAGACATTTCACCGCTTGCCGTTTCAGCGCAAAGACATTTCCCTGCTTGCTGTTTCAGTGCAAAGACATTTCACCGCTTGCCGTTTCAGCGCAAATACATTTCACCGCTTGCTGTTTCAGCGCAAAGACATTTCACCGTTTGCCGTTTCAGCGCAAATACATTTCACCGCTTGCCGTTTCAGCGCAAAGACATTTCACCGTTTGCCGTTTCAGTGCAAAGACATTTCACCACTTGCCGTTTCAGCGCAAATACATTTCACCGCTTGCTGTTTCAGCGCAAAGACATTTCACCGTTTGCCGTTTCAGCGCAAAGACATTTCACCGTTTGCCGTTTCAGCGCAAAGACATTTCACCGCTTGCCGTTTCAGCGCAAAGACATTTCACCGTTTGCCGTTTCAGCGCAAAGACATTTCACCGTTTGCCGTTTCAGCGCAAAGACATTTTACCGCTTGCCGTTTCAGCGCAAAGACATTTCATCGCTTGCCGTTTCAGCGCAAAGACATTTCACCGCTTGTCGTTTCAGCGCAAAGAAATTTCACCGCTTGCCGTTTCAGCGCAAAGACATTTCACCGCTTGCCGTTTCAGCGCAAAGACATTTCACCGCTTGCCGTTTCAGCGCAAAGACATTTCACCGCTTGCCGTTTCAGCAAAAAGACATTTCACCGCTTGCTGTTTCAGTGCAAAGACATTTTACCGCTTGCCGTTTCAGCGGAAAGACATTTCACCGTTTGCCGTTTCAGCGCAAAGACATTTCACCGCTTGCCGTTTCAGTGCAAATACATTTCATCGCTTGCCGTTTCAGCGCAAAACATTTCACCGCTTGCCGTTTCAGCGCAAAGACATTTCACCGCTTGCCATTTCAGCGCAAAGACATTTCACCGCTTGCCGTTTCAGCGCAAAGACATTTCCCTGCTTGCTGTTTCAGTGCAAAGACATTTCACCGCTTGCCGTTTCAGCGCAAATACATTTCACCGCTTGCTGTTTCAGCGCAAAGACATTTCACCGTTTGCCGTTTCAGCGCAAAGACATTTCACCGCTTGCCGTTTCAGCGCAAAGACATTTCACCGCTTGCTGTTTCAGTGCAAAGACATTTCACCACTTGCCGTTTCAGCGCAAATACATTTCACCGCTTGCTGTTTCAGCGCAAAGACATTTCACCGCTTGCCGTTTCAGCGCAAAGACATTTCACCGTTTGCCGTTTTAGCGCAAAGACATTTCACCGTTTGCCGTTTCAGCGCAAAGACATTTCACCGCTTGCCGTTTCAGCGCAAAGACATTTCATCGCTTGCCGTTTCAGCGCAAAGACATTTCACCGCTTGCCGTTTCAGCGCAAAGAAATTTCACCGCTTGCCGTTTCAGCGCAAAGACATTTCACCGCTTGCCGTTTCAGCGCAAAGACATTTCACCGCTTCCCGTTTCAGCGCAAAGACATTTCACCGCTTGCCGTTTCAGCAAAAAGACATTTCACCGCTTGCTGTTTCAGTGCAAAGACATTTTACCGCTTGCCGTTTCAGCGCAAATACATTTCACCGCTTGCTGTTTCAGCGCAAAGACATTTCACCGTTTGCCATTTCAGCGCAAAGACATTTCACCGCTTGCCGTTTCAGCGCAAATACATTTCACCGCTTGCTGTTTCAGCGCAAAGACATTTCACCGTTTGCCGTTTCAGCGCAAAGACATTTCACCGTTTGCCGTTTCAGCGCAAAGACATTTCACCGCTTGCCGTTTCAGCGCAAAGACATTTCACCGTTTGCCGTTTCAGCGCAAAGACATTTCACCGTTTGCCGTTTCAGCGCAAAGACATTTTACCGCTTGCCGTTTCAGCGCAAAGACATTTCATCGCTTGCCGTTTCAGCGCAAAGACATTTCACCGCTTGTCGTTTCAGCGCAAAGAAATTTCACCGCTTGCCGTTTCAGCGCAAAGACATTTCACCGCTTGCCGTTTCAGCGCAAAGACATTTCACCGCTTGCCGTTTCAGCGCAAAGACATTTCACCGCTTGCCGTTTCAGCAAAAAGACATTTCACCGCTTGCTGTTTCAGTGCAAAGACATTTTACCGCTTGCCGTTTCAGCGGAAAGACATTTCACCGTTTGCCGTTTCAGCGCAAAGACATTTCACCGCTTGCCGTTTCAGTGCAAATACATTTCATCGCTTGCCGTTTCAGCGCAAAACATTTCACCGCTTGCCGTTTCAGCGCAAAGACATTTCACCGCTTGCCATTTCAGCGCAAAGACATTTCACCGCTTGCCGTTTCAGCGCAAAGACATTTCCCTGCTTGCTGTTTCAGTGCAAAGACATTTCACCGTTTGCCGTTTCAGCGCAAAGACATTTCACCGCTTGCCGTTTCAGCGCAAAGACATTTCACCGCTTGCTGTTTCAGTGCAAAGACATTTCACCACTTGCCGTTTCAGCGCAAATACATTTCACCGCTTGCTGTTTCAGCGCAAAGACATTTCACCGTTTGCCGTTTCAGCGCAAAGACATTTCACCGTTTGCCGTTTCAGCGCAAAGACATTTCACCGTTTGCCGTTTCAGCGCAAAGACATTTCACCGCTTGCCGTTTCAGCGCAAAGACATTTCATCGCTTGCCGTTTCAGCGCAAAGACATTTCACCGCTTGCCGTTTCAGCGCAAAGAAATTTCACCGCTTGCCGTTTCAGCGCAAAGACATTTCACCGCTTGCCGTTTCAGCGCAAAGACATTTCACCGCTTCCCGTTTCAGCGCAAAGACATTTCACCGCTTGCCGTTTCAGCAAAAAGACATTTCACCGCTTGCTGTTTCAGTGCAAAGACATTTTACCGCTTGCCGTTTCAGCGCAAATACATTTCACCGCTTGCTGTTTCAGCGCAAAGACATTTCACCGTTTGCCATTTCAGCGCAAAGACATTTCACCGCTTGCCGTTTCAGCGCAAAGACATTTCACCGCTTGCCGTTTCAGCGCAAAGACATTTCACCGCTTGCCGTTTCAGCGCAAAGACATTTCACCGCTTGCCGTTTCAGCGCAAAGACATTTCACCGTTAGCCGTGTCAGCGCAAAGACATTTCACCGCTTGCCGTTTCAGCGCAAAGACATTTCATCGCTTGCCGTTTCAGCGCAAAGACATTTCACCGCTTGCCGTTTCAGCGCAAAGACATTTCACCGCTTCCTGTTTCAGCGCAAAGACATTTCACCGCTTGCCGTTTCAGCGCAAAGAAATTTTACCGCTTGCCGTTTCAGCGCAAAGACATTTCACCGCTTGTTGTTTCAGTGCAAAGACATTTCACCGCTTGCCGTTTCAGCGCAAATACATTTCACCGCTTGCTGTTTCAGCGCAAAGACATTTCACCGCTTGCCGTTTCAGCGCAAAGACATTTCACCGCTTGCCGTTTCAGCGCAAAGACATTCTATCGCTTGCCGTTTCAGCGCCAAGACATTTCACCGCTTGCCGTTTTAGCGCAAAGACATTTCACCGCTTGCCGTTTCAGCGCAAAGACATTTCACCGCTTGCCGTTTCAGCGCAAAGACATTTCACCGCTTGCCGTTTCAGCGCAAAGACATTTCACCGCTTGCCGTTTCAGCGCAAAGACATTTCACCGCTTGCTGTTTCAGCGAAAAGACATTTCACCGCTTGCCATTTCAGCGCAAAGACATTCCACCGCTTGCCGTTTCAGTGCAAAGACATTTCACCGCTTGCCGTTTCAGCGTAAATACATTTCACCGCTTGCTGTTTCAGCGCCAAGACATTTCACCGTTTGCCGTTTCAGCGCAAAGACATTTCACCGCTTGCCGTTTCAGCGCCAAGACATTTCACCGCTTGCCGTTTCAGCGCCAAGACATTTCACCGCTTGCCATTTCAGCGCAAACACATTTCACCGCTTGCCGTTCCAGCGCAAAGACATTTCACCGCTTGCCGTTTCAGCGCAAAGACATTTCACCGCTTGCTGTTTCAGCGAAAAGACATTTCACCGTTAGCCGTTTCAGCGTAAAGACATTTCACCGCTTGCAGTTTCAGTGCAAAGACATTACATCGCTTGCCGTTTCAGCGTAAAGACATTTCACCGCTTGCTGTTTCAGCGCAAAGACATTTCACCGCTTGCCGTTTCAGCGCAAAGACATTTCACTGCTTGCCGTTTCAGCGCAAAGACAATTCACCACTTCCCATTCAGCGCAAAGACATTTCACCGCTTGCCATTTCAGCGCAAAGACATTTCACCGCTTGCCGTTTCAGCGCAAAGACATTTCACCACTTGCCGTTTCAGCGCAAAGACATTTCACCGCTTGCCATTTCAGCGCAAAGACATTTCACCGCTTGCCATTCAGCGCAAAGACATTTTACCGCTTGCCATTTCAGCGCAAAGACATTTTACCGCTTGCCGTTTCAGCGCAAAGACATTTCACCGCTTGCCGTTTCAGTGCAAAGATATTTCACCGCTAGCCGTTTCAGCGCAAAGCCATTTCACCGCTAGCCGTTTCAGCGCAAAGACATTTCATCGCTTGCCGTTTCAGCGCAAAGACATTTCACCGCTTGCCGTTTCAGCGCAAAGACATTTCACCGCTTGCCGTTTCAGCGCAAAGACATTTCACCGTTTGCCGTTTCAGCGCAAATACATTTCGCCGTTTGCCGTTTCAGCGCAAAGACATTTCCCTGCTTGCCGTTTCAGCGCAAAGACATTTCACCGTTTGCCGTTTCAGCGCAAAGACATTTCACCGCTCGCCGTTTCAGCGCAAAGACATTTCATCGCTTGCCGTTTCAGCGCAAAGACATTTCACCGCTTGCCGTTTCAGCGCAAAGACATTTCACCGCTTGCCGTTTCAGCGCAAAGACATTTCACCGCTTGCCGTTTAAGCGCAAAGACATTTCACCGCTTGCCGTTTCAGCGAAAAGACATTTCCCTGCTTGCCGTTTCAGCGAAAAGACATTTCCCTGCTTGCCGTTTCAGCGCAAAGACATTTCACCGCTTGCCGTTTCAGTGCAAAGACATTTCAGCGCCAAATCCTTTCAGCGATTTAACCTTTTCCATATACTCGTCTCGACCTTTTTGAATTTTGCGGAGAGCCTGGACGAACTTCCATATAGTTGGTATATTCATTCCTAATTCGCATCTTAATCCCATATTTGGCGCTTTAGCGTGATTGTTTGTTCTGTCTTCCCCTTCAAAATGTCCGATGATGAACATTCCACAGCTCTGGAGGAAATAATTCTCTTCTTCGCCCATTTCCTCTTCGATGAGGGCCACGAATGTAATTATCCTCGAACCGATTCAGGAGTCCGGATAACTGATCAGATAAAACAGTCCTAAAGCATCAACATATTCATCTAAATATTCTTTTGTCATAAAATCCAGGCAATGAGTATTTTAGTATGAAAGAAAAATCAGGATTATTATTATACTAACTTGTATAGCCCATCTGTTGTATTTTCCTTAGCACATTTTGGGACAAGTGAAAACACATCCTCGAACTTCTACATTAGGGAACACTTCCTCCATAGCCTCTTGGCTCTGCATTTGGAATAGTGTTTTTAATAATATTCAACATTCTTTTTGTAAGTTTTGCACTGCTTATTCTGTAAGAGCACGTATAGTATCGCATGAACACCTCGATGCTTTTTCACCATTACGATGTAAACTTAATAAAATAGATTTGGGGCACACGCAAAAGTTCTATCAACATAGCAAGTATTAGAAGTCATTAGATGTTGCGACCGTGTCTCTCTTCTAAAAATGGTAATTCTATCATACCTTGCGCCATTGTCAACTAAACCAAAAATCTCTTTTCTTTCTGGTGTTGGTTTGTACACCTTAAATTCTTGGGGTATTTCTAATTCATAAATTGAATTAGGACTGTCTAGCACTTTGTTTCTTTCCTTCCGCGATCGTCGAATCCTTTTTCTGAATGCTGCTCTAGTTAGTATATGTGCGTACCATCTTAAATCATTCTGCCTAAGCACTCATGCAGTTCTATCTCTTTCTTCCTAAATTTTCCTTTTCCACTAGGATGTCAACAATTGATAGGGGAGGTGTATGCTCATTGATTTCGTGTATAACTTCGTATTCGAAAGTATGAATTCTAGCCTTGCAGTTACTTTTATGACATCGCCAAAACTTTACATCCGTATTGGTCTTACCTACCTTATCAAACCGATAGATTTATCCGTCATGACGAAATATTTCTTTTCCTTTCTTGCTGCTTACAAAATTAGCTTTGTTTTGAGGTTGGGAATTTTAAAAGAGGTCGAAAGGAATTCGCCAGACCTTTTCAGGGATAAAACTTAACAGAGCCATCGAATCCATCTTTAAATTAATCCTTTAAATATTTCCTGCAGGATTTGCTGGTTCTGCTTTGGAAATTAAGTCTTTAAAAATATACACAGAATGTAGTAGATAAAGATGAGCACAATTCCCAGGTGAGCTTAAACTAACTTTTGAAGGAATTTGCCAGAACTTTTCAGGGATAAAACTTAACAGAGCCATCGAATCCATCTTTAAATTAATCCTTCAAATATCTCCTGCTACGATTTACTGGTTCTGCTTTGGAAATTAAGTCTTTATATATACACAGAATGTAGTAGATAAAGATGAGCACAATTCCCAGGTGAGCTTAAAATAACTTTTGAAGGAATTCGCCAGAAATTTTCAGGGATAAAACTTAACAGAGCCATCGAATCCATCTTTAAATTAATCCTTTAAATATTGCCTGCTAGGATTTGCTGGTTCTGCTTTGGAAATTAAGTCTTTATATATACACAGAATGTAGTAGATAAAGATGAGCACAATTCCCAGGTGAGCTTAAAATAACCTTTGAAGGAATTTGCCAGAACTTTTCAGGGATAAAACTTAACAGAGCCATCGAATCCATCTTCAAATTAATCCTTTAAATATCGCCTGCTAGGATTTGCTGGTTTTGCTTTACGAATTAAGTCTTTATATATACACAGAATGTAGTAGATAAAGATGAGCACAATTCCCAGGTGAGCTTAAAATAACTTTTGAAGGAATTCGCCAGAACTTTTAAGGAATAAAACTTAACAGAGCCATCGAATCCATCTTTAAATTAATCCTTTAAATATCTCCTGCTAGGATTTGCTGGTTCTGCTTTGGAAATTAAGTCTTTATATATACACAGAATGTAGTAGATAAAGATGAGCACAATTCCTAGGTGAGCTTAAAATAACTTTTGAAGGAATTCGCCAGAAATTTTCAGGGATAAAACTTAACAGAGCCATCGAATCCATCTTTAAATTAATCCTTTAAATATTGCCTGCTAGGATTTGCTGGTTCTGCTTTGGAAATTAAGTCTTTATATATACACAAAATGTAGTAGATAAAGATGAGCACAATTCCCAGGTGAGCTTAAAATAACCTTTGAAGGAATTTGCCAGAACTTTTCAAGAATAAAACTTAACAGAGCCATCGAATCCATCTTCAAATTAATCCTTTAAATATCGCCTGCTAGGATTTGCTGGTTCTGCTTTGTAAATTAAGTCTTTATATATACACAGAATGTAGTAGATAAAGATGAGCACAATTCCCAGGTGAGCTTAGAATAACCTTTGAAGGAATTCCCCAGGACTTTTCAGGGATAAAACTTAACACAGCCATCGAATCCATCTTTAAATTAATCCTCTAAATATCTCCTGCTAGGATTTGCTGGTTCTGCTTTGGAAATTAAGTCTTTATATATACACAGAATGTAGTAGATAAAGATGAGCACAATTCCCAGGTGAGCTTAAAATAACTTTTGAAGGAATTCGCCAGAACTTTTCAGGGATAAAACTTAACAGAGCCATCGAATCCATCTTTAAATTAATCCTTTAAATATCGCCTGCTAGGATTTGCTGGTTCTGCTTTGGAAATTAAGTCTTTATATATACACAGAATGTAGTAGATAAAGGTGAGCACAATTCCCAGGTGCGCTTAAAATAACCTTTGAAGGAATTCGCCAGAACTTTTCAGGGATAAAACTTAACAGAGCCATCGAATCCATCTTTAAATTAATCCTTTAAATATCGCCTGCTAGGATTTGCTGGTTCTGCTTTGGAAATTAAGTCTTTATATATACACAGAATGTAGTAGATAAAGATGAGCACAATTTCCAGGTGAGCTTAAAATAACCTTTGAAGGAATTCGCCAGAACTTTTCAGGGATAAAACTTAACAGAGCCGTCGAATCCATCTTTAAATTAATCCTTTAAATATCTCCTGCTAGGATTTGCTGGTTCTGCTTTGGAAATTAAGTTTTTATATATACACAGAATGTAGTAGATAAAGATGAGCACAATTCCCAGGTGAGCTTAAAATAACTTTTGAAGGAATTTGCCAGAACTTTTCAGGGATAAAACTTAACAGAGCCATCGAATCCATCTTTAAATAATCCTTTTAATATCTCCTGCTAGGATTTGCTGGTTCTGCTTTGGAAATTAAGTCTTTATAAATACACAGAATGTAGTAGATAAAGATGAGCACAATTCATAGGTGAGCTTAAAATAACCTTTGAAGGAATTCGCCAGAACTTTTCAGGGATTAACCTTAACAGAGCCATCGATACCATCTTTAAATTAATCCTTTAAATATCTCCTGCTAGAATTTGCTGCTTCTGCTTGGGAAATCAAGTCTTTATATATACACAGAATTTAGTAGATAAAGATGAGCACAATTCCCAGGTGAGCCTAAAATAACCTTTGAAGGAATTCGCCAGAACTTTTCAGGGATAAAACTTAACAGAGCCATCGAATCTATCTCTAAATTAATCCTTTAAATATCGCCTGCTAATATTTGCTGGTTCTGCTTTGAGTTAATACGATAGGTTAGGAGCATTTCATGGGGGTGTATTCATTAAAATTTGGTCTGGGGATAGTCAAAAAATAGTTAAGAATTCAGCTGATATTAAGCTAAGTGCGGATTTGACGTTGGATTTTTTTTTTTTTTTTTTTTTTTAAGAGCTCATCTGGCGACTGCCTACATGGGCATTAGTCGCCGTATTAAAACTGGCCTAGTTCTAGGCTACTTTAAAATGAAATTAAAGAGAAAAAAAAACCAACACCCCAAAAGGGGGAAAGAAAGCAAGCTGGTGCGTCGGGGAGAGGTCCCCCCGGCGCAGGAGCGTGCAACTAAAGAAAAAAACAAAAAAACAAAAAACAAAACAAATGCAAAAAAACAAAAAAAAAACAAACAAACCTTGCTTAAATGATAGGGAGAAGGCCGGCCTCCCCCAAGAAGTCAACAAGTCCACAAGTCAGTGTGCTCGAATCTGTCCCAAGCACAAGGGACAGGCGGTAGCGACCCCGCCCATCCCGGTACTGGGACAGGTATCGTGCGCGAAGATCACCCAGACTGGGACATTCGACAAGAATGTGCCGAACAGTCTGGGGGACGACGCAGTCGTTGCAATAGGGCGCAGGCGAGCGCTCCATCAGATAGCGATGCGTCACACGAGTGTGTCCGATTCGGAGACGACAGAAAGCAACCTGAAGCCGCCGCGGCATTGGGGGATAGGTCCATGGGAACAGTCGCGGCGCAATGGCACGCAACTTTAAGTTCCCTTCGACCGTCTCCCATCTTCTTTGCCAAGCAGTCCGAAGAGCTGCCCGTATTCCTGCCATGTAGTCGGTGTGAGGAAGAGCGAAACGCTGGTCCGGTCGCAGAGTCCTCGCGGACTCTTTGGCGCCCTCATCGGCGCGCTCATTCCCCGCAATTCCTACATGTCCAGGAACCCAGCAGAAGATAATCTCGACATCTGCCCGGCTCGCCAAAACCGTGGCGTCACGGATATCGCGAACCAGGGGATGCGGAGATTCCAATGCCCCGAGAGCACTCAGGGCGCTTTGTGAGTCGCTATAGATCACAATCCGGTCTCCGAACCGGGCACGTCGCGTAATCTCCCGTACCGAGTGGTGTATTGCCACCAGCTCGGCCGTGAAGACAGACGCAGCGCCTGGTAGAGCCCCGCTGACTTCAAACAGAGGGGATACGGCGTGGAAGCCGACCCCCTCTTGGGACTTGGAGCCATCCGTATACACTGGCACGGTACCAGCGTGACACGATGTGTGTTCCAAAAAGGTCGAACGCAATACTCCCGGCGCAGTACAAGCTTTGGGAGCAGAGGCGTGGCGACAAATAGCCAAATGTGGTACCCTCCAGGGTGGCGTCCTGGGCAGAACCAGGGGCGCCACCGGACCGAGAGCTATATCTACCTCTCGAAGGAGTTTCCTGGCCCTAAACCCAAAGGGCTTAGGGTATGACTGGCGTCTCTCGGCGGCATAGGCACCATCGAGATCAGCTGCGGATGCAGTGAGAGCTGTTGGCGACTGAGGGAGGCGCCGGGCTCGCGTGTACAGGCGAGTGATGCACTGCACGCGGCGCAGAGCGAGTGGCATCTCCCCAGCATCGACCAACATACTCTCAATGGGGGAAGTGCGGAAGGCACCGGTCGCAAGGCGAAGGCCGGTGTGTTGGATCGAATCCACCTTCCGCAATAAACGCTCAGCTGCGGATGCATAAAACTCGCATCCGTAGTCGAGCTTCGAGCGAACAAAGGATCGATAAAAAAGTAAGGCGGTAGCCCTATCAGCGCCCCAAGCGCTGAACGTCACGGAACGGAGAATGTCCATGGCGCGGGTACAAGAGACCCTAAGGCTGCGAATATGAGCCTCCCAGGTGAGGCGTCGTTCGAATACAAGACCAAGGAAGCGGTGCGACTCAACCACATCCAGGCGCACCCCATTAAGAAACAAATCTGGGTCGGGGTGAAGCCGTGGATGGCGGCAGAAGTGCACCACCTTAGTCTTGGCCAAAGAAAACCGAAACCTGTGCGCTTCGGCATAGCGAGAGACGCGGTTCAATGCCTGTTGGAGTCGACGCTCCAAAGTTGGCATCTGGGCCACGCCAAAAGAGATCGAAAGGTCGTCCACGTAGAGCGTAGCGAGAACATCTTCCGGCAGCACAGAGGTGATGCCGTTGATGCTCAGGGCAAAGAGTGTGACACTGAGGACACTTCCCTGCGGGACACCCTCTTCCTGCTCCTTTGGGCCGGAGAGGGCTCCCCCCACCCGTACGCGGAATCGACGATCTCGCAAAAATTCAGATATAAAAATTGGGAGGCGTCCCCTCGCCCCCATCGTGTGGAGAGTCTCCATGATGCCGTATCGCCATGCGGTATCATAGGCCTTCTCCAGATCGAAAAACACCGTGGCGTAGTGCTGTCTACGAAGGAAAGCCTCGCAGACGGCACTTTCCAGTCGGAGCAGAGCATCCGACGTGGAGTGGAACTTACGGAAGCCGCACTGTGCAGAAGACAGATGGCCTCCGCTGTCCAGGAAATAGGCTAATCTAACATTTACCAATTTCTCCATCAACTTGCACACGCAAGAGGTTAGAGAGATTGGGCGGAAACCGGTCGGAGTAGAGTGATCTCTCCCCGGCTTGCGAAAGGCGAGCACAGTAGCGATTCGCCAGGAGTCTGGGAGAAGACCTTCCACCCAGATCCTGTTGAACAAATCTAACAGAAAGGCCATGCCTCGCTCACCCAGGTGTCGAAGCATGGCGTACGGGACATCGTCCGGACCATGGGCGGTGTCCGCGCACGAAGCGAGAGCGGAACGCAACTCACTCACAGTAAACTTGTCGTTGAAGGGTTCTCCGCCTCTGGAGGTAAAGTCCAGCCGGCGGCCTTCCGCGACATCACGACGTGCATTGAATGCTGGCGGAGCAGCATCACGGCTAGAGAATGCGGAAAAAGCGGTCGCTAAGGATTCCGCCACGGACGTGGGGTCCGAGATTGCGGTCCCATTCTCCTGGAGAACGGGAGGGGGGTCCTGCGAGAACTTGCCCCGAATCCTTTTGACTCGCTTCCACACCTCAGCTAAAGGGGTCTTCCCGTTAAGTGAAGACACGTATGCCCGCCAAGAAGAGCGGCGGGCGTGCTTCGAAATATACCGGAACCTAGCCCTAGCCCGACGAAATTCAGCGACAGTGAAATCGTTCGGGCGGCGCTTATAGCGCATGTAGGCATAACGCTTCTGTTTGAGGGCCGTCTCACACTCGGCCGACCACCATGGGAGTGGTCGGCGTGCAAAACGGCCAGACGTCCTAGGAATAGTAGTCAGGCCTACGGCGATGAGGTTGCCGGAGAAGAACTCAACGGCCTCATCTACCGACCTAAACTCCTCGACTGAGATAGAGAATTCAGTCATTTCCTGAAAGGCAGGCCACCGCGCCTGCGCCAAGCACCACCGAGGTGGTCTCTCAGGCGGCAGTTGCCCTGAAAAGGATATTTGAATGGGAAAGTGATCACTACCATGGAGGTCATCGACCACCCCCCAATCAAAATCAGGCTGTGCATCCGAAGAGCACAAAGATAGGTCAAGGCAAGAAAATGAAGCGGTTCTCGGACAGTGATGCGTAAACTCATCCACGTTTAGGACACCCATCTCAAGCTCTTCGATCAGATCGGCAAGGACTTGTCCCCTGGAATTTATGGAGTAATCTCCCCAGAGAGGATGCCTGCCGTTCAGATCTCCAAGCAAGAGATAGGGCCTCGGCAACCGTGCCACGACGCGGCGGAAGTCCCCCGCGTCGAAGTCAGCTGACGGTGGAATGTACGCAGAAATGATAGTATACCTCCTATCCAGGTGCAGCTGCACAGCCACTGCCTGAAAGGAGGTATCTAAAGAAAAAGGAAGAACGGAGACATCATGCCGGGTGTAAACCGCGCATCCCCCAGCCCGGCCATCCCGCGGTGGTGGGGTCGCAAGACCCTTATACCCCGGGAGGGCAGGCAGCGGGCACGCGCCTAGCATGGTCTCCTGCAAAAAAATAGCTAACGGGGAACGGGACGAGACGAGCCTCCGCAGCTCCTCCCAGTTGGCCCGGAGTCCACGGCAAATTCCATTGAAGGAATATGCCCTCCAGGCCTAGCTCGGAGGAGAGGCGGGGGCCCTCCTCGAATTGAAAACCCTCACGGGAATGGCCGTACGCTTCCTGGGGGCAGAACCCCGGGCGCTGTTGGCCGGACAAAGCGCTGAAGGCGCTGTCGCCTTCGAGGACTTATTGGGGGAGGTTGGGCTCGCCATGCGAGTCTTTTCCTCCCTCCGCCTCGAAACCTTAGGCGGGCGTTGCGGCTTGGGAGGCGGGGGGCCCTCTTTTCGAGGAACCACCGTCTCCGAGCCACTCGCTCCACCTCGGGGCGTGGGCGAAGGGGCCGAAGCTCCTTTGTTGCTGTCCTCCTTTCGGGGAACAGCTTTAGGAACCCCGGAAGATGGCCTAGCGACCATCTTCAGGGGTGTTGCCTCCTGTGAGTCTAACGACTCTGTGGAGGCGCGTGGCCGTTTCGCCTTACGGGAAACGGTCACGCTGGGGGAAGAGGGGGGAGCCCTGGTATTAGCCGTGGCTGGGTGTGAACCCTTTTTGCCGCCAGCTCTACCAGGGGAGCGCCCGGGTGTAGTAGAGCCCGCAGAAGGGCTCCGAATAAGCGCGGAAACAACCGTGCTCGTTGGCCTGGATGGGCCAGGAGCAGAGGGTGCTTTTCTAACTATTGAGGCATATGACGTCCCAGGCAGAGCCGGGCGCGCCAGGACCAAGTCCTTAGCCTCGCGGAATGAGAGTCGATCCTGGGCCTGAACGGCTAGGATTTCTTTCTCAAGGAGATATGCACCACATTGCTTTGAAGAAGCAGGGTGCGGCTCTCCGCAATTGATACACTTGGCCACACACGATTTGGACTTATCGTGTGCGACCTTGGAGCAATTTACACAGACTTCGGGTGACCCCGATTTTGCACGTCTACATGATCGATTCGTGTGGCCGAAGCGGTGACAGTAATAGCACCGCCGCGGCAATGGCACGAATGCCTTCACGCGGTAGCGGTACCAACCGGCACGCACCGACTCAGGGAGCTTGTCACAGTCGAACGTGACGAAGAGTGTAGGGGTTGGTCTCGAGGCCCCTCCCTGTTTTCTCATCACACGTTCCACCTTGACCGCCCCATGGTCGGCCAGCTCTAGGGTGATGTCTTCTATGGAGTAGTCAACGAGTTCCCTCGCATAAACTACTCCTTTTACAAAGTTCATGGTAGAGTGCGGCGTCACACTCACCGGGGTGCCATGAAGTGTCCGAAGAGCACTTATCTTGGCCGCCTCGGCGGGATTCGCCGCATTCGCCAGAAGGCTCCCGTCCGAGAAACGGGTTACCTTCGGCTCTCTACCAATTGCACTAGCTAATCCTCTCCTCTGATGGATCATGTTGCCCTTGGACAACATGGTGCCATCAGTGGAGCGAATTACGAGGAAGCGTTTGAAGCCAGCGGGCTCGAAAACGCCAGATAACCTCTGAATGAGGGGCCCCGATGTCATCGAGGCTCCGCCCTGTGCACTCTTGGTTTTAGTCAGGGGCTCCGCACACGAGGGGGTAGAGGGGCCGGATGTGCCGATCTTGGCTTGGTCGCCTACCAAAGTGGCAGCAGACCCATCCGTCTCTGCAGCCCCCGCGGATGGAGAGGAGCCCCGAGTCTTTTTCGTCCTTTTAGTCTTTTTAGTCTTTTTCTTTTTTGGAGAGGAGGGCGGGGAATGAATCCGCTTTTCACCTCCGCCGGCAGAAGCCCCCAGGCCAGATGGACCGGCCTCAGCCAGGTCCCTCTCCGAAATGGAGAAGGTCCTGGTTGTCGTAGGGGCACCTGTCGGAGGAGATCCCTCCCCTCCTTCTACTGCCTCGGAGCCCTCAGCCATTTGAGGAGGACCTTGCATAGGGGCGGACTCGGGTTCGGTGCTTGGCGCCGAGCCCGAATTCCCCCCCTTTTGAAGGCCCTACCGTCTGAGGATGGGTCTCCTCAAGGACCATGTCTATCACGGGAGGGGCCTCCAGTTGGCCATCCCCTCCCAGGACATTGCAGGTCCCCTTGGCAGTGTCGTCAGTCTTGTTTGGGGAGGCACAGGCCTTGACCCCGGCAAGGTTTAATATTTTTGCCAGCAGGTCTTTTGAGGGAAGCGACCGAAGGGGCCTGGCTTGCCTCTCCCCCCTAAGGGGGTTTGATCTACCGAGCCGCTTTGATGGGGAGCGGCTGGCTAAGGGCTGCCTGCTGGCTTTCTTGGCAGTCCCCTTGGAAAGAAAAGAGGGGACTGCCGCTGGGAAAAGGGAGGTGCCCGAAAGCACCTCCAGAGAAGGGGGTGAGGGGGAGTCCCCTGCACCCGTAGGCGAAGGAGAGGAGTAAGCCTCCTCTCCGGTTAAAGAGGTATGGAGGGTCCCCTGCGCAAGCACAGGGGGGGGGGACCTCCATCTTTTCTGTGGAGCTGCACGAGGGTGGCTCCGTTGTTGTTATAGGGGGAATTAAGGGGAGATGTTTTTTTGTTTCATCATTGGGCATGGTGACCCTCTTTGTTTTACGGGACGCAATCGCTCACCACCTCTTGCAGTAGCCCGCACTGCAAGAGGTGCTTACAGGCCCGGCAGAGCCAGGCGCCGCCATTTGGGACCACCCCTCCCGCCTGGTGGCCTGGCAGTCCTTCGGCATGGCGGCTCCACCTTGAACACGGCGTAAAATGGATAGATTTTGAGGACGAGAGGAAAAGGGATGTGAGGAAGGTATGGGTGGGGATGAAGCAGGTTGTTAAAAGCCAACCACCCCAGACCGGAGCTCAGGGGTTAGGGGACATTGTCCCCTCCCCCCTCAGCCCCGATCCGGGACGATTGGCTGAGAAGAAGGTCAGCTTCTACCCTGTGAAATTAGAGGCTGACCAGAGAAAGTTGTGGGAGAGGTTGTATGAAAAGCGACGAGGTAGGATAGGAATACAGGCTATCTGAAGGAAGGAAGAGAGGCTAAGTTGGGGCCGGACGGGGCGCTGGATCCCGTCAGCACGGCGGCCAGGATGGCAAATCGCCGCGCCCCTTACGGGGGATTTGACGTTGGAATATGGCCTGAAGATTATCTACAAATCGAGTTAATAATCCAGCTTCTATTTAACTTTGTGCGCATTTGTTTGTCGTTGCAATATGGCATGTGAGTGTCTGAATATAGAGTCAATACTCCAGCTAATATTAAACTTTCTTGCATTTGCCTTTTGAATATGGCTTAAGAATTCTCTGTAAAAAAAACTAATCTAGCTGATAGTAAACTTGATGTGAATTTCGAAATAGTTGCTATCATAAAATGGGCTACTTTGCAAAAATTCTTCTAACAAAGAAATAGATCACCCTTTGTCATGAATATGAAAAAAAAATGCGTAGTTTTTCATAAGGATTCCCAAGCAAGAAAGCAGCAGAAACAATTTTAAATATATATATTATTTTAACAAAGATAACATTTAAATGTTGTCAAACATTTTTATATATTACTTAATGTACATATCTTCCTTTTGTTAACATGCTTACAAGTAATATTTCAATTAGTGACATAAGGTAAAATAATTATACTAATTTATATATTAAACTTAAAGGATGATCATGAAAGATGTTGATTTATTTTGTCAAGGTTTTAAAAAGGATCGATCAATAGCCTATTTTTGTTCTTGTAGTTTTCTCATTCAATTTCTCTGAGCTATCTTCGCTTTTCGTTCCATCGCTGATTCTTCCTGTTGGTGTTTCTACTTCGGTTAGTTCCAGCGGTGGCTCGTGTAGAAGCACTGCAGAACTGCAGCACCCCCTATTCCTACTCAATACTATCGATAATATTCAATACAATAAGTCCTTTTTAAATTATATTTCATACTTGTACATTATATAGTCCTTAAGCTTAATATCCGTAGCCATCCCCTACTTATGAAAAAATACAAAAATCCTTGTATAGAACTGTGCGCTTCACAGTTTCAGCGACCCGGTGTTTGGCTGTTGTGCGCATGCTCACATGTCCGAGATAAGAAGCTGCACGCTAGGGAGAGAGAGCAATGTGGTTCACGTAGTGCCAACCCTTATGTGCTGGTGGAAGGTGGTGTGTTTTTTTTACTCAGCGCGTTTGCTTGAAAACGTGTTTATATTCTTGAATGTGATAAAGTATAGAATTTAATTCATATTTTTTCCGGTTCTTTTATTTTATAGAAAAATAAATCATGATCTTCTTGGATTCCCAAGAAATAAGTTTTGTGACTGTAAGTAAACTTTAATAGCTGAAGTTTTCAAAGCTGTCTCTCCATATGAAAGTTGCAGTTAAGAAAAGAGGCCGTTCAACACCTGACCTCAAAAATATCTCAGCGAGGCATAAGCAACAACAAGAAATATATTCGTAGCTTTAATTCTGAATGGTACCAATAAAAATGTTAGCTTTGGTGTTGTGAAGGAAAAAAATGCACTGTTTTGCTTCCCGTGTTTACTGTTTGGAGGTGATGTAACGTGGACAAAAGATGGTTTTAGAAATATAAACAAAATGAAAGAAAAAACTGAAAAGCATGAGAAGTCAAAGCAGCACTTTGATAATGTGGTTTCACTGTCACTTTTAGGAACCGTAAATATTATGGAGACTTAATGAGGCATACAGACTTTCAATCAATGACCATAACATAAAAGTTAAAAAGAACCGTGAAATATTCTCCAAAATAATAGACTGCATTAGTAAGTAAAAATGTTTGATTTTTTTCTGTTTAAGATTTTATCAAGTTTATTTATACCTTTTTTTATATTTTCATTGCCTTTTACACAATATTAAAACAATTCTAAAAGATTTATGATGCAGGACCCCCACTAATTTTAGCTGCGAGCCACCACTGGTTAGTTCTTTATTCTTTTGTATATGTTTAGATACTGCCTTTATCGTATTTTCGGAAATATTTACGCTAAAAATAGTTGAGTTGACATTGGGGAACTTCAATGGTTCTAGCTCGTTTTATTTCAACATACGTATTGTTGAGGTTGTTTGCATGTGATCCTAGATTTGCCATGTTCGTTGCATGTGAGTGAAGAAAACATGTAAGAATTTTCCCATTAAGCGATCCATCTATATTTATTCGGGTTACTTAGGTCTGAGGAGTACATGGATTTTGTAGCAAAAACATAGATTGTTGTTTTCTGGTTTCCATCTTTTTAATTATTTCTTTATATTTCTTTTGTATTATTTCCCTTCTTTTCGGGCAGGTCATGGTCGTTGGTCTGTGGTTCCCTAAGCAGTTTATACATTTTTTTAGTCTGACTCTGGCAGTTCTTCCAAGAATGGCCTTCTAATTCGCATTCGAACACATGGTCTGGTCTTGTTTGGGGCAGTTAGAGGTAGCATGTTCTTCCATAGCATAGCATTGAGCACATATGTGCACACAACAAGGATTTCGGCGAAGACGCTCGTGTTTAAAAAATTTCGGAATTCTTTTTATAAAATGATTTTCATCAAGAGAGGCTCTTGCGAAAAATGAAAACGCACCGAATAAGAGGAAAAATTCATAAGTGGATAGAATATTGGGTCTTAAATTGTTCACAACAGATTTTTATAAATAGCGCAATCTCTAATTTGGCCCTAGTTACTAGTGAGGTACTTAAAGGCTCTGCAATGGGCTCACTATATTAAGGACATTGATAATGGATTCCTTATGAAATTTCAAAATTCGAAGATGACAAGAATCTAGAAAATATAGCCGTTTTAGATAGGATGTTGCGGAACTACAGCGAGAACTGGATAAAATTGTCGGATAATTGGCAGATGAACTTTAGCATAACAAAATGAAGGTCACGCAAATAGAATGTCGAAATTCAAAAACGCATTACTAAATGAATAGTCAAATCCTAGAATCGGTTAATTTAGAAAGGTACCTACTGGTTTTAATTTGAGAGGACTTCAAAGTGTTAAAGCAATGTATAGAAGCTACTAAGAAAGCAACCCGAATGCTGGGATACATTGCCCAAAACTTCAATTTTAAGTCGAAAGATATGTTAACCTATATATAAATCGTTCGTTTCCACCTCATTTCGATTACGCGGTGCAATTCTAGTTTCCTTACCTCAAAAAACACTTAGCGCTCTTATAAAGAGTTCAACGTAGGGCAACTAAACTAAATCCTGAGCTTTGAAATAAACCGTACGAAGAAAATATATATGTTAAAAAATCGATGAGTATTTTTCAAATATAAATAGTTTGTAGTATGAGGCGCAAATGAAAACGTCCAATAAAAGTTCAGGAAGGGTTGAAGAACAAGGTCTGCAGAACAAAGTCGCGCGCTCTCATTCTGATTTGTAACCTTACGACCTTCAAAACATTCAATAATTCTCGGACTAACCTTGGGAGGATCTTGGCAATTATTATTTCGAAAGAGAATGTAAAACAACATAAGGGTTTTAAATTTCGTTAGAATCAGCCGAATATGCATGAGTTATTGTCAATAATTCCCCGGCTAACCTTGTGAGGACGTTAGCAATTATATAATTCAAAGGAGAATGTAAAACAACATAAGGGTTTCAAATTTCGTTAGAATCGGCCTAATGGTTATGATGTTATTGCCAAAACAAAATAATTCCCAGGCTAACCTTGGAAAGACCTTGGCAATTATATCATTCGAAAGAAAATGTAAAATAACATAAGGGTTTCAGATATCGTTAGAATCGGCCAAATAGTTACAATGTTATTACCAAAACAAAAAAAGCAAAACGGGGACCGACGGACGGACCGACCGACCGACAGACCAACATAGTGAGATATAGAGTCGCATGCGACTAAAATAAATAAATAAATAAATAAATAAAATTATGCTAGCGGGTGTCCCTTGTTAAATATATATGAAAATGCATTTTTCTGCCGTTATATTCATTTCAACACTATCAAACGAGGCCATGGAGAGAAGATCTGTCCTATCCTCCCTTTTGTATAATTGCGCATGTGTTTTGAGCTAGAATAGAACCCTGCATGACTCGTGATACACATGTAGATAATGTGTACAGGAGCTTTATAAATAGGTAAAATTCATGATATTAATATATACACATGTAAATACGTGTGTATCCTTCTTCCTGTACTATCAAAGCTAACATCACCTTTTTGGGAGGATATGTTAATCTGTTCATTTCTGATATATTTTGCTGTAGCTTTCAACTACATTCCCAGGCTAGTCTTGAATAGATCCAAGGCTATTTGATGGATAGTGTTCTGTAGTTGTTCCATTTAGTTAATTCTCTTGGCGTTTTTTTTATATATTTTGTTTCATTTATTTACAGTTTTTAATCTTCTGTCGGAGGTTTTCCGCTGATGACCTATGATAATGTACATAACTTCGGCTGTGATGAATCTTCTGTTTTCTACTTATCATTTATAGTTTAATTTCGTCCCTCATTTGTTTTATATTTGTCGTTTTTATTGCCCTCCGTCTTTACGTTCACCTATTGTTTACTCATTCCCAATTATTTTATATTCATTTGGTTTTTACTTGCATTTTCCCCCCTGTTTTCTATTTAACAATGGTTGTTTACTTACGCATTCCACTTTGTTTTTCATTCAGCCTTTTCTGTTTACTAACCTACCCCCCCCCGCCCCTTTGTGCGAGGGATAAGCTTCGTTAGTATCGAATTCCAAAGCGAACACAACAGGATCAATTTAAGAGACCAACGCATCTGGTATTACAGCGTCAATTGAGGCCGCCCACAAATTACTTTAATTGGATTAATTAACGGTGTCTTGACATGGCTCCCTGAGAAGTAGAAAGTAGACACTGCAATTATTTAATTATTTGCGCAATTCCAAGTTATAATTTGAAATTTAAGAGATGTTCACAAATTTGAAATATAAGCGTTCATATGTAGGTATGTATATTATGGCATATATAGTGCCCACCAAATATGAAACCCAATAGAAAATTCAATAAATTTTAAAGAGTTAATTGGATATCATTATTTTTAGACTATTAGAAGGAACAAAGATTTTTATTTAATGTAGTTACGTAAAATTTAAAAGTCATGTCTTTTAACTTACCACCATCACGCCTAGAACGTCCCCTTACCCTCGTGAGTTTTCATATTTATCTTGTATTATTTAATATCCTTATGCATTGCCTGAATCTATTATTTAATTTCTATGCCTATGTGATGCACATCGACCGACCTTTTCTTCATAGCCACATTAACTGGGATTTGGGGAAATATTCTCTCGATGCAAATCATTACTGAATGGCTTTCGGACAAATTTCTTAAAGGCAATCATGTAAAAATTGAGGTGATGTTGATTGGCGGCACTTCCTCAGAATATATATACTTCTCATGTCTCTCCTAATCTCTCTCTTTCGACTATCTCTTTATCCGTTAATCGTTTTCACCCTTTTGGCTCTGTTCTTGACTCTTTCTTGCCTCTCGGTTTGACCTTGCTACCTTTGTTATAGCTAAATCTTAATGTGAATTTACCCAACCCTCTCCTACTTCGTCATTGGTGATTTCTTGTCTTAGAGGCGGTCCTTTATCTCTTACTAGCTTATATATATATATATATATATATATATATATATATATATATACCCTTATTATATTATTTTCTCTTGTAGTCATCCTTGAGAGTGAATATAGTTCAAAAGTACTTGGAAGCATCTTTTTAATTTTTCCTGCGGGACATTGCATTCATTGCGAACCTCACGTGCTACTTTGTGAGTTATCCATTTCATATATATATATATATATATATATATATATATATATATATATATATATATATATATATAAGATTTGTTAAAATTAACAGCGATTGATGCTTGGTTAAGCTTGCGCTGCAGCTTTTTAACCTTTGCAAAGACTTTCTTTTCAGAAAGCGAAAGGTGGGAAAAATGCTGGAGAGTGGCATATCTTTATTAGTCGAGACGTCTCTCAACTTTTTCAAAGGTTATCTTTTGGGCAAACGATGAAAAAATTTACTAAAGCGGGTTTTATACATGAATTATTATCTTAACATAAGAATAAGTTTTAGGACTAATTAGAAGTGACAAAAATTATTGAGCTAGAATAATGTTTAGATCAAAAAAGAAAAAAATAACTGAGCTTGACATAAGAATATTTGTGAACGACTGAAGATATAAAGCAGGAAATTAAGAGAAACTAAGAATGGGCAAAGGTCGGTGAGGTAATCAAATTCAGAAGCCTCACTCACATTTCAAAGTCGTGTTCCACGAAATGGAGATTGCGGCCAAGGCTAAAGAAGTAGGAGTTAAGCTATTCTCCATGATAATCTCCCCAGATCAGATTAAAAGGGAAAGATTCTTTGAGCTATTAACTTACTACTTCTGCTACAAAGTTGAACAACACTCTATCAGTGCCTTTCCAGAAGGAAGAGACTACAAAATTTGCTCCGAGGGCGCCCAAACTGGCAACGACTAGGATGCACTGCGTCAGTGAAACGAAAATGTGTATAATCTGCGCGAATCCTCACTGGAATTTAAGCATGCAGTGCTCAGTCATGAAAGAGCAGCTGAAAAAAGAGAGAGATGCAACTGACAGATCGAGCATCTCGTACGCTGCAGCCGCCAAGATTCCACCACAAACCAACGCAATGCCGGCCCATCCCAAAATATGTAGTTCTGCAGCTCGCCGATGAGACCCTCCCTAAAATGCTAGCATGCATTCTGTACGCGCACGTGATGAACTTTGCCTATCCTGGTTCATTCAATGCCGAAATGAACAAGATGCTAGCTCCGAATGGTCTGGAACCTATTACATTTCTAGGCAACCCGCAGTCGGCCAAAGTTCTTTCGGTAACGTGTACTAAGGAAACACCGGCCGAATCGACTAGGCCAGAGTAAGAAGAAAAGACCCAAGAGAAGGAACCAGGAGTGACTGGATACAATCCTGAAACCGAACAAGCATCTCTGCCTGCCTCCATCATGCCAAAGAAATCAAAGAAGAGAAACAAAGAGGAGCCCAAGAAGTAGGAGGAGGGCGCTGAGCGATTACGACAACAGGAAGGGCACTAGTTCGATGGCAGGGAGCCTAACCTCACGATTCGCCCCCTCGCCTCCCACACCACGCAAAGGAAAGAAATATCCATCGATGAGATGGCTACAGGAGTCAGAAGAGGCCACTTCAAGTAGTGCTATGACTCACTCGTAGACGAAGAGTCGGTCAAGGCGGCCTTACTGAAAATAAAACAGATAAGAGTGTACGACAAAAACTTCAAACTCTACGAGCCATCCCTCTACAAGAAGCTCCGCTTGGGCAAACCTTACAGCCAAAAGCCCTCTAGCAGCACACATATGCACTATGGTAACCTATAATTAGGCTCCCTTTTTTAACGCATAATGTGCAGGGTTGGCAGATGCACAAACACCAGTTGTGTAACATTTACAAAGAACTGGACCCGGACATTCTTCTGCTGTCAGAAACTGATATCAGGTATAAAGACGAGCAGAAGATATTTGGGTCTAACGTTATCTAAAAGAACGTCACAAGAGAGATATTTGACCGAGCAATTATAACAGTCAGGAAAGATCTGCAGTTCAGACCAGGGAACCCAATGGACAAATCGTTTCTGTCGATCATTCTGAGATGCTGTCTGTGGGACATCGAGATGGGCGTGGGCTACCAACCTCCTCGCCATCCATACCTGCCCATCCATTACTTGTTCAACCTATTCGAGAAAGTGCACCCAGTAATGTTTGACGGGGATCTGAACGCCAGGAACAGAGTAGCATTCTACGTAAGGGCAAATGCAAGAGACAGGAACTTTGAACTTTTGCTAGGAAGGGATATCACTGAACGCATCGGGCCGGACTTCCCTACATTTCTTTACCCAGGGTCTGCCAGCAAGCCAGATATTGCTCTATGAATTACAACCTCACGTTTTACCAGCTAGTCCGTCCAGGACCACTGACACCAAGTGATCACATTCCGGTACTGATCACAGTAGCAGCCGCTCCCATACCAATTTCCGTGGCACACAGAAAGGACTTTTCAAAAGCACACCGAGATGCATACTAGAGGACATTCCCGTTGGACCTCCCTGATGTGGACGGCGCTTTCGAGCAAGACCTGGGCGACGAACTAACTGCTATCAACGCCTCCATATCCAATGCAGACGCAATAGCTATCTGAACAATCTCCCTCAGAGTTATGATGCCAATAACCCCTCCACAAGAGAGAGTGGTGCACCAATAACGGTTTGGCACTATTTATAACCGAATCCTTGACATGGCTACACAAAGCCCTTTGACTTCCATCTTGTTTAACAGCTCAGGATACAAATTAACATCCAATTGTTTCGCAAACTTAGGGATAAGTGGTACTGTCTGATCGAGAAATTAGACACTGATGGGAATCGAGGCTTCCGGTTTATCACCAACACAAGGTGAGGTGGCAAGATTACTGGACCTCGAGGAGCATTATTGAAGGGATTGGGTTGGACCCAGTCAATATCTTTCTTTACAAAAGAAGACGAGACATTTAATCAAGGCTAGAAGATATTCTCCCTTTTGAGACTCTAGCAGCCCTTGATGCCTCCCCAACACCAGCACCTATATTATGTTGACCAACCTTAAGGAAAGACGAAAAGATCATGATAAAATCAATGACAAAAATGGATAAAAGATCCCGTAGTGAGACATTATAATAAAAATAATAAAAAATTAAAATATCTCGTAGTAGGACAAGTGAATAAAGAGAAATAAAAAGATCTCGTAGTGGGACAATGAAATACAAGGAAAATACATGATCCCTTGATGGGACACAAACACCAAGAAGAAAAAATTACGGAGAAGGCCCGATCACCGGGCATCTATTAGACTACTTCTTTCCTCTTTTCTCACTATTACCCTCTTCTCTCTTCAAACTCCTGCCCATCTCACTCCATCTTTCTCAGATAATTCAATTCAATTCAGAATATTTGATTTACCAAACTAACTTAAAGAATTTTACAGAGATTAAACAATGTTTAAGTAAGCAAAATACAAGCGAACACAAAAATTAAATGATCAGCAAAGGAGGCATAATAAACGGTAGACGGGCTATGATGTAATGCGGCCAGTAGTAAAACCTCTCGTGGCGGGAAAACTGGTTTCTGGCTGAGTCTTTGAAAAGGTTAAAAATCTCCAGCGCAAGCTGTTGATTTATATATATATATATATATATATATATATATATATATATATATATATATATATATATATATATATATATATATATATACATACATTTTTGTAATATTATGTTCACGTAGAAAGACTATATAATGAGTGTAGCAATTTGTGAATAATTCCATTTCTGTTAATTCCCTGAAGATGACCTAACACGGTCGAAAGACGTCTAGGAATAAATAATGTCATTCGCGGATGTTTATTCTCGCCTCGAAGACCCCGTTAAAAAAATTGTAAGAAATATTAAGAAAATACAAGTTAAAATTAATAACGCTGCTATAGCTGTGGACTTCAATAGTACATGCATACAACATGGCCTTTTATCCCCCTCCCTCTCTCTCCCTATCTCTCTTTCTACCTCTCTCTCCCTCCCTCACTCTATCAATCTCTTTCACTGGCTTACTCACTCTCTCAATCCTTCTCAATCTCTTTCTCTCTTAATCTCTCACTCACTGACTCACTCACTCATTTCCTCAATCTCTCTTTCACTCTCACTCACTCACACTCTCAATCTATCTCAATAATTTCTCAATCGATCTCTTAGTCTCTCTCACTCAATCTCCCTCACCCTCTCTCATTCACTCACTTATTCATTATCTCAATCTCTCTCAATTGCACTTTAATTCTCTCTCTCTCAATCTCTCTTACACACACTCTCAATCTCATACTCTCACTCTCGATCTCAATCTCAATCTCACTCTCGATCTCACCCTCTCTCACTCACTGTTCTTGATAGGAGTAAAGTTTCTTGGACCGTTTGACCGTTTTTGTAGAGGCGACGAACTGTACGCTGAAAATGGGGTCCACCTCAACATCTACTTAAGAAGACTCTGGCCAACTTAATCGACGAGAACGTCTTCTGACTTTTAATGACAGGAAAGGCCTTACAGGTCAGTCACTCGGGTGGAGGGTACACAAAGGCCCGAGTCTAGACAAATAGCGAAAGGAAAGCCCGACACTTAGCAATACGAGCGTTGGTGAGTGATTGGTGGAAAAGTCAAAACCGCCCACCTCCCAGTCGATGCCTGTTTTGCAGAGTGAAGGGGTAAATGTCGAGGCTTCTGTAGCCGGTGAACGCAGAATACCTTGTTTCAAAGGGAGTACGTAGCCCTCTGCCAACGAAGAGAATCCAGAAGCTCATGGGGGAGGAACCCTACAGCTCGGGTGACGCTAGGGGTGATGTGCTCCCTTCAGGGGACGACGCTTAGACCCGGCTACAGGGAAACGCATCAGGGTACGGAATCAGTGGAATATCCATCGTTCCTTTAAAGTCTTATTCTTCAGCGCCAAGTCGTTAAGGAATAAGTGAAGTGAACTTGTGGCCGTTTTAGCAAGTGATAACCGCATAGATATTGTGGTCATCGTGGAAGCCATGCTTCATACAAATTCTCGATACTTATAGGGTGAGTTTGCGAACCCCGGCTATGCAATCTTCCACTGCGATCGACAATATCGAGAAGGCGTGTAGTAATGATATACATCCTAAACTGTCTTAACGCGGTCGAGTGCAATGCTAGAAGCGACCACGAGATTCTAGGGGTAGATATGAACATATCGGTTAGCTGTCATGTACAGGCCACAAACTCAATCCGATGAGTCACATTCGAACCTGTATGCTAAATTGATACAGATGGTGAAGAGTCGCCGATTTTGATTATGGGCGACTTTAACTGTCAGGGGATTGACTGGAGAGGTTAGATAGGAAAAGAGCAAGGGAAGCAACTCGTCGTCTTCGCTGACAATAACTATTTGACACCACCGAGGACGATATCATTCACCACCATATGGTTTCAGGACTAAGCATGTGTGAATGTTTGAGCTGGAGCGATTACCGAACCATGAATATTTCGTTCACGCTGCCTGCAACAGACGCGGTTCCATCGCTACCTACAAACCTGATTACCGATGAGCTAACTTCGACGTCATTGCGAGTGCGATAAATACAAAAGATACCGATGCTGCCTACGATAACTAGGGCTCTTCTTCCTAGAGACTATCTGTATACGTGGCCAGCTCATAGAAACGTACAAAATTCTACAGAGAATAAAAAAACGTGGACTACAGGAAGTTGTTACCCTTGAGCATGAATCTCACGCGCAACCATATTTATAAATTAGATTGACCCAGACAGAGGACCGAATTTTGCGGGGACCTTTACTCGAATATATCTGTCTCAATCTCTTTCGTTCTCCCTCTCTATCTCTCTTGCTTTCAAGATCTCTCGATCTCTCTATCTCAGCCTCTCTCTCAATATGGCTCTCATAATCCTTCTCTCAATCTCTCTATCTCAGCCTCTCTCTCAATATGGCTCTTATAATCCTTCTCTCAATCTCTCTATCTCAGCCTCTCTCTCAATACGATCTATCAATCTCGATCTTTCAATCTCCCTTTCAATTTCTCTCATTTTCTCTCAATCTCTGTCTCAACCTCTCTTTGAATCTCTCTTTGTAATTTTATCAATCAATCTCTCTTTATACACTTCCAGGGCTTGGAGCGGTGTCAATTTTTCACTTTTTTGTTTAATTTAAAATTTAATATTTTTATTCATATTTTTTTGTGAATTTTGATACTTCTTTTTTAATCTTTATAATTCCATTGAATAAAATATAATTAATAGTAGCACATTTTTGTTGTAGTTGAATTTACCCTAATTAAAATACTCACCAGGTGTTTATTCCTTCGGGATAGCACAACACTTTAAAAATAGTTATTGATATGATATTTTGGGCTGATAACCTATCAGAATATGTCAACCACAATCAAATTTTATTTATATTTTCTATGAATTTTGATAATATTTTTTTTTGCTGTAGTTGAATTTACCCGAATTAAAATACAGGTGTTTATGGCTAAGGTATAGCACGAAACCTTAAAAATGATTATTAATATGGTATTTGGGGCTGATATCCTATCAGAATATATCTACCACAATAAAGATTTTATCTCATATTTTCTCTAAATTTTGATAATTATATTTTTTATGTTTCTTAATTTCTTGGAATAAATCAGAATTAATATCTACACGTTTTTTTGTAGTTAAATTTATCCTGATTATGATACTGACCACTCATCGGGTGTTTATACCTTAGGGATAGCACAACACATTAGAAATGTCTACTGTTGTATTGTTTTAGGCTGCTGACGTTTCAAAATATATTGAGTGTGTTATAAATATAAAAAAAGTTAATAATCATCATTAATTTTTTTTGGTGTCAAATTAATATTTTCAAACATGAGGGATGTACAATTCAAAGCCTGCTGGTTAACCACTGCTGGTTAACCAGAGAACACAATAATGGCAACCTAATCAGCGATTGGGCAAAAGTCAACGAAGTAAAGAAAATAGTCTGCAATTCGTCAATAAACTACCCTGAAAAAGATTTTCAAGCCCTCACTCAACATATGAAATATAATAAGCATATTACAAATTTTGAAGTTGCTCAACAAAATCAGGCCCAACTTGTAATTGCAAATAATTCTGAAGAAGTGTCTGGACCTAAAAGAAATTAAATTTCGATTAAAAAAGATGAAAGCTAAAAGGCAGAGCTTATTTGGGCTATAAAAATGGTTCTAAGTAATAGTTCATCCTCGTCAATGGATGAAACAGCTGACATTTTTCGCTCAATGTTTAATGACGGAGTTCCTAAAGAATTTTCATTGTTGAAAAAGAAATTATCTTATTTAATTACATACGATTTAGGGACATATTTCGAAAGCAAATTAATTGAGGATATCTCCATTTTATTTTTTTAGCATTTTATATGATGAGACAACAAATACTGAAAACTTTAAAGAATTACAAATTTGTATAAGATATTTTTCCGAAACTAAGGGACAAATAGTCACAAACCATTAGAAAACATTTGGGGGGGGGGGGCATGATCTGCAGAAACTTTTTAAAAAAATAAATGACGCACTTAACAATGCAAATATAAAATATGAAAACATGTTGATGTGAGGATCTAATGGTCCAAGTGTGTCACAAACTGGGATCAGGTGACATGCCCGGATTCTTTAAACCAAAAAGTTTATAGCCAAGGATAGAAGACGCGTCGACTTAAAACATAACTTTATTGACAAAAAGGATATAATGAAAAAAAGGGATCTATCCTACGTTGAGTTTCGCTCCTGAAGGAATTAGTATTGCCCAAAATAAGGAAATTTACGAACTAAATTGTTAACTTAAATCTGACGGGCAGCTACGACAATTACCTATTGATTCCAAATAGTCGTATATCCTTACCTCAAACTAATAAATGAATACTTACAGATTTATCGCAAACCCCAAAATGATATTTATATATATACATGCACATATAATATTCTTATCTATATGAGACCATGGAGAAAGAAGGTTGAGCCAGAAAGGGAAAAGGGAAGCACTCTCCGGTAACGTGACCACAATGCACCAACGCGCAAAGACCGACCATATATATATATATATATATATATATATATATATATATATATATATATATATATATATATATATATATATATATGTAGATATGAAGGCATATACCAAAAATAAGGGTCACTCACGACCACCAAAATCAGACCTCGTATGGGCGACACAAAACAAGGACACTACACACGGTTGTCCTACTAAAAATGCATGAGAGATACAACACTCGCGGTAATCCCGCACTAAAATACAATAAAGGGGTACAACTCTGCCGGTTGTCTTACACTAAGCCAATAAATCACAATAGCCTTCCGAGACGCACGAAACCGAAAAATAAGTGCACGAAATCGACTTTCCTCCTGAACACAACTTTCTTCTCCAAGCACAAAAAAAATGGTCTGTCTTCTGTGAAGAATGAAGGCCTCGACATCGAATTCCATGGAACAATAATAAATATGGATTGTTTAAAACCCCAATGTTATATCAACATATAGTGAAAATGTTTAACTCTAGATATCAAATAACTTTCTTTCATAACAAAATCGCAATAATTCTTAATCCAACTTTAATATTCAATTAAATAACTAGGATGGAACTGGCCGATCAAAGCGAACGAAAATTCTAGATTTTTTTAGGATGACGTGTTAGCCACAAAATAATCGAACGAAGGTCCTACGATATTACGTCATAGCCATCATCAGAAAATAATGCAAACTATCAGATATTACGTGTGTGGCATGCTCTGCAGAAACTGTTGTTGAAAAAATAAATGACGCACTTAACCATGCAAATATAAAATATGAAAACATGTTGATGTTCGGACCTGATGGTCCAAGTGTTAATAAGTTAATTTTTAGAAATATGAATAGAATCATAAAACAGACCCGTGGCAAGAGCTTAGTTCATGTTGGAACATTGAATTTTCATGTGGTTAATAATGCCTTCAAAAAAGCTATTCAATCATTTGGTACTGATGGTTCATGCTGTCCACTATTATTAGAAGCGTTACATAACTTTTTTGATGGTTGGTCAGGGTAATGGCCATAGTTTAAACAAATTTAAAATGGATTATAACTGCCTAATCACAAGATCGTGAAACATGTGTCCAGTAGATGGCTATCTTTAGAAGCAGCAGCTATCAGATTTTTGGAGCAGTTTTCTACCATACAAAAATATTTTTTAATGTATATTCCAGAAAAAAAGAAACTAAGAACTTGATGAGCAATTTTTATTATGAAGAAATTGTCAAATGTTTAAAAAAACAAAAATTATAGCAGAGAGGAAATTTATTGTAGGTGCATGTCCAATTTTTACTCAATATAGTAAAAAACTTCAACCATGCAGCACATTAATTCATCATCTGCATGATGAGTTAATGAATGTTGCCAATTAAATATCAAGCAGGATATACAAAAGCTTTGCCCTTACCTCAGCAAATGGCTCTAAAGATATAAAAAAAATTAGAAATGAATGGGAAACCACTGCCTAACTTTCAAAACATAATGATGTTTGTGGTAGTGGTATTGAAAGTGAGTATAACAGCCTGCCTGAAGAAAAAAGAAAAGATTTTTTTAAAAAATTGCCGTGGTTTTTATATAGAGGATTTATTGTACCTACTGGATAAATCCTCATTAAATAGCAATTTTGTAAAACGGTTCAGGTGCCTAAATCCTGTTAACATAAAAAATAACCATTGTTTAACTGATATAAAAATTATTAGCAAACTTTACCCTATGGATTTTGGGATAGTTCGCCTTCAAGATGAGTAGAAACTTTTACAGGTTAGTGATGCCAATAATATCGACCAAGATATTGTGTCCACATATTTTGGAATAAGATTTTTAATTCAAAAAATAGCAGTGGTCAAATGAACTATCCACTCATTTAAAAATTTCCGAAGGAATCCCATTCCCTTTCACATGGGAATTCGGATATAGAAAGAGGTTTCTCCATCAGTGTAAATATTTTGGATTAAACCACTGCTTCAATCAGTTAAAATGCTTAATGCAAAATTGAATATAAAATATGGACTAAAGACATATAGTAATAAACCTGAACTGTTCCCTATTACTAGAGAGCTTTTGAAATGGCTCATTCAGCTCATTTCAGATAGAAGGTTCATTTAGAGAAAATGAAAAATATAAAAATAGAAGAGGAAAGACAAATAAAACAAGAAGAAAAACAGGCTGCTGAAAAGTTTGAAAGAGAAATAGATGAAAAAAAGCTGAGCATAAAACACGGAGAAAAATCTTTCATGCGTACAAAAAGAATCATCAAGTCAAAAAGGCTTCAATAACACAATTTATAATGAAGCAAGTGAACGAGTGAAAAAAGGTATTCAGAAAAATGACTTGATGGACATCAAGATAGCTAATGCAATGCTAGAGTCATATAAGACTAAAAAGGAGGAAGCAGAGAGTTGTGCAGCTGAAGAAAAAAGAATAATTTCAAAACTTGAAAAACGGAATAACAGCCTTATTAGTGATTACTTTGAGAAACATAAAAAAATATAAAACGCAGTGATGTTATGCTATGTCAGTTAGCCTATTTATATTTTTTGTTCATTTTAATTTTTAATCAGTGATATTGACTTGTTTAGTATGTGTGGAAGAATAATGAGAGAGAAAAGGAATACTTTTTCCTCTTCTCACCTTATTTATTCATTACCATAACAATTTTAGAAAAACTTCATTTTTAATTGATAACAATATGCAATTTAATCAATAATGTATTCTCCGTTGTTATTTACGACTTCTTCCCAACGTTCAACTAGTTTTTCGATGCCTCTGCAATAAAAATCTCTGGATTTTGACTCGAAGAATTCGTCTAAACAGATTCTTAATTCTACATCAGTATTGAAGGAAACGCCGCGCAAATTGTTGGAGAGCGATCGAAACAGATGGAAATCCCATGGAGCCAAGTCTGGCGAATATGGAGGATTTCCAAATTAAGCGTTTGGATGGCGTCTTTTGTCATATTGGCAATGTGAGGACAAGCATTGTCGTGTTGCAAAAGGACTCAATAACGTCGATGAGGTCGCTTTTCACGAATA